>OX376064.1:24972094-26215117 GCA_947361185.1 Charanyca ferruginea | reverse complement strand
TATCGGTATCACATAACAAGAAAAAAAAAAGTCAAATCACCTCCAAATCATTGAGATGAAACCATTTTACTTCTTAATTTCTTATCAAAAGAGTACAAAAAAACAAATCTACTGCTGTGTAATACATAGGAAAATGATTTGGTTTTGTTACTTTTTACAAATATCTATTCATTTTATTACAATAAATTAAAAATGCGTCCGATTAAAGACTGCGTCTACATCATCCCCGCACTCGTCCACAAATTCAGTACGGGCCAAATGCTCAAGGTTATTGGCATGTATACAAGCCTTAAATCTCACTCAGTAAAAACTGTCTAATAGCACAAAGTACGTAAGGCTGCGACGCGCCCGAGCAGAGAGACCACTCAAAAAAACCGCGAGTTTTCGCACGCACACATTGATATTACTTTTGCAGGCAGTTTCAAGCAGACTTCAGTCTCGATCTCGACTAGCGACACATGTTGTCAAAATTATGTAATTGACATTTAAGAAAATTTGATAAACAACTTGCAAAGAGTTTTAACCAGTGTCAATAAAAAACCCCCAACGCAAAACATAAAAGCGATTATGTAAAAAGTCAAAAATAATACCTTTTGTTGAGCCATCAAATGTTTGTTCGTTGAAATGGCGCTATAATGTCGCGACGGGGTACCGCTTAAGTAAGTCAGTCCCTAATTCCATTCACTGTCTATTAATTTACCAGCATTTCCGACCAATTTGCTTCGATATTATCAAACTTTTGTTGCTAATCTAGTTGTTAATCTTGTTGCAAATCTACTTACCATCAGTTCGCTATTTTAGCTATTTAGTTATTGCTTTAAACTTAGCGGTACCCCGCCGCGTCATTATAGCGCCATTTCAACGAACAAACATTTGATGGCTCAACAAAAGGTATTATTTTTTACTTTTTACATAATCACTTTTATGTTTTGCGTTGGGATTTTTTTTTATTTTTAATTTAATTTTTATTTTAAATTTTTTAAACGTAATTTAGTTTGGTCTAAGAGTTTACAAAAATAATTTACAAGTTTTTAGTTTTCATTTCGTTACTTATTCCTCATTCACTTGCAATAAAGTATACATTATTCTACTAGTCAAGGCCTTTCATTTGATACCCATATATTGAGGGAGTTGTGAAAATAGAATGTAATTCACAATTTTGTGGTTGCGGCCATCTTGGATTTAAAATTTGTCGTAGTGTATAGTATTCTACCAGTCAAGCCCTTTCATTTGATACCCATATTGAGGGAGTTGTGAAAAAATATGTGATCCACCAATCTTGAACCGATTTCAAACATACAAACATAGCAAAGAACATTTCCGACTAATTAACCTTTCAAATAAAAAAAAATAAAATCAAAATCGGTTTATCCGTTCGGGAGCTACGATGCCACAGACACACACACACACACACACACACATACACAGATATGTCAAACTTATAACACCCCGTCGTTTTTGCGTCGGGGGTTATTAAAATACTGATTAAAACGAATCCAAATACGATATATTATCTGCTACTAGGTACTAGTGTGCTGTATAATCTGGCTGCAGCATAAGACCAAGAATTCTATAATCTTGCATAGTTTTATAGCAAACATGGGTGTTTCAATGGGTGGTCAGTGTGGTCACCTATAATAATATGTTTGAAAGCAAAGTAAACATCCGGTATGCGTCTAAGATCCCTACCGCAGCTAACAAAAGAGCTGATAACTTTAAAACGGCTCTACCGATTTCGATGAATCATGTCTAAGAACCATCGCTAAAGAACCTGCTTTCAAAAAAAAAAAATCGCATGCAAATCGGTTCACCCGTTAAAGAGCTACTGTGCCACAGACAGACACACAGACACGTCAAACTTATAACACCCCTCTTTTTCGTCGGGGGTTAAAAATTCCATACAAATAAAACCTTGCGGAGTAGCAGCCCTAGTGAGTCTGGCAAGTTTAGGTAATTATTTTCGAGAATGGCGGGAGCGGTCCTTCTGTAACCTTTTTATTTTGTGCTAATAGCCAGGCAACATTTTTGTTGACATACAATTTTCGTTGTTTGATATTTATTGCTCATATCTTGATTTGCATGAAATCTTTTAACCAATGAGCGAGATGGAAGCCTTGACTGACATTCCTCCTAACAGGACGTGATGTGGATAGGCTACCCGCTAAGCGATGAGGAGCCCACCATCATCCACCACTTCACATTCTACGAGAATTTGGAGGAGGAAGGTGGCTTCATGTACCCCAACTTTGCGAGCGGGTTCGCCATGAGAATAGAACTGATTGAAATGTAAGTGGAAAGTACTTCCAAACTTTTATTTCGTTTTAGTTGTTAAGCTTATTTTGATTGGTGATAGCTCATTTTAGACAGTATCATTTATTTATTTATTTATTTATTTATTAACACTTCAAGCACAATGTACAGAGGCGGACTTAATGCCATAGGCATTTTCTACCAGTCAACCTTTGGGTGATGCAGAGACAAGCAGTGGTAGGTGTAACAGAAAAAATAATTAAATTAAGATTAAGCTAAACTACAAGGATATAAAACAAAATACTATAAATATATAATATATATATATATTATCATTTCTGAGAGACGTCCATTGTAGAACAAAGACCTCCCCCAGAAAGCGAGGGGTGTTGCCATATTCACCACGCGAATGGCAGGTGTCTTGGGATCGCGGTGAGGTTGTTAAGTACACGGAAGCCGATGCTGCCCGACTTCCGGATTTTACCTTAGTCGGCTTTACGACACCCTTGGAATGGGTGGGTGGTATTCTGACCCGGACACCCCACGGGCATTTTGGGAAAAAAACGATCTTAATTTTAATTACAACAAAATAAAAGTACAAAAATGTTATAAGAAATACTTAAACAGTTATATTTATAGTGAGGTGAATGTACAGAGGCATTCAAAAAGTGAGACAACGATACCCAAACTGAGACATGCTCAATCATTTCCTAGCAAGTTCTAAAAATATATTATACTAGGTTGGTTCGATGACCATAAGTTTATTAGGTAGAGAAGATCCGATATTGCAACCAAGGTTATCTCAGCGCCAAAAGCTTCTTATATCGATTGAAAAAAGCATTTTTTTTTTAATGTCGTGTTTATACAGCCTGTTACGAAATGGGTATATGTATAACATCGTTGGTGGATGAACAGAATATTGTATTATTGACCCCCAAATCCTTTTTAGACTCCTAAAGCAAATAGAGAGCGGTCAACGCCGCCTGGAGGCAGATTTCTCAATAGACCCAGCGTTTGAGCTGGCTCAGCTGATCTACGGAGGCGAGAGTGACCCTGGGCCCCTGCTTACGCCCGATCTTAGCTTCTGCGTAATATCTGGTGATAATTGCGCTACATACCCGCGACAGTTCGATATATGTGTGAGTATAGTACCGATTTGTACTGATTGTTTTATTTTTAGCTTTTGTTGTCTCACTGCAGGTCGAAAACCTCCCTATGTCCTTTCCAATCCTCTTTATTCTCAGCTAGTGTTGGCCATCGTGTCTGTCAACTCATCCCACCATCTTCATCATCATCATCATTCACACCTCAAGGTCCAAGCGAACCATTAGAACGTTTGCTACTATACCTTGTCGCACAAACCTGGGCCAGTATGCTCCCCTCAACAGAATGTTGAGTTCTTATAACAGGGTCTATTCCATCGACAGTCGTATCGACATTTTCTCTAATAGTTTGCCCGTATTCAAAACAAAAATTATCAAAATTAATAACTCTTGCAATACTCGTATTATTCAATTTATTACAATTTAAATTCATTGAAATTTTAAATTATTGTAACTTTAATTTATTCCATTGTTATTCTATTGTCATTGTAATTTATTTATAATTTTATTTAATTTTAACTTTAATATAAATAGTATCTATTTAATTTTATTTCATAATAATTGATTTTATATTGTATCTAATTTTTTATTTTTATTGAAGTTTACCTTTTAATAAGAATGTTGTGCATGCCTATAAGTGATGTATTTACACAGTTTTGAAAATTTGTGATTACTTGTTGTTGTGTTTGTAAATATGTCGTTGGTGTGCATAAATAAATAAATAAATAAATCATCATCATCACTTTAGCTTAATAGAGGTCTACTGTTGGACATAAGCCTCTTCTATGGCCCGCCATCTTCGCCAATGATTTATTGTTACTTTTTTCTAGTTTTATTCATGGCGTAATTAATTATTACACAATGGGGCCTCAACGAATGGCCGAGCCTTTGTTTCCACAAAAGAGAATGTTAGACTTTTCTATAACACTCATAACTTAACAGTAATCTATTATACCTTTTTGTTCTTGATAACAAGTATTGTTACTCTTGCGATAATCGTAGTGTTGCAAAACCTAAACCACCTAGTTCTCTGTTAAGTAATTATGGCAGTTATATTAGCTTTGGGCCTAAATCCAGCAATAAATCATCATCATCACGCTGCTAAAGGAGACCGATCCCGACGACGTGCCCGCATTTGTGGCGAGGGACTTGAGCAAGCTCCCTCCAGTCACTTTTGACCACGTCGATGTAGCCAGCCTACTGAAAGACATTGAATTTCTGAAGGCAAGATTAGTGGATGTGCAGAAGAGGTTGGATGCATCCCAAAACACCGTCGCTGACTTGCGTAATGAAGTCATTCAGTTGCGTAAAGCGGTAGCGGAATCTGGGTCACCATCGAGTGCATCGAACAATACGCGTCGCGGAGTGAACCACGATTTATCGGGGGCAAGCTTCGCGTCAGCAGTTTTGTCTTCGCCACCGCCATCGACTGCTGAGCCTGCAGAGCGCGCATTGTGTGCGCCCCGCAGCCCTGCCCCCGCCCCCGCGGCTCCTCCTCGAATCGCCGCTCGCACTGCTCGGCCTACTGAACTGCGGCCTGTGTCTGTAGCGTCAGCTAAATGTCATCCCGCCAGGGTCACCGTAAGTACTCTGGATGATCCATCTGTGAAGTCCGTGCCTGAAGTGGCATCGAAACAGGCTGATGGTGATGGTTTTGTAACGGTGCAAAGGAGGAAGCGCCGTCTGAGAACCTCCAAGAACCACTGCGGCACGGCTCCCGTGGAGCCCAATACCATACGTGCCGCGATGCCGAACACGCCGGTGTACATCTCCCGCCTCCACTACACCACTACGGCGGAGGACATCGTAGAGTACGTGCGCCGAAAGACCAACTACACGCCGAGAGTGCAGCTGTTGGACTCGCATCACAACGTCAACTTCAGGGCGTTTGTGGTGCGGCTACCAACGTGTTATCTGCAGCTCGTCATGGTGGAGGACTTTTGGCCGAAGGGTGTGGTGTTCCGTCGCTTCCGCGGACAAGTGCCACACGATCGCTCAGTGAAGTGAAGTAACTAACATAGGCATAAGATACTATACCTACTAACAAGTAATGTAATTTAGTTATGTATGTTAGTCTATAAGGTATATATTGTATGGGTCTTGTTACCTGAATTAAATGATTATTATAATTATTATTATTAATAAATAAAATACTTAAAAATCAAAAAGCCTTTTATTTCCTATTAATTTTACAGATCTTTTGATTTGTTTGTTTGTAGAAAAAAAATATTAGTTTTAACTATCTATGTAAGTATTTTTTGATTACATTTTTGGGTAACAGGAACCCCCCTCAAGGAGAAGGACTCCTACAAAGATTACCATCTTTCCCGGTCTTTAGCTATAAGTTGCTATTGTTGTCCAGCAATTTTTTGATGTTGTCATCCCAACGCGCGTAAGGTCTTCCTTTGTAGCGCTTGCCCTGTGGGCCTTTCGATGTTGTGACCGTTTTGGTCCATCTGTGGTCATTGAGACGCGCCACGTGACCAGCCCAAATCCAGCAATAGTTTACCATTTAATGATCATCATCATCATCTTTCTGCCCTGGGCCCATGTTACTTGAGGTCTATGTAACACGATTTCTTTTTTATTTCTTCTTACATTTAGTCCTGTCAACCGCCCTGCCATGCCATCACTGACTCCCTTTTTTATATTATTCTTCACACAATGCATTCATCTATTCTTTTACATTCCTCTTCCTCTTCATCCATTCACATTTATACAAGGTAGGGTGACGATACGTCAAAAAATGGAAAATACTGGTAATACTAGTAAATAAGAATATTTTGAAACTATGAAATAAATCCTATCACGGAAATTAAAAAAGAAATTCAAACATACTTAAGAGCATATGAATGTAACCAAAATAGAACACCATTTGAAATATTGGTTTACTAACTTGTGTGAAGAGCGGCAACTGGTGGCGCCACAATTTAATATTATTAATGCTCAATAAAACACCAAATTACCAAATACTGCCATGATCGTTTTTTGTGCTATTGTCATCGCCACCCTGTATTTTTTTTTTCTGTCTCCCTGTATTTGTGTTCAAGTCTCATGGCCAAATACTCAAACGCTACTCCACGTTAAGATGCCGATAATAGATCTCATGCTGTCTCTATCACTTTATGTGAGTGTGACAACAGACATAACGGCATCTTAACATTGAGTAGCGTTTGAGTATTTGGCCATTATAGTCACAAATAACGAGATATTTTAAAAAATGGCAAAAGAAAACTACCACTTCTCATTCAAGTGTTCAACAGCACCAATTCTCAAATGCCACGTTATCGGCAGGGCAGTGCCATAGCTGAGGACTCAATATTCTTCGCCGTGAAGACTTGGAGCGGCTTCCACAACTCTAGAGCTCGGGTGGTGAAGAAGACGTGGGGTAGACACGTCACCAACCTGCAGTTCTTTAGCGATAAAGATGGTAACGTATTTATACATAACACTCATCATCATCATTTCTGAAAATATAATTCCCTATAACGTCAGTTGTATTCCTAATTACCATATTCAATTTATTCACGCAGTATTTGTTAATTCACATAATTTACCTATTATAATAATAATAGACGTTTATTTCAGAATTACATTCCATATTTGTTACAGTCCATATTATTTATTAGTTAATACTTAGATGTACAGTTTTTTATGCAAAAGTTAGCTTGCAACTTGCTATTTTTTTTTAAGAAAGAAAGAAAGAAAAACCATTATTCACACGGAAGTGACGCACTTATTGCATAACAAGCATAAAACAAACGGTTAAATTCTAAAAAAAAAATAAGTAAAAATACTAATATGTCCCTAGTCGTAACCACGCGTCACCACCGCGCGAAACGGCCAACGCTCAGCATTTTACTGTTTATTAACATTACTCAGTGGATAACGGTGTTGGTTGCGAGATTACACAAGTTTTTTTTTTATAGTATTAAGCACTATTACGCAATTGTTTGTTATCATAAAGAAAAAAAAGAAGAAAATAAAATCATCATGTTAACCTTTAGACGCCCACTGTTAGGCCTCCCCCAAGGGGAGGTTCAGCCGTAATCG
Source organism: Charanyca ferruginea (assembly GCA_947361185.1). Lineage (NCBI taxonomy): Eukaryota > Metazoa > Arthropoda > Insecta > Lepidoptera > Noctuidae > Charanyca > Charanyca ferruginea. Next base: position 26,207,711 of record OX376064.1, on the reverse strand, counting down.
CCATGCTTGGCCGATGCATGTTGGCGATCGCAGTAGGTGTTATGGTACTCAGAAGAACGCTGCTGTCCATCCTCTGGTCAATATCTCTGTCGCCTTCTACGAAACCTACGGGTAGAAATGGGGTGCGACCGGTACGACACGGCTTACTTATCATTATCATCACAATTTAGGTTATCTGGTCTAGATTAATAATTCTAGGTAATCTCTGAAAGTTCTGAAACTAAAATGTGTGCTTGTGTAAATAAAAGGTACCCAAGTTTTGTTGCTGACCTTATAAACTAAATAATTCATGCAAAACTAATTACACCGTCGTTCCCTTTTAGAGCGAGAAAAACTATTTGTCTAAATCAACAATTGCGGCGTTTTAGCTTGACATTGGTGCCAATTCTGTCGTGCACATACTAAATTAATTTTAAGCTATTTATATCTCTTTCTCTCCAATAAAACAAGAAAGAGACATATATTAATAAGAGCTGTCAATTTAAGTTGATCTAAAATGTTCATACAATTATAGATGTCATTTCTGAACGTATTGATTAAAAACACTGCGAAGTTCAAGGGAAAAACTAATTTGACATCTCTAACTTAGTCCTTGTCTGTCGCCGTCCTTTTCTTCAGCTGCCTGGCAGTAAGAGATGCCAAATGCCTAATTTTAATTTAGTTTGTGAACAAGGGAATCGGCACCAATAGCTGTTAGCTTTCCCTAATATCTCTTCATACATACCTAAACAAAAAAAGTATCGTTTTTATTAGCGAAGCTTGTTAACGGATACTATAGTTTTCAGTTCAGAAAGTTAACTATCTTTCTTTTTCTGTTTTATAAATTAAGACTTAGAAAATGTAGGTCTGTGCCTGGTGGGGTCGATGACCGGCATTCCCATGCTAATACTTAAAGCATTAAAATGCCCTCTACGAGTGGCGGTGTTTTAAAACACTAAAAACATGTTTCTGAAACAATGACTTTGCTATGAATACAAGGCTTTTTGTTCATTAACCATTTGAAACACAGCATAAACGCACGCGCGTGACTTCCACGCGAAGCCGCTATTCACTAAGGCTTACTGAAGATTCGGACACAATATATTCGGATACAGTGTCCGAAACGATACTTTTTTGACTGATGATTCGGACACCATAAAAAAGCTGGTTTGTACAGTTAGATAAAAAACTTCCAACGATGCAATTCGATTTGTTTATACTGATTTTTTATAACTATAGGCTAGGTAGAAGACGAATTTCGTTCGTTGGAAGTTTTTTATCTGACTGTACAAAACTGTCCGATTCAACAATCAGTAAAATATCGTTTCGGACACTGTGTCGGAATATATTGTGTCCTTCACCGCAAATACCTACAAACAAAAATAGGAAAATTACAAATAGCTAATGTATATACAGTATGTTAAAGGCGGTGTGTTAAACTACATAATTTTATAGATTAACAAAAAAACTATTCCAGCATAATAAAAATAAGTGTAAAAAGAAATCCAAAAATGTACAGTGGTGTTGTTTACTTATCCGATATTGTATAAATTAAAAAAAAAAATTTTTTTGGATGGGTTTTTTTAGTATCTATGAACGATGTAGTATTACGGGTTAAAGGAAACAGCTTTCGTTAATTAATTAACATACTGTATATATTTGTACCTTTTAAAATATTTCATTAATTTAGTTTTAAATAATAAAATAAAGAAACAGAGAACAGAAAACTTAATTTAGTATATTTATATTGTACTTAAAAATGTTCCGTGTAACGTTTTCTGGTCCCGTGGCACGTTGGTCATCATTTCATTTGTCGACTATATGTGACCGTGGCACTAAAAAAGCTAAACATTCTGCATTATTTTCTTTTAGACCCGTCCCTCCCAGCCGTAAGCACAGGGATACCAAACAGCAAGACGGGACACTGTGCTAAAACTATCGCCATCTTGAGAATGGTGTTGAAGAGAATACGCTATATGCCTCGTATTCAATGGATATTTTTAGCTGATGATGATACTATATTGGGGTAAGTTTAGATTATTAAGATTATTATTAAGGTTATTATTTATTAATTAGTTTTCGGTCATCGGAACATAGTTTGTCATATTTTCTATACAAAAACAAACTGTTGTATTCATTCGTTGTCTGACTATTGAAAAATAATATATATATAGGTATAAAATAAAAAATATAATGCAGCTTGGCATAATCTCTATGCGAAAGCTGTCTGAGCGCCATATTGAACCTTCCATTAAGACCTACGATCTGACAATTGAAAAATCACTTCTAAAAATCTTATTAGGTTTACCTACTCCAAGTTTTTTTCATTTGGACGGTTTTTTTTTAGTTTTTTTCTACAACATTATTAATAAGCGAAGTTATCATTGTATTTATATTATTTGTACTGCATTTGTTTTAATATTGCGCTATAATTATATAAGTTTTGTGTATGAATATCTATGTGTTACAGTCAAAACTCTTAACCAGTCAAAACTACATTTGAGTGGGTTCAGTCAAAACCCTTATTAAGATAAAACTCGTTTGCGTTACAAAATCAAAAATACGGAACGCCTTAGTTATAAGAATCACTACAAAATCAAAGTTTTAAAACGGTCACAAAAAAAAACCTACCAATCTAATTTATTTCTAAATATTAAGAATAAATTTAAACCGTTCAAAAGTAGTTTTGACTGGTTAAGAGTTTTGACTGTGACATATACAAAATGAAGAAGAACAAGAAAATGGAGATTGATTGAATGACAATAATAATATTCTCCCGGCGACCTAAGCTATCTAATTTTTGGCAAGCTCGCAGGAAATATTGTAGTGCACAAGTGTGTGCCCAAACAAAGGTACCGTCGAAAGATCAGGCAGGACCAACGAGTTTACATGATTTCCGAGGCACAGGGGTGTTACACCACCCACTTCCAAATGGAAAAACCCAATAACACTGTCCGTCCCGGGAAATAATCCCAGGACCCCACACTGAGACCCGCCACAAGAACAACAGGGTAGTCATTAATAATATTAATATAGCTAGAAAGAAATGTATGAAAAATGATGCGTCGACCCAAATAAATTAACATCAGTTATAGGGTTCTTCAAAGCAAACTGAGGCAACAAACTATCAACCTGCAGAGAATTCAAAGTACTACATAGCTACATACAACGTCAGATCATTAGCAAGTGAAACAAAAATATTAGAGCTAGAGTATGCAATCTCGGCTATTAAGTGGGATATTATAGGGATTTCTGAAGTACGTCGAGAAGGTCTCGCAATAGAAGACAGAGGCAGCTATCTACTTTACTACTTTGGACAAACGAAAGGAGCAAGAGGTGTGGGCTTCCTGGTAAAAAAACAAAGAAACATCAAAGTGTTAGATTTTATTCCAACATCGGAAAGAGTCGTTACTTTACAAATTAAAATCCAAGACAAGGTTTACTCACTAGTGCAAGCCTACGCACCCACAGAAATAGCAAATGAATCGGAAATACAAAAATTCTACTCTGACCTGGAATCTGCTATGATGAGATGCACAAAATCTATTATTTTTATGGGTGATATGAACGCTAAAATAGGTAATCAAGAACCTGGCGAGCATCTGACAATGGGCAGCTATGGTTTCGGAAAGAGAAACAAAAGAGGTCAAATGTTCATAAACTTTTGCCATCAACACCGACTTAAAGTAACAAACACTTTATTTAAAAAGTCAGAAAAATTAAGATGGACGTGGATGTCGCCTGATGGAAAATATAAAAATGAAATTGATTTCATAGCAACAAACCAAGCCAAAAACATAGAGAATGTCGAAGTGTTACAAAGGTTTTTGCATTCGAGCGATCACAGACTTGTTAGGATGACGTTCACCTTAAAAAACTTAAAGAAATCACGATCACATTACAGGAAACACGCACAAAATTCCATAGATTACAGCAGATTTGAAGAAGAATTTTCGATTCCTTCTGAACCTACTAATGAAACAGTACAAACATTTTATGATAGATTAGAAACAACACTGAAAAAATGTTCTACATGCTCTAGTACGCCAAAAAGTAACAAGAAATTAGAATCAGTAATAACACAGGAAGTAAAAGAGTTACAAAACCAAAAACTTGAACTGAAAAACAAAGAAAATAAAACAAAACATGATAAATTAAGACTTAGTAAAATGTATAGAGAAGTTAACAAACTAATAAAAACTAATTTAAAAAAATATAGGAGCGATTTTCTCTATAGTTTTCTGAAAAAGTCAGGAGGCATCAAGAAAGCATACAAAAAAATAAACAGTACTAAAAATATACTAACGCACTTATGCAATGCTGAAGGGACAACTGTAACAAATAGAAAGGACGTTATGACAGTGGCTACACAATTTTATAGAGAACTTTACAGCGAAACTTGCGAAGATAAACAGGTCCATACAGACAACTGGGCAGGAAACAACGACTCGGTCCCATCTTTCTTAGAGAGCGAGGTGGAATTATCTATTAGAAAGCTAAAGGCGGAGAAAAGCCCCGGCCCAGACGGTGTGACTAATGAAATGATCTTATCAGGAATTGAAAAACTAACCACCCCACTCAGCACACTATTTAATTTAATTTTACAGCAGAAAAAAATACCAGTTCAGTGGTCATGTTCAGAAATAGTTCTTCTATATAGGAAAGGAAACCCAAAACTGATATCAAACTATAGACCTATTAGCCTAATGTCTTGTTTTTACAAGGTTTTCACATCGACCCTGCTTCGAAGAATAACAAGAGTCATAGAAGAGAACCAACCAGTTGAGCAGGCCGGATTTCGTGCAAATTACTCGACAGTCGACCACATTCACACTGTAAAGCAAATTTTAGAAAAATACATCGAGTATGACAAACGTCTATATCTCGCATTCATAGACTATTCCAAGGCATTCGACTCTATATGCCACCGCTCTATATGGCAATCACTAATAGAGCAGGGGATTAACATCGAATACATAGAGCTCATAAAAGAAATATATAAGCACAGTTCAGCACGAGTGAAAATCGAAGTGGCAGGGCCGCCGTTCAAGATTGGACGAGGGGTCAAACAGGGGGACCCCCTCTCCCCTAAACTTTTCATAGCAGTCTTAGAAAATGTGTTCAGGAAATTAGATTGGAGATATAAGGGAATTAGGATAGATGGAAAATATTTATCGCACCTCAGATTCGCGGATGACATTGTCATACTGTCGGAAGATCCGGTAGAGCTACAAATGATGTTAGAGAACCTTAATACACAAAGTAAACTGATTGGGCTTGAGGTCAACCAAGATAAAACTAAACTAATGACTAACAAAGAACACGTTCCTATAAGTGTCAACTCAGTACCTCTACAATATGTGGAAGACTACACATACCTCGGTCACGTCATATCGTTTAAAGATTGTAGCGAAAAAGAAATAAATACAAGAATAAAAAACACATGGAATAAGTACTGGGCCATGAAAGAAATTTTTAAAAGTTCGTTTTCACCTAGCCTGAAATCAAAAGCTTTGGGTACCTGCTTGATACCATGCCTCACATATGCGTGCCAAACTTGGTCCTTAACTAAAACTCAACAAAATAGAATTAGAACATGTCAAAGAGGTATGGAGCGTAGTTTCATGAATATTAAACTTAGAGACCGAGTGAAAACTACGTTGATCAAAAAAGCAACAAAATCTAAGGATGTGACTAGGCAGGCATTTAAGCTTAAATGGCGATGGGCAGGCCATGTTCAGAGGCTAGATCCACAACGATGGGCCCAGATTATAACAAACTGGATCCCCAGAAAAGAAAAAAGAAAAAGAGGCAGACCATTTAAAAGATGGAAAGACGATATAGTTAGAGTAGCTGGCAACCTCTGGGCCAGAACAGCCAAACTAAGGGATAAATGGAAGCATTTGGAGGAGGCTTTTACCGCCTTAGGCGGTCCTTACATTGAGAACGACAGTGAAGATACTAACACATAGCACTAACATATAATGATAAGTTATTAGACTAACATACTAACATTTTATTCTATTTTTTATTTTCTTATTATGATAAAGTCCTAACGTGTTGTTAAAGTTATTGTAAGGAATTAATAAAAGCTTTTTTATTATTATTTATTTTATAGGGTTCTTCTTGGAAGTTGGACCACCAACTTCCAAATGGAAGAACCCTATTACACTCTGTCTGACCTGGGAATGTGGCCAGGATGCCACGCTCAGCAGTGGCCCTACCCGCCCCAAGACTAACAGGGTAGTCATGAATGATATTAATATGGCTGGAAAGAGATGTATGGAAGATTATGACATGCTGCATTGATCCAAACACATTGACTTCAGGGTAAGAAGATGATGAATATTGTACGGGTATTTTGAGCCAATATGCATTGTTTTAGTGTCCAAAGACTATGTGAGGTGCTAAGTTGCTACCGCGGTGGAACTGACATCACTGTACTTGGAGAAAAGTACGGCTACGGTTACGGGAAGAGAGAAACCGCTGCAAAAGGTTCGTTTCTAATAAAATAATGAATTTTAAGGGTAGTTTGCACCGTGTTTGGGCATGGTGTAAGATAATGATTACACACTATTAAGAGGAAAACATGATCTTATTTTGACCCTCTTTCGTCTCAAGTTTTAAGATCTGCCTCCCTTTTTTTGTCTCCTTCTTTCTGCCCTTATACCATGTAACTTGGGGTCGGCGCAACATGTTTTGTTCTTCTATTCCGTCCTGTCCAACGTCATGCTTTCACTGACTCCCTTTTCATTCATATCATTCTTGACACAATCCATCCATCTTTTCTTTGGCCTTCCTCTCCCTCTCCATTCATCCAAATTAATATTCATAACTATTTTGGTCACATGCGTTTCATCCCTTCTGTTCACATGACCATATCAATAAAAACGATTCCTTTTCCTTTAATGCTATAATGTAGATAGTATTTTGCTGTTGTGCCAGCATGCTTAATGATTAAATTGGACTCTATGTAATAATAATAATAATAATAATAATATGTGCTCAGCTTCGGTGGATACACTACTAACTGCTACGCCTCTCCTTTTTCTCGTCTCCTCTCCTATCGTCTCGTCACCTCTCCTATCGTATCGTCTCCTCTCCTATCGTTTCGTCCCCTCTTGTCTCGTTTGCTCTCCTATCGTCTCCTCTCCTCTTGTCTCGTCTGCTCTCCTATTGTCTCTTCTCCTATCATCTCGTCTCCTCTTGTCTCATCTGCTCTCCTATCGTCTCGTCTCCTCTCCGATCGTCTTGTCTCCTCTCGTCTCGTCTCCTATAGTCTCGTCTCCTCTTGTCACGTTTTTTTTTTTACTATTAAATAGGCTTGCGTTTGACCGCAATTCACCTGATCGTAGGTGATAATGCGGCTTAAGTTGGAACACGCTTGCCTAAGATGAACCGGTCCACTCGTGCCTTGAAGATACCCAGATTATACTTATCAAGGAACAGAGAGGCGGGCAGGGAATTCCACAGTCTGGCAGTTCGCACAATAAATGTGTAGTCAAAGCGCTTGGTTCGAGACCGTGGAACTTCAACCATATAGCGGTGACGCTTCGCCGTATCTCTGCTCGTCTGATGATGGAACGGGGTGGGGGAAATTAATTGTGCAATTCCAAAGCACATCCTCCTCTCCTATCATCTGGTCTCCTCCCCTATCGTCTCGTCTCGTGTCCTATCCTCTCGCCTCGCCTCGGCTCGTCTCGCCTCTTCTACGCTGATGCTATGCTTCATGTCCCCTGTAGGCTACGACTACATCACAGGCGGCGGCGGCACAGTGCTCAGCGCGGGCGCGGCGCGTGCTCTGTCGGCGTGCTCGTGCGGTGCGGCCGCACCTGACGACATGACGCTCGGCGCCTGCGCACACCACCGGCTCAACCTTAGCATGACGCACTCGCCGCTCTTCCATCAGGTGATAATTTACTTCTGTTTTTTTTTTTAATTTAACGTAATTTCTTGATAATGATAGATCATGACTGAATGCTAAATTCAAAATTGGTTTGTAAATATTAATATACTGGGTGTAAATAATAATGTACCGAGTGTAAAAATTGATATACCGGGTGCAAAAATTAATATACCGGGTGTAAAATCAATATATTGAATGTAAAAATAATATACAGCGAGAGCAAAAAGAATCATGGCGAGATTCATATACCTATTCATTTGTATGAAAAATAAAAAATAATATAGAGGGTTTAAAATATTTTCCAATGTATAGAACACATTACCAGGAGTAGATTGATATACTTACCATATTTATAAACCCCCGCATAATTAAAATATTAAGAAATGAAAATAACACTTTTTCGTTTCATTTCGATGCCCATTTAATGTTTATAAAAAAAAATAGAAAGTAGCAAGCGATGTTAACGGATCTATCACATTGGCAGACAAGTTATGTGACAAGTGTGTGGAAATAAATAATCATTATTTGTGACATTTTTTCCCTAACAATGGTGCAATTTCAGTGTAAAATCTGCGAAACGGCGACTGTCAGTGTCACTTGTCGTCAGTCGCAGTTTCGTTCTGAAATAATGAGCTTTTCGCTAAACTATTCACTTTTTTTTTGCGGTGTTTTAAAAATATTGTAAATGCCGGAAGATACTCTTTAGGTACCCAAGAGTATAAGAATTTGAATTTCAACTTCTCTAAACATCTTTATCTTTTTGTACAAATCCTGCCATGATTCTTTATAAACTGTGTGTAAAATGAATACACTGGATGTAGTGTAAAAATAATCTATACTAATATTATAAAGCTGAAGAGTTTGTTTGTTTGTTTAGTTAAACGCGCTAATCTCAGGATTTACTGGTTCGAATTGAAAACTTATTTTTGTGTTGGGTAGTCCATTTATCGAGGAAGGTTATAGGCCCATGCGAAGCCGGGGCGGGTCGCTAGTATTCATATATAAAAATTAATAAACAGCGGGTGCAAAAACTAATGTACCAGGTGTCAAAATTAATATACCGGATGTAAAAATACACTTTAGAAAGTTACTTTACTTGTTCTTCCCACCACTGCGGTCTTGTTTTTCCAGGCTATACCTGAGAACCTTCTAGTTACGGAGATATTGAAGGACAAAGTTCCAAGTTTTATTTACAAAAGCGAGTTTACTAAACTTAAAATACCCCCACGACCCCTGTTGCATGCACCCATATGCACAATAATTTACGTGCGTTACATTATAAAACAGTAATTTTTCACACCAATAAAAATACATTTTTCAGCAATATTTTTTACTCAGTGTTAGTTCGTAGAATGCGTAGTTAAGAACCATGTGATGTCATCTTTTTACACCCCGTAAATGTATGAACCAGTCATATTTGAACTTCTATCTGCTCCTAGGCTCGACCACAAGACTATGCACGCGAAGTATTAGCTCGCGACCGTCCAGTGTCCTTCCACCGTCACTCCTCACCGGAACCTCTCAGGGTGTACGCCACCTGGTTCCTACACGATGACCTGGCCATCATGAAGACTAGGAGAAGAGATGAGCTTTGAATGAAACGTTTTAAGATGATGATAACTGCTTTGTGTCATCGCTTATTGTAACAGCATGACTCCGACACGGAAAATAATTTGTCATTCAATTTAGAGTTTTAAATCGTGTGTGTTACAATATTTTTTCAATGTGATTCCGGTTGAGCCGTTGCTGGCTGTGTCAGAGCAGTGCTGTAAAAGTGTGCGATGACCAATAAATTTATTTTAGGGAGTATTGATTATAAAAAAAGCTTATCCTTTTTTTTGACTGGCAAATTCGGCCTCCCGATTTGTTACGGATCTATAGATCTCTACAGTTCGCACATTGTATAGAAAAATGCCTTTTTTTATTTGGATATAAAATATGCGCTTTATACATTTTGAACATGGTGTTTGCAACACTGAAGAGCTATATTGAAACTAAATACATGCATTTGTTTATTCTTACGTTATTGCGTGATTTCAGACATTTCAATTTGAGCAAAGTTTTTGATTTGACATACGCTTTTTAAAATCAATATTGTTTTCCAATTTGTTTATGAAAATTAACATTAATTCGTGTTATTGGTATCGGATAATTCTATTGTTATTTATTAACTAATTATCAAAGTCAAATCATTTTTGTCAATTAGACCATTAAAGGGATTTTTGAATGTAATTTTAAAGTTAAAAATGAAATTGATTCTAGTTGCCCCTGCGAAAAGGGAAACCCATATACAGGGTGGGATGGCAATAGCACAAAAAAAGATCATTGTAGGATTTGATAATTTGGTGTAATTGTTTTAATTGAGCATTAATAATATTAAATTATGACTCCACAAGTTTCCGCTCTTCTGACAAGTTAGACAACCAATATTTCATATGATGTTTTATTTTGGTTACATTTTTATAATTATGCTGTTTAGTATATCTGTTATTTTTATTGCGTTTTTAGGATTCATTTGATAGTTTCAAAATATTCTTATGAACTAGTATACCCCCACCCTGTATACCTACAAATAAACTTGGGAAGATTCTGTAAAAAATCCCTTTCAGTGTGATTAAGCGAAATAAGCTTGAAGTGAGCTGTCATTCCACCCCTGCTAGGGATTGTCAGTCCACCTCACTTCACTTAAATTATCAGACGGTAGGCACCGTAAGGGTCTCTAGATCGCAAAGTCGTCTACGCTTAACATGAGCAGATCTTGCTCAGATATAAACGCACTAAGTTCCAGCTCCAATTATTTTAAGCGACCCATGGCTGTCAAGTTCGTAAAAAAATCTATTAAGACGCTGACAATACCCGAACCGCGGTGACAGTCGGGGAAGTCCCTTAACGCTTTTTGGTTGATTTTGTTGCTTTAAAAAGGTACTGTCTATTTAAGTCATGCGATTCAATACATCACAACCCTGCAGCGGGATAATTAAAAAATAAAACGAATTTAACTGATAAATGTTTGGAATAATTACCAAATTACGCGCCATACTGAAATACTTTGATTAATTATTGTTTAATAAATATTGTTTATTTGTTAATAAAATATTGTTACCATTTAAATCAGTGTTATTAAAAGTTGTTAGATTATATTATTGTTTACATAGATCCTTAAGATTATTAACAATAGCACAGCAAACATCTAACTAAATCAGCTCACTCAAAGCAGTAACTGCTCCACCGCACATTCGTCTCACGCGCATATTTTCTGCCTTTGTCACGGTCTATCTTTCGCGCTTGCGTTATGTCTCTTACATATTCTTCTAAAGCAGGCTGGATAAAGAAATCCAGAAGAGAATTCCTGATGAGGAATTTCATAGACTGGATTTATGTTTTTTTTTTTTGGAAAAAGTTCATTCTGCCTATTCGGAAAAAAAAAACAAATATTCAATGGTTACCTTTTATGGTGGTGGTATGGTGGTAGTAATCGTTTTTGTCATATTTTGTAATGATTTTCACATTCCATGAGGTGCATATAAAGAATCTCAAACACAGTGTACAAAAAGTCCTAATGTATAGTTCGCGTCAAATAACTTTGCCGCTCTGAAGTAGGCAACAAATCACCGCGCAGTAGTTAATCTTAGGAATAAAACAGCAGCGCGCATGCGCGGTTAGCGAAGCAAGGGTTGGGCAACAGCGTTGTGTTTCCGTCTCAGTCGCCCGTATACGTCCGATGCTTACATGTGTCCCGCACGCACATTACGGTAGACTGTCGATGCCAAAAGTGTTACGCGTTTTTAGTTTGATGTTTATTGTTATTTGTTATTGTTGCGTTTCCCTTGTTATTGTTACTTTTGACGTTATACTTTAAGTTTTGTGAAAGAAATGCCAAAACGCAGCACAGTTTTACGCCGTCAGGCGAGAGAAATAATTCATAATGTGGTGAATTATATGCAGAAAAACATTTTTTTCTTCCTTCTTCTTTTTTTAGAAACATCAAAATGAAATAAGGGTACCTATTTTAATTTTAGATAATATATTTAAACTTACGTATACACTTAAAATATTTTTTCGTAAGCGAAATCTTTTTTACGCGATAGTACCTGCGCAGTCGTTCCGAAAGGCTAGCTTCAGAGCGGCAAAGTTATTTGACGACAACTGTACCCAATCTTTTGGGCACATTACCAGTCGACAGTGATGCGGCGAAACTTTTTCGATGCCATAATTTTAATTTTTGTGAACCTATATTTATAATGAGAGTGTAATTATTGTTTAAATGACATTTATTGTAATCAGTAATATGAAAATAAGTTACAAAATATAACGAAATAGGAACTCTAAATAAATATATCGTCATTGACAGTAAGTGTATAGAATCGATCCTATAGATACAGGTTTCACCTAATTTTGGGTATCACTGTCCTAATGTATAATTTTTTAACATATTCCAATTATTTTACATTCGACGTAATAGCCTAGTAAGGTACTACTTTAACTGTAAAATAAATGTATTGTTATTCTTATTCTAATCAAGTAATTTAAAGAATTGTAAATGCTTTAAAAAAACTTGGATAATCCATCACAATTCTCACAAAACTCCACCAAATACACATTACACAAAAATGATTAGTTTTAGTTTAGTAAGTAGGTAACATTAAGTTTTATATAATTTTAGTACCTTAGTTCTCACACCTCAATTAGTTAACTCATGGCATTTATTACATTTAATTACTAGTTGTTTATTATTAAAATTATTTTTTTGCTCTCTCGTTATTGTAATAATAAATAAATAATCTCTTATTCGAATATTTCACAAACTCTAGGCACTTATTGGGGGTCAGGATCTGTAATTTAGTCCAAAAAAAGGTCTACAATTATAAAATGGTTACAAATTTCAATCAACCAACAGGAGCATTGTATGCTGTGATTATTCAACTAAGCACAACATCTAAATCGCGCTTGACAATTTTTCCTATAAATACTTGTTTGAGAAACCAGGAATATGTCACTATCTCATCCAGCATTTACCATTTGAAATCAGTCGAGGCAATGTTATTTTTAGGCATCCACGTGGAAGGAGCCGCGGGCTCAGCTAGATTTAAAATAAATAGCTTACCTACATCTCATCTGATTTCGAGCGTATTTTCTATGTCCCAAGTCTTTACAGTGGCGCCCAACTAGTTTTAATTGGTTTCAATACTAAATTAAATATACATGTGTAACACGAACGCATCCTATTGTTGGAACGCATCAAACTCCTTGAGTCGCAGTTTGACATGCAATGGTAGTCAAAGAGTGAGATGGCTGGAGTGACGTTTGGTTAAAATTGCAAGAAATGAAATGAAAGGGAACAAAAGCAAGGGAAATTGGTGAGGGATACTAAGTTGTTCTACTATGGAAGTGAAGGGAAGAAAATGGCATGCGAATAGACAGTCACCTGAAAGAAAGCGTGATGGAGGTAAAAATTATTAATGATAGATATATAGTTGTCAAAGTTATGTTAGAAAATGTGATGTTGAATGTAGTAAGTGTGTATGCACGGCAGGTAGAATGTAATAAAAGAGTGGAAGAGCAGTTTCAGGACGATATGGATACAGCTCTGATGACCATCCCGGTGCATGTGGAATCGATAGTTGATGGTGATTTTAACGGACTTGTTGGAAAGATGAGAGGGGATTATGGAAAAGTACATGGGGATGAGGGTTTGGAAATTCCAACAACGAGGGAGAGACGCTGCTGTATTCCGCTTCGGCATTTGACCTGGCAGTAGCCAATACTTGGTTCCAGAAGAACGACAGTCACCTAATTCTTACAAAGTCGCCGAAGTGTCGACGGAAGTTATGCCCTAACTTCCAAATGACCGCACTAAATTGTTTTTTTTTTTCGGTGTTGCCAGGGCAAGGTTCTTATGAATAAAAACAGAAATTCGTAAAATATTGCACCCGTGCGAAGCTGAGTCTAATAACATATAAAAGTAGCAATCACAAGACCCAAATAGACTACTTCTTTGGCAGACGCCACAACGTAAAACACGTTAAAAACTGCAGAGTCATCATCTTCCTGGTCACTTAAAGTCGGCGCAACATGTTTTCTTCTTCCATTCCGTCCTGTCAACCGGCATGCTTTCACTGATGGCAATTTTCATTCATATCATTCTTCTTACAATCAATCCATCTTTTCTTTGGCCTTCCTCTTCTTGTCCATCCACGTCAGAAACTGCAGTGTTACCAGGAAATGATTTGGTTTCACAGCACAGACTCCTGGTTTTGGTGGTAATTTTAACAATACAGTGCAAGGGCGTCGCCAAGGGGGGGCGGTAGGGGCAGCTGCCCCCCCCCCTAGAGATTCCAAAAGGTTCATGTGCCTTTGACTGTATTTAAAATTCATACGTTTCCTATCCACCAAATATCAATTTGCCCCCCCCTAGGCCATCAGCAGGCGAGTCCTGGCGACGCCCTTGATACAGTGTGCATAAAACAAAGAGCATCCCCCTTCTAAAATTAAATGGCATTTATTACGTTAGAGAAAACTGAATGTGCGAAGAAATTCAGAGAGTGATTGGTGTTTAGAGATTGGTGATCAGCCGTCAGGTGGCGCACTTTGTGTTGTCATGTGACGTCCTGCTGAGCTGAGGCCCTTTTGGCATTATAATCTTTGTTTTTGTTTTTTTTTTATATAGTTTTGAGGTGTATAGTACTGAATACTACGCACGTTAACATTTAACTTTCAACCGGATTAAACGTAGGGTCCTGCTGGGTATACAGACATGAATATTGAAAGTGGCGATAGTGACAGAAAAGTTGAAAGGGAATCGTTCTTGGTATGGGCAGGTAAAAAGGAGGGATGAAACACATGTGACCAAAAGAGTTATGGAGTATAAAATGTGGATGGATGTAGTGACTGGAAGACCAAAGAAAAGAGATGGATTGTGTGAAAAATTATATGAATGAGAAGTGGTGATAAATGATGGTAGACAGGACGGAATGAAAGACGCAAACGTGTTGCGCTCACTCCATTTAACATAAGACAAGGGCGGGAGATGATAGTTATTAGAATATATTTGTACCTATACTTAAATGTTTTCAGTATTGTTATGTACTAAGTTAAGATATAAAATTAACATATCAGTTGTGTAATTTGAATAAAGTTTAATATTTTTCTATAACAATGTGTTTAATTTTAGATTATTACTAGCTGACCCGACAGACGTTGTCCTGTCCCGATCTACCTACTTACCTGCCTATTTACCTTCACCTACCCTACACCTACCCTACACCTACCCTACGCCTACCCTACACCTACCCTACGCCTACCCTACGCCTATCCTACGCCTACCCTACGCCTACCCTTCGCCTACCCTACGCCTACCCTACACTAATCCTTAACATTTAGGGGGATGAAAAATAGATGTTGGCCGATTCTCAGACCTACCCAATATGTACACAAAATTTCATCAGAATCGGTCAAGCCGTTTTGGAGGAGTATGGTAACGAACATTGTGACACGAGAAGTTATATAAGATTAATCATTAAGGGACAAAAAACTTTTTGCTATAGTGCAACCGCCTTCACTTTCAAACAACAAAGTATAAAATAACTTTAATTTCGGAAATCGCGACGAAGTGCCACCGACTTCCTAAATTAAACTTTTTTTACTTTTTTTCTGGCTTTTAATTGCTTACTTCTTGTCAACCAAATCAACTAAGTAGTAGTAACACTAAAACAGCAAATTACAGAGATTAGAAACACTTAAACTAAAAATTATTACATTACATTATCAGAATTTTCCACACCAAATCCTTAGTAAACATACAAGTCAAATCACTCACATAACCCAATCAATCAAGAACCACCCCCTCAAAAACCGACTCCCCTTTCCAGATTACCCCCCAAGATGTTTTCCCAATAAGATGCGCCGTTAATTACAGTAGCTCTTGTTTCGGCTAATGGAAGCATTGAGCGCAGTGACTTGCCAAATAACAGCAAGTCATCCTACTTAATAGACAGGGACTTGCAATACTTGACGATCGCGCAGTCATCTTAGGGATGGTATGCAAGGTTTTTCACACTGCTCATAAGCGTAGATTTGATCTTCCAAAACCGAAAAGTTTCTTTACTTTCTTATACCTATATGCGGGTATACCATACGTGCCGTGTAGTGCCGCGAATAGCACTAACCCATTTCTAGCCGTGGGTGTCATAGAAGGCGACAGAGGGATTGACTAGAGGATGGGCAGCAGCGTCCTTTTGAGTACCAAAACACCTACTGCGATGGCCAACATGCATCGACCGTTGTAAACGTCCCTTTGTGCCTATTGGCCTAGTTCTGTTCTGTCTCCTGCTTGATTCGGAGGGAAGTGGAAAATATGTATTTCTTACTCCTCCGCTGTTCTTTTCTGATTAATTTCGTTGCGGGATCCAAGACAGTTGAATCGTTTCTCTGGGACTCGTCGAGCTTCATTGCTCTGGCGCTTTTCTGGTGGTTGCCACTGTTGATTCTGGCTTACAGGAGTTAGGGAATAGTGTGGCGGGCTTGTCCCATAAAAAAATGCATCGACCAAGCATAGCGATTACGGCTGAACCCCCCCTTGGGGAAGACCTAAGGCTAGCAGTGGCGTCTAAAGGTTGACATGATTATACCTACCAACAACGTAGATCATCGCAGGCTGTCAATCGTAGATCTTTGACAGTCATTATGGGTAGTCAGAAGCCAGAAAGTTTGACAACCACTCTTACCAAGGGGTATCGTGTTACCCAGTAACTAGGTTGTGAACGTCCGATAGGCAGTCGCTCCATGTAAAACACTGGTATTCAGCTGCATCCGGTTAGACTGGAAGCCGACCCCAATATAGTTTGGAAAAGGCTAGGCAAATGATGAACCTACAACATAATGAGGAAGGTTTATTTTAATTTCTCCCACGATTGATGGATGATTGGGAGGGATGGGATTAGGAGGGTCATGTGAGCCGCTTGCACACTGACCGCTGGGCAGGAGTCCCCGCGCAATGGGTGCCTGAAGATGCACAGCGTCGCCGAGGACGGCCCGAAAAGTGGTGGCGGGATGACCTGGACGAGTACTAACGAGGTTGGTTCGAGGTGGCGCGGGAACAAAGTTCCTGGAAAGACTTGGTAGAGGCCTTTGTCCAGCAGTGGGACAGCTAGATTTAAAAAAAAACTTATAGGTACACAGCATTTATAAACATGGGGTAATTTTTTTTTTTTATATAGTAATATGTGGGGACATTTCACACACGGCCATCTGACCCCAAACTAGGGAGACCCTGTACTATGAGTGTCAGACAGCTGATATACATACACAAATACATTTAAATACATACATATATATATATAGATAAACAACACTCAGACACAAGGCAAACACAAGTGCTCATCACACAAATATTTACCTTGGGCGGGAATCGAACCCGCAACACGTTGCGCAGCAGTCGATCGCTCAGCCACTGCGCCAACCATGTCGCCAAGTCAATTTCTAACCAATTTGTATGACACCTGTGAAGATCCTAATTGCAGACTTGCTTTCTCAATCCGAAGGATCCATTGCTTTATATGTTTGAAAATTTTGTCTGCCTGACAACGTAAATAACGCAATGAATATTGTTAGGTACTTATCTGTCAAAATAAAAGGCTATGATTTAATTATGTGTAGCTCAGTAGCTGACGCAATTATCACATCTTTATTAAAAAAAAAGTTGCCCAACTCTAAGAATTTCTTCTGTATCTGGGTGCGTTTACAAGCATATAAACTCACATACACAAATACTCACATACGGAACAACTATATTCTGTAGGCCGTACAAATATTTGTTCCGTGCGGGAATCGAACTCGCGGCACAGCATAACAGCCAACCGCTCAGTCACTGCTGCTCTTACATGAAAATAGTACTTATTCACTACACTTACATGTCCTTCAGGATACAAAGTAGGTAGATAAAATACTTCCTAATGTCAATTTACCTACAAAAATAAGTTGGTTATGACGTTCTTTTTTATATAAAACCAAATACATAAATGTCTAAACATATTTATGAATTCCTAAATTTAGAGCCAATACTAATCAATCAACAGATATCCTGTAAACATGATTTAACCCCGCACCGCCTAAACTAAACCTCCCATAATCCGTATTCATATAAAATTAATGATTCGAGCCAACCCTGCTGAAGACTTGCGTGTAATTACGCGAACAATCTCCAAAAAGGTTAACATTCTATGAGTTCTTTAGTATCCGAAGCACTTATATTTACGACGAATACCACAGATTATAACTTGTGAACAAAATAATATTTATTCTTGACAAAGTTTGGGGTACTTAGGTAAAGTTGGGTGAGGAAGGATCAGAGGGGGGGTCATAGCGGGCAATTTGTCATTCGACACGCGATACCCACCGACTACACTCCAACTTTACCAACTTACATTTTTCATTACCTACAACTTTTGAGTGCGGCCCTGGGAATCATAAAAATACAAAGAAAACTTAACCATATTCCCCGGGCATTAGGTTGTTATTACGGATGTTTTTGCGAGGCTGTGTTGAAAGATTTTTCTTGCCTCCAGAATGTGTTGGTCCTTATGCATTAATCAAAAAATATCAAAGCTTTCGTGAGCTGTTAGAAGTTCGAAGGAGTTACCCCTGAGAGGGTTGTGTTTAAGATTATACTCTGTAAAGAAAATCTTTCTTCTTATTCATAAATACGTGTCTGGAGAATCACAACATAGATTACGCGTAGGTATTTAGTTTTATGTCATAAGGTATACTAAGTAGGTACTGTAAGACTTAGGTACTGGCGTGATAGGTAGGTAAGCCCTAAGTTGTTTTGAAGCCTGGTGTAGGGAGTCAGCGGTTTTTAAAAATTAAAGAGGGAAACCGAATGAAAATACTTGTAAGTATTCTAAAGAGCACGTCAGCACACCGTGAGTGCCAGGCCAGACATTACCTTGATATGAAAATGAGCTTAACGCTTCTAATTTCAAAATAATATTTCTTGTTCAATTTCAGGGTGTTTAAAAGAAACATTTAGTCAAATGCTTTCGAACAGCTTGTATTACGCATGCTACCTACCTTAGAGCATATAGGTCTCCCCCCAAGGGGATGGGGTTCAGTAATCACCATGCCTGGCCGATGCATGTTGGCGATCGCAGTAGGTGTTATGGTACTCAGAAGGACGATGCTGCCCACCCTGGTCAATATCCCTCTATCCCGGGTATAATTGGGGTGGTCTATATTCTTGGCCGGCACCACACTGCGTACTTACCTATACCTACCTATATCAAACTTGAATTATAATTATTCACATAGGACTCATAAAAAAGTTAGGTGCGACAATATGTGCAATAAAAGCTATTATGAGTAGGAAGCAGTAGGTCCTTAGAGAAGGCGGTAGCAAAGTAGTCACGTGCTACTGTGGACAGCGAGGTTTAGTAAGACCCTTTTTAATAATATAATAACGACGGCGGACGACACGGTTGGCGCAGTGGCTGAGCGATCGACTGCTGCGCAGCGTGTTGCGGGTTCGATTTCCGCCCAGGGTAAACATTTGTGTGATGAGCACTTGTGTTTGCTTTGTGTCTGGGTGTTGTTTATCTATATATGTATGTATTTACAAAAAAAAAAAGTATTTGTGTATGTATATCAGCTGTTTGACACCCATAGTACAGGGTCTCCCTAGTTTGGGGTCAGATGGCCGTGTGTGAAAATGTCCCCACATATTATTATTATTTTATTATAATAAATCTTTATTTCAAGAAGATACTCAAAATTCCTAGACAAGTGTTAGTAAGTAAATGCTATAGGACGGTGCATGTAGACTACAGCAGTGAACAATATACGGACAGTCCACTCTGTCAACAGTTTTGTTAAAGTAAGTATACAGAATGGGGACCACATATATGCAATAAATTATACGACATACTTGTTATCGCCTTTTCTGACGATATACAAAAATTAAACGAAATCGGTCCAGTAATAAGGTCAAAAAGTAGAGTTTTAATTTTGAACTAATTTAAACACTCTGTATAATCGGATCACTAGGTCAATGACTCAATGAACTTGAATCCTGTAACACTGAAAAGCGACGTTGCCACGGAGTGCAAAACTACAATTTATCACGACTATTCTAGTTATTTGCCTAAATGTAAAATTCGCTTCGGGGTCAAGGTACGTTGTCTAAACAGAGTGTTTACTTTAACTGAATTTATTTTGATATTTATTTTGTTTGAAAGTTTCACTTTTTTAATTTTCGGTTTTTAATTTAATATTTAATTTTGTTATACTTCTGTGGACTAATATTACTTGAGGTTTCATTTATTGCATGAGTGAGTTCCATATTGTATATTATATTCTTCCACGCGTGAAGTCACGAGGAGAATCTACCTAGTTAAGTATAATATTCCACAGTCATCAAATACAATAAAACTAGACACCAAGTCTGCAACCCCGCTGTAATCAACCACGGTTTAATTAAACAACGCCCTATAACAGTATTATACAGTTACACTGATTTACAGCAGTCCCTAAATTCGGCAGATAGATGACCCAAATTGTACTATTTTGAAAGGACAACATTAATAGGTTTGGATTAACTAATTTATTGTCTCGAGGTTAATCAAGAATGGTCGATATCAGCCATTTGTCAATTAGAAAGTGTCCGAGATTGTCGTTTTAATTGGCACAGGACTACTTGATATCATGAAGTTTAGTTTTTCTGTCATCCCCTGGATCTCTCATTAACAATTTGAGATTTGTAAACCCTTAGTCCAGTTGTAAGAAATCTTCAAGTATCTAAAAAACAAAAAAAAACACTACCTATAACATAATTGATATTGGTCTGCTAAATAAGCTAATGTGTACGTGGGCGCGTGTGTATCTGTGTGAGTGTGTGTGTGTGTGTGTGTGTGTGTTGTGTGTGTGTGTGTGTGTGTGTGTGTTACTATTCAGCAATAGTTAACATCCCAAACTTATACTTTAGATTAAATTATAAATATCTTTAAAGCTTTAACCATAAACATAATTGTGCTTAACTGGTCGGTGTATAAGTAAGTTAATTCAAAATTAATCGGCGGTATTTACTTAACGTCAATTTTTTTTTTTTTTTTCAAAGAGGTTAAGTAGATTGCTCAATCATTACTTGTATAACTTCCAAAAATTTTAAAGATTTTTATGTTTTTTTTATCGTAACTATACTTTGCAGAACCAAACCTAATTAAAAAACAAACATCAAGCTACCACCAGCTCCGACATAAAAATAGTTGCACATAAAAAAGCAAGTAAAATTAAATGAACTTGTTGAACAAACCTCATGTTTCCGCCGCGTAATGAAGTAAGTAATAACGTTCATAAAACACGTTGTGGTGGGCCGCGGTGTGGCGGTGCTGGGCTGGTAATAAAGGGAAGTAATTAACATGTATCATAATGATAATTAGTGTAGCTTCTAGGAAAATAGCAAGACTTTTCTTCACCCTTGGATGGAAAAGCAAAAGTGGAAAATATGTTTTTTAGAGTTGCATAGGCATAGCCAAATGGCAAAAAACGGAACCCTTATAGATTCGTCATATGTCTGTCTGTCTGTCTGTCCGTCCGTATGTCACAGCCATTTTTTTCAGAAACTATAAGAACTATACTGTTGAAACTTGGTAAGTAGATGTATTCTGTGAACCGCATTATGATTTTCACACAAAAATAGAAAAAAAAAAACAATTAATTTTGGGGGTTCCCCATACTTAGAACTGAAACTCAAAAATTTTTTTTCATCAGACCCATACGTGTGGGGTATCTATGGATAAGTCTTCAAAAATGATATTGAGATTTTTAATATATTTTTTTTCTAAACTGAATAGTTTGCGCGAGAGACACTTCCAAAGTGGTAAAATGTGTGTCCTTGTAACTTCTAAAACAAGAGAATGATAAAACTAAAAAAAATATATTATGTACGTTACCATGTAAACTTCCAGCGAAAATTGGTTTGAACGAGATCTAGTAAGTAGTTTTTTTAATACGTTATAAATTGTAAACCGCAATTTACCTTTCATTCAATCAACTCAAATATAAAAATAAAATAAACTTTTATATTATGTTACTTGCTGCTACGGAACCCTTCATGGGGTAGTCCGACAGTAGTTTGGAAATAGTGTGACGGGCTTGTCCCAATAAGCACTTAAAAACAGATTTCTTGTAGAAAATGTAGGTTTAATTTGACCTTGATGACCTAGTTGGGCTCATGGTGGTAAGCGCGAATGTTGAGTATGAGATCCTGAGTTCGACGAACAGTGTTATTTGGCTTTTTAATTAGCAATTTTTTAATAGGAGTCCTGAGATCGAAAGTTTGTGGTGTACCTAAGGGTGTTACCAGACCAATCGATTGACGGTATCGATCGATGGTAGAATGGATGAGTCGACGTCGATCGATAGTTTCTACAAGACCAATCGATCGATCGTCGATCGACGGCATCGATCGATGGTAGAATGAATTAGTCTACGTCGATCGAGCTGCTTGATTAGCCGCACCGCGCGCCGTCCGCTCCCCATTATGAACTGCTGCCCGCCTGCGCCTCGCGCGCTATCTTCCTGGCCTGCGCGTCCTCTTGTAAATACATTTCGAAAGAAACTGATGGATTATAGTCGGGGTAAATCGATCAACGTCGACCGATTCCATCAACCGGTAATTGATCGATTGGTTCGTCGAACGGTATCGCGTCGATCAGCCAAAGCTACCACACCAATCAATCAATGTCGATCGATGGCATCGATCGACGATTGATTGATTGGTGTAGTAACACCCTAACACTCCCGTGCCTCAGAAAGCATGCACAGCTGTGATTCTGTGTCTGGTCTCTCTCCAGTCGTGTCGGATTGCCGTCCATTGACCACTGAGAGTAAGGGAGAAGGGAGCTCACACTTGTGTACTATAATGTGTCCTGCTTATTGGACTAGAGTCCACTAATAATAGCCGCCATGACCGACATTCGGTCGGATTAATTATTTACCTTATTATACATATGTGCCTATCTACATAACAAAGAAAAAGCAAAAGAAACAAAAAGCATTTATTCGCCCGCCAGGACAAAAACACACAAAAATAACATAATTAATATAAGAAGCGAAATTTGGTCCTGTATAGGGCCAAAAGGCTCCTATCTCAGCAACACTCAATTAAATGTCTTGAGCTTCACCACGCTTGCATTGAGCAAGCGTGGTGCTCAGACCAATACTTTTTAATTGGTCTGAGGCGTAGTGATCAAAGCTTGTGTGTGCATCCCTCAGACCAATAAAAAACTTTTATTGGTCTGAGGTGCATCCTCTGTACGAGAAAAGAGAAGAGGCTGGTTGGTATTAAGTATTATTAATCACTCTTCGGTTTACCCAAATGGCACAAATTATTATGTTAAGTAGTAAAGGCCATTGAGAGTCCCATATTTAATTGACATCTTCAATCAAAACTGTAGAAAAGATTTGCAGCATAAAAATGTACTTATCGACCTGGTAAGTACAAACTTCTTTCAACTTCAAACCGGCAATCCTAAGGAACTAGTTTTGCGAATATTCAGGAAATGGATTTATAATATCGTAACCGCGCTTTTATCGATGTTCGCGAAGAACATCGGGGGAATATTAAAGACGTGCTCACACTGGACTCTGACAAATCTTTATCTCGTACCGGCACGAGCTTCAGGAGATAGGCAGATGTACGAAATACCTTAAAGCGTTTTGCGTGGGAAAAAGATACAAAAAGCTTAATTTAAATGAAACTTGTTAGTCTTGTAGGGTGTAGAGCGAGGGGTGGAGGCTTGGAAAAACGTGATATTTAATTCTTTTTTTTATTAGGAGAATATTAGTAAGAGTAGGAGCTCGTGCCTAAGTTAAAGCCGTACAGATCGATCGCTCAAAGGTTAAGCTATGCTAGCCGCGGTCGGTCTGTGGATGGGTGACCATCCCTTTCATTCCGTGTTCCCTCCGTGTCTCAGAAAGCACGTAAAGCCGTTGGTCCCGACTGTCATTTGTAGATGGCAGTCGTTATGGGTAGTCAGAAGCCAGAAAGTCTTGTCTTGATTTGAGAGGCGGGTCAGTCCACGGTGGAGATGAAACATTGATTTGTCCACTATATTTATCATAAATAGAGTCGGCAAATACAGATTTACATTAATTAACATTGGTTAACAAATTGAATAAAATTAGGAAGGAACGCTTACATGTCAGCCATCATAGAGAGAAGAAGATCATAGAGAACCATTTGATATAGACAAAACACTGAGGCATATTACAACCATAGATAAGATTAAAATCACTGCAGATAATTTTAACAAGTCTGACAACCTGTCTTACCAAGGGGTATCGTGTTACCCATTAACTGGGTTGTGGAGGTACGATAGGCAGTCGCTCCATGTAAAACACTGGTGTTCAGCTGCATCCGGTTAGACTGGAAGCCGACCCCAATATAGTTGAGAAAAGGCAGGCAGGTGATGAGGAGAATATGAGTAAGTGACCTAACTCTGAACTTGTTCCCATTGCAGGGCAAAGGCCCTCCCTCCACTTCTCTCTATCCAGGGCTATTAGGGACCAGTCTTTGTCGAAGGAGACTAGATCATCCCGCCATTTCCGCCTGCGCATGCCGCGATGTCGCCTGCCTTGTAAAGGGACCCATTAGGTCACGCATTTAGCCCACTGATCGTTAGACATGGGGCAGATGTCTCCAACCCACTTCTACTTCAGCGTGACAAGTTTCCGAGTGACGTCAGCTACTTTAGTGATGGAATGGATGATAGTATTCCTAACCCGCTCTTGAAGTCCCCAGAATATTCTGTTCCCAAGCTCCGTTGTCAGTTTTAATTAATTCATAAATCATTGTGTTTGCGAACACAGCCTTACTTACATGTGGTTTGAAGAACACTCGTACGAAGCTCGGCTCTTTGAGTCGAATGCAAATAAAACGATGGTTTCCTACCAAATCGTGAATCAGAAGTATTCAGACTAAGAGCTTGGAGTACACACGTCTTGTATTGTAAGTTGTTTACTGTGCAAATTGGGAACGAATGGATTTATTTGAAGTGGTGAAAGAATTACTTGATGTTGAATGCTTTTTGTGTTTTCTGAGTACCTATAAATTCGACACGATTCTTTCTTGACTTTTATATCTAACGAGCACTTACCCTGCGATTTTATCCGCGGGAATTTTCTCAAGGATCCCTAATTTTTTCAATTCAATTGATAAGATTTTTTGAAATCGGACTAGTAGTTTTTGAGTTAATTCGTTACAAACAAAATACAAATCTTTCCTCTTTATAGTATTATGTGTAGATGTAGATAAAAACTTAACTTTCGTTGTAAGGATCTCAAGTTACGCAAGTCAGTATTAAAACTTAGGTAGGTACAACTTTTCACAATATCACGATAGCGAATTTGTAAAGTGTCAGATACTGTCCTACTGAAACCCATCAACAGGATTTTACAAAGTTTTTGCAAACGATGCCTATGATGAGAAAAACGGAAAAGTTAGTTAGACTTTTTCCAATAGAATGAGAGATTTATTAATGAGAAGGAATCTACTAATTACATTTATTACCACCTACCTCCTACTACTAATTGTAATAAAATTATGTTAGTATTTATATGCCCATTATTGTCCCACTGCAGGAGGTCTCTTCTCATATAAAGAAAACACGAGCATTAATAACCACGCTTGCTCGAGGTGGATTGGCGATTTCAGACTTCCCACGAGTTCAAAGTTTTCTCACGATGTTTTCCTTCACTTAAATAAACTTAGAAAG
Source organism: Charanyca ferruginea (assembly GCA_947361185.1). Taxonomy (NCBI): domain Eukaryota; kingdom Metazoa; phylum Arthropoda; class Insecta; order Lepidoptera; family Noctuidae; genus Charanyca; species Charanyca ferruginea. Next base: position 26,182,061 of record OX376064.1, on the reverse strand, counting down.
TACCTACATATGAAATTGAAAAACAGGTTTAGAGGTATGAGGAACAGAGTCTAACTGTAATGTTCCTCGTCCTCTGTAGTAAAGGGAGGGTCCTCCGACCAGCCGGGTGTTGTGTCTGGTGGGCTACTGCACGACGGTATTAGTCGAGATTTTACCTATCCTAAGGACCCTTTTCCTGTCATACGTATTTTCGCCCGCACGCGGATCTGGTCGGCATGCGGGTGACAGCACGCTCCTGGCCATACGCGTGCTGCCCGCATGATAGGACAAACATGTATGAAATGATAGGATGCGGGCAGCTTGCATGCGGACGAGATCCGCGTGCGAACGAAAATACGCATGACAGGAAAAGGGCTCTAATTTCGCGGATAACTCTGCTTGCGCGATCTAGGAAACGTCGGTTGTATTGTAGTTCGTATTATATGCGATAGATGTCGCTACACAGGTCACATTGGTACTTGCTCATGCCTGGTTGCGAACCCTCAACAGTACATGAGGGGCGGGCGTTTTAACCACCGGCCATTTTTAAAAATTCTATACTTTTCAATTAATTTTGCATGCCTCTTTACAATAAGTAGGTACGAAGCTCACATTATTTCATCTTTAAGATCTTATTGTACCATGCTTCTCGCAAATAATGATAGCTTCGGTCGTTAATGTACAGTGAGTTTATATGTTTGTCCTGTTACCTAATGTCCAACGTAATTTAAAAAAAAAGACAAAGAAAGGAAAGATTATTTTATTCAATCATTTGTCATTACCAATAACGGGAATCTAGAAAACATAGGTAGGTACTGAATATTTCAGATACATGAAAAAGGAAACAATAAAATAAAACAAATCGTAACATAAACAAAATTTGAGGGTGCACAGGGGCAAATTCGACAAGTGAGCACACTCTATCAACTATACATAAAAAGGTACATTCGTCGCGTCGCGTCGGCGTCGCGAGCGAAGTCGATTGGTTTTGCTTTGTGCGCCAATTAAAGTGAAAATAAAAGTCTCTTTTTGAGCCTTAACTAGCTGTGAGTGCATGCTTTTTTTGGGAGTTGACGTGAGTGGAAAAATATTCAGCGGTTTTTTGAGTCACCCAGTTTCTGAAAAAACGTTATTCGGGAATCATCATCATCATCATCATTTCAGCCTAAGACGTCCACTGCTGGACATATGCCTCCCCAGGGGGGGGGTTTTGCCAAAATCGCCACGCTGGGCAGGCGGGTTGGCGATCGCAGTATGGTTGTTACAAATTGGCACAGAGAACGCTGCTGCCGATTCTCTGGTAAGTCCCTTAGTCGCTTCTTACGACACCCACGGGAAGATGTGGGATGGTGCTATTCTTTACGTCCGACACCACACTGACGACTATACGGGAATATGGAAAAGAAAATGAACATAGGGGCAATTCTACTAAGTTTTAGGAACGTTTTCAATGTGAAAGACCACTAGACAGATGTGTTAAGTGTGATGATGCCTGAAGTGAGCGACCATGATTCCGAACACTACTGGCAACACACTCGGGTCAAAGCTTTCGTTTTGGGACTCTGCGGTATATTGGACGAGAACATGTTTCAAAGCTTTCCGAACGCTGCCCATCCGAATTAAATAGTTGGCTCTACCTAACGTACACACAGCTGTCAACAACTTCCAGTGCAAAATCTATAAACATAACAGTAGTGGATTATTTTCAATACTTACGTTTTTTAACCGACCGACAGGTCCCTTTTTAAAGAAGAGTGTCTGAATTATTTAACAGTCACTGAAGCTGGGTTGGTTTTGGATTTGAAAGATTTTTTGAGCCAATAACCTACTAAGTCCATCGACATCTTACATTACCTACTGCCTATTTTGATGAATGAAAATAGGTACTTATATAAAACTGTAAGAAAATGTATTTACTAGCTGAAAATGATTAATGCAAATAAGAAAGACAGCAAAAAAATATTATTTCTGATTTAAAATTACAAATGCATAGACATGTACACGTTTTGAGCGTTTCTACATTTCTTATCCGTATGAAAGAGCGCTAATTTAGCTTTTTATGAAGGAGATAAGATGGCCGTCGGGAGGGGAGGTCGGGGCTAAATGGCAAGTGAACATAACACTATAATACGGACGGTCGGAGTCAACGCTGCTGCGTCCAATTTATTTTATTGTTCTTATATCGCACTGTTTCGCTCCGCCCGCGTCCACTCGTAAAGATGTGATCTCATTTCTGATACTTATAAAGATACGTATTCTGATGGTCAAAGATATTTAGATGTCTGAGAGGTTTGTGCATCTAGGAGGAATTTTAATCAGAACATTTTAGAAAAATGGATTGTAGCTAGACGAGATTTGGTTTTGGCCAAAACACATTTCAAAAATTCTGGGTTTAGATGAAAAGAGATGATTCCATTGGCCGTCACGACTATCGGCACAATAACTGCCGTAGGTACTCACATCCCACATGTCGACAACCTCGCGAGCCAAGTCAAGATACCTACTTAATTTGTAACTTATTATTTATTTAGTTTTCCGAGCTCAGATCAAGTAAAAAAAGTCCCCGAGGGACATTTTTCTAGAAAAGCAGCACTTCAGGTCTGTAATAACTAGGTACTACTTATTAACGATAGGGGCAGGTAGTAGGTATCTACTGATTGAAACTGAAATCTCTTTACACTTCTTGCATTGGATGGATTATACAGATATATTAATCGATGGTTATATTTTTATATTTTTATATTCATAGTTCGACTTGACAGCCCACGGGCGAACTGTCAAGTTCTGCTTATATAAACCAGTTATAAAATAAATAAAGAACCTAATATCAAGACTGGAAATCCTGATTCAGTTTCATTTTACCGAAAATTTGATTTTTAGTTGCTTTGAAATTAACAAATTGTCAATTGAGTTGGTGAATGAAAACCCAAAAGTAATGTCGTAATCTCAGATTATGAAACAAAAGGCAGATAGACCGAGCGGAACACTGAGAGTGAAGCCACATAAGCAAATACAAATTCAAAAACGAATACCTACAATTCGCTTCGCGCTGTACTGACACGAGTCAGTACAGTACCAAGCAAAGCATTGTTAAAAAAAAACACTAAGTAGGTACTACAAATAAAAATTCAAAAGCGAATACAATCAGAAGATTGTAGGTATTCGTTATTGAATTTGTATTTGCTTTTGTGGCTTCACTCGCAGTGTTCCACGGTCTATATGCCTTTTATTTTGATAATCTGAGGTCGTAAGTATTAATTGCTATACAAAATCTATAGGGGAATCACGTCCCCCATAAATTCCTGTTCCCGGTTCGTTCGTTGACATTGACTTTGTTTTGACAGCTCATAAAAATTATGTCAATTGATTGGTGGTGTCATCTATCCAATTCTAGAAGAGTTTATACCACGGATATGTTTATCTCATAATCAAAATCAATACAAATAAGGTTGTATTTATCTTGTCAGCCAGTCTCTATATAAAATTATTTATTATACCTAAAATATTATATTGAACGGAGATGAGGTCCTACCTTTAAACCATTCCTAACTAAGTATATGAATTAAATATACTAAGCCAAGATTATTCCATATCACATAATCCCGCGAGAGAATAACATCTGCCTTCTACCTACCACTCAGAAAACAATAAAAAATGCACGACATTATTTCTGTCGAATTTTCTTGTATGATTCCCATTTTCCGAAGCCCCTTGCCGCCGTTGTGTCAATAATAGGTACAGAATATCGTAAAATAAACATTTTTATAGGGAATCCGCGACAATCCTTTGTAAATACATCAGGATATAAAGGATGAACCCTTACTGGTCTTATTATTGGTATGAATTGGGGTTGAAACGTGACCGCTAGATCACAATTTAGGTATTTTTCGTGACCATTCTGGCTTTACAAATCCATACTAATATTATAAAGGGGTGCTCTTCGAAACAAATCATCCGAGTTCAACAATTCTTTCACAAATAAGTAGAAAGCTTATCCCTAAGCGCTAGGTTTTATTACAGTATCAAAAAATTAAGGATCCAATTCACGTGGACGAAGTCGCGGGCAAGGTGCTAGTAACTAATAAGGATTTGAACGAATAACGTAGGTTCTACTTTTAGTAGGTAAGTACAGGGTCTGATTTACCATGTACGGGGCCCCTAGGCAATGCAATTCTCAGGGCCCCTTTACTCTTTTCTAACTTCAATAAAATACACAATTTTTCTGCCACATTTACGCTATTTTATTACAACATTTCGTTTTCGGTTTTAACATTTTCAATTTTTTTTTTCGGTGCGCGGGGCATCTGACCTTTTACTCTTAGGAAGTTGCCTAATCTGCCTTAGGGATAATCCGGCCCTGGGTAATAAATATGTAAAATTAAAAAGCGCCTATCATCATAATTTCTGTGTAATTTGTAATACATACTTTGTACCTATTCTAGTTTAATGACCTTATTCGATGTTCATCGTTTTTATGTGTAATTAAATTTAAACCTAATTATATTATGATGAAAACAAAATATTGTAACTTTAAAAGATACAGTAAACAAGCTTACCTAAGAGGAAGAGGAAGGCTGAAGAAAAGATGGATGGATGGTGTGAAGAATTTGGTAAGTATACAGAGAAATTGAAAAAATACCCAAAACCTCTTAATCTGGACTTCGTAAGTTCGTATCATTACCCTGAATAATATTTGTTAAACACAATTTTTTTTTATCAAACGCATACGTGTGCGGTATCTATGGATAGGTCTTCAAAAATGATATTGAGGTTTCTAATTTAATTTTTTTCTAAACTGAATAGTTTGCGCGAGAGACACTTCCAAAGTGGTAAAATGTGTCCCCCCCCCCCCCCTGTAACTTCTAAAATAAGAGAATGATAAAACTAAAAAAAATATATGATGTACATTACCATGTAAACTTCCACCGAAAATTGGTTTGAACGAGATTTAGTACCTAAGTAGTTTTGATTAATACGTCATAAATCGTAAACCGCAATTTACCTTTCATTGAATCAACTCAAATATAAAAATAAAAAAACTTTTAAATTATGTTACTTGCCGCTACGGAACTCTTCATGGGCGAGTCCGACTCGCACTTGGCCGCTTTGTTATATTGATAACTAACACATTTAAGTATTACACAGCACCAACATCATATTGGCTTTTCTCAATAGTTCAGTAGAAACTAGATATCTATGAAATTCCTTACCATCACCAGTCCTTATTCTTACCAGTTCTCAAACACCATGGAACAACAATAAACTGCGTGTTTCTTCGCAATAACTTTATTATAAAGCAGGGTTAAATTGTCCGTTTAAAAAATCCACAACAAAATGCACGGAACTCGTTAAACATGGGAAATTGCTTCCGGTCAGCTGTGCTGTTGTTTCACTTACAGTTCCTTGTAGGGTTCCTTGGAGAAAAACGTTTTGGAAGATTTTAAAACAAACTTAACGTCATACCATGATTTTGTTCATATTATTTCATTGATATAGGTGAATGAAAACATTATGAGGATAGGAATTACGTAGGCTACGGCCGGAGGAGTCAAAGAAAACCAAAAATGATTTAAAATAAAACTAGTTATATTTAAGAGGAAATAGGGCTAGAAGAAGAGGCTAGAGAATTGAAAATTAGGTATTTGTAAAATCTATTGCTGTCGCGCGATGCCCGAACACGAACCGCAGAGCGCGATAGAGACAACTGCAGCTTTAACCTAAAATACCTATTAAAAGTACACAAAATCAATGATTCGTAGTCCCCTGATTTCTTCTCCAAAACTTAACCGATTTGACTGCTTTTTTCATTAAAAAATAAAGAAAGGCTTTTGCCGTGTTCCTATGTTTTCTATTTTTTATATAATCAAGTCAAATTTGTTTTCTGAATGTTTGAACACTGCGGAAAATCATGCCAATTTTATAGGTTTTTGAATATTCATACCTCTTTTAATAATAAATTTATGAGAAAAAGGAAAACATAGGGACATGCAAATAGTAGCCACGGATATTTAAAAAAAAAAAATTGATCTACTAGCATTATCCAGGGAGGAAACAGGGGACTAAGTTTGTATGGAAAAACGGCCCTTGTGTTTCCTCTTAATTACTGAAATTACAATTAATTCCTAAGCCTAAGGTTAGTACCCTATCATTCGATGTTAGAACAATAAGTGTGTGGAAAAGGTATCTTTACAGAATTCGCGGCGTTGACGTCATGTGAACGTTGTGCTGACACGGCGCCTTGTAGCTATTACAAAGTCCGATGAAATCAGGTGATACAAGTCAGCGACCCCAGCATGTCAGCGACCCCGGGATTCAGTAGATATGGTATCCAGCCAGTGGATATGTAACATAGGTACCTGAACTTATTATCTCTTATATAATAATATTTATTTATATAAAAAAAGATTGTAGTACATATAACAGTTTTTACAAAGTAAATTGTATTACATCTCTGGCAATCAAGTAGGTGACGTGCTCTTCTCCTTGCTAGGCTATGAAATATCCTGTATTAAGGAGTAACAGTGCCGATCCCCTCTTGTTGTATTAAGTAGGTACTACAATTTTATTTTTATAAGGTGAAAGTTTACCTAAAGTATAAGTTCTTACCTAAGTTGGAAATCGTCATCAATCAGTGTGATCAATGCTTATGCCATTATCAAAGGGGATGACAGAGTTTCGTAATACTTAGCATGACTACATTTCACAATGTAGAATTGTAGACCATTGAAATACAACCTAACCGGGGAATGAACCGAACCCACATACCTACAGATGCGCTCAAGAAGTCAGCTGTCTTGCAAATAGAATAGGAAATATTTTTATTAATTTTCGAACTTTTTCCAGCTGTCATTCGTAGATCTTTGACAGTCGTTACGGGTAGTCAGAAGCCCGAAAGTCTGACAAACAATCTTACCAAGGGGTATCATGTTACCTAGTAACTGGGTTGTGGAGGTCACACAGGCACTCGCTCCGTGTAAAACATTGGTATACAGTTGCATTCGGATCAATGAAAGCCGTCCCCAACATAATTGAGGAAAGGGTAGGCAGGTTGTAAAATGATATAAGGATCAATTTTGTTAAGCCAGTATAATATAATAATAATAATATGTGGGGACATTTTCACACACGGCCATCTGACCCCAAACTAAGGAGACCCTGTAGGTACTATGGGACTCAGACAGCTGAAAGACATACACAAATACATTTTTTTTTGTAAATACATACATATATAGATAAACAACACCCAGACACAAGGCAAACACAAGTGCTCATCACACAAATGTTTACCCTGGGCGGGAATCGAACCCGCAACACGCTGCGCAGCAGTCGATCGCTCAGCCACTGCGCCAACTGTGTCGTCAAGGAAGTATGACGACACAAACTTCCAAAAGATAAGACAAACCGTCATATAAAATTTATTCTCCAGCAAAAGTTACCAATATAACTGTCAATCTCATCCAATGCCTTGATACATAACAAAACACGGGGAAACAGAACGCAGTTTCTATCCGTTCGTGATCCCATCCCTACCTACTACGGAACCATTGATTTTAAACGAAAATTTTCCTGGCCACAACAGTTTTGCTTTATTTTTATTTCTCCGCCATTCACAACATCAGTGTCGACGTTTAGCGTGTTTTTTACTTGAAACAAATTGCTGATGCTATCTAGCTATAAATCATAGCTAGTTTTATACCTAGGTCCTCAATTATAGCCTTGTTCTTCAGTGTTGAAAGATTGAAATAAACGATATGTGTTTACTGTTCAAAATTATGATGAAGAAATAAGTACTTACTACTCTCAAAATATTCGTTAAATGATTACCTAAGCGTCTTTTTAAAAAATCCATACTTAATATTGTAAATGAGAAAGTAACTCTGTCTGATACGCTTCCACGATGAAACGGCTGAACCTATGTTGATGAAATTTGGTATGAAAATAGCTTGAACCCTGGGAAAGCGCATAGGGTACTTTTTAATCCGAAATCACACACACACACACGGACCAAATAGCGGACAAAAGCTCGTTATAAATAAAACATATATTTTTTATGATTTAATTACAAATGTATAGTTTTCAGACTTTACCCTGTATTTATAGTATAAGTCGATATTACTTGCCAAATTTCACAGTTCTAGGTCAACGGTAAGTAACTACCCTATAAATTTTGATTTCCTTGAGTGTCGAAATCCACGTTTTTTGCGACATAAACGGCCGTATCTTTTTTTCACGTTAACTTAGACACAGTAAATATATCTTTACTGTGACTTAGACGTTTGATTTTTTCACAGCGTCAAGGGACCGTAGACCTAAGTATATGGTTAATTTAAACTCGGTACTACGCGTTCTCGAGATAAAGGGTCTTGACCGACAGACGGAAAGAGAGACAGACGGACAACAAAGTGATCTTATAAGGGTTCTGTTTTTGCCATTTGGCTACGGAATCCTAAAAACAATAATTGTCTGATAAACAGTTTTACCGACGGGTATCGTATTTCCTAGTACCTAAGTAACTGGGCTGTAGAAACCAGACAGGCAGTCGCTCTTTTTAAGGCACTGATATTCATCTGCATCCGGCTAGACGTGAAGCCGACCCTCAACATATTTGGGAAAACGCTAAAAAAAAAAAAACCACACCACACATACACCACACACACACTAACACACACACATACACCACACACACACACACACACACACACACACACACACACACACACACACACACACACACACACACACACACACATACTACACTAACATTTTATTTATTTATTTAATTTTTTTATCTTTAGTACGTAGGTGCCAGGGATACCTACGTGCTCGAGATAACAAAATGGAATAAAATTAAACATTGTGACTGTAATAGAAAGATGAATATTTTTGCCTGTAAACCAATAAGCTTGTTCGACTGTACATAATAGGGTGCTGATGTGAGTTGTTAATTATGCTCGAAATCTTTATCAAACAAAAAACCTGTCTCAATTGTTTTATAAATAAACGAATAATCCTAGCAGTATTTAAATTCTATTATAATATGAGGGAAACCCAAAAAACATCGAAAGCACCAGCCTATTCCTGAACAGTGGTGTCCCCACCACTGACGGTGGTGACCACCACTGCACTGCTGCTGCCGCTGCTGGTGTGGTGACCTCATTCTAAGCTTCGAATCTGAATCCGCTGTGAGTTTCTTGATTGGCATTCTAAAAACTCGGTTGATAATTCGAATTTACACTAGCGCCACCCTTGCGAGCGTGTCAGCGAGGTGAACTAAATTGACAGGGAGATTTTGACAGATAAAGTATGAGATGACGTAAGAAGTGGCATTCTGTAAGGTAATTTCCCCGTCACTTCGAGGCTCACTTCGCACTCGAACCCGATTCAAAGTGTCAAATATATCAAGATCATTTTGAACCATATTATGCGAAGTGAGTTTAAATAGCGATGTGAGATGCGAGTTGTTGTTTGAATTAACAGAATCGACCTACTGTTGTGAGTGGTTAATTATGCTGAAAATCATCATCAAACAAAAAACCTCTCTCATTTAGTTTCTAAATAAACTAGTAATCCTAACAGTATTTAGTTAAATTAGTATTTAAATCATATTTTAATATCCCAAAAAACATCGAAAGTGTGTGTTCTACATAAAATTCATAACCTGTCTAGCCTGTTCAGGAATAGGCGGGTGACAGATTATGAATTTTATGTAGAACACAGTTTGAACTTAAATCCCGGGGAAGGACATAGGCTACTTTATAATCTGCGACTTCGTCTGCATCCGCGATAACCGATATTCACGCGGACGAAGTCGCGGGTAAAAGCTAGTAAAAAATCAAACCGTCTTTCTGGTAGTAGGTAACTGCGATCTGTCTGTTACCTACCTATCAAAACATTTGACATAAGTCATAAATACATCTTGTTTATCGAGAGCAACTACCACCATTGTTAATAGCTTCCATCTTCCCATACATCTGTTTTCTTGGTCCTTTTATTTATAATAAAGTGAATAAACTAATTCCAATTTACGGCCTCAATAAGAGTGACTGTAAAAAGGCAGTTGTAGCCTGGATACAAACCCTAGGATATGACGAAACCGAAGAAATTCTAGCGGTGTTACGGTGATTCTCAGTGATAAGTCAAAAATAATGTAAGACCAAGTATTTTCTCAGAATCTCTATTGATAATTGTTACTATCTAGTAGATATTGCATCTTAAAATACTAAATTATTATTCATAAGATTATAATTGAAGTCATTCACACATCCGCTCACACACATTCACATGCACCCCAGCACCAAACACAAAGAGAGGTTCATTACTCATTAGTACTGTATGTTTTTTAATTTTTAATTGAATTTTTAGTTTTTGTGCTCATGCTATTATTCCTTATTTGTATTAGGAAGGCTAGCCTGATCTAATTTTTCCGTGGGGAAATGGCATCTAATGCTGAAATACAGGTTTCCAACCTAGTTCGGCAATGGATTCTGTCTTCTATTAATTGCCGTAAAATATCTAGCCCATTTAACCATGAAAACTTTGTGAAACACTATTTGTAAATAAACTTATTATTATTAAACCGACTTCCGAAACATCCCCTTGTCGTCCGCTACAGTACCTGTAGGTAGGTAATGAAGTTTAGAAGCTATAATTAAAGTCTGTCTAAGTTTGTCCGATGCTTCATATTGCCACTTGCAGCTTAGTAGCTTAGTTCGCAACTCACTGGTGACACGTCATACGTCTTGCAGTTTGCATGTTCATGCCGGGAATTAATTTGTCGGTAGCCGTGTTTTGTTTATCTAACGGTGGAGCAGTTTTTGGTTTTCTAAGCTGCATTTTTACCGGAGATGAGCGGTGATGCGAAGCGAGTAATGTGTGTAAAAAATACGAAAGATATCGCTTTTAATTATCAAAGTCGAAGTTGAAGAGATGAATGGGCAAGTAACTCCATATTTTTGTTCTTTTAAAATAAATGTTTTACAATATTGTGTATAATATACCTAACTAATTATTTACCTACACATTTATATACACAATTTATCATAACTTGATCTAAGTTGTCGCTGTAATTGATTGGTTGCACACTCATTCCTTCATCCTTGCACTTATCTGGTGGAAACGCAAGGTTAGGGCTCGTAAAGGAACAAAACGGAAATCTTTTATACGTCTGTCTCTAAATGATTTTTCTCAAAATCCATGCATCGTTAAGAATTTCAATTGGTCATAGTCTTAAATTTTGATGAGGTAAAACCACTTGACAGATGCTCTCGAGTTACTTGGAGGGTACTACGACAGCAATGCTCTTCGTCCAAATCCATCCAAAACCCAATCATGCGCTTTTCATCTTCGCAACAGAGTTTCGAGCAGGATACTCAAAATTGCTTGGCGAGGAACTGATGTAGAGCACTGTAAGAACCCCAGATACCTCGGTGTTGCATTGGACAGAGCATTAACATTTAATGTACATTGCCACAACACCAAGCGGAAAGTCGAAACCTGCAATAATTTACTACGACGCCTTATTTCTACCAACTGGGGAGCTGCACCTGAGGTCCTTCGCACAACCGGCATGTCCTTATGCCTCTCTGCTGGCGAATTTGCATGCCCAGTGTGGCATCGATCCGCTCATGCAAAGCAAGTTGACATCGCCCTGAACGAGACGTTTAGCATTATATCGGGCTGCCTAAGACCGACTCCGCTCAACAAGCTCTACCCGTTGGCTGGTATTGCACCACCCGTCGTCCGTAGGGATGTCGCATGCGCGTTTGAGAAATTTTACCAAGAATCCGATTCCCGACATCCCCTCTACAATTACACAACAGCTCCGGGCAGACTTAAGAGTCGGAAGAGTTTTCTTCGAAGCACACAGGCCATCCAGGACCGTCCGCGTACGGTGAGACGTAAGTTGTGGGAGAACCTCCATCCACCACCACCCAACTTTGTTCAACCCAAGGAACACCTGCCACTCGGAAGTGATTTGCAGTGGCCTGTATGGAAAGCGCTCAATTGACTGCGCACCCAGGTAGGCCGCTGCAAACACAATCTAGCAAAATGGGGCATCATAGATCCCACCGACACCCAGTGTGAGTGCGGTGATCCTGACCAGACAATGACCCACTTATTACAGTGCCCAAAGTGCCCCTACGCCTGCACCTTAGAGGACATTAAAAACGCCACTGATGCTGCGATAAATGTGGCTACCTACTGGGCCCAAGTAGTGTAGCATAAAGGAAAACCATCGATTCGAAAAGAAGAAGAAGATGAGGTAAACATTTCCAGTCGTTCAACTTAATGAGACAAAATTTAAGTCCTATATTAAACGCACACTATGCAGCCGAGCATTTTATAAATTGGATGATTACATCACTGATAAAAATGCTTGGCTGGATGCTGGTCTAGCTCCACAGCCATAAGGGTTCATAGATTTATTGATTAGCATTGGTGACAATTTTTTTGGAGCTGCTGAAGTCAAAGTCAAAAGTCAAAGTCAAATCATTTATTTCAATTAGACCATTATAAGGCACTTTTGAACGTCAAATGAGAAAAAAAAAATTGATTCTAGGTGCCCATTCCAAAAGGTAGTTTTGTATGGAGAAGAATGGGCAAGAAACTCCATACTTACTCTTTTAAAAACGATGTTAACAATATTTGCATTTACAGGAATTATATAATTATACGTGAATACGATGTACCTTGCATAAAAACACTAGGTATTTGAAAGTGTGTACAAAGTATCACAGATTAAGGAATGACAGACTAAGTTATATGTACATAGATACACAGTGTTCACATATTACATATTACAATTAATGTTGAAACAGTAGACGACCACTCCTTATATTTTAACAAACAATGAATCAGTATGTGAGCCTGAGCAGTGTATAAAAAAAAGAGTCAAATATATATATGTACATATTTATACTAAGTATGAAATTAGGTATTTTAAATTAGCAATCGGTTCGATTTTGTCTAGACTGTCGATCGTCCTATGGAGCTAGACCAGCATGTTTCCAAGCATTCTTATCTTGAATATAGTCCTCTAGATTATAATAAGCTTTTTTACAGAGTGTACTTTTAATATATGATTTAAATTTTGTTTCACTTAGTTGTAATATATCACTAGGAATTTTGTTGTAGCACTTAACACAGTACCCCATAAAAGATGTATGGACTTTAGACAATCTAAAATATGGTTGAGCTATTTTGTCCTTGTTTCTAGTATTCTAGTATTAAGAAGATGTAGAACTACATTATCTTTGCATTGTATAAACTCAAACTATTAGTATTATATAATTTTGCATAGCACATACATGTGAGCACTATGTACTTTAAAGCCACCATTTACGAGATGTCTTTCGTTGACTTGAATATGCCCTGGCGGTTGAGTGTTTGTCATGCTCACTTGAATGTCTCGCTGATGGTGGCGCATGTGTTGGATCATTTGGTTCCCTTCAAAATGGTTGAACTAAATGGTGCCGATCCGTGCGTCATGTTCGTGAACGGGCGCCGTCAGTTGAGACTGGTCATCTCTTAGCTGCCTCGGTTATTTTAAATTTATTTTGAATTGTCTAATTTCATTGCCACTAGGACCTCTTTTAACGTGCACAATTTGTTACATCGTTCTCACATTGTACCTCTAGATTCAACATGAATGATGTAACCTAAATTTGTAATATTCTATTGATTTTAAAAGAGTGTTCATGGAGTTTCTTGCTCGTTCTTCTCCATAGAAACCTACTGTTTGGAACGAGCAACTAGCTGCAACTTTTTGACTGACTGACTCCTTGACAATTCAAAAGTGCCTGTAAATGGTTTATTTGAAATAAATGATTTGAGTTTGAGTTTGAATTTGAGTCATAAGCCATTTTTAGGGTTCCGTACCTCAAAAGTAAAAAACGGAACCCTTATAGGATCACTTTGTTGTCCGTCTGTCTGTCTGTCTGTTAAGACCCTTTATCTCGGGAACGCCAGTTTGAAATTAAAACCATATACTCAAGTCTACGGTCCCTTGATGTTGTAAATAAATCAACCCTCTATGTTAACGTGAAAAAAAGATACGGCCGTTTATGTCGCAAAAAACGCATTTATAATATTATGTAGATTAAAGTATGGATTGTATAGAAGTATGGATATGTACCTACAAATATGTACGGAACCCTTGGTGGGCGAATCCGACTCGCACTTGTCCGATTTTTTTTATTTATTTGGATGAAGAAATATATACTTAATATATTATAATAATTAAAATGATTGATGGCGTTGTGGCTGAGGTATCTTGAGATCGAGTTTGCAAGAAGTTCCAATGTGACATAATACACACTGTTTCACAGAATCTAACCAATATCCAAACAATTCCATATTTAAAAACAAACATTTTCAACCAAATAAAGTTATTTAATTACAGACTTCCCCACTCATTGCATATTTAACAAACGACCCTAGAAAAAGTAATAAAAATTCGCTCCGGAAAATTTCTATAACTATTTCCACGCACAAAACTCGTTTTCACATCGTTATGGTTATCATAACACATTCGGAAATTCAATTCGGACTGTAACTGCCCCTCTACGAGTCCAAGAGGTATTTGAAAATGGCTCTTATAGAAGTAAAGGTAAGGCTGAAAGTGTGTGTTGTAGTTTGTAAATCAGAAATAAGTAAGCAACACACTGTGTGAACTCAGATGCGATATCATAGAGGTATTATTAAGAGCTCGTTTGGGATTCCTCTTGTGTTATACGTGTTTTGGATTTGTTTCCATTATTTTATTTTATTAGTTTTATAATTACTTAATTAGGTACTTTTATTTTTATAAGCCTACGCTGTCCCATTACGAAGCAAAGGCCTCCCCCAAATCTTTCCAGAATCTGTTATTCTGCGCCACCAGAGCCACGCCAATACGGATGTATTTTTAGATGCCCTAGGTATAAGTTTCACCCCTTTGTGCATAATAATAGTTTTATAATTAATATTAATATGTAGGTACGAGAGTCCTTTATACGATCTATTTATTATGCAGACCTTGTAGAAACCGACAACCCTTCAAGCGTTTTTGCCATACCTACGTATTATTGGAATCAAAACAGCTCACATTTTTAGGATCCACTGAGTAATGTCAATTAGAATCCGTGGCGTTTAGCTGCTGGTCTTCCCCCAGTTGTAAACGTCCCTTTGTGCCAGTTTGGCCTAGTTCTGTTCTGTCTCCTGTTTGATATGTGAAAAGTGGAAAATAATTATGTTGTTACTCCTGTTCTTCTCTGATTAATTTCGTCGCGGGATCCAAGACAGTTGAATCGTTTCTCCAGTTCTCGTCGAGCTTCATTGCTTTGGCGCTTTTCTGGTGGTCGCCACTGCTGATTCTGAATACAGGAGTTACAGTGTTTTTGGGCAGACAGTAGATGGTGCAGTCACGCTCTAGAGTGGAGACCACGTTTGGGCAAGCGTAGTGTGCTGCCGTCGAAAGGAAAAAGGACGTTTCTACAGAAATGTTAAAATGGAGAAAAAAAAATGTTTTCTATGTTTAAAAAAATATAAAATTCGCTGTGCTGAGGAAATCTATATTAATAATAACTTTGAAGTACGAATGACTAACGTGTTATCGGGTCCTCGCTACCTAAATAGAAAAGAAGTTTCTAGCCATTTGCTGTTAGTAATACCTACCAATGTATATTTAGTGATCATAAACATTACTTGCAGAAACGCGTTGTTGCGTATAGTAAGATATGTACAGTCAACAAAGGAGATAAGTAACCAGGGTCTGTTAATTTAAAATGATAAATGAACTGTTTATTTTCTATGAATTAAATTAAATTTTATTTAATTTTAAACTATATCCGATGACCCTGGTTACTAATCTCCTTTGTTGACTGTACCAATTGTGAAAACATGTAAATAGTTTCATCTTCTATCAATAATAAAACATACTACTAGAATCAGACTCATATATTTTCAGAAACATAATACAAAATTATCAATTATGACTTATAGCAGATGCGTCTCATTTAATATTAAGAATTATTAGGTTTTCGTTAATTTTACGCCAATAGAAAAATACTGGTAGATACGTCTTTTTTTGCTGATTCCGAATATGTATATAACTTTATTTCGTAAAAAATGTCAGATACGTCTTTTTTCCGTATGACGGCAGTGTGGGGCGTCCTGCGGCACGATGGACCGACGATCTATAGAAGGTGGCTCGCAGCGGATGGATGGGGGTTGCCCAAGACCGGGTTGGTAGGCGATCTCTGGGGGAGGCCTACGTTCAGCAGTGGACGGCAATAGGCTGATATGACATATGATGAGTGTTTTTAGGATAGTGTGGCGGGTTTGTCCCATTATAAAAAATCGGTTTCGATATTCTCGTGCCGCATGAGTCAATGGGCACGTGGTCAACCCTCTCGCGGCATCTAATATTCAGGTCCCGCACATCCCCGGTGCGACTGGATCATTCGCACTTATTGTGTCGATAGTGTTGTTTATTGTACCACATGCGACGCGCCGACCGGACCGGCTGTCGCTGTCAATAACTTATCCTTCTAATGTTCTTGGTATTTGATCAGTTGACTTAATGAGGAGTTAATGAGCTTTTGCGGAGAAAAGAGATAACAAATCTTATAATATAACAAAAAGCTTATAGTGGTATATAGGTATATGCTCAGATTATGAAATAAAAGGCAGATAGATCGTGCAGAACACTGAGAGTTAAGCCAAAAAAGCAAATACAAATTCAAAAGCGAATACCTACAACGCGCTTCGTGCTGTACTAACATAGTAGAAAAGCACGAAAAGCCGCGTCGTTAAAAAAACAAATCAAATAGGTACAAATACAAGTTCAAAAGCCAATACAATCACGAGATTATAGGAATTCGCTTTTGAATTTGTATTTGCTTTTTCGGCTTCACTCTCAGTGTTCCGCGCGGTCAGTCTGCCTTTTGTTTCATAATCTGAGGGTATGCCTCAAAGCTGATATTGATTATAAATCACGATAGTTTTAACATTTGTAAAAGGAAATTGAATAAGTCACTCAGTCAGTCAGTTTTCAGTCACTAATGCTGCGATAAATGTGATTACATACTGGGCTTAGGTAGTCTAACAAAAAGAAAAACTATCGATTCGAAACGAAGAAGTAGGTCGATTCTGTAAAATTCAAACAACAAGTCGCATCTCACATCGCTATTCACTCTCACTTCGCATAAGGTTCAAAATTACCTTGATATATTTGACACTTTAAATCGGGTTCGAGTGCGAAGTGAGCGTCGAAGTGACGGGGAAATTACCTTACAGAATGCCACTTCTTACGACATCTCATACTTTATCTGTCAAAATCTCCCTGTCAATTTAGTACACCTCGCTGACACGCTCGCAAGGGTGGCGCTAGTGTAAATTCGAATTATCAACCGAGTTTTTAGAATACCAATCAAGAAACTCACAGCGGATTCAGATTCGAAGTTTAGAATGAGGTCTTACAGAATCACACCCAAGAAGTCAGAGTATAATGTACGATAATACTTTCCACATAAGTAGGCACCTACTGCATAACCAACACCAATTTATGAAAGACACACTACAGATAGACAGAATATTGTCTACATCCAATATTCCGTCTAATATTCTGGTCTCGTACAAAACGGATCACTGGGTCCATGTCAATATTGTATATTGTGCACACATCGACCGCCTGTCGGTGTACCTACATTAGTTATTAATTAATAGAAGTGGTTGCACGCTTCTGCTGTCTTTGATTAAGTAGAATTATCTACTTAATCAAAGCTGCTTAGTTTCGTTCGCCATCTCTATTCTCAGTCATTCTCAATCATACTTTACAGAATAGCCCAGATTAACTCTCTTGAAGTTCTAAGATGTAATTACTTTTAACTGTTATTCGCTTGTCATGTCCTGCGTGTGGTGAGTCTGATTGCCTGGGACTAGTAGCTCAGTAGGTCGATTCTGTAAAATTCAAACAACAACTCGCATCACAAATCGCTATTCACTCTCACTTCGCATAAGGTTCAAAATTACCTTGATATATTTGACACTTTGAATCGGGTTCGAGTGCGAAGTGAGCGTTGAAGTGACGGGGAAATTACCTTAGAGAATGTCACTTCTTACGTCATTTCATACTTTATCTGTCAAAATCTCCCTGTCAATTTAGTTCAACTCGCTGACACACTCGCAAGGGTGGCGCTAGTGGAAATTCAAATTATCAACCGAGTTTTTTGAAATGCCAATCAAGAAACTCACAGCGGATTCAGATTCGAAGTTTAGAATATGGTCTTACAGAATCACACCCCAGCTCTTGTGAGGGTTTGTGTTCCTCTCTTACCCAAGCATCATCTTAGATCTCGTAAACATAAAACTGTTAGCTGTTACGTCAGCACACACAGTGTCATATACTAATTCGCCCTTGGTTCGTGCGCTAGCAATGATAAATGCTCTCTGGCATCTACCCCGGATAGGGTTGCCACCCGTACTTTATAACATAGTATTGTACGTTATTTCGGGTAAACGTACTTTATACTTTATGAGCGGAATAAAGTACGTGAAAATACTTTATTTTACCTATTAGGACTTGTCGAAAGTTTTATTTAATAAAAGATACATTGAAGTTAGCGGAACCTCTTCTTTCTAAAAAGCGAAAAATAAAACTTTTTTACAAAAAGACAACGCCTTCAAAAACTAAAAAGAAAAAAACAACTTTAATTTCGGAAGTTGCTGGCAATACAAACCTACACACAGAACCAAAGTTGACTAAAGACTTTTTTGTATTTTTTTTTATTGTAGAATGGATCTCATCTATAAGCTTTGCTCCATAAATAATACTTTATTCGCAGATGCTGTACTTTATTTGTTTACCTTAGAAAGTAAATATACTTTATTTGCTTCAAAAAAAGGTGGCAACCCTAACCCCGGAGTGTGTTTTGTTTGCCGCGAAATGGTTAAATGTGTGTGATGAACGTTTGAGGTTTTGTGACCTTGACCTTCTAGCATACTTTTTAGTAGGTATGTGTACGATATTGTACCGTGCAGCTTTTACTGATAGGATGCTATGATATTAAATGATACGAGTCCATGAAGGTTCAACAGTTTCTTACACTAAGTTAACTCTCAAATAGAGATAGTTTTTAAGAATAAATGCTAGATGATACTTATACGATATTGATACGTGAGAACACGCGGTGCTTTCGATGACTGGTAGTGAACTATATTGTAAGTACCTAAGTGAAAATTAATAATTAAGGCTCGCTTAATGAGAGCCTACCATAAACTTTTAAATACAAACTTTCAACCCTAAGATCTTGGAAATCAATGAAACAATGTAAACAAAAACTAAACTTGATACGATTATTCGTCGTGCTTATTTTAGGATTCAAGCATTTTCCATACCAAATTTCATCAAAATCGGTTCAACGGTTTCGTCGTGAAACGTTACAGACAGACAGCCAAGAGTTAATTTCGTATAGATATATTAGTACGAGTATGAATTAGTGACACAACAACCCATTTACACGGTAGCGAGTTATAACGTAGCTTCTTAAGTTCCTGCCAAACACAGGTCACAAAATTCTCCACACTTTAGTAGCTACATTAGTTTCAAATCACAGTTTCCGTTGCATTCAGCCAAACTGCCAGTGTCTTACTTAAGGCTACGGAAATGCATTCTACTTCCTAATGGCTTAAAGCTGAAGATTGTATGTTTTTTTTTTGTTTAATTGCGCTAATCTTCGGAATTACTTTTCCGATTCTGAAAACTTTTACTCTGAAGCTACGATAATACCAGCCCATGTAATTGTCCGTGTGGTGTCGGACGTAAAGAATAGCACCACCCCATATCTTCCCGTCGGTGTCGTAAGAGGCGACTAAGGGACTTACCAGAGATGGGCAGCAGCGTTCTCTGTGCCTTTGTAACAACCATACCTACTGCAATCGCCAATCCGCCTGCCAAGCGTGGCGATCATGGCAAAACGCCCCCTTGGGGAGGCCTATGTCCAGCAGTGGTCGTCTTTAGGCTGAAATGATGATGATAATGATAATTGTCCTACTGCAAGGCAAACGCCTCTTCTCATACAGAGAAGGTACGAGCATTGATCACCACGTGCGCTTAAGATGGATTGGCGATTTGAGACTTATATTAATTATGATTATAAGTTCAGGTTTCGTCACGATGTTTTCCTCCACCGATGTTAGTGATGTCCGAGTCGTACTCGCCCACCGAGGGTTCCGTTCAAATTCCGAGATTTGGTCACCCATACAATTATACCTCGAATCTCAATGATCTTTTTTATTTATTTATCCATCTATCATTCTTCACTATCATTACAGGAGCTTAGCCTAATGCGATAGTGTACTTATCTAAGTGCTAACCAACTATTGTAAACATGACTGTGTACCTATTGATCAACTACATAATTATATATAAAAACATTACTGATAAATTATTACAAACAATGCATTCCTTGTGAATTCACTCAGAGATCAACAGAATAGGTCTAGAATTGATTACGTACTTTAAATAAAGAATATGTTTTTTATGATTTAATTACAAATAAAAGTTTTCTGACTTTTCCCTGTATTTGTAGTTTAAATTACTTGCCAAATTTCATAGTTCAAGGGAAAGTACTTGCCCTATAAATTTTGATTCCCTTGAGAGTATAGAAATAAACGTTTTTTGTGTCATAAACGGCCGTATCTTTTTTCACGTCAACTTAGAAGTTTGATTTTTTCTCAGCTTTAAGGGACTGTAGACTTGAGTATATGGTTTTAATTTCAACTCGATGCCTCCATGCGTTCCTGAGATAAAGGGTCTTAACAGACAGACGGATAGACAGACAGACGGATAACAAAGCTATCCTGTAAGGGTTCCGTTTTTTCCTTTTGAGGTACGGAACCCTAAAAATACATATGAAATTGAGAAAGTCACATTGGTACTTGCTCGCGCCCGGTTAGAACCTACAACCTCGTGCTTGAGAGGTAAGCGACTAAACCACTGGGCCCAGTGGTAAAGTCGATCACGACATTATCCAGGCTATAATATTTTAATATAAAAAAATTAGGGGTCCTTATGAAGAATCACGCGAACGAAGTGCTAGTCTGTTTAATATCATTGAAGAATCGTCAATTCCACCATTTCTAGTCACAAAAGAACTTCCAATCAATACTCCACAATTTCCATATAAGTAACACATGCGAAAACAATTCCACATTCATGCTGAATACCAATACAAATATGATTTATATGGTCTACGTGTGCAAAGTGGCGCCGGTCGTGACAACTTTATGTCGGAGCTAGAGCCTTTTGTTTTGCTGTTGGTACCATTCAGAGATGTCCCGGTAGTATAAACTTATGACTAACCAGCTTTAGCCCGTGATTTCGTCTGTGTGAATGTCGGTTATCGCGGATGAAGGCAAACTCGCGGATTTAAAAGTAACCCTATGAATTTGCACCGTTTATTTGAACTTGCTGCAGTCTATCAGTCAAAATTTGACTGACTGAATAGACTGTAAATTATATTTAATATGTTAAATAACATACATTCAGCAAACGATGAGTGGAATAAATATCGGGCAAGAAGGTGCGTACTAATCACGGACCGCCATGGAGCATCGCGCTACCGTCGAGTAAAATTAACTGTATGAAGAAAAACAATATACAATCAAATAGGTTGTCAATGGCTATTCCTTTTGATGAAAAGACGTTTGTGATTTTATCTTCTTATATATAAAATTCTCGTGTCACAGTTTTCGTTCCCGTACTCCTCCGAAACGGCTTGACCGATTCTGATGAAATTTTTTGTGCATATTGGGTAGGTCTGAGAATCGGCCAACATCTATTTTTCATCCCCCTTCTTCCCCCCCTTTTCATCCCCCATCCAAATGTTAGATCGGGACAGGACAACGTCTGTCGGGTCAGCTTGTCTAATATATAAAATTCTCGTGTCACAGTTTTCGTTCCCGTACTCCTCCGAAACGGCTTGACCGATTCTGATGAAATTTTGTGTACATATTGGGTAGGTCTGAGAATCGGCCATCATCTATTTTTCATCCCCCTTTTTCCCCCCCTTTTCATCCCCCATCCAAATGTTCGGTAGAACGGGACAGGACAACGTCTGTCGGGTCAGCTAGTTAAATATATAAAAATACTAAAATTGAAGAAAGCGTTTCTTATTATCAATCTGTGATCGAGTTGACCGTAAACATGAAATATAATTTTACTAAGCTTAGCGCTAGTTTTCCCAGTCCGTAATACTCAAGCTTTGAGAGCAGTGTTTCGTGATTTACGTAATCAAATGCTTTGAAGAGGTCGAAAAAAATGCCAATAGCATCCTGCGAATATTCCCATGCCTTCAAAATATGTTTAATTTAAGTGACACTGGCGTCAGTAGTGCAACAAAGTTTAATTACTTAATTCAAATAACCCAAACTAGCCGCGGTCATATCCAAAAGCTTTAAATAATGAGTGGCAGGTCCCTAAGACCCATGCTATTCATTGCAGGGTTAATTAACACTGTTTGCGGCGAGGGCGCGATTTAATCGGGGGTCCCTTAGACCCCAACTTTATGTGTTTGGGGCCCGTTTTATTCTTTATGTTGCGTGCGGTTTGAGAGGTTAATCTTGTAGATTACTTTGGGTTAAGTTCACTTGCTTCTAGTGCGAGTACTTTATTTGTTGCTTTTTTATTTGGAGACAGAATATGACCTATAACGTTGGCGAGTTATATCTATACTCATTACATTTTATAAAGCTGAAGAGTTTGTTTGTTTGTTTGTTTGATTGAACGCGCTAATCTCAGGATCTTCTGGTTCGAATTGAAAAAACCTTTTTGTGTTAGATGGTCCATTTATCGAGGAAGGCTATAGGCCCATGCGAAGCCGGGTCGGATTGCTAGTCTTTTATACGCATTGTATATGTCACAGTCAAAACTTTTAACCAGTCAAAACTACTTTTGAATGGTTTAAATTAATTAATATTTAGAAACCCATTAGGTTGGTAAGTTTTTTTTTGTGACCCTTTTAAAACTTTGGTTTTGTAGTAATTCTTATAACTAAGGCGTTCCGTATTTTTGATTTTGTAACGCAAACGTGTTTTATCTTAATAAGGGTTTTGACTGAACCCACTTAAGGCTGGTATTATTATTAAATGTACAGACGCCAGAACATCAAGCTACAACAATCTGTCAAATAACCTTGACAGATTTTCAACTTTATTATAAATGAATAAGTTTCATATTCAATTGGGAAAATTTGAGTTTGGTATAGTTTGATGTGCTGGCCTCTGCACATCTGAAAAGTACTCAAGCTTAAAGATAAACATAATTTTAATTTACAAATATGAACACAAAGAACAAAAAAAGATAAATGAAAAATAAAAGTAGTTTTGACTGTAGAAAACTGTAAAAAATTAAATAAATAATAATACCAGCCTATACCTCTTCCTTCTCATGCAGAGAAGGCAAGAACATTGATCACCACGTGCGCTCAAGGCGGAATGGTGATTTCAGACTTATAGTAATTATAAGTCTAGGTTTCCTCACGGTGTTTTCCTTCGCTGATGTCAGTCATGTTCAAGATAAACTTAGAAAATTACGCACGAAACGTTTTGGGAATACATTCATTGTGCGTACTGCTAAGGAGTGGAATTCCCTGCCTGAGTCTGTGTTTCCTGATAGCTACAACCTGGGAGTCTTTAAGGCAAGAGTGAATAGGTTACTTCTAGGCAAGCGTGCTCCATCTTAGACCGCATCATCGCTTCCCATCAGGTGAGATAGTGGTCAAACGTATGCCTATCAATAGATAAAAAAAAAAAAAAAAGTACGACGGACTAGAAAAAATTGAAGGACTCCGCGCCACGCATATCGAAAGTCAAGCACCCTAAGGGTGTACGCTCCGTTCGCCCCTTGGATCTTGCCCCTTACGATTAAAAGGTTCCATTCGCCCCGTTATTTATTTTGGGGTAGTGATTCGCCCCTTGCGGCAATTCCTTGCAAATTTTACGAAAAAAGGTATAGGTAGACAGAAAAATGCATACACCTAGTTCCAGTTCATTTCTGCTTTCCTGGTAGTTTACTAAGATTTGTTATCAAAAAAATTAATATTATAAAAATTGTGGAATAAAATGTCAAAAACACAACAATGTAGATTATAGCAGTCATGAGTACCTACGCACACAGTTTTTCTAAACATAGACTTAAATTAAACATGGCGTTGCTTATAATGTATGCATTTTTCTGTCTAACTATACCTATTTTGGTAAAATTTCCAAGGAAATGCCGCAAGGGGCGAATCACTACCCCAAAATAAATAAAAACGGGGTGAATGGAACATTTTAATCGTAAGGGGCAAGATCCAAGGGGCGAACGGAGCGTACACCACCCTAAGTATGCCAGACCGTTTGTACAAACATGCCTCATGCACACATTTACATCATAGTCACGGACTAGAAAAAAAAGGATTCCTAAAAAAAAGTTCCGACTACTGACCGTACCGATCTATGTGTGCATCTCGGTCCTGCGTACTTTAGGTACTTCACTTTTGATATGCGTGGCGTGGAGTCCTTTTTTTTAACCGACTTCAAAAGGAGGAGGTTCTCAATTCGGCTGGTTTTTTTATGTATGTACATCGATAACTCTGAGATTAATGATCCGATTTAGGTGATTCTTCTTTAGTTTGATGCGGAATTGTTGCCATTTGGTCCCATAAAAAATTAACATTATTTAGCCCAGTAGTTTTCATTTTATGAACATTTTTTAATTATTTATATATTTATTTTTATGTTTGACCATGCATAACTTTTTTCCGTTGTCCGATTTCGAATTGATAGAGTGTACCTCAAATTTGGTCCCATAAAAATTTCAAGAAAATATTCCACCCCTAAGGGATGACAGATTTTTTTTGGTGTCGCCGTTTCGTAATTCATTTCTATGATGAGCAGTGGGCACTAAAAAGCGAAAAAAAAAATTTTCACAAAAAAGACAACCGCCTTTAAAAAGTAAAAAATTACTTTCAATTCGCAAGTCGGTGGCAATACAAAACAACAAGCAAAACCAAAGCCGCCGACTTGCGAATTGAAAGTTATTTTTTACTTTTTGAAGGCGGTTGTCTTTTTTCTAGTAAGTAGAAGGATATTCTAATATCAAAATAACACGGTACTCAATACTCTACAAAAAAAAAACAATTATAAAAATGTATTTCTGTCTGATTGTTTGTTCCGGTAAACCTCCGACCGAGAACTATTAATTTGTGATGAACCTTGGATGAACCGGTAAATTAAACGCAATAAATACATTGATACTAATTTGTTTAATTATAATATTAACTTAATTAACCTATGAATATAATGAACCTTTATTATACGATATGATAGATAAGTAACACATTCATGTAGGAATAGAGCGTTCGTGGTGCATGACTGAGTGAATGAGACGTTAAGCTGTGAGTGAGAAAGATGACGATGGAAGCAGATTTTCCACTTAAAGGGGTCTAGTGACCACAATCCTTAGTAATGAGAGACTGATTGAAGAAGAAGAGAGAGTGGACATATGCTTGAGATGACATAAAGAAAAAAGAAGGAAGATTTGAAAGCAATGAATGAAAGACTAGTTAAAACTTAGGACTGTAAAGCAACATTTTTAAAGATATTTTTATAATATTAAGCCGGGAAATAAATCAATAAACTTTTTGCTTCCTGCAAAAAACTTTCATTTTCATCTAGACGCAACCTCATTTCAGCTAGAATCAATTTCAAATAATCATACATACATATGTATGAGTAGTAGTGTATGATTAGTACCCCTCATTTACACAAATAAGGGGTATTTTTGATAGATTGCGACTGAGATTAAAAAACCCTTGGTCTCAACCTCTATTTCCACATATATTAGCATCCGCCAATAATAATCCTTCAGGAATCAATTCCCTCTTGGCCGCTTGGATTCGGAGTATACTTTACTGTAAGCATTTTCCTTTACATTTTTGGCTTTACTCGATTCATCTCCTAAACGTATCACTTAATAACTATCTAGGTCACATCTTAAACTATCAGCATTTCTGGCTTGTTTATGGTATTGGCTACATCACTTTTATTTGTATCAGCATTGTTACCGATTAGATCATAATTATTCTGCGCATTTCTTCTTTGGCTTTCGATATTTTTATTGATAGTATTATTTACATCACTTTTCAACTTATCAGCATTGTCGCCGAATTTGTTATATTGATCCTGAATATTAATTCTTTGGTTTTCGATAAAATTGCTTGTGCTTCGTTGGGCATTGCTTAAAGAAGATTGTACAGTTTGTCGCCCCTCATCAATTGCATCATTTACTTTATCATATCCTGCATCTACTCCATTTTCGAAGCTGTTTTGCAAATCTCCCGCAAGATCGTTAGCGAAGCGAATGTCAAGCACTCCAATGCCATCATGTTCCGCATTTTCATTATCAGACTCCGGTTTTTTTTTTGTAATATTTTGGTTTGCTCTGTTTATCGCTTCTTGTAAACTGTTGAGCGTTTGTTTAATGCCAGAATTAGATGCTCCTTTGAAGAAGTATTTTCTTAATTTTTGACTTATAACTGTTGTGTCGTTATTAAATGGTTTGATTTTTATTGGGAAGATTGGTCTATTTTGAATTTGTCCATTCCCATCGCCGAATAAGTAACTTTTGATTTTGAAAACGCGACTTTTGACTCTGTCAAATAATCTTCCAATGATTCCTTTATCATGAACTTGATCGCCGTCAAATATGTATAGTACACTTCGAACTCCTTCTCTAACTGTTTCTGATACGTCGTGTATTTTACGGGACACTGTTCCAACTATACCTGGTTTGATAACAATTTGTCCTGTTTCATTTTGTTCACTACCTCCAAAGATCAAGTTTTTGCCGTAATGTAATGCATCACCAACGTTGTGTGTTATAGAGCTTGTAGTATCTTTTACTATTCCGCGAAATCCGTCTATTAGACCACAGTTCGACTGCGCTATAAATGCTAATGATACTACTATCACTAGATAATGCGTCATATTTGATTTCTTGGTTCACTTGGTGCACATTTAAATTGGAATGTATATCGATCGATTTAAGTTAAACTTGATTCGTCGTGATTGCTTAACTCAAATGAAATGCATCGTGCACAAGTATTTATTCAACGTATTATCTATTAAGTTTGACCTCAAGTGGAACTATCACATATTGATAATTTATCACGGTTCTGTGTTTTCCAATGATCTCATTCGTTTAAAGAATTCTGATTCTGAGTATTTTTCTGTTATGTTATTTGTTTATTCTTGTAGGTCGAAATTAAATTAACCCCAATGAATAATTTACGTCGGTATTCGTCTGACAGGTTTTAGGTGCTTAGAGCCCGCAAAATCAGACAGTGGATCCTTGCAACCTTGGACCTTAAAATGTAGGTTCTGGCCGTTAATTGGGTTGTAGAGGTCACTTCAAATAAAATATTGGTATTCAACTGTATCAGCTGTGAACTACAAAGTGAGCTGGTGGAAGTTGATCCAATTCACTGAAATAAATAACTTTAGATGGATGAAAACAAAATAATATCTACTAGAGGGTAAAAAGTAGTAATAGTAGTAGTTGGTGGTAGGGATTTTTACTTAAAAGAGGGCGTGATAGAGGTTAAAAGGATTAATGATAAATTGATAGTTGTGAAAGTCATGTTAGGAAATGTATGAATGTATGTAGTATGTATGCACCACAGGTAGTAAGTGATGAAAGGGTGAAAGAGAAGTTATAAGAAGGTAGACAGGACGGAATGGCAGAAGTAAACGTGTTGCGCCGACCTCAAGTAACATGGGACAAAGGCAGGAAGATGATGAGACAGACAGACTTGAACAAAAACTTTACTTAGATAACAATAATAAACACACCGATAAATTGGAATTTAACCTGATTAACAAGAGAATACAATCGTGTTAAGGCCAAAGTGATCATAAAATTAATAATACGAGTCACAACTCGTTTAGGTACTAATTATTAAGTTTGACCTCATTTGTACGTTAACTTAAATTAGTACGTACGGGAAGTATCTTTGGCAATCAATAAAAGACATCAAACTTAGAAACATGATCATCATCATCTGCCTAGCCTTTTAACAACTACGTTGGCTCCTGACTACCCTTATTAACTGCCAAAGATCTACGAATGAATACAAACTGCCTAGCCTTTTCCCAAGTATGTTTGTGTCGGCTTCCAGTCTATCCGGATGGAGCGACTGCCTGTCTGGCCTCCTCAATCCTGGGTAACACGATACCCTTCGGGAAGACTGGTGGTCAAACTTTCTGGCTTCTGACTACCCATAACGATTGTCCTGCCACTGTTGTCTTCCCTACTTCTAAAAGATTTCTAATAAATTGAAACCAGTCTATCTAGACTCAAACTGTTCTATCTTTGTTTAGAATCTAGATGAGATCAGTAAACAAATGTAGTGTTTGAACGAGTATCTTTATTTCATTTCCGTTTCGCAGTCGCGGCTCGCGCCGCGCCGATCAGCCAGACGGTTGAGACACAGTGCGGGCCAAGATTTACGGCGCTTGGTAGGGTCGGCATAGAAATTGACTAGATATTGTTGAATATCAAATGTACCGCTTAAGTACATAAGTAGCGGAGGTTTGACCTTCACCTTTTTCGCCTGACAGTCCTTGAGTTACACTTATCTAAACTAATCCATACTATATAAACATAATAAATGCGAAAGTAACTCTGTCTGTTACGCTTTCACGATAAAACGGCTGAACCGATTCTAATGAAATTTTGCATGAAGACAGCTTAAACCCTAGGGAAGGACATCGGCTACTTTTTAATGCAGGACTTCATCTGCATCCACTATAACCGACATTCAAGCGGACGAAGTCGCAGGCAAAAGCTAGTATTACGATATTTTAATATTATAAATGCGAAAGTAACTCTGTAAGTACTCTCTTTCACGATTCTAATGAAATTTGGCATGAAGACAGCTTAAACCCCAGGGAAAGATATAGGCTACTTTTTAATTCTCAACTTCGTCTGCATCCGCGATAACCGACATTCACGCGGAAGAAGTCGCGGGCAAAAGCTAGTCTTCTATATAATGAAAATGAATCGTTGTTCGTTAGTCTCGCTAAAACTCGAGAACGGCTGTAACGATTTGGCTAATTTTGGTCTTGTAATATTTGTGGAAGTCCAGGGAAGGTTTATATGGTGAGAAAATTGAAAAATCAATTGACAGGATAATGCCTGTCGGGTCAGCTAGAGTTATTATAAAGAGGAAAGATTTGTTTGTTACGATTTAACTCAAAAACTACTGGTTCGATTTTAATAATTCTTTCTCCATTAGAATGCTTCGAGATCCCTGAGTAACATATGCCTTAATTATCAATAGAAAAAATTAGGGATCCTTGAGAAAATTCACGCGGACGAAGTCGTGGGCAAAGTGCTAGTAATATAATAAAGCTAAAGAGTTTGTTTGTGTGAACGCACTATTCTTCAGAACGGCTAGTCGGATTTTGGAAATTGTTTCGCCAATTGGAAGCGACGTTATCACTGTGGGGTTCAAGATATATTCATACAAAATTTCATGAAACCGTTTTGTCGCGAAAGCGTAACAGACAGAGTTACTTTCGCATTTATAATATTAGTATGGATAAGTATATAAGTATGGAAATATGGATTACAAGTTAGGCTATGTTTTATTAGGTGTTCCCTTGTTTCGCAGACAGAAATTTCATAGAATTTCGTTTCAAATAATTTACGACAATAATACGACACGGTTGGCGCAGTGGTTGAGCGATCGACTGCTGCGCAGCGTGTTGCGGGTTCGATTCCCGCCCAGGGTAAACATTTGTGTGATGAGCACTTGTGTTTGCCTTGTGTCTGGGTGTTGTTTATCTATATATGTATGTATTTACAAAAAAAAATGTATTTGTGTATGTATATCAGCTGTCTGACACCCATAGTACAGGGTCTCCCTAGTTTGGGGTCAGATGGCCGTGTGTGAAAATGTCCCCACATATTATTATTATTTGTGTTTGTTTTCTTTGTTCTCAGCTCTTTGGCTGGTTTTGCATTTACGGGCCGGAGCCAAGTAATGTAGCGTTAATTATTATTATTATTATTATTAAACTATTAGCTATGAAACAACGTACAACCGTTTTATTATCAAGAAAATAGGGATCTGTTAGAAAAATCACGCGAACGAAGTCGCAGGAAAAGTGTTAGTAAAGAAAAAAGCGAAAGTTTGTAAGAATTACTATTATTATTATTTTATTTATCGCTATTGTAACACACATACCCATGAGTGAATTGATGCATTTGAACGATGCTTAAATGTCGTTTAGTCAATACCCATCTTGATGACGCGGTGGCGCAGTGACTGTGCTATTTGGGTACTGTACTGCGTGTCACGATGGCTTACAGGACTAGTTGCACTGGTTTTGATTGTTTATAATGTGAGTTTATATGCTTGTAAACGCACTCACGATACAATAGAAATTCCTGGCGTGGAGCAATATTTTTAAAAAGAAAAACCAAGAAATCTATATCATATTAATGTTCAAGCGAAAGAGTTTTTTATTTTTTTGTGTTTTGTTAGAACGCGCTAATCTCCGAAACTGCTGATCCGTTTCTGATATTTCTTTTGATAATAAGAAGCTACCGAAGCTGAGCTATAATTTCATTTCTGTCCGCCGTGGGTTTTTCTCCCATACTATTTGCCCATTGACCTTGAATACTATTGTGGGACTTCCGTACCTACCATATAATACGTTAGTGCACTGTACAACATTCGCCGCGCGAACAGACGACGTAACAGCGTTGACGAGCTACGGCACGAGCACGAGCGCGGGCACGAGTTGCAGGCCCAAGTTTCGTTTTCAATTTTAATGTTATATTTGTGTGTTTTTGTCCTGGGGGCGAATAAATACTTTTTCTTTCTTTCTTTCTACGTTTTTTTTTCGGATTGACATCTCGCCACCTAGGAGGTTGTCGGCTGCTTAACCGGACTTTCCTGATGTTCTCCTATTGGTTATTTAATTACCTGTCTTTTCGTGCCCTAGAACAAATTCCGTAGAGGTATGGTAAGGCAAGGTTGTTTGGTGAATAAATGAGCATTATTTCTACACTTTTCGCTTGTCATTTTGAAACCCACAACACTATATTGTTTTTAAAAAGAATTAATGTTTAGAATATTCCTGCAGACGACGTCGCAGGGAAAAGCTAATTATTAAGTAAACAATAAAAAAGTCGGCACGCATCAATTAAGTGGGCACTTCTTTAAGGTGCCAAAGAATTTTGTGCTGTTTTCTTTGCTATCTGTACAAGTTAATTTGATCTGCGAGCGTAAGCTTGGTCGGTTTATCTCGTTGTCCCGCCAGAGGGCGCTTATGTCCGATACTGAATACAATCACTTATAATTGAGCTTAGTTCTGTTAAGTTGAACCAACCCACAATTATTTGAGTTGTTTGCTCAATGCTATAAAGAACTTATAGAAGATAAAATATAATTAATTCATGTAGACGCGAACGATCTATGTAAGTAAGTATACATTTATATTAATATTATAAAGAGGTAACATTTGTTTGTTAATTTGTAAAATTGTATGTAGGGGGGGAATCTTTAAAACTACTGGTACACCCAAACGATATAATTGCCGACACTAATACCAAAATAACAGACTGTACAAATAAGTGCGTGTGTGTGCGTGTCTACGCGCTGCTCGAACAAAAACGCAGTTCCCAGAGCAGTCGTTCGACGCGGGGAGAGGTGAGGAACGGTTTCAGAGGGAGGCGGAGCGTGTCGCTACTGTACGGTAGTATTAATATTTATACTGTGCATTTTGGTCCGAATCTGAACATTCATTCGGTAGTAGGATTCTACGTTAATCCGAGTGCTATAGGTTATATTGATTGATTGATATGATTTGATTCTTAAAGGTCTTTATTTATAAGTACATAATTTTATACAATCTGCTCAAAAATGATTTTATTCTATTTGTTCACAAGTCGGGATTTATTTTGTTACACAGGTTAAATACATCGCCTATAGAAATATCTATGTTAATTTTACGTTATTTTGTGCTGTCTTAACTTAATATTGATTTAATTTTAATTTGGCATCATAGAATCCACATCGCCGTCATCTGGAAATGTACCCAAGAGACTGGCGGCATTGCCACGTTGGATGGCAATGCTTAATCTCTGACCAGCTCGATGACGGCGATGTGAACGAATTCTATGATGCCTTATTGTGTTAGTTTTTTTTTAGTTTAATATTATAGGTTTTCTTTTTTATTATTCTTGTAAATATTATTGATATGTTTGAAATTAAAAAAAACAATTTTAATTTTACAAGTAGGTAAGTGAAGCCCGTGAGGTTAAAGTGTTATTTACATTGTAAAAAATGTAATCTTCCGACCGGATTTCGGTCACGGCGGCCAATCTCAATGGAGATCAGCCAAGTACGCAGAAGATATTATGCACAAGTGTGTGCGCAAACACAGATGCACTCCCTCTTCCCTCACTGTCATAGTCCGGTGGGACGACAATCCGACACGACCGGAGAGAGATCAGGCGCCGGACCAACGGCTTTACATGCTTTCCGAGGCACGGGGGTATTACACCGCCAACTTCCAAACTCCGGGCTGGACTGTTATTTACACTAGTCAATATTTAAAGCACTGTTTATGTTTATTTTTACTTAAGATTAGGTTATAATGGGACTGGCATAAACTGTGTTCAAAAGTCCCTTAAAATAATCATCATCATCTGCCTAGCCTATTCCCAATTATATTGGGGTCGGCTTCCAGTCTAACCGGATGGAGCTGAATACCAGTGTTTTACATGGAGCGACTGCCTATTGGACCTCTACAACCCAGTTACTGGGTAACAGGTAAAAAGTAAGTGGAGGTCTAAGCAAGTAAGTATAGTATAGGTTATATTGCATTATCAAAAAATAAGGGATTTTGAGAAAATTTACGTTTTACATTTTATACCAGCGTTTGCCCACGACATCGTCGGTAAGAATTATATCTTATAGTTTCGTTTTTAAATATGTATAG
Source organism: Charanyca ferruginea (assembly GCA_947361185.1). NCBI lineage: Eukaryota > Metazoa > Arthropoda > Insecta > Lepidoptera > Noctuidae > Charanyca > Charanyca ferruginea. Next base: position 26,149,046 of record OX376064.1, on the reverse strand, counting down.
GTACTTATTGCCTGCTAGCAAATGAATTTTCAGATTCACACCTGTTGTTTCGGAGATTACCTACTACATCCAAACTCACAAACTTTACCTTTTTGTAATATTAGTATTGAGTACCTTGTAAAGATTTCTGTAGAAAAAAATAGTGTAATAATATACCAAAACCGGTCAAGTGCGAGTCGGACTCGCCCTCCGAGGGATTCGTACATATTAGTAGGTACATATTCATACTTCTATACCAATCCATACCTACTATCCATACTTTGATCTACTTAATATTATAAATGCGTTTTTTGCGACATAAACGGTTGTATCTTTTTTTCACGTTAACATAGAGGGTTGATTTTTTTACAGCATCAAGGGACCGTAGACCGTCCCGACCATTTTTTTCAGTATATGGTTTGATTAATTTCAACTCGATACCTCCACGCGTTCCTGAGATAAAAATTCTTGACAGACAGACAGACAGACGGACAACAAAGTGATCCTATAAGGGTTCCGTTTTTTCATTTTGTGGTACGGAACCCAGATAAATAAATTATACCTACATTTAATTTTTAATTCAATTAGGTTAGGTCAAAAATAAAACAAATAATAATTAAAATTAAAAACAAAATTTTTATTACGAGTTCATTTTTTGGTAAATGCAAAGAAAATTATTACCGACAGATAAAACAACCAAAATAATATAAACTATTACACATTTGTATGGCATCTAAACGATTTTAGTTAATAATTAACTATAAGTAGAAGCTGTATACTTAGTAGTTAAAATGTAAAAATAAATAATTAAAAATAATTACAAAATGTAACAATGCTTATGCGTTATTAGTGGACTTGGCATTTTTTCACAGAAGTGAAATATAAAAACATATTGGCGTCAAATGATAAGATACTTTATATATTTTTGAAATAATGACTTTTTTAATTAAATTTTTGCTATAGCTACGTTCACCTAAAGAGTAATCAAGGTCGTCGGATATTTATATCTGTAGTTTGTTTAGAAACGATGGATGTTTACGAAGGAAATTGATTTTAATTTGTGAACTGTTTCTATTTATTAAATTCAATTTTATTCTGGCCTTATTTTTGGAGTGTACGTAGACAAATCTAGGTATATTTAAACAACATTAAGTACAATTCATTTCTAATTAAATTACACATTTTGCCAAAAATACTACACACTCTAATACTATAATGTTCTGTGAAAAAATGTCCCTTTGTAAAAATAATAATTATAATCTAAAATATTTACATTAATATATTTAATTAGTAACTGGCAGTTTCAGAAGGCACATAATACATTTATTTAGGAATTTATTTAATTTAAAATATGTAGGTATATTAAGCATAATTTAAGCTATTACGATATGTATAGCTAAGGCACACTATGTGAACTTAAATATTAAACGACTCTTCAAAAATATGTATGCACGATGACTTATAGTGAAAGCACCAGGTCAGCCCACGAAACTCAAATATTTTTACGTTTTCTTCACGTTAGACGCGACAGAAACAAATATGTATTTAGACAATTATAATACTTAAATTATAATTCATTTATTTATTTTAATTAATGTATTATAATTAAATTAAAATATCAACATAACTCTCCAAGTTAGAATAATTATTACCATCAACAAGATATTAAGAGCTGACTATTGCAAAACACATAAGAATATTTAAATTTCGCGGTCCACCTTAGCGCTTTCACCTTGATGATAAGCTATAGGTACATTTCTATAATAGCGAGGTTAGCTTACATTGGAAATGTACATGTATAGCTTTATGCGTCGTCATATAATCCCTATTTATTTTTCTTAATTTTAGCTGCAAAAGGGACTACAATTTATTTTGCGCAATTTTTATAATTTTGGTACTTAAATTACGACAATTTTTTTTTTATTGCTATTATTTAGAATTTATAGATTCTTGAATATCCAGTTTAGCACTATGAGAGATCTACCTCGGCTGGATAACAAGATTCTAGAATTGATATTTATAGATTCTAGATTTTATACTTATTAATTGAGATGATGCCTCCCAAAATTATTTTTATTTTTATTTATGTAAAGCAACCTTATTAGTAACATTATAGATCATTAGCTCTGGATTCGATATATAAATCGCAGGTGTATCGTTTATGTGATATTTTTTCTAATTAAAAAATAAATCATTTCACACGTAACTACACAATTTAGGTACTTATCATCTTATTTTTCAACTATTCGATACACCTCCAACTAATTATGTTATCTACTGCATTTAGTTAATACCTAATTATTAACTTAGATCACATTTTCAACACTTCAAATACATACACACATTTTTACATTTTATCACACGACAAGATTTAATCTTTCATTCATTTTATACTTTAAATCATAATTCATTTTGAATAAATTATAATGTGATTTCTAATTATTCATTTTAATTATAACCTAATTTTAATTTTAACAATGATTATAATTTATTCAAAATGAGTTACTTAAAACCTCGGCTCACAATTTTTTTTCACTTTTATTTATTTCTAATATGGCGTCCGAAAAGTAATTGTTTATCGTGACTAGTATTATTACAATAGAAGAGACGTAGATTATGTAAAAAATGTCAAACCTTTCATTGTCTTAGTAAATAAGACATGAAAAGTCAAGGAAAAAATTCGTTAAGTCATGAGGTAAAACTATTGCATCGTAAAATATGGCTTTTATTTATCTACAATCAAATCGGACCTACCTTTTTAACCGACTGTAATTTATATATTTACAAATTTGTAAAAATATAAATTACAGCCCTCTTTTTACAAATAAATTAATAAAACGTCGCACTAAGTCCTGCCATTGCAAAAACGTCAGGAATTGGTGGGACGTGATACGATGACGTCATTTAAAACTTATGAACGATGACTTTGTGATGTCAGTACCTGTCGAAGCTAGTAGAGTCTCGACTGGTGACGTCACTGGCGGCGTCGGTGGACGAACTGCCGTCCGTGTCGGACGTGCGACCCGCGTCGGACGTGCCGCCCGTGTCGGACGCCACGCTTATCTCAGTGGTCGGATATCAAAGATGTTCGTCGCGACCGTTCAGAGGTTGTCGCTCAGCATGATCCGAGGGGCGGTTACGTTTGAAGAATCCGCACTGAAAATTAAAGAATTGCTGTTAAAATGGGTGTTTTGTAATTTTAGTTACGTTCCATTTCTTGTCCAAGTAGACCTAATTAAGTTAATTGTTTCGTATTGTTTCATTTAGTATCCTGTCAGACAATAAACTAATTACCCTGCATAGTGTTTTATTGCAATTTTTTAGGGTATCATGCCAGATCTTCTATACGACCTATCTTTTAAAATTGTTTAAGTTTATTACGTTCTTCAGCAGTGGACGATATGATGAAGATTTAACTTTTGCTATACAGAGCTTTAGAAGATCTTTGTGGATCACTTGTCCAAAATGTACAGCATTACAAACAAAAGTAGCTGACAAAACACACAAGAGACAAGGATACGAAGAAAGTGATGGTGATGATTTAACTTACTTTGTACAGCAAGAAGATCAGCAGCAGCAGTAACAAGGCGCCAATGACAGCGGCGAGTACCACCACCCACAGCGGGATGGCGCCATTGTCCAGAGCCTCCAGTTGTGGCGTCACCACCGTCTGCGCCTCCGCCGAGTGCCACGCGGGGTCGGACGGCCGCACCACCAGCGGCAGCCGCGACACGCGCGCCGCGCCCAGGGTCGACAGGATCACTGCGCGGTCTTTGGAGATCTATGGGTATAGAGTGTAAATAATAATAATACTAATACTTTATTTGTTTCAGACATAGGTCCATATTCACACAATGATACATTTTAATTCTAACTATATAATTCTGAAACTCTAAACAGATAAAAACCTAAATTAATTAGATCAAAAATATAATATCACATAAAAAAAAAAAAAAAATAGAAATAACAATAATTAAAATTGACAAAATAAATTATAAAAATGTCAGAATCATTATTATATATTTTTTTGAAAATATATTATGATTGTTCTAGCATTTGCTTGCGAGTTCGGCGGCGTAAGCTTTTCAGAATTAAAGCAATGTTCTAAATTGTCCTACAAGAACACAAAAACAGAATAAACATTATCCTAAATCGCTGTACGCAAAATATGCGCTGAGACGTGGAGTTGCGGATACCAGCCCGTCATACTACTACTACTACCTAGACTAAATTGCGTTTAGCTGGTTAGCGGGAAACAGTTACAAAAAAAAAAAGATTTTACAAAAAAAAAAGAAAACCGCCTTCAAAAACTAAAAGGTAAAACGTTACATTACATACTACATCATTACTTTACTTTCGGAAGTCGGTGGCGGTGGCTTTGAGTTTGTTGTTTTGTATTGCCACCGACTTCCGAAAGTAAAATAATGTGTGTTCTGTGCTAAAGTTATTTATCACCTTTTAGTTTTTGAAGGCGGTTTTCTTTTCTTTTTTTTTTAAATCTTTTTATTTTTCGCTTTTTAGATTAATGGATTTGGATGTTGCCCTAACATCCTGAAATGTAGTTATTTCAACAATATAGCGTCTTTTCTATCGTTACTAAGCTGCTTTTTGTCGAATAAATGGAGTATAAGTCGGCCATACCTCAGTAAGCACAGACGCGTTGATCCTGGATCTAAACGCGAACCAGGCCTCCTGTCCCTTCGCCATGCTTCCAGTGGTACACCTCAACACCTCACACTTGTACTTTTCTTCACATTTTTCTAGAATTTTCTTAAGATGTAGGTCCACCTGGATTAAGGAAAGGTTTTCATCAATCTTTTTGTCTTACTCGTAGCAAACAAGAATGCACCTTATCACATATCTTATTAACGTTTAATTTGCTGGTTCATGTGTGTCATGTTAGTATGAATTAAGAGGTTGTATTAGTATCGTATCTTTATTTGTCTGAGTTTGATTGTGCCAAGCTTTATATCTTTATCCTAAAATATTCTGACTTACTTCGTCCTGTCGTCGTCTTCTGGTATTTTCACGACGTTCAGTAGAAGAGCTGTAACCATTGCCTGAATGAGTGTTGTACGTTGTGTGACCACCTAAAAAAAATAATAATCTATTAACTACACGTATTCAGAAAAAAAAACATGCGCACAAATACTTTTCCCACAACTTGTAGTAATAATAATAATACCGGACTAGAATTAATGTCCCACTGCCGGGCACAAGCCTCTTCTTACACAGGATCACCGCTCTTGCTCAATTGAAGATTTTAGACTTATAATAATTTCCATTTCAGGTTTCCTCCCGATGTTTTCCTTCACCGATGTCTGCATCAAGCACAAGTGGCGGGCGCCCTGACTACTAGGTCATTACGATATGGGAAATAGTAATGGAGAAATAATTAAAATTTAATATTACCTGACGACGAAGAATATGAGTATGCACCGCCACCCCTTTGATAGCTTCCACCGCCCGCTTGGTAGCTTCCACCACCAGCCTGGTGGCTTCCTCCTCCAGCTTGGTAACTTCCACCTCCAGCTGCATAGTTTCCACCATGTACAGCACCAGCTCCAGAACTTCCTTGACTACCACCAGAACTGCCGGTTACATCAGCAATACCATATCTGAACTCGTTATTAGGATTATACGCAGCGTAAGTTCCGAAGCCTTCGAGTTTGTCTTCTTCCTCATCACCAACTACAGTTACGCTGGAGGATCCTCTGAAGGTTGAAGAACCAGCTTTCGAGATGTCAGGATTGACAGTTTCTGTGGTTGCCCATGAGCCGTGAACGAAACCACCTTGGCCTGAATCTTGAGAGAAACCCCTTGATCCTTGAGCTTGGGCTGCAGAGCCACGATTGTAGGTAGCTGAACCTTGGTTAAAGGTTCCTGATCCTTGATTGTAGCTTGCTGATCCTTGGTTGTAGGTTCCTGATCCTTGGCCATAGCTAGCTGATCCTTGGTTGTTGATACCTGACCCTTGGTTGTATCCGCCTGAGCCTTGGGTGTAAACGCCCGATCCATGAGAACCCTGAGAATGACCTTGGGAAGATGCTAGATTGACACCGCCTTGGTTAGCATATCTGCAAATATAAATAACAAATTGGTAACGCTATAAATATTCTGTGTTCTCTAAACTATAATTTGTACGTCAATATTATGAAATATTTAATTCTAAAATAATTGTTTAACACACACACTTACACATTAAAAGAGCTTAAAGGCTCTCCTTCGTGTCCCAGGTTTTCATATTCAGTACTCGTTTCTACTTCCGAAATAATGTTATGATTAGAATCATAAATAATTGTCTTGTTCTTCACTTTTACCACCTGAACACCTTGTCCAAAATCTCCTTGGGTAAAGGTTCCTTGGTTAGCTCCGGAGGCAATAGCAGCAGCGAGTTGCTTCCTTATTTCCTCTGCCTCCTCAGCAGTTAGCTCTCTGCCTTCGGAATTTGTCCATGTCTTGTTGTATAAGTAAGTGCCGCCATACTGGCCCAGATTTTGACCATTGACATGACCTTGATTTCCGCTAAAGGATCCTTGGCTGCTACTGAACTGTCCATTGGAACCTTGGTTGCCGCTAAATTGGCCATTGTTACCCTGGTTGGTAACAAATTGTCCATTGCCACCTCCAACAACAAATGGCCCATTGCCACCCTGGTTGCTACTAAATTGTCCAGTGCTGCTTTGGCTGCCACTGACATATCCACTACCACTTTGACTGCCACTAGAACTGGAGCTACTTGAATGACTGCCGGTACTTTGTCCGGTACCGTACCCTGAGCCACTGCTTTGGGCAGTACCATAGCCGGAGCCTCCTTGGATAGTCACACCACCAACGTTACTACCAGCTTGAGAGTTGACCTGCCCGTTACTAGATGACTCTTCCCAGTATACTGTCAAATTGAAAGTGGTGGTTTTTAATCGTCATCATAAAAATGAATAAGCTAATTAATGTTTTCTACTAAGTTGTAAGTTACCTTGTCCATAATATCCACCAGCACCTGATGTTTGTGATGCGCTGTAGAATTCGCTGCTCATCATAGCTGGAAACATAGAAAGTTTTAGTTTAGAGATAGCATAAAAATGTTTATGTTCTAAAGAAATTTAATATTGATTCAGAGTTTTATCAGATAAAGCTGCAAATAATTTGACACGCTTTAGTGTTTGGTAATAATATCAGCAAATACAATGAATTTTTATTTATATTGTAATTTATAAAGGGCATTTAACATGTGCCATGTGCTGTAGATGGATCGACGATTTAAAGAAGGTGTCTGACAGCGGATGGATGCGGGCTGCCCAAGACCGGGTTGGTTGGCGATCTCTAGAGCAGACTACATTCACCAGTGGACGGCGATAGGCTAATATGATATAATTTAACATTTAAAATAAAAAGCGTTAAGAACCAAACAAAAAAGATAAAAAAAACTTGAGAGGTGTCAAGGGACACCCGGATGGAACGAAGTTCCTTTCGATTAATTAGTGAAGGAATTGTAATAAAATTTTATTACAATTCCTTCACTAATTAATGTGATGCGTTAAAGTGAATTTAAGTGGCTTTAAGCCAGGGCAAAAAAAAAGCGAGGAATGAAAAGTTATTATGGCTGCTTACATTGTAAGTAAGTAATTTTAAAGATTAACATTTTCTAACATGTTAGTACAATGCGTAGTTATTTAGATAGAAAGACCAATAAATTATTTCTGCGCCATCTATTGGCCGTTCGTAATTCGATCTCGAAGAGCACAGTTGCGCTAATAACGTTAATAGATGGCTCTTAAATCAAATATACAAAAGTGTCGTGACAACTTTTCGTAAGAATTTTTTCCGTCTAGCCCCCTTTCACAACGCGCGATAAGGAACTTCGTTCCAAAAAAAATATGTTATTAAGGTAAGTAACAAACCTTCTCTCTCCTTCCCTAGTAGAAAAGCATATGGGTTCTGAACGAACAGGTTCTCCACGTTAATATGTCTTGCCATGTCACACTTCACGTTGCCCAGCCATTGTGGTTGCACTAGCATGTACATTAGGTTCTCGCCTGGAATGTTAAATGTTGTAAATACATGAATGTTGATGATTTTTGTACTCGTATTTAGTGATGTCGTGCGCGCATTCTCCGAATTAACCTCTATAACTAAAGACGTGCTAGCGGCACTAATTACCACTGACGTATTGACGTTGATGAGTGTCTATTTTGTCTATCTACATACATAAGTTTTAGTGCATGTAATACAGTAATTAGTAATATTTTCGGTGATGATTGGTAACACAGCGATTCACAAATTGTTGGTGAACTCTTTATGCCAATAAATATTACTATTTACATTTTTACTTGAACATTCTTATCACTAGATGAATCTTAATTTTGTGTAGTAACTTACCTTCAAGGGTCTGGTAAGGCCACATGAAGTATATCTCAGTCTCATCAACAGTAAAAGGTCCCTCGTTCTTGATGTTGTACTTGTGAATAACTTGCGGTCCAAGTTTTGTGTCATCTTTAATGTTTTGTGTATCGTATAGCGACGCGTTGTAATGGAGCTCCGGCGGGTCTGATGTTCTGTAAAGAATTAATTAATTACATTGCATATTGTATAACATTTTTCGATCTTTGTTTAAATACAGCAAAACATTAGAAAAAGGTCTGTGTGTTTTACAACAACTGCGATTATGATGTCATCCATATAAATGAAATAACTGGCATTGTTATTTTTTAAACGCAGCTATATTCTACAGGTAACCTTTTTCAAAATGTGTTAACCAATATTATTTTCTAACTTATAGAAAACCCCTTTGAAAGAATGCACTAATAAACAAATAAGTATTTAAAAGCGTTCTTACATCTACTTGATAAAAACCCCTGCCCAAATCTACTGTCAAAATATGAGACGTGGAAAAAAAACAACAAAAAACCAAGAAAAATCAACAAAAATATAACTTACCCAATAATAGACAGCTGAGCTTTAACGACGACGCCAATGTTCATGTGCATATTGTTGTCATACAACGTTCCTTGTTCCACATTCGTGGAGTTGGCTTCCATGTCGAAAGTCAGGGACGTGACGCGTGCGTCTACTTCCAGGATTAAACGGAAGTTTAGCTGGAAGAAAACATTATTTAGATATTTTGCATTTGTTTATGATAACCGATTCTGGTATCTTTGATATTGTGTATATCTGATAGATATCAGATAGATGTTGACGCCGAAGTATAATTTATGAGCAGTATCAGCAGTGCTATTCTGTTACAATCTCACTCGGTGAACACCTAGGTTAAGTGAGCTGTCATCCGTCCCGACGCTAGAAAAAAAATGACAAAGCAAACGGACGGATGACAGCTCACTTCACCTAGGTGTTCGACGAGTGATATTGTAACAGAATAGACCTACTGTTGGCCTAGCATGAACGCGCTGACGAAACAGTAACTCTTCGATTCAAATTGGAAATAAGATAAATCATTTTTGTTTAATTTTATACGATAAGCACAAATAGTATCACCAACAGATAAGATAGACTTCAAACGAAATAACTATAATGTGCGACACGAGTATTAAAAATTAAGAAAAATCGATCGCATTTGGCGTTTAGTCCTCGTGCAAAAAATTTTATGAATTCTGTTTTTTATTTTTCAATTTACGAGTATCTATATATAGTAAGTAATATAAGAAACTAAATTAGGTCCTAAGGATTTATTTCTTTTTAAGTATGCCAAGTCTGGATAGATGGTGTAAAAACATAAAAAAATCACATAGGTATTATAAAAATATACAGGATGAAATTGAATTCATTAGCAAAATTTTAAGGAGTGACTCAGACCACGACCTTGAACAACTTTCATTATGGAGCCAACTCAAACTCAAAAACTCAAAAAGCTGTTCCGTACAGAAGTGCAACAGGTACTCGGCCAAAATATAAGGAACAGCTGTTTTTTTTTCGCGCTATTTGAGTTGGCTCCATAATGAAAGTTGTTCAGGTTCGTGTTCTGAGTCACTCCTTAAAATTTTGCTAATGAATTCAATTTCATCCTGTATATGTATATTTAGATCTTAAATAAAGTTTATAAACATCGGAAAATCATCTCACCTTTTGTCCACTAGCCATAGGATTTCCTAATTCACATTTCAGGGTGCTATTACCATCAGCAAATCTGTTGTAAATCGAGCAATATATCAGAATATCAGCGTTATCATCCAAACGTTCCATTTTGGAGTAGGTGACTCCTGAAGGTATGAGCAGGTAGTACGCAGCTTCGAAGGCATCTTCACCAGCATTCTCCACTTTAACGTCAATGTTAATGTTCTCACTGGTTCCTAACACGTAGTTGATAGTCGGGCTGTGGAGAAAAATACAGGTCTACGATCTCTTTTTTTGAAGTTGTTTAATTTTTGTATTAGTGTTACTAAAATTGTTATTAACCCACCACCTCACGTTAGAAAGATTATTTGGTTTTAAAGAAAATATTGAGCACAAAACAAGCACACAAAAAAACACAAAAGCGAACACTGATCATATTATAAGAAGTATTTAGTTATATTTACCGAAGCGAAAGTTACATTTATTCTATCCCTCATTGCATTTTTTTTGGACCATTCTTGGGATCCCTCTGGTTACGACGAAGACATTAATTATTTTTTTCCAAATACAAGTTTTAAATTTTATTTTATTTATTTACTTTATCACAAACACAACTAACTTAACAGGCACCCAATGCCATAGCGTAGTAGTAACTTAATATAATCGTATTACGTGAAGCATAGCACATACAATGTAATCTTTGTGCATTCATTCAGAGAGCAAGAAAACAAATCCATTTTGTCGGCAGTGTCATTAAGTGAATGCAATGCATGCGTCAGCGGCGCTTTTATTGAGCAAATGTTATAACTAAACTCTTAAACCGTGTAGCCCGTGGGCGTCGTATAAGGCGACAGAGGGATATTGACCAGAGGATGAGCAGCAGTCCTTCTGAGCAGCAGAACACCTACTGCGATCGCCAACATGTATCGATCAAGCATGGCGATTACGGCTGAACCCTTTGGGGGGAGACTTATGCCCAGTAGTAGGGTTTTAAAGGTTGATGGTGATGAAGATTTAAATATCCCCCATAACTTTTGTACTACTGTTTGCAAGCATCCGCAAGCACAATGTGCGTCGTCTCGCAGGTCAGCCTAGAAGATTGTTGGCTTCTTAACCGGAATTTCTTGTGGTGAATAAGGCCTCCAAACAGGGCAAAAAACTGTGGCTGGCGCTGGGGAGGACATCTGCATTGCGTGCTCATACTTCTTTTTCCGATTAGGTACAAAAAATATTTAAAAAATACATAGCTACAGTACTGAAAATTACAGTTGTAACTAGTAATGCTGAGTATCATAGGATTTGTTTTAGTATTCTTACTAAATGACATCAATGTTGGTATTTGACACAGATGAAGTCACCGATATGCTAGTAGGTATTTTAATAAAATCGCATAGGTCAAAAAATCAGCACATTGAAAAGTTTTTCACCAAAATGAGATAGAATAAAACTAAAGCAAGCTAAAAAACACGTTACATTCCATTACAAGCATAGGTTAGGAACAAATAGGATAGCAAAACAATTAGTTCATGTTACTACTGGTTAAATAGTGTTAGTTGGTAGTATACATTCATCATTTCAGCCGAAAGACGTCCACTGCTGGACACAGGCCTCCCCCAAGGGGCGGCCATACATTGGTCTATCTATACTATTCTTAAAATATTAGGTAAGTTTAAAATGTCTCACTTACATTTATAACTATTAAAAATTAAGTAAAAAGCAATACAGGTTGAATTTTAATGTACTCGCCATTTTTCAGAAAGTGAAAGAACTCATGATAACGGACAATAATTTCAAGATTCATGGTGCATAATCATCAGTACTATCACCTACTAAAAGATGGCTAGTGGATTAAATGTCAGCTGATATATTAAGCAGAAAACAAAAAAAAAGAAAGAATAATAATAATAAATAAGAGAAAGAGTAGTCTAGTATTTATAAAATTCAATTAAACCATTCGAGGCACTTTTTATCGCTTCGTCTGTCCAGCTATGCTATTCTGTAAGAACTCACTTCAGTGCTCACTTTTGATTCCGTGGAGAAAACTGTATTAGGTATTCTGTAACTTGATGAAAACTACGCTAGCGCCACAAGTGAGGATATAGAGGTGAAGTGAACTATTTTTACGTTACTATTTTAGCAAATACCAAATACTTTTCACTTCAGGTAAATGAAATCGGAAATGAGATATGATTCGAATTCGGAGGTGATTTCTTACAGAATTGCACTGCTAAAGCCAAATAATGGTCGCTTGTAATTGTTTAACTATTGTGTCTCCTAATTGACGGTTGAGCTCATATAAGATAAAAATAAAATTAAATCTAATAGTGCCCCCTTTCACAAGGTACTTTCGGATGGAGAAGAATGGGCGAGAAACTACATACTTTTGAATTGTAATTTCATGTAACTAATGTTATGCCTACCTATGTCTATTTAAGTACTCAACTACAAATTAAAGAAATCACTCGTGTTGGCAATAAGATATGAAATAGGTGTGATGTTATCTATACTAATATTATAAAGCTGAAGAGTTTGTTTGTTTGTTTGTTTTGTTGAACGCGCTAATCTCAGGATCTACTGGTTCGAATTGAAAAATTCTTTTTGTGTTGGATAGTCCATTTATCGAGGAAGGCTATAGGCCCGTGCGAAGCCGGGTCGGGTCGCTATAAGATATAAAATGAGAAGTGAGAAAAGAGAACCGTCGCATTTACTACAAGTTATCAAGTGTATCGCCGTTGAAATGAAATATTTTTATTCTTGGTCTGATTTTGACTTATCCTGACACGTCATCATCATTTGCCAGTCTTTTCCCAACTATATTGGGGTCAGCTGCCAGTCTCAACGGATACAGCTGAATACCGGTGTTTTACAAGAAGCTACTGCCTGTCTGACCTCCTCAATCCAGTTACACCCCCTAAGACTGTTGTCAGAATTTCTAGCTTTTGACTGCCCCTAACGACTGTTAAGGCGACGATATACGCCGGCGACCTTGAGCGACCAGAGAATCGTATGCGCTGCGTCCAAAACTCTCAAATTTTAGCCGAAAAAATAAAATAAAATAAAGTATTCTTTAACTTAAAAAAAGGCATATACTAAAAGATATAAAATTGTCTGTAAGATAGTGAAAGTTTCGTTAAAATATACCTGGTAGAATTTGTGTGATTATCAATGATTTGTCCGCGTCGGACACAACTTCACGATTTAATTAAACTATTTAATATGAACTTAATCAAAAATATTCACATACTAAATGATTAAGAGAATGTTCTAGTTCAAGATTTTTTTTTTCAAATCATTTACACTACTCATTTTGACGTGATTGTCAGTTTAAAATCTGCAAAAGTCGCTTGTGCAGATTTAGCGCCTTAAAAATTTACGAATGACAGCCGGCGCCAACGGCTTTACATGCTTACCGAGGCACGGGATATTAACAGCTAGGGTAGTTGATTAATTATTTTGTCGTAGGTAGGTATACATACGTATGCTCTGAATTTTGTATGATTATTGAAGGTACTCTCAATGCAATGTTTTCACATTCATGGGAGCAAAGTCCCAGGCACGGTTATTTGACGTGTTATAAGAAAGAAGGAAAGATAAGAAGAAAGATATAAAGAAAATAGTTTATTCCTGTTTTACGATTACCAGTCAGACATAGTTACGAGTGTTTTGAAAACTTGTAAATTAAAAAAAAAACCTGACGTGGTGCGTACAAACGGAATTTAAAACGAACATAAAAATGTGAAAACAACAAAATTATAAAAGTATTAAAACAACTTTAATGCATCGCAGACCTGTAATTTGTCTATTTTAAGTCAGATCAGCTCAAAGATTCTTGAGTAGAATAAATGTTTTTTGGGGACTTAGAATCGAATTTGGTAAAAAAACCAACGGAGTACTTAATAAAATACATAAACATAATATGAAATTAGAAAGATATTAGTAAATAGATTAAAAAGAAAACAGAAGAAGCGAAACACAGACAATTATAATATTTACACATGCATTATACTAATAAGATACAAACACACATGGAGAGACTTAAAACTAGCAAACTAATTTTATGGTCCTAAATACACTCGGAATTAGAACGCTAATTACTATATTTGACGCACATTCTACTAAGTAGTAGCTTAATAATAGCATACCTTCATGTTAAAGCATGCTATTGTGGAACAATAATCCCAATCACTGCTACTCCTGAAAGTCAGAACCAACAGTGACGCCCACCAGAAAAGCGCCGAGGCAATGAAGCTTAGCGAGTTAGATTTAACTGCCTTGGATCCCGCAACGAAGTTAATCAGAAAAGAACAGTGGAGGAGTAAGACAAGACATCATTTCCACTTCCATAAAGCAGGAGAAACAACTAAGCCAATAGGCACATAGGGACGTTTACAACTGGGCAAATATCAAAGCATGTGTGTTTGTACCTTATCTTTCAACCATTACCAACATTTTCCAAAAGCAAAATTACTCACGTGGTAGCAGACATCCTAAGGTCTGGTACACAAATGTTGTCTGTTCCGCAGTTCTTCTGGATATTCAGCGAGTCCGCGTGCACGATGCTCCTGGTTTGGTCCAAGACTGGAGGCACGAGGGTACCAGACGGCTGCGTCACCAGGTCGTATGACATCTTCACTTCGATAGGAGTTAGCTTGTCACGAATCTCATCCTGAAATTTAAAGCGAGGTAGGATGATTATTTTGGACTTTAACCAAGTCGTCGTGGTGACTACATTCATAACAAAATGTTAAAGACTGATTCTTTTTGCCCATTCATCGAACACAAAAATGCCCTTGAACAAAAACAGATTTGTGACGTTTGATGAAGACACATGCTCCTTGCAAATCCGTACGTGATTGAAATATGCGTGGCTTGAATTGAACACGAGTTTGTATAAGAGAGATAGCGTAACAAACGTAGTAAGGCAGTACTGCCTCCTGTTGACCACGGAAATAGGAAGGCACAACCTGAACATGCAGTGCAGCCGTCACTGGCTCAGCCACTGCATGAAAACATTTAACAGTGACAAAATAACTGTAGGAAACTCACATCCAAATACACGATAATGTCCTTACACTCCTGCTGACCTTGTGTCAGTAGTATCTGTGTCTTGTAGATCGTCTCCCTTGTCTCTGAGAGGAACAGCCGCTTGGTAGTCTTTTGGCGTGAGTCCAGGTCTAAGGTCACCTCAAATTCTGTGGATTGGTGACGTAATGATTAGTATTTCGGTCTTGCAAGTCTATCTGAACTTCTGGGAGCCATGATGCCGTGTTAGTTGTTCCAGTGCAAGAGAGAGATGGAGTTCCACCATCTTTTTTTCGAAACTGAAGGCTTAACACTTTTAAATACAGCTCCTCTATGGTGTCGTGTGAAAAATTAACATTGAGTGCAGTCACATATACAACTAACACTGATTCACTGAATACTAAATATTTACAATTCATAATTTCACTATTAATCTCATCATCTTTATCTGAACCTTGACTTGAGGCGCTAAATATAGATGGTTGACATTAACGGAGACATTATAGTGTGGCTTGGGTGGATTTGATTTTGTGTGGTACCAATTAGCGCTACTTCGACCACTCACCGAAATAGCAGATATATCCTTCCGCTTGGAAACAAATAACACATTATTGTGACTCTCAATTCTGTTAAAATGATAGTTAATGATATTGATAAAAAGAAAATAGGAACACTCATAATCGTTGACTGCAAGGACAGTTAAGATACAAGAGTGATAATATTCATCGATGGTTAATTAAAGTTAGTTTGGAAGAAAAAAAACCAAGTAGCGATATAGGATGTAACAGAAACCAATGATGATATTAAGAATCAAATGAAAACACTTACTAATCTGCTGATCTACATTAACACCGCCGTATGTTAAACAGAACATAAGCTGCGCACACGCAACCATGGTTCCGTTGGCCAAGTGACACTTCTTGTCAGTCAGCGAGATTAACTTGCTATCTCCCAAGAACTTCACGTCAGCTGATACTTTCACTACTGGGCGAGATCTGAAAAAAATACAAGTAACATGTTAGCTAATTGATCATAATTAGATTAGAAAATATTTGTAGTTTTTGACTCGTTTTTGCTGTCGCAATCGCAAGCCATACAAAGGTATGGTCTAAAGTCTTAGGCTTTACTAGGGATCTTCATGAAAGGTCTCATACAGGATCACAGGGATCGTATCAAGGTCACAGGTCCCTCTATGTTCAGAGAGAGCTGTGTTCATCAGTGAGAAAATCTTGCCCATACTGCAAGATATGCAGTATGGACAAGATATGCAGTATGGGTATGCTGTTCTTTGATAGATATACTGATTTTAAAATAAATAGTAAAAAATAGAGCATGTGAAAACTTACTTTAAGAACACAACACTGTCCGACAAATAAGCACCAACAGCCAAATCCGTGTAATTGTTGTTATCCAGGTCTACTCCTCCTGATAGAGAGAAGCCGAAGGTGGAGAGAGTAGGAGAGATCTCCTCAGCGGTGATGGCTTGGGAGTACTTCTCGTGAATGCCTGACTCACTGCCGTGGTAGATATAGACCACGCCACGGCCTTTGTCGCCACCATAGGGAGCGCCGACGGCTATGTCTGGAAAATGGAATGAGATATTTTTAATAATGTTTTCCTAGAAAGTTTTGTGACTTGTATATCAGAATTCAGTGACCTCTCTCATACTTTAGTAAGATATGTATAAATCTATGAAAATAAATGTAATCAGATTTTTGTGTGTCATCATCATCATCCTCATTTCAGCCGAAAGACGTCCACTGCTGGACATAGGCCTCCCCAAGGGGGGGTTTTGCCATAATCGCCACGCTTGGCAGGCGGGTTGGCGATCGCAGTATGGCTGTTACAAAGGCACAGAGAACGCTGCTGCCCATTCTCTGGTAAGTCCCTTAGTCGCCTCTTACGACACCCACGGGACGGTATGTTGTTGTTGTGTTGTTGTTGTTGTTGTTGATTTTGTTAGTAAGTAATTTGGTAAGAGTACTCGTATTGTTTGTGTTTAGAAGTTGAGGTGCAGTTGGTGTACAGGACAGCACACAGACAACTTAGTGCAATTTAGTGAAGTGCTACTAACATAGTCTTAAGTCGTCCCTATCAACACAAGTTAGAAATTATAAAATATGTATGTTTATGTTAAGGTATTTATCTATGGGCCTATGCAGCCTGAAATAAATTAATTATTATTATTATTATTATTTGTGTTTGTTTTCTTTGTTCTCAGCTCTTTGGCTGGTTTTAACTGCATTTACGGGCCGGAGCCAAGTAAATGTAGCGTGTGGTGTGTATTATGTAGAGGGTGTATTCTTATTATTATTATAAAAAGACTGGCTAAGTACGAGTCGGACTCGCGCACGAAGGGTTCCGTACCATTATCTAGACAACATTAGACATCGAGCAAAATAACGGCAACAGAAATAAATCATCTGTGAAAATTTTGACTGTCTAGCTATCACGGTTCATGAGATACAGCCTGGTGACAGACATCCACATCACTCCATCCACATCCACTCGTACACACACATAAAACTCATTTTTATATCCATTTATCAGTATTTTTGTTAATATCATAAAATGAGCATTGTAAACTCCATCACACATCTAGTTCATACTTGAGCTAATAATATATACGTCCAACTGTAAGAATTGGGGGGCCTGGTGACCCGTAACACAGGTATTCAATACCTTCTTCGGGCTCCAGTCTCTCACAAAATGTTTCATACTTTTTAAATTAGTTTTAAGCACTTCCTGTACCTACCTGCAACATTTGTGATGACAAAATAAATTTATTATTATTATTATTATCCAGACAGACGGGCAGTGGAGTCTTAGTAATAGGGTCCCGTTTTTACCTTTTAGGTACGGAACCCTAACAAGACGAATTGAGAATGTCTTCCATTTTAAAAGTTGTTTTTTTTTAACGTTACCTAAATTAAATAGTTACTTACCTCCAAAACCATCGTAATTGATGTCTCCAAGTGACGTAACAGCTAAACCGAACCTGCCTCGGGATACCTCACCAGTCCTAGCATGGCTCCTTGTGAATGACTGGAAAAAGTTTTCACATAATGATTTTATTACTTACACAATCCGCGAAGCAGAAGCATTGAAATATAAAAAAATCCGCGTGTACCATTTTGATTATGTGGGTTGCACTAAAGAAGGGGCATTCGAACGTAAATACATAAACATCGTTATTACAAATACCTTTCTCACTCATGCAAAACTTGTGTGTGCTACATTAAGTCTTACCCGATCTTTGTCCTGGTAGATAACGTAGATCCTGCCATGCTCATATCCTTCACTTTTGGCTTTAGTAAACATTGGAGCGCCAACAATGACGTCATCAAAGCCATCTCCATCAATATCGCCGGAAGCAATACTGTACCCGAAGTAAGCACCGATTTGAGAGCCACTGATATTCTTGATGTTTTGGAGCTCCCAAGTGTAGAGAACGACCTGGAATTACAGGAAAAGTTTCAAGTAATGAAAATAAAAATAAAACACAAAAGGGAAAATGATAATGTAACAAATGGATAATTTAAGCTCAGTTAAACTCTTCACAGATAATTGATGAAAGCAAGAATTATTTTTATTGAATACAAAAATATCTCGCCCTACGCTATTTCTCCTATATTGTGGGTACAAACAGATCTGGAAAAACTATCTGCAGGTCATACAAATATTAGTTCTCTGTGAGTCTCGGACTCGAACTCGGAATATGCAACGCAGCAGCCAATAGCTCAGCCACTGCGTCTACCATGTCGTCAAAATTGACATTGTTAACATCAAATTTAGCCTCTTATCTTGGTAAAGAAATCTTTAGTTCGAAGTAGATAGTTACATAGTGTTTGCCTAACTTACCAATCCCTTGAGTCCAGCCCCTCTGGGCACTCCAACAGCAACACTCTGAATACCCTGACCAGCAAAGTCACCAACGGCGATGGAGTAACCCATGTATGAGTCGTCGTACCTAGGACTAGCTTCAGGAGTAGCTATCAAGGCGGGGCGACTGCTCATTGATTGAGTCATCAGCTGACCTAAAATGGAGTGGGAAATTCAGTCAAGTTTACCTGGATGAGCTGTTTTCAGTCTCATTTGGACGGTTTTTAGGTGACAGTGCAAGAAGAGTTTTTTTTTAATCCCAATGAAAGCATGATCAGAAAATGTATTCATTATGAAGCATTGAAAACAATTCAAGTTTGGAGTATTAATGAGGATCGGAAAATCGTCCAAAGGAAACTCATGTTTAATACATTGAAACAGCACAAAACGTCAATCATTCGTGTAAAATGTTCCATGATCTGTCATTAGATGATGTTCAAGCGATCCAGCAGCCAGGAGACGCAGTTTCATGTGATGATGGTTGTAACATCGTTCATATCGTGTCATATATTACAGGCGTCTGTAGAACGCTTTGATTAGGTTATTATTAGCATACATATGACCAAAGGTGTCATCACACCATATCAAGCGTGAGATTCAGGGATATTTTAATAAATGTTAAATATATCACCAAATCCTTGTTACAGCGACCGCAATAAGATTCTAACTGGTAGAATTAATTTTGGTAACGGTTCTGGCGAAACACAAGCACTAATTCCGATAAATAATATTTCCGTCAAAGTAAAACAATACTTGACGGAAGGACATACAATTATGTTTACCTTGCATTTTACTGAAAAATGTTTGTGTTTAGTCAGAGTTAAAGCCAATGACATTTTATAGTTTAGTTTTAAAGCATGGACACTTTTGTGGTTACAAAATCGTTGAGTAATATTAAACACCTATTTAACCCTTATTTAAAATAAACTACTTTAGGGGAATAGTCATTCCTATTTACATTTTTTTTTTCAAAACTTAGCTTTAGTTTTGTCTTAACATTTCGCTAAAATTACGAATATTTCAAAAATTAAAACGATTATTTGATCATCCACATGCTGTGGTTGTGATGATTAGCCCTGGATGTCTTCAAAATGTCCTTCATTCTTTGGACATCGTGAGGTCTGGTATACAAACTGTTGCATTCGTGGTTATGAACTATGATATCATCCAAGTAGGCAGATTGTTAGCACAAAGATATGACATGGATAAACTAACTATGATCTAATCTCTCGTGCACAACGTTCGTTATTTAACTACTTCTAAAATGTTTTATAGAAATTAATGGTTTCTTAAAGATTGGAGAATGTGAAAGGTATCTGGTATGACCCATAGGGTAAACCTTTGAACACCATGACTTGAGGAAAGCTAATGATCACTTCGCTATTTATGGCAAATATTATACGAAAAGTTACTGATTTCGCCAATATTTGCCATCAATAGTTTAAGCCGTTTCTATTTTAAATCCATTTTTTATGTTCAAGTATAAAATATGACTCTATATAACCAGATTTTTGTATAGCTTTGAGTGTTGCAAATAAATCTAAACAAATTCTTATATTTACGATTCAAAATGAAAAGACAATCAGATCTCGGAAAATAAAAACCAAATCAGAAATCGACATTTCATTAGTTGAAAAACATGACTCAAAACGAAAGCAAGCGAAAGTTAGCGAATTATTTTAATCATCAGATGTTATTGCGTTATAAGCTTATAATTATTATACTCGAACACCAAAAATGTAATTTAAAAATAACTGTCCATGTTTAAGGCATTGATAAAGGATTATGCGAACTGAGGCCTCTCTATGTTATTGCTGTTAAGAGTTAAGATGTCAACCTGGCGATACGTCTATGTTTACCTTCTTCCGGTATTTTCGGCATAAAGTAGAAGAACGATTCTTTCGGGTCTATGGATAACGTTCGCCCTGTGAATAATTTTAGTGTCAGTTATCATTTGGAATGTCTCTCCAATTTCATGATTGGTTGGAGAATTTTGGGTTTATTCTTTGATTGTTCTTTATTCAGTCCATTGACTACTTTTTATTGGCTGTTTCCATTGGCTTATTTTTAATTCGACCCATATCTTAATATTTGGAAACCTCGATTGATATATTTTTACCTATCGTATTCATGTATCGTTAATATCAGAATAATGTCCAGTCTTCTCTGTGTTGTCTGCGTTGTATGAATTTTCAGCGACTACTTTCTAATTGTTACAGTAATCAATCCAAGGATGATAAGTAGTTAATTTCAAACCAGTCTATGATGATTTCTTCCTCGGAGGGACTAATATCAGCACCCATGCGTAGTAGTTCTCTACGCAGCTACAGTTCTATATCGGAGCTAACAAAATTGTATGCAGTCTATATTATTAGGTAGTGAGCATTAATCTTTGTTTGTTTAAGAAACGTTACCTTGCCAGAAGAAACTGCCTGGGGCACCCATGAATAGTCGTTGTCCATCCTGTTAAAAAGAAATAATATTGTTAAAAATTTACACAAAATACACTATGCAACTTAAAGTTGTAATTCAACATTCCAATTTACGTAAGGTGAGACAAATGTCCATATTATGCTCTTCTTTGATTCAAAATTCAAATATCTATAAATCTATACCGATATTACAAAGCGAAAGAGTTTAGTTTTTGGTCTGAACGCACTAATCTCGAGAACGACTGGTTCGCTTCTGAAAATTATTTCGCTAATAAGCCGTATCTGTAAGAAACTTTTGCTGATGAAGTCGCAGGCAATAGCTATAAGAAATACTTTGAAAAATGTTCTAAAAACAATAAAACTATCCAACACAATGTAAAACTTCACTTTAGTGTTAGAAGGAGCATCAAAGTGTTTTACGATTAGAACCTTTTTTATGTCCCCACTTATGGTAATGCATGGACCGATCCCTGCCCTGCCCTGCCCTGGACTGGCCTAATTGCAACCAGGGTAGATAAAGTGCATTGGTTTATAAGTGTGTGATGTCATTCAGTCTGTGTTAACGTACGAATTAAGTGACCTATGTGTTATGGAACTATTTATAGGAGGACGCGGGGCATCATATTTTTTGTTAGATATTTATTTTACTCTATGCAAATCTTGCACGTGTAATGTAGTTTTGGATGACGAAGATTAGGAGAGATACATTTTAAATAGAAAATACCTGGAAGATTATGTTCATAAATAAACGGAAGAAGCCACGCAAAAACAATGGCACAGATTATTTGAAGTACAACTTTTTCGTTATTTTTTTAAAGGATTCCGATAAGGTGAAGAAGTTGCAAATGATAATCGTCAAGTGACATTGGTAAGATATTTTATGTATTGCACGTTTTCTTTGTAAAGTTAGAATTTATTTATAACAGCAGTACCTACCCACCTACAGATTATTTACATAGAACTTATATTTTATTCAGTATCCTTTTATTATTTTACAAAAACAAACCCTGCGTATGTTAATTTGTAAGGTAATATGTATGGGTCATAGAACTCTAAATAAAAGATTTATTATAATTGATATCAAAGTCAAAGCATTTATTTCAATTAAAACATTTACAGGCACTTTTGAATTGTCAAGTAGAAGCTAGTTGCTCGTTCCAAAACATAGGTAAATCTCTATGGAGAAGAACGAGCAAGAAACTCCACGGACACGCGTAAGCGTCAGAAGATGTTAAGACTTGTTGTTCATGGGTGCTTGAGACTACTAATGATTATATTTTAGTATCTCGCTACCGCTTATCCCTTCGCACCATCCTCTCAAAAGACAAAAAGCAGACGCGACAAATCGGTCCGTGTGAACGTTGAGATAAGTTCTCCCGGCTCAAGTTACAAGTAACACACATGAACTTACAAGAAACAACAAAAAAAAAGTGTAAACATGCGCATTTCAAGTTACGTTCTAGTAGTACGTAATTGTCGTTGAGATAACTGTTGTTTTTTTTTTTATGATCGCGACATTTGTACTTGTGTTAAAATGGTAAAAACAAGACAGGTGTGTGGAGTCAAACTACTAAGGATGGCTCAAATATTTGGAATTGGAACCTTTTTAAAATGAAGACAGAATATATTTGTTATAGTATTAGACAAACATCTATTATCTAAAAGGCAAAAGTGATTGACTGATGTATCAACGCACAGGCCAAACCTAGAAAATTGAAATTTCGTACCTACACGTATTCCTCATACGACGACGGCATCTACTAAGGAAGGATTTTTCAAAATTCAACCCCCAAGGGGGTGAAATAGGGGATAAAAGTTTGTATGAAACTTTTTATATTCCTTGGATATATTTGCATTACCTACCTACCTAGGTAGGTAGGTAGGTAGGTAGGTAGATAGGGACAGGACAACGTCTGTATTGTCAGCTATTTACATATAATATTATAATTCAATTGATTTTTAAATTTTCTTTAAACCTTCCTCCGTTTAAACTTTCCCTGGACTTCTACAAATATTTCAAGACCAAAATTAGTCAAATCGGTCCAGCCGTTCTCGAGTTTTAGTGAGACTAACGAACAGCAATTCATTTTTATTATATTCATACTTAATATTAAAAATTCGAAAGTAACCCTGTCTGTTACGCTTTCACGATGGAACGGCTAAACCGATTTTGATGGAATTTTGTGAATCCTGGGAAAGGATTAGGGCTATTTTTTAAGGTACTATTAAGCGTTTTTTACAGATTTTAAACTGACAATCACGTCAAAATGTGTAGTGAAAATAGTTTGAAAAAAAAGATGTTAAACTAGAACATTATCTTAATCATTTAGTATGTGAATATTTTTGATTAAGTTCATATTAAATAGTTTAATTAACTCGTGAAGTTGTGTCTGACGCAGACAAAACACTGATAATCACACAAATTCTACCAGGTATATTTTAACGAAACTTTCACTATCTTACAGACAATTTTATTAGTTATCTTTTAGTATACGCCTTTTTTTAAGTTAAAGAATAGGTACTATATTTTCTTTATTTTTTTCGACTAAACTTTGAGAGTTTTGGACGCAGCGCATACGATTCTCCGGTGGCTCAAGGTCGCCGGCGTATACACTTCGTTTGCCGCGATAACCGACATTCACGAAGACGGAGTCGTGGGCAAAAGCTAGTAGATTATATGCAAATGAAGTAATACCGGCCTATTATTGTCCCACTGCTGGGCAATGGTCTCTTCTCATACACAGAAGGGACGAGTATTGATCACCATGCTTGCTCTAGGAGAATGGCGATTTCAGACATTAAATTAGGTACAAGTTCGGGGTTCCTCACAATGTTTTCTTCTTCTTGCCCAGTTTCGAACCCACAACCTCATACGCGAAAAGCAGTCTCCTTGACCACTGAGTCAACACGACATTTCATACGAGTTCAATCTAAACAATTACCGCATATATAGGGTTTTAAACATCAACACTTTAAACAACATTAAGCAACTTGCAAAAAACAGATTTATAGTCCTAAAATATATGGAAATTCTGATACAACCAATAGTGGCTCCATTTACATCGCACTTTAGAGCACTGAAACTACTGGACATTGCGAAAGCGAATACAAATATGTAAATACATATAAATAAAACATAAGCAAACGTAAATATACACAAATCTGTCATGAAGATAAAAACAACAAAATAGGACGTAAGTAATTCATAAACCAAAAATGGCGACGGCAGCCCTAAAAACAACATAAAAGCCTAGTCGTTTTAGCATTGAATCAGCGTACGCAGGCCAATGAATAAATATGCGCGTGAGCACCATATACAGCGCGGACAAGCGCGCATGCGCGCCGAGTGTCACCGGAGGGCAGAATGTCAAAACGATGTTACGGGTTACGCCGCGTTGACTTATTTTGCTGTCTTTATCACAAGAGACCGAAAGAGTTCGGAGTTTCGACAGTTTTTTTGTGTCAAAGGAAAAAAAAAACTTGATGATTGATATATCTTTCACATAATTTGTGTACGGTTAGCCTCAAAAGTTGTAGAATATATCGAATTTCTAAGTCTTAAGTCGTAAAATTAAAATGAAATTAACTCCTATGGCCGCCCATGGCGTGTGGTGCCGGCCGCGAATAGTACCACCCCATTTCAACCCGTGCGTGTCGTAGAAAGCGACAGAGGGATATTGACTAGAGGGTGGACAGCAGCGTCCTTCTGAGTACCATAACACCTACTGCGGTCGCCAACATGGATCCGCCAAGCATGACGATTACGGCTGCAGCCCCCTTTAGGAAGACCTATGCCCAGCAGTGGGCGAATGATGAAACTCCTATCTATTATAGGTACTTGAAATGCTGAAAAGCAGTACATCAAATGTATATACTTGCATTTTGCCCGTGACTTTGTTGGTGTAAAATTTCTCAAGGATCCCTATATTTTTGATAATACAGTATAGCCTATAGCAATCAGAGATAACGTAGCTTCCTATTGGTGAAAGAATTTTTGAAATCGGATGAGTAGTTTCGGAGATTACCCCCTACATACAAACTTACATACATACATACAAACTAACAAATAATATTTTTTTTTAACTATTGGGTTTTGGAACAACATAAATATTGGTTTTTGTTAAGTAACAGTTTTAATTATTTTTTTGCTACTTATTTCTAGCTAGAAGAAAGATATCAAGAATCTTTATCCTACACTAACTTTTTATAACTTATCAGGATTTCAAATCCATTCAAATTATTATTTATTACAATTAAACCCTGCAGTCGCCAGGTACCTACATACCTTATTTAAAAAACAATTCCGTCATTTTAAATACATATTAAAATCTTTAATATGATCTTAATATTCCAAAGAAACTATTCACCATTCTTACTAAGACGCGTGAACTATTAAAGAAAACTATAAAAGGCTCAGTTGCTGAAAGTAATTGAATATTCAATTAAATTGTGCATAAATTTAAGAAGCGTTTAAAATCCCATGAATTTTGCATTTACAACCTGCGCGTGCGTCTATAAACTGGTTACAATTTATCCAATATTCATCTCTATTTTGTTAGCAATAAAGTTGATTACGTCTGACGCTGTTTAGATATACAGAATCCATTGTTCAGAATCTATTGTAATAAATGTATTAAAGATGTAAATACAATACAAGGTTGGGTTATGAATTTTCAATGGCAATCTCGAAAACTGAAACTGAAATTTTATGATGGCAAACTTTATCGAAAATGAAAGGTTTTAATGTTGCAGTAATGTTATAGCTAGCAACACCTGCAGTTGTTTTAATTTAATTCATTTTAACGACTAAACAGCTTTCTGTAGAAGAATTTCCAAATGTTGGTCCAGAAAGCTCGTTGACAATACATACAACTATTTAATTGGTAAACAGTACACGCGCAGTTCAGCGTCATTACACCAATATCCTACTATTTGCTGTCAAAGTATGCTTAGAACCATTAAAAAGCCAGGCTTTAAAAAAATTGTTTGAGAAAAATATTACTTACTCAGATGAATAAATATGATAACTGATAAATGCTGATCCAATATAAAAGTACCTAGGTATACATCTTGGAACAATTTTGATTTGTAAGGACATCAAAATTAGAATAGGTGCTTAATTAAGAAGTATTTACTTCTCACTTCTTTATTAATAGGTAACTGAATGGTACCTTTTCGTGCTTATCTCCTATTAGTGGTTCTTTTTCAGCCATTGTCATAGGAATAGAAACTATTTTGACAGCAAAAAAAAATCATATACCGCAAAAGTCCAAGACGCATCGATTCCCGCCCTTTTCGCGCCGCCATTGTCTGCAAATGGCTACCGCTTACGGACGCGTTCCAAAACCATGTTTGTAAACTACAGGAATGTTTGACGTAGTAATGTTGAGGAATTGTGCTAGCTTGGTGAGGAAAAACCTCTTCAAAATGGTCGGTTTGACAAATCAGATTTTATGTGGACAATCATTCTTAAAAAACGCGAGAAGCAACGACGTTTTTTTAAAGTTTAGCGTAATATTTACGTAGGATAAGGCCAAGGAACTTAAGATTTTCTAAGCAAGAGAACTGACCATATTTTTTCCTAAAAAGGCAAGGGAAATTACACTGAAAGCCAAACACATTTACCCGCACCGATTTGCACAGCCTTCCTCAAAAGCTAAATAGCGTCTAGCAAGTGAATCATGGCTCTCAGACACATGGGCCCATTAGGATGCAACACGGTGTACCAATGAATAGTAATGAATTGTGTTCGTTCGCACCTCGCTGCGAGGTAAGGACAAATTTATTGGGCCATAGATGGACACTTCAATAAAATGGATGCAGTTGGTAAAAGTGATAGGGCTGCTGGACTTTTTTTAAACGTTTTTTTTTTCAGTTTTTTGAAAATAATATTTACCTGGTCTTGATAGAGAACTCTTCTTTTATAATTTAGTTTTTCTAAATTGAAAATGGCATTACAGCAAGCATGTGATATTTTGTGCCTATCTCTACTAAAAGTAGAGGGTAAGTTTGTTTCTTTTTAAAAACGGAAGTCGTGATTAATTAAGTACTTCATTGCTGAATGTTTTAGGGAGGTATGTTCTAGGGTAAAATAGATTCGCCCGCGACTTCGTCCGTGTGAATGTCAGTTATCGTGGATGCAGACGAAGTCACGGATTAAAAAGTAGCCTATAAACTTTCCCAGGGTTCAAGCTAACTTCAAATCAATTTTCAACAAAATCCGTCCACATTTCATCGCGAAAGCTTAACAGACACAGTTGGTTTCGCATTTATAATATTAGTATGGAGTATGGATTAGTACTAGTACTAATATGGACTAGTCTAGATAAAGTATGGAAGTATTGATTGACCTCTATAACGGACGAAGTAGCGAGCAGAAGCACTAGCTTGACTTTAGTAATTATGCCATCTTCAAGTTAAATTTCATTTATAGTGATTTGGTTTATGTTAATTGACACACGATAATGTGTTAAATGAACGTGGTATACGTTCACGTTATGAAAAATAGCTCTCCACCAATTACAGCAGTCTTTAACAGTGTTACCACAATAAAAAATCCTGCTCAAAAGGTACATGAAACACTTGGGTTTCTCCAACTAATCCCTACATATTGTTACAAAACTGTTTAGCAAAATCATCACGTTTTTAATCCACGTGAAGATTGCCAACATCTACGATACCTGACATCTCGACTCTCGTGGTATCAGGTTCCGTCTTCTAAGAATTAGATACAATCTTTGCGAGTTGGATACAGATGATATCCGACTAGTACTACGGCTATCTGGGACTTCGTGACAGAAATGGTCTAGATTTTAGTGTCTTGTGCCATTTTAATGAGGATTGAGGTTGTATTTGCTTATACATGGACTTGTTTTTTTTTTCTCTCGAAGGTAAGAATATTAAGTTTTTAAAAGGTCAAACCTACATCACATGTGGTCACGCTGCATTTTGATCAGCTCAAATCATTTCTCATTACTATTTAGCTACCTAAGTAGCTTTTTTACATAACTTGATATTGGCACTTAATTCAATCCTTTTTCTCGGAACACAAAAGATGTCAAACGACGAATCATTAAAAAAATATTTTATTAGCTTTGATACACAAAAGTCATAACGGCATAATTTATGTCAATCACAATATTGTATGTGCTTCACACCTATCCTATTTTTATTTTATAGTTATTTTTTTAAATATCTCATGCTACGTGTTGCCCATACCGAAATCGTTTTAATTTACCTGGCAACACTGAAAAAAGGCCCAATAAACCGGTGCAGTGACATTAATCACTTTTTTTTAAGCAAAGGTAGCTGTACGGTGTCAACTTTATTGTTATTTCTTTAGATAATGGAAATTAATTATTGTGTGTTTCTGACTCGAATCTAAATCGATTTTTGTTTTAACGATTACTGTTAAAGATTACACATTCATTGATATAACCTCAGATTATGAAACAAAAGGCAAATAGACTGCGCAGAACACAGAGCGAAGCCAAAAAAGCAAATACAAATTCAAAAGCGAATACCTACTGTTGTACTGACACGAGTCAGTATAGCACGAAACACCGCATCGTTAAAAAAAAACAAATAAAAATACAAATACAAATTCAAAAGCGAATACAATCACAAGATTGTAGATATTCGCGTTTGAATTTGTATTTGCTTTTTTTGCTTCACTCTCAGTGGAACACTGTCTATCTGCCTTTTGTTTCATAATCTAAGGATATCTATATTAGTATTACCACAAAGCTGCGGCCGCGCCCGAGGTATTACAAAGAGGTAAAGTTTGTAAGTTTGGTTGTAGCAGGTAATCATCAAAACTACTGTTCAGATTTCAAAAATTCTTTCATCAATAGGAAGATATGTTATCCCGAGGTGTAACAAATCTAATCTCTAAATAATACAAAACAAAGGCGCTCCCACTGCTGTACCTTCGCCTAAACGTTTTAAATTACGCAACGAATTTAAATGCAGTTTTCAGCAATTAGAGTGATTCTAGAGGAAGGTTTATACGTACAGTTTGATCTACATTGCACACGTGCGAAGCCGGGGCGGGTCGCTAGTTATATTATAACAGATAAGGGATCAGATCTCTTATTCGCGGTAATTTTAACCCTTAGCCACCTGACGTGATTTTCAGTTACACTACCACCTGACGTCGAACCTGGAGACCGCTTGCGTATTTTTCATGTTAAATAACCATTGTTTAAAATATTACACTAAATTAAAGTCAAATCTGTATTTTCATTATATTTTTATTCATTATAAGTTTTTAAAATATGCAAAAGTATGCATTTACTTATCAAAAATCAACACATAACATAATTATATAAGTTTTAGCGAAAAATCTAGGAACTTTGAAATTCTGAGTTTTGAATAGGTTACACTATAACTCAATAGTTTTTACTTATTTACGACAAGTTGGATGTATAATCGCCAATTTAAAATAATTTTTGGCCCGATTAATTAGGTACGTGATATTTTTTTTTTGAGAATTGAGCCTTAAGAAAATAAAATTTCGGGAAATCTTATATATAAAAATCTTTTGTGCGTGTGTATGAAAGTGAACTCCTAAACGGCTGGACCGATTTTGATGTCATTTTTTGTGTGTGTTCCAGTGAATTCGAGAATGGTTTAGATTCATAATTGGACCCGGTAGGTGGCGCTGCAGTCGAGTTGTAGGACTTTTTATTTTAAGGGCAGGACAACGTCTACCAGGACCGCTAGTAGTGTTATAAAACATTTACGTTTCCAAAATATAGGTATAACTTTTCCTTAGTTTAAGTAATAATTAGTTATAACCTGGAACTGTTTTACTTTTGTATCTGGAGGTGGGCGTTGATATAGCTGCGACACAGTTTCTAACTACTGTCGTTACATATAAACCTTGTTATGTATATTTTAAAGTTCCAAATAAAAACTTTTATTAAGTAGGTATTTATAATTTTATAAGTTATTTCATACAAGTACTTCATGAAACTTGAATGTGCCCAGCAAAATCGTCATGATTTGGCAAAATATTACTTAGGGCAGCTTTTAGACTCACTATATTCGTAGGTAAAGTTTACCTTTATCTAAAAGGTGGTATGATAATCGTACTGTGCAGTGATTAAGTCAAAATCTCCTCGCAGCTTCTTTGTTGGGCCTGTGCGGGAAGCCCATGTTCAGAACAGAACATTTATGGATGGCTGTGTATGTAAGTAGCCTCTACAGTAGGTACTCATGCAATTTTATAAGCGCCGGGACATTATCAAATAAAGTTCTGCTTGGTAACCGCTACCATACTAGGACACTAAGGGATTGTCCTGTCAGAATTTACCGGTAAATCTCAATTGTATCCCAAATACAGAGACATAATAAAACTGCAATAAAATTCGTTCACTATTCTCGAAATAGAAATCTTAACGTTTCTTGTTTTATTTTTTGCACTGGCAACAATAAAAGTTAAATAATTCATAAGGAGTCTGCGCGGTTGCGGGCGCGCATGCGCGTCACGTGTGCGCGCCGGTCGCCGCGATCACGATGATAATTCCGCTATGGGCAAAAATAATTCTATTCCCACGATCGTAAAATCACGATGTTTTACATGAATGTAGTAAGTTTTGATTTTATTTTCGAAAAATGTAGGTGTATAACAGCTCTCAACGTTTGAATTTAGAACAAATTCGCCATAAAAAGTTTCCAGAAAAAAAATCTGGACAAGGGCAAGTCTGACTCGCTCACAGAGGGTTCCGCACAAATTTGTAGGTATATATCCATACTAATATTATAAATGAGAAAGATAACTCTGTCTGTTACGCTTCCGCGATGAAAATAGCTTGAACCCTGGGAAAGCACATAGGCTACTTTTTAATCCGGGACTTCGTCTGCATCCGCGATAACCGACATTCACACGGACCAAATCGCGGACAAAAGCTCGTTCTAAATAAAGACTATATTTTTTATGATTTAATTACAAATGTAGTTTTCAGATTTTTCCCTGTATTTGTAGTATAAGACGGATATTACCTACTTGCCAACTTTCATAGTCCTAGGTCAACGGAAAGTACCCTATAAATTTTGATTCACTTGAGAGTGTCGAAATGTACGTTTTTTGCGACATAAACGGCCGTATCTCTTTTCACGTTAACTTAGAAGTTTGATTTTTTCACAGCTTCAAGGGTCCGGGGCCTAAGTATATATGGTTTTAATTTCACCTCGGTACTTCTATGCGTTCCCGAAATAAAGGGTCTTGACAGACAAACAGACGGACAACAAAGTGATCGTATAAGGGTTCAGTTTTTTCCTTTTTAAGTACGGAACCCTGAAAAGAATTAATTTATTACCAATAAAAAAAAGTTCTGGCAGATCTGCTTTTCGTTTGTTTTGTTTCCGATATGCAACTAAACTGGCCACAAGTCATAATCTGGAATCATCTTTTATCTTATTCATAATAAAAAATAAAAATAAACCACCCATTATCCAAAATACCGTAGCTAATTTGTCACAAGATGACAGACAATCACAATAATTGCATTTTAATACGACACTATGAAAATTAAATTAATAACCTCACTTTTTAATGTTGCCAGAAATCGGTACCGATAAAAAGCGGATTTCACTTGAAATAATTGAAAATGCAACGTAATTGGTGTGACAAAAAGATAATAAACTGTCATTATATTTTTGTGTGTTGCAACACGGAGACAATTGATAAATGACAGTACCGTTATGCCGCAAGGAAAACTTTTTATATTGCGTCAGGGACCAAAACGATTTTACTTATTTTTTCTAGACTTCTAATTTAATTTATAAATTATTTAACCAACTCGGTTTGTGCTTTTTTTAAATATATTAAACGTAATAGATTTTCATATAAATTTCTAAAAAAAAATTTGATTACAGACCAATAGACCGTCTCGCTGAATTAGTTTTCAACCGGACAAATCTCAGAAGTACAGTGCAGATTTACACATAGTTTTCACCGATGTAAAGAGCAATTATCTAGGAAGGTTACAGAAGTTCGGCGGTACCCTAAGCAAATAACCTTGAGCATTCGTTCCCTTTTCGCCGCGCAAGAGATACAGTAGCGAATACGCTCAGATTTTAGAATAAAATCTTTATAAAATCACATTTTGGGATTTTGAAAAAAAAATCTACCAAAATGTTCATTAATAAATTGCCTATCCATTAGTGTTAGTAAAAAATCGAATTAATGGTTACGTGCCGAGGAGATGCATGTTTTCAATAATTATGTCCCATTTCTGTGGTTTCGTTGTGAGGAGATTAGCTACATACTATACTTCGTAAACAAAAATCAGATCTATCATTTTGGAGTCAAAATGATATAGAAATTTAATCTATTTTTTATTTGTTGATATTTCTTTTGGATATAGAGTATTTAGGTCTGAAAATATGAACAAAAAACGCCTAGCGCTGCGTTTTGCACAGGGATGCGCCTTAAATAAGTACTGCTACCCATGCGAAGCCGGGGCCTGTCGCTAGTCGTTATACAAAACAATACTAACAAGTACATGTTAAAAATAAAAGATAACTTACTTTTGATATAGCTGCTGAGAAACCGGCTTGGCACATGCCAGTCTTGCGCTGCCCATGACTCGCTGAGAATTAAAAATATATCAATTAATAATCAATATGGACTCGCGATGAATTATACACATATTATACGATGCTTTAATGTATAAAGGATGCATACAGGGTGATTGACTAAATATATATAGTGTTTTTATATTTATAATAATAACAATATGTGGGGACATTTCACACATGGCCATCTGACCCCAAACTAGGGAGACCCTGTACTATGGGTGTCAGACAGCTGATATACATACACAAATTCATTTTAAATACATCTAATATATAAAGTTCTCGTGTCACAATGTTAGTTACCTTACTCCTCCGAAACGGCTTGACCGATTCTCATGAAATTTTGTGTGTATATTCAGTAGGTCTGAGAATAGGTCATAGGCTATTTTTCATCCCCCTAAATGTTAAGGGTTAGGGTAGATGTAGGGTAGGTGTAGGGTAGGTGTAGGGTAGGTGTAGGGTAGGTGTAGAGTAGGTGTAGGGTAGGTGTAGGGTAGGTGTAGGGTAGGTGTAGGGTAGGTGTAGGGTAGGTGTAGGGTAGGTGTAGGGTAGGTGTAGGGTAGGTGTAGGGTAGGTGTAGGGTAGGTGTAGGGTAGGTGTAGGGTAGGTGTAGGGTAGGTGTAGGGTAGGTGTAGGGTAGGTGTAGGGTAGGTGTAGGGTAGGTGTAGGGTAGGTGTAGGGTAGGTGTAGGGTAGGTGTAGGGTAGGTGTAGGGTAGGTGTAGGGTAGGTGTAGGGTAGGTGTAGGGTAGGTGTAGGGTAGGTGTAGGGTAGGTGTAGGGTAGGTGTAGGGTAGGTGTAGGGTAGGTGTAGGGTAGGTGTAGGGTAGGTGTAGGGTAGGTGTAGGGTAGGTGTAGGGTAGGTGTAGGGTAGGTGTAGGGTAGGTGTAGGGTAGGTGTAGGGTAGGTGTAGGGTAGGTGTAGGGTAGGTGTAGGGTAGGTGTAGGGTAGGTGTAGGGTAGGTGTAGGGTAGGTGTAGGGTAGGTGTAGGGTAGGTGTAGGGTAGGTGTAGGGTAGGTGTAGGGTAGGTGTAGGGTAGGTGTAGGGTAGGTGTAGGGTAGGTGTAGGGTAGGTGTAGGGTAGGTGTAGGGTAGGTGTAGGGTAGGTGTAGGGTAGGTGTAGGGTAGGTGTAGGGTAGGTGTAGGGTAGGTGTAGGGTAGGTGTAGGGTAGGTGTAGGGTAGGTGTAGGGTAGGTGTAGGGTAGGTGTAGGGTAGGTGTAGGGTAGGTGTAGGGTAGGTGTAGGGTAGGTGTAGGGTAGGTGTAGGGTAGGTGTAGGGTAGGTGTAGGGTAGGTGTAGGGTAGGTGTAGGGTAGGTGTAGGGTAGGTGTAGGGTAGGTGTAGGGTAGGTGTAGGGTAGGTGTAGGGTAGGTGTAGGGTAGGTGTAGGGTAGGTGTAGGGTAGGTGTAGGGTAGGTGTAGGGTAGGTGTAGGGTAGGTGTAGGGTAGGTGTAGGGTAGGTGTAGGGTAGGTGTAGGGTAGGTGTAGGGTAGGTGTAGGGTAGGTGTAGGGTAGGTGTAGGGTAGGTGTAGGGTAGGTGTAGGGTAGGTGTAGGGTAGGTGTAGGGTAGGTGTAGGGTAGGTGTAGGGTAGGTGTAGGGTAGGTGTAGGGTAGGTGTAGGGTAGGTGTAGGGTAGGTGTAGGGTAGGTGTAGGGTAGGTGTAGGGTAGGTGTAGGGTAGGTGTAGGGTAGGTGTAGGGTAGGTGTAGGGTAGGTGTAGGGTAGGTGTAGGGTAGGTGTAGGGTAGGTGTAGGGTAGGTGTAGGGTAGGTGTAGGGTAGGTGTAGGGTAGGTGTAGGGTAGGTGTAGGGTAGGTGTAGGGTAGGTGTAGGGTAGGTGTAGGGTAGGTGTAGGGTAGGTGTAGGGTAGGTGTAGGGTAGGTGTAGGGTAGGTGTAGGGTAGGTGTAGGGTAGGTGTAGGGTAGGTGTAGGGTAGGTGTAGGGTAGGTGTAGGGTAGGTGTAGGGTAGGTGTAGGGTAGGTGTAGGGTAGGTGTAGGGTAGGTGTAGGGTAGGTGTAGGGTAGGTGTAGGGTAGGTGTAGGGTAGGTGTAGGGTAGGTGTAGGGTAGGTGTAGGGTAGGTGTAGGGTAGGTGTAGGGTAGGTGTAGGGTAGGTGTAGGGTAGGTGTAGGGTAGGTGTAGGGTAGGTGTAGGGTAGGTGTAGGGTAGGTGTAGGGTAGGTGTAGGGTAGGTGTAGGGTAGGTGTAGGGTAGGTGTAGGGTAGGTGTAGGGTAGGTGTAGGGTAGGTGTAGGGTAGGTGTAGGGTAGGTGTAGGGTAGGTGTAGGGTAGGTGTAGGGTAGGTGTAGGGTAGGTGTAGGGTAGGTGTAGGGTAGGTGTAGGGTAGGTGTAGGGTAGGTGTAGGGTAGGTGTAGGGTAGGTGTAGGGTAGGTGTAGGGTAGGTGTAGGGTAGGTGTAGGGTAGGTGTAGGGTAGGTGTAGGGTAGGTGTAGGGTAGGTGTAGGGTAGGTGTAGGGTAGGTGTAGGGTAGGTGTAGGGTAGGTGTAGGGTAGGTGTAGGGTAGGTGTAGGGTAGGTGTAGGGTAGGTGTAGGGTAGGTGTAGGGTAGGTGTAGGGTAGGTGTAGGGTAGGTGTAGGGTAGGTGTAGGGTAGGTGTAGGGTAGGTGTAGGGTAGGTGTAGGGTAGGTGTAGGGTAGGTGTAGGGTAGGTGTAGGGTAGGTGTAGGGTAGGTGTAGGGTAGGTGTAGGGTAGGTGTAGGGTAGGTGTAGGGTAGGTGTAGGGTAGGTGTAGGGTAGGTGTAGGGTAGGTGTAGGGTAGGTGTAGGGTAGGTGTAGGGTAGGTGTAGGGTAGGTGTAGGGTAGGTGTAGGGTAGGTGTAGGGTAGGTGTAGGGTAGGTGTAGGGTAGGTGTAGGGTAGGTGTAGGGTAGGTGTAGGGTAGGTGTAGGGTAGGTGTAGGGTAGGTGTAGGGTAGGTGTAGGGTAGGTGTAGGGTAGGTGTAGGGTAGGTGTAGGGTAGGTGTAGGGTAGGTGTAGGGTAGGTGTAGGGTAGGTGTAGGGTAGGTGTAGGGTAGGTGTAGGGTAGGTGTAGGGTAGGTGTAGGGTAGGTGTAGGGTAGGTGTAGGGTAGGTGTAGGGTAGGTGTAGGGTAGGTGTAGGGTAGGTGTAGGGTAGGTGTAGGGTAGGTGTAGGGTAGGTGTAGGGTAGGTGTAGGGTAGGTGTAGGGTAGGTGTAGGGTAGGTGTAGGGTAGGTGTAGGGTAGGTGTAGGGTAGGTGTAGGGTAGGTGTAGGGTAGGTGTAGGGTAGGTGTCGGGTAGGTGTAGGGTAGGTGTAAGGTAGGTATATAGGTAGATAGGGACAGGACAACGTCTGTCGGGTCAGCTAGTACATATATAGAAAAACAACACCTAGACACAAGGCAAACACAAGTGCTCATCACACAAATGTTTACCCGGGGCAGAAATCGAACCCGCAAACACGCTGCGCAGCAGTCGATCGCTCGCTCAGCCACTGCGCCAACAACCGTGTCGTCATAGATAATATACAGGGCGTCCCACGGATATGCCACATGGAGGGAAAGTACCTTGAATATTGGAGATGGAACATTTTACGGAAAGAAGACTATTTAAAAAACAATTTGACCTGCATTCATAGATATTTAAATAATTATATGGTTGAACCGGGAATCGAACCCTGAACCGGGAATCGAACCCGTTACATGAGAAAAATAATCACCCTGTACCTTTATCATACCGATCGAAAGGCTTCATCATAAAAATTATTTTTTGCTAATTAACATAGTGTCAGAAATAAAAGGAAGACCATGAATTTTGACATTTACAAATTTTGTTCAGAAAAATGAAAAGCTGACATTGCCAGATCTAACCATCGAGATCCCTAGATCTAACCCCGTTACATTTTTTTTATGGGGTTATGTAAAAAAAATAGTTTACAAGAACCAGTATGAACGAATGTTTTGAAGAACTTAGACGTATTATTCTAAATATCCACCAAACAAGATCAAAAAATCGACAGGGAGCGAAATAATCAAAAGAGTGCGACTTTGAATTCAACAGGAAGGGACTCATTTTGAGCATTTGATAAATTGATTAACTTTGTATTAAAAATGTTAACATTCCTTTTATTTCTGACACTATGTTATTTAGCAAAAAATAATCCTTATGATGAAGCTTTTCGATCGGTATGATAAAGCTACAGGCTGATTATTTTTCTCGTGTACCTAACGAGATTCGATTCCCGGTTCAACCATGTAATTATTTTAATATCTATGAATGCAGTTTCAATTGTTTTTTAAATTCAAATAAAGTCTTCTTTCAGTAAAATGTTCCATCTACAATATTCAAGGTACTTTCCCTCCATGTGGCATTACCGTGGGACGCCCTGTATATAAATACATTTTCTTTATTGTCTTAAATATGAGGTCGAAAAAGTTTCTTTTTAAAAGAAAATCACTCGTCATAGTGTTGTCATAGATGGATTTATAGATTTGGAGATATAGATAAATAGATTTGACACATCGATTTGACAAAATTTTATTGCTTTTTTTAAACGCCTTTTGTTTTTTGTAGGTTCACCTAATTAAAGTGTGTATATTTCATTCTTGCTTACCTACATAGGACCTATTGTCTCTACTTTCTTAGGATAGGTTTCTACACAACGACATTAGTGGAGTTTGTCACATAAAATATTAAAAACACACTACGACAACGACACATGGACACATGGGTACACATACAACATACATGCAAACATTTAGAATATTGGTTGTAAGGGTAGAACTTTTATTAAAATGAAATTAAACTAAGAAAACGGATTCATTAATTTCAGTGTTTTAAGTTTCAGTCTAAGAATGGGTGAATAAAAATATTCAAGACAACTAAAGGCTGTATGAGATGGATCAACATGTTCATACATGAATGATGAAGTGTATGACTTTCTACTGGTCGACAGGTGCATTACACATCGAAGTTTACGTCAGAACTTATACTCACCCTCGTCGACTGAACGGTACACTAAACAAAGCATAGATAGTTGTTTATTCCTGTTATAATAATAATAATACAAATAATAATGTTTTTTGTTTTTGTGTTTAATGAGCAGTGTGTTGAGAGTGCATGTGTATAATAAAATGTGTGCGGTCAGGGCACTTCTGTCAAGAACGAAGTTCAAGGCGTATGGAGGGAGTATAACGCAAAACACTTTCGTGACGTTACATTTTTTTCCCGAATCACACATACCTACTGCAAGGCGTCTTAAACGCCTTATTCACCATCCTTCTTGCTGTACGTCCCGCCAAGGTCATACATCAAAAGTACCGTGAAAATAAACAATTAATAATTATTATTGACGTACAGCAAGCTTATTCACGGTCGTTTTGCATCGTGCATCGTGCATAACCATGGCGGGACGTACAGCAAGAATGATGGTGAATAAGGCGCATTAAGGAACTTTGTATCAAAAATTTAACAATACAAAATGATAGAAAGAAATATAATAAAATCATAAAATCAACTCAAACTACATCCTTGCTGTACTTAAATGATTGAATACTGTTACAAACAAAATGTGTGGTCTCCAAAGTTTGTGTGGGCGATCGCAAATAAAAATTAAAGTTTCACATTTCAAAAAAGCATCAAATCACACAATGATATTTCTGTAATGTAACGTGACCCTTAAATTTATCGTTTTACACGAAAGTGGTATCGTAAATCATGTTCAGTGCCTGAGGCCCGTCACGCTAATTTCCTTGCCTCATTGCCTGCCGCCATTACCGGCGGAAGTGAGTCGGTTTTCGCGCGCTTTCATGACCGCCATTGTTGCCGCCGTGATGGCTACATTGGCGCCCTTTTACTACAGACTGTGTTGCCATTTTATGTGGGTGTGAGAATATTTTATTTAAAAAATGGGTGTAAAATTGTAAAATGTGCTATTGAGATTTTCTTTTTCAATAAAATTGATTCATTCATATAAAAATTGGCTTGGTTGACTTATGAAAAATAAAATTTATTTGATAGTGTACAATAATGGATGGCGTATGCTGCATCAGGATAATAGAATTCCACCTCCACTATAGTTTAACTTAAGAGTCTTGACCATGCACGCATGCGTAGAAAACATGCGTGTGCGACGGTGTCGTCGTGATACCTACATGTTCGGCATGGAGAGAACTCCTTGACGTCACTTAGGTCCGGAGAGTTGGCCACGAAGCACGTACCCACGGGATCCCTCTGGTTCAGCTTGGCTGACACATAGGATACGTAGCGAGGAGCGCAAGCCTGTGGACAAGAGAGAGGATGGAGTTTTAAAAATCATAGTTTTAACGGTATTGCTTGTCATTATGTAATTCTAATGTGTCACATCACCCACACATCATCAGCCGGAAAGCGTCCACTGTCGGCATTGTAATGTGTATGTATGATTTATTGCTTTGTAGCCTAGGTGGTAGTGTATCTGTTCCGATGCACAGGGTCGCGGGTACGAATCCCGCCCAGCAGGGAAAATATTTGCGTGATGAGCACTTGTGTTTGCCTTGTGTCTGGTTGTTGTTTATCTATATACGTATCTATTTATTTATTTGTGTAAGTATATCAGCTGTCTGACACCCATAGTACAGAGTCTCTCTAGTTTAGGGTCAGATGTCCGTGTGTGAAAGTTATTTATTTGTTATTGAATATTTTAATGTACACGTGTTTTATATGATTTGTTATACAGGATGAAATTGAATTCATTAACAAAATTTTAAGGAGTGACTCAGACCACGAACCTGAACAACTTTCATTATGGAGCCAACTCAAACAGCGCGACAAAAAAACGGCGGTTCCATACAGAAGTGCAATAGGTAGGTACTCGGCCAAAATGTAAGAAACAGCTGGTTTTTTTTTCGCGCTGTTTGAGTTGGCTCCGTAATGAAAGTTGTTCAGGATCGTGGTCTGAGTCACTCCTTAAAATGTTGCTAATGAATTCAATTTCATCCTGTATAATGTAATAGTACTAGCAGTGAATAATATAATGAACAATCTTAAATAGAGAAAGGTGTCTGAAGTAGAACAGTCCTAAATAACAGATCACTCCGGTCTGCTAGATAGAACATGTTATTTGATAAAGGTCAATAATGAACAAGACTTTAAAAAAAAAAAAAGCATTATTAGAACGTTATTTGAAACATGACTTTAATTCTATTGACTACCTAATAAGTAGTTAAGTAAGTACTGAAAATGATTAAAAAATAACATGGATATTTCTCACATTATCATCATCATCATCATCATCATCATCTGCCTAGCCTTTTTCCAACTATATTGGGGTCGGCTTTCAGTCTAACCTGATGCAGCTGAATATCAGTGTTTTTACATGGAGCGACTGCCTATCGGACCTCCTGAACCCAGTTACTGGGTAACACGATACCCCTTGGTAAGACTGGTTGTCAGACTTTTTGGCTTCTGACTACCCATAACGACTGCCAAAGATCTACAATTGACCACCGGGACCAACGGCTTTACGTGCTTTCCGAGGCACGGAGGGAACTCGGTATGAAAGGGATGGTCACCCATCCACAGACCGACCGCGGCTAGCGTAGCTTAACCTTTGACCGATCGGTCTATACTGCTTTAACTTAGCCACGAGCTCCCCATTATCAGTAACAACAATTTAATTTCAGGATCAGCCAATATTTTTGTAGGTGGTACCAAATGATAAATTAACATTTTTTTTCTAAGTTAAGCATTGCCAAGATATTAAGATGAATGAATCTATTAATATTACTATTAATTCATCATTAAGACCGATCGAAGGGAGGTCTTTGCCCTGCAGTGTGACAGTACTGGCTAAATATAACAATAATAATAAGCATTGCCATCCAACGTGGCAATGCAGCCAGTCTCTTGGGCACACATCCAGATGACGGTGATGTGGAGGAAGTTTTGATGCCTTATTATATTAGTCTTTTTTTGTTGTTTAATAGGATTTTTCTCCTTTATTATAAGTGTAAATAATGTATACAAAATTTAATTGAATTAACAAATGAATATTGTTTCTGTGTCAATGTTTCCTTTAACAAATCAAACAGTAAAGTTTATATCTAAATATCATTGACCTTATCACGACACGAAACTATATATCGTGTAAAAATACCAAAACATTGTATGAAAATAATTCTCAGTTACTGTATGTTATGAACTTGAAAACTGTTCGGCAGTTAATTTTAACTGTAATACTGTAATAACACGCGTCAGTGCTGTAATCCTTTAAAAAGTACAGGGTTGTCGCTTGTCAGTTTCGGGATTCATATTATGTATACTAATACTAGGTAAAATACAAAATATTGTGAACATTTTCTTTTTTAAAGATTATTTAAGATTTTAGACCTATGGAGTTTCTTTCCCATTCTTCATCTTCATAAAACTATCTTTTGAAAGGCACAAGATTCAAATCGTTTTACTCGTAAACGACGTCAAAAATCCTTTTAATTGAAATGAATGATTTGAATTTAGCGAAACAGTTGTGTTTAGTCAATGGTTTGGTATTACCTGAGGTGTACCTGTAAATTCTGCCCTTTATCTAAAATCATTATTGAATAAACAGTCTCCGTGAACAATATGTACCACCCATCTTGTCCAAATTTCTTGTAAAAACATTAGAATTAACACAAATATCCATTAAATTCAACTCTAATCAATTCTAATAGGTAATTCACAACGCTCAAAAACAATACATATCTAATTTTTATTAACTCCGACAACCCTACTAGCTTCAAAATGGAAAGAAAACAGTTGCATGCGCGCGCGCCGCCCGCTGCTCGTTTTAATAAGAACAAACTAACATTATAGAAAACACACCGCGCCATCTGGCGGAAACTGACGCGAGGCGTGATATTAATTCACACCCAAGTATTTTTACTGCGTTGTCGTAACATAAATATGGTACTTTTAGTATTAGTGTCACCACATTCGGTACACCTGAGGTTTAATAGTTGCTCATGATAACGATCATCGATTATCGTCGAATCATGACAATGTCGACGTCAGTAGCAAGATTAAAGGGGTAAAAAGGGAGGGCCAAGCAGGCGCGGATCTAGCCCTCAAAAAAGGTTGTGGTCACCACATAGCTTTTTGAGGGCACCTTATTTGTTGTTTGAAATTCAACAAAGTGCGAGTCGGACTATGGACGCACGGTAATCATTGAATCCCTACAAAGGAGAATTTTACAAAATGTATGTCGGTCCCGCCAAGACTTTATACATTGTGCCTGCTGTGGGGCGAACAGTAGAAGGTAAATTAACAATTAGCTTAAAAAAATTAGAAAGGCTGTAAGGCGAAAAATGTTGAAGGTCAAACCTCCACTGCTTATGAACGTATGCGATATCATCTACACTCGAGAGTATGATGATGAGATG
Organism: Charanyca ferruginea; assembly: GCA_947361185.1. Taxonomy (NCBI): domain Eukaryota; kingdom Metazoa; phylum Arthropoda; class Insecta; order Lepidoptera; family Noctuidae; genus Charanyca; species Charanyca ferruginea. Next base: position 26,106,727 of record OX376064.1, on the reverse strand, counting down.
ACCACTCGAGAGATAATCTGACAACTGACATTCAATCAAACGTTTCTTTTTCGTGAAAATTAGGGTTGTGGGCATGCCCACTGTGCCCACAACGGTGGATCCGCGCTTGAGGCCTAGCACTATCTAAAGCCCTTTTTCTTTTTTGGCTAAATTGGTCTGATACCTCCTACAAAAACTAAAAAGTGATAAATAACGACTTCCGAAAGTAAAGTAGTGTGTGTCTTGTGCTAAAGTTATTTATCAGTTTTTAGTTTTTGAAGGCGGTTTTCTTTTTTATGAAAAAACTTTTTATTTTTCGCTTTTTAGTGTTGCCTTAACATCCAAATCCATTAAGAAACGGCTACACACTTAAGAGATTGTAAGTCCTTCAAAGATTAAAGAAACTTCTTCTTCTTCGTATCGCTGGCACGACAGCCTTTTATATTTGTTTGGCCCAAAATTTAGCCACTTCCACGGCGTTGTCGGTAGCAGCGCATAAGCGCATAATTCACCCCGATCGCATGTTTTGGGGCACAAAGGACATGACATGAGGTGGGGCATGGTTTGCAACTCGGCTCCACATGCGCACCCTGCTGCTGCTCTGTCGAGGTAGCCTCATTTTGCGAGATTGGCGTTACACCTTCCTACTTGGGTCCTTAAACGGTTCAGGGACTTCCAGATTGACCACGGAAGGTTAGACCCTGCGGGTAGATGCTCGCTTGGTGGTAGATATTGAGTGGGTGGGGGAAAAGTGTCCTGCCACAGTTTGCAGCGGGCATCAGCCGGGTCTCCTGACAAGGGAACTACCGACTTTAGGAAGCTGTGCCTGCTTGAAATGAATTGAAGAAACTAAAATGTAAAAATATTATGGAACCATTCCGAAATAAACTAAAAAAGAATTTTGCAAATCCGTCTACTATATTCATATATAGTAGACGGATTTGCAGAGTTATAAACATACAAAAAAAAAATTTTTTATTGATAATCTCGACTCCTTTTTGAAGTCGGTTAAAAACACTGGTTATCAGCTGCATCCCGTTATAATAGAAGCCCCAACAAAGATGGGGAAAGACTAGGCAGATGATGATGATGAATTGTAAGATTGTGGGTAGTCTCGCCTTTGCGGAACTAAGCTCAATAAGCCACCATAGGCTATCTATCATGCGTCATATTCAATCAATAAAGCTTTAAAACAATCGGCAGTTATTTCTACGTCTCAAAATTGGCTTTCAATGCACTCATTTGACGTCAAAATAGGTCTGATTGGGGTCAGAACAGCCCACTGTACACACTTTTATGGCCCATTGATCGCCATCATAAACTTTTGACTAACAGTCGGTATTTTATGGCCCCCTCTTGCGTAAACTGATGCACAGTGTATGTCGCTGTTTAATTCATGGATAATGTCACGATGTGAAGCTTAAATACCAAAAGGCTTTATAGGGTAAATACGAACGAAAATGATGATTGATGATGATATTAAAATATCAAGGTGTAAGGTTGCTTTTTGTTGCGCAAATTAGTTGTCTTTAATTTTAGTTAGTAGTTATTTAATAGCTTAAAAACAATAATATTAAGTAGAACAAATAAATATTTAAAAAAATATTATGTACAATGGAGGGTTCACAGGGCAAAAACTCGTCCGCATTGCTCTCAATGGGGCAAGTGCCCAAAAAGCTAGCAGCATTACCACGTTGAATGGCAATGCTTATTCTTTAGCCCAAGAAAAGGCCAGCCCTCTGGTCACATGAAGAATCGAGCAGTCTTTTAACAATGTTCTTAAAAACAAGGCGAGCACTCAGGCCCTAAACCTTGATTTCGTTAATTAAATGACATTAATGGGTATCATCTATATGTCTTCAGTATCACATAAATATAGTCCTGGAGGCAATTTTAGTAATATTTAGGAACGTTCGCATTCTAATTTCAGTCCCAAACTGTCTGTCAAAAATGCATATTTATGGGTAATCTAGGTTTCTGAAAAGATTTTGACATCGATTGTCGCTGAGATGAAATTGCGAATTAATAACGTTTTTAATTGCAAGAATTTGTCTTGTGGTAATAAAACCGTTTTCAAGAGAAGTAAAAGAAACATCTGTCCTTTTTCTCCGAAAAATAAACTTTTTCCTTCAGTTTTTAATTAAAAACGTTAAATACACATACTTAACATATTTCATTCAACAACACTTTATGACTATACCAAGTTAAACGTGGTAAATTGCCAAACTACATTCCCAATGATTAATATCTCAGAAAAATCGTTAAATAAATACGTCGACACAATTTATTGTGCACTTACTAAATTCCCGCCAGAAACATGACAGCTCGTGTCATTTGAATTTGACAGATCGTTATTGATGCGTTCCTTTATAATTTAATTACCAGCGATCAGGTTTGTGATATACGTTCGACGATAAAATCTTCAAGTATGACTCACTAACGAAGAGGTGACCAATGCGAGAAGCATCTTAAGATCGTAAAACCTTTGATAAAGTATAGCCGCCGTGAGATCTTCACACCACAAACGGACATATTAAGTTATAGGCTGGTTAGATAGAAATCACCATTTAAAAATTGTGTTTTTAATAGAAATCCGATTTTGTAAATGGAATTTATTGAATAGCCAACTCGTTACTTTTAAAGAATTTGAATGTTAATAGAAGTAATTTAATAAAAAATGTATTGCAATCTTAACCGTGAAGAACACAAAAGAAAATCCGATTTTAGTAGACTTTAAAAATGGCTTTTTAATAAATTACTCTTACTTTTTAATTCTCATGCTAATCAAAAAGTATGTTGAGTCATTCATGAATATGAATTAACCTGAAATTACAATTTATACCGTTCTAAATAAATCTTCATAAAATAGAGATGTAGGAAACTAGCTTTTTCCCACGACTTCGGTCAAATAAATGTCAGTTATCGCAGATGCAGACAAAGACGAGGATTAAAAAGTAGCCTATGTCCTTCCCCAGAGTTTAAGCTATTATCATACCAAATTTCATCAAAATCGGTTCAGCCGTTTCGTTGTGAAAGCGTAAGTACAGAGTTACTTTCGCATTTACAATATTAGTATGGAAGTATGGATTGACTCATATCTACTAGTGAATCAGCTGATTACTCAAGAAACGAACAAAGAAAAAAATGTTAAGTTTTAAGACCGAGGCAGCTTAGTCATTGACCGTTTTGAATATTCATATGTTCACTTTATTTGTTCAAGTATTTGAACGCGTTGGCGTACTTTTAATATACTCTCGTACTTGATATAGAGGAAATGATTGTTTGTCAGTTTGCTCACCTTTTGAACAACCGAACAGGTTTCAAATTCTTCTTGTTTTTGGAATAATGCAGTGAACTTCCACAGTCTGTGTTAATTACTTTTCACAGCATGACGTATAAAAGCAGAATCAAAAACAAGCTCATCTGCCTACCCTTTTCCCAACTATATTGGGGTCGGCTTCTAGTCTAACTAGATTCAGCTGAATACCGGGGTTTTTAATGGCGTGACTGCCTATCGGACCTCCGCAACCCAGTTACTGGGTAACACGATACACCTTTTTTTGACGAAGACTGGCTGCAAGACTTTCTAGCTTCTGACTACCATACCATAACGAATGTTAAAGATCTACAAATGACAGCTGGGACCAATGGCTTTATGTGCTTTCTGAGTAATTATTTTATTATATTTATTTATTTAGCAACGAGGATAATGTAACTAATACTTCGTAAAAACTTGATTTAAAAGAGTGTCCGTGGAGTTTCTTGCTCGTTCTTCTCCATAGAGACCTACCTACGTTTTGGAACGAGCAACTAGCTTCAACTTTCTGACTCACTGACCAACTCACGTACGTTTCAAAAGCGCCTGTAAATGGTTTAATTGAAATAAATGCTTTGACTTTGACTTTGATTACTCCTATAAAAAGGTTTTTCAAAAAAAGAAAACCGCCTTCAAAAACTAAAAAGTGATAAATAACTTTAGCACAGAACACACATTACTTTACTTTCGGAAGTCGGTGACAGTGGCTTTGAGATTGTTGTTTTGTATTGCCACCGACTTTCGAAAGTAAAGTAATGTGTGTTCTGTGCTAAAGTTATTTATCACTTTTTAGTTTTTGAAGGCGGTTTTCTTTTTTTGAAAAAACTTTTTATTTTTCGCTTTTAGGTGTTGCCTTAACATCTAAATCCATTAAGAAACAGCGACACACTTAGAAGACAATGTAAATCCTCCAAAGATTGAAGAAACTAAAACGTCGTCTAAGTAATTTGTTGATTTACTCAAAAAGAGCTAGATCAATGTTGGTAAAAATTATATGGGACCATTTCGGAATAAACCCCTTTCGAACAAAAAAAGAATTTTGCACGTCTATATAAATGACAGAGTTATGCCCGAACAAACATAAAAAAAAAAATACAAACACTCGAATTAATAACCTCCTCCTTTTTGAAGTCGGTTAAAAATGGGCGAAGTTTTACAGTGTGTTCGTTTATTTCGACAGTTCGAAACCTAATTTAATCTTCCGTGGAAAAACAATTAAATCAAGAATTTCTACAAATAACAAATGAAAATAAAACAATTTTTTTTTTGAGACAAGCCCTGAACACGATTCCCTCATCACTGCAAATCCTGAACGCCATAATCAACAGTGGCGACCACCAGAAAAGCGTCGAGGCTATGAAGCTCACGAGTCCCGAAGGAACATTTGATACAACTGTCTTGAAAAGAACAGCGAAGGAGTAAGAAAAGAACCGCATTTCCAACTCTAACTTACGACTAACGCCTAGCCTTTTCCCAACAGCCGGGACCAATGGCTTTACGTGCTTTCCGAGGCACGGAGGGAACTTTGTATGAAATGGATGGTCACTCATCCATAGACTGACCGCGGTGAGCGTAGCTTAACCTTTGACCGGTCGATCTGTACGACTTAAAGGTACTTAGTCACGGGTTCCTCAACGTTACGACTGACATGAGATACTATATTCCAATTTTATAAGTCGTAAGTAGATACCCTAAGACCTAAGTACAGTCAAACAAGCTAATTGGTTTACAGGCAAAAATATTCATCTTTTTACTACAGTAACATTTTATTTATTTATTTTATTTTTTTATATTTATTACGTAGGTACCAGGGATACCTACGTGCTCGAGATGAGAAAATGGAATAAAATTAAATATTGTGAGTGCAGTAGAAAGATGAATATATTTGCCTGTAAACCAATTAGCTTGTTCGACTACACCTATTTTTCCACCAGCAAATTTCTTGTGACCTTTTGTCACCCTATTAGGCTGCCACTTATTCCGTCAAAGGCCTGTTTAACCTACATTCTAGCAGTAACATAGTTATTCTTGTAACGAATCTGGGCCGCCAGCCGTGCCAAAGCTGGAAAGCTTGGGCAATCATTTCTTTCGGTCAAACTTTATTGACAGGAACTCTTTTGAAGTTCCATAATGGAATATAGGTCGGTTTCATGATTTAAATAGACTTTTAATGGTGGTTTAGAATGTTCGTGATTGTTTGTCTTTACGTTTCGTACTTAGGTTTTTGATTTAGTTATAGTTTGAGTATTAAATTAGATTACTGACGGAAAACATCGTGAGAAAACCTGAAATAATATTATAGAGCTGAAGAGATTGTTTGATTTCAGGGCTGTGACTCTGTAAGACAGACCTCATTCTAAACTTCGAATCTGAATACGCTGTGAGTTTCTTGATTGGCATTCTAAAAACTCGGTTGATAATTCAAATTTACACTAGCGCCACCCTTGCGAGCGTGTTAGCGAGTTGAACTAAATTGACAGGGAGATTTTGACAGATAAAGTATGAGATGACGTAAGAAGAGGCATTCTGTAAGGTAATTTCCCCATCACTTGGACGCTTACTTCGCACTCGAACCCGATTCAAAGTGTCAAATATATCAAGGTCATTTTGAACCTTATGCGAAGCGAGAGTGAATAGCGATGTGAGATGCGAGTTGTTGTTTGAATTTTATAGACTCGACCTACAGGGCCTTCAGTCACTTATAACTAGCTACCTACGTTATCCCTGAGTATTATATAGGCTTTATTTTTGGGATTCGGCAGAAAATACAAGCAGAAGAAGTCGCGGGCAAAAGTTAGTAATTAATATAAGTCTGAAATCGCCAAACCGCGTTGAGAAAGCGTTGTGATCAATGCTCGTTCCTTCTCAAAAAAATAAATAAAAATAACAATAATAATATTTATATGTCATTATCATCATCATCAATGTATCGGGACAACTTAGAAATATACCAACTTATGAATACCTACATTATTAGCAAATAAATGATTTCTTTCTTTCTTTCTTTCTTTCTTTCTTTCTTTCTTTCTTTCTTTCTATCATCATCATCATCATCATCGTCATTATCATAAATAACCTCCGCTTCGATACTAAATCTGCCTATACTTATCAGTTTGTTTTTGTCTTACTAGCATGAGCAGAATCAGTACGTATTATAAAACAAAGTCCCCCGCCACGTCTGTTGAAACGGGTTTTCATGCGGCTTTTCATGGTACTGAACGGGGTTTCAACTACTGAACGGGTTTTCAAGACAGAGTTTTTCATGAGAAAGGTTAATTTCGTTTAAGTTTTGTGTAAATTTGTTGAAATGACGATAATACCCGTGCGATACCGGGTCTGGTCGCTAGTTTATAAAATGGCTTCGATTAAGACACTTTGGTACCAGCAACAACCAAGAACATTGTAGTAGTCGCAGTTACGCTCATAATTCCGAAGAATTATGTCCTTGTTGACGTTTATAGGCACTAAAAAGCCGCAAGTTTTGCCGCAACGTCTAACTTAACTTTACTAGATAGATCTTGTATTTGTAGTTATTGTAGTTCTTCTATTTGTAGTTCCCTAGGAGAAACGAATAACTAGTATCATATTATGTGTCATTACCATTTTCCCGTAACTTCATCCGCGTGATTTCTTTTACGAATTCCTATTTTTTTAATATAATATAGCTTATGGCATTGAGGAATAACGTAGCTTCTATTAGCTGTAATTTCTAAACTTGTAATACTTTGTACATACTTTAACTTAGTGTTTTATATGCAAGGTACAAGGTATTAAGTAATTCGTGTAAGTAAATGCAAAATATTCTGATCATTTTTTTAAAGAGTGACTATAGAGTTTCTTACCCATTCTTCTCCATACGAAACTACCTTTTAGAAGGGGCAACTAGATTCAAATTACGAGATTAATATGACGTTCAAAAGTGTCTTTAAATGGTCTAATTGGAATGAATGATTTGGCTTTGGTAACGAAAAAATCCGGAAGAAAGTTTCGGAGATAACATAAAATCAACTTTATAACAATTGCAGTGACGACTAATTTGACTTCACTAGTTAGTTCTGTTTTATTTCTAGTTTCCTAGGAGCAAAGAAACAAATAGCTTGTATGGTGTCATGTAGCTTATTAGTAATGTCGTCAGTTTCAAGTATTTGTGTGGTTCTCATGTTAACTTTGCACGTGTTTATTTAAGACCCATGTAAGGATCTCTGTACTCATAAGCGGGTCGGCACAATTGGTTTTGCATTCAATATAACTTTATCAAAGGTTGGGCAAGCGTAGTGTGGAACGCCCTGCAGCACGATGGATCGACGATTTGAAGATGGTGGCTGGTTCCAACCAACCCGGTCTTGGGCAGCCCGCATCCATCCTCTGATGGATGTGGGCTGTCGAAGACCGGGTTGGTTGGCGATCTCTAGGGAATTGCATTCAGCAGTGGACGGTAATAGGCTGATATGATGATGATGATGATGATGAAATGTTGTATTGAGAATTTCAACCAACCATGGCTTGGACTAGACAGATTTGTTGCAATATATGAGGCAAATTAAGATACGGTAAAACAGTACGAAATTACGAGCACTGGAGTTATTGCGAGTAGCAGAGGAGATGATGCAGATTATGATAGTAACGCTAAGTCATCTTCCCAAGACCCTTAAACGCAAAAGCTTGTGAGGATAGATGGATGTTTGTAAAACTTTTCACGCTAAAACAGCTAAACGGAATTAGATGAAAGTCTGCACACATAAAGATATTGATCCAGTTTGGTACATAGGATAATTTCTCAGTTTTTGTGTTCCCGTAGCTTAAATCTGTAGTCTATGCAGATGAAGTCGCAGGGAGAAGCTAGTAGGTGAGATGTCTATTCTTTTAAGAAACTGAACACCTTCCCCAGACCTATCACTTTCCATTTTTAAAGGGCCCCATCTACATGCATATTTAGGTCATATTAAACTAACATGAGCCAGCCATAATACCTCAAAGCCCTTCCATTTCATACGTAGTTTCATCATAATAATAAATACTGTGTAAACGTCAAACAGCATTATTTAGTTTTGCGCCAAAGAACATGTCATTGTTATTTGATTTACAACGACAGACAGCCGTCCATTGTACGTATGTAGATATTACAGAACTGTGTCAACTAAGCTCGCGACAACAATACTTAGTTTGAGTGTTAAATCTATTGAGAAAATGTGAAATTTTGTGTGTAAAATGTCTTCTTCTTCCGAACTAGTTGCTAAAGTTTGATTGAGAGTTAGAAAGTTTGCATCTGCTTCTCTATTTGGTGCTGGTTTTGCTTCCTCTTCAACGGCATTGTTAGTTTTAATATTTAGACCATCTAGTTTAATATCTGCAATGTCATTTTCAGAATCCTCTATCATATCATCATTTACATTTAAGAACAGATGTATGAACTTATCGGTATGTCATGTATAATCATATACCTACTTATCCATACTATTATTATAAATCCAAAAGTGAGTTCGTTTACGTGATACGCTTTCAGTGCTCAACTTCAGAACTGATTTTGATGAAATTTGGCACAGACTATCCTATTGAAGCTTGCCATAGGCTACTTTTTAATAAGAAAATTCATCTACATCCACAATAACCGTCACTCACGCGGACAAAGTCGCGAGCAAAAGATAGTGTGCTTTATTTGACGAAGTTAAAGAAAAGTAACATATTAATTTACACACATAATAAGGACCACATTTATAAAACAAACCGAGCAGGTGCAATGCAATGGTTGTCAATATTAAGTACTGAATGAATACTAGCTGACAAAGACACTATTGTAGATACTACACTCAAAACGTGTTCTCCTGAACATGTGCAAATAATACTTATTATAATTGTTATGATTATTGCAGAAGCAGGTGTTTCTTCAAGGAAAGTTATATTATTGAAATGTAAAACGGTTGCATGTTGAAATGAGTCAGTAGTTCTCAGCGTGTTGACTTGTAACACAATAACGGATATGTAAATTGCTTTATCTTGGAGCTTAGAAGTCAGTACGAGTTCTAAGAATACGAAATTAGTGGAAGTAGCTTGAATCCTAATGTTGTTATTTGTTGAATCAAATAAACGAGTAAGTATGGATTTTCTTGCCTGTTTATCTCTCCATACGAAACTACCTTTTGGAAGGGGCAACTAGATTCATTTTATCTAATATACGTGTAAAAGAAGTGCCAAATGGGACCCCATTACTAAAACTCCACTGTCTGTCCGTCACAGTGCTGTATCGTCTGAACCGTAATATGTAGGTAGCCGAAAAATGTTCACTACGGCCGTTAAAACAACAAATTAAAATTAAAGAAACCTGTTTTCTTTGGCGTTTTCTACTTGATCTTAATATTACGGTACGGAACCTTTCAGCTGCAAGTTCAATTCACACATAGTCGGGTGTTTTTTTCTTTTGTTGATGCTACCTTAGGTAATGTACAGTGATGGTGAGAATGGAAGCTGAGTTAAGTCCCAAATAAATTCTGGAGACAAAGGGCTTCTGTTGCACATTCATTAACCTGCAATTTACCGTCCATTACTTCAGCAAATATTCAACCACAAAAAAGACACCATTTTTTTCCTCTTTTTAAAAAATGCCGAATTTACACATTACCTTCCTTTGTTCGTAACTTTGCTTCTTCGCAAACAACATAAATCGCGACATGCTTACGTGTGAACAGCGCATTCCACTTACACGTCGTGTACACCCGGCCTTAGGTGGTAGGTTCAGCGGCGCGGGCGCACATAATCGGTTTTAAGTGTTTGCCGCTTTCGACAACGATTGTTTCGGCATTATCTTTGGGATCGTAATGGATGGTAGTTATCTGAACTATCACACTACGGTCAGCGGCGTGAGTAGACTTGCTTGTAAAGAAACGAGGTTAATGCTTACTGTTTAAAGTACTTAGCCTAATCCCGTTAAGGCGTTAATCAATTAAGGCCGAAGTACAAATCCTGTGTCAAAGACAACCAGCTGAAGCCATTGATGAAGTTGGGAAAGAAAATGATGACGTGATAAAAAAATACTGTTTTATAAACTGACTAGGTTTTTTCTGCGACTTCATCCGCGTGAATATCGGTTATTTAAAGGTAGTCTATGTCCTTCCCGAGGGTTCCAGCTTTTTTCATACTAAACTTCATCAAAATGGGTTCAGCCGTTTCATCGTGAAATCGTACCTAACAGACAGAATATTGTAAAAATAATAATTCTCCGGCCGACTTTCGGTCACGGCGGCCAATCTCGATGGAGATGAGCCAAGTACGCAGAAGATATTATAGTGCACAAGTGTGTGCGCAAACACAGATGCACTCCCTCTTCCCTCGCCCGCATAGTCCGAAGGGACGGCGATCCGACACGACCGGAGAGAGATCAGGCGCAGGACCAACGGCTTTACGTGCTTTCCGAGGCAAGGCACGGCAAAGTTTACACAATAATATTAATAAAGTATCGATTCCCATTTACATAAGATAACGTAAACGCAACCATTTCTAGACGCAATGATCCTTTGAGTGACTTGTAAATCTTGTAATGTAGGTCCATACATAACAAGAAACTCTATCCATTAAAATTGTTCAAGAAGGTAGTAGGTATCTTACGGTTAAGTTAACCAGCCTCAATCATCCCAAGCATCAAGTCTACAAGGATCCGGCTATCCCATATAAAGTGTCGCACCGTTGCGCCCGCGCACTTGTCATTGCAACTTTTTCTCGCGCTCTCCCTAAATAGAGTGGCGCAAGATTCTCGAAAATTAACAGCATTCAAACGGTGAACGTTTTTAGATGATAGTAAGAAAATGCTGTTGACCCACTGTCGAGGAGTAAGGATAGAGATGTAACTAGAAATGCTAATACTAAGATAGACATGGAAGCTAAGAATGACAAGGGATGAGATAAACCTAAAGCAGGGTTTCTTAAACTTTTTGTAGTCGGACCACTTTCACAATTTAAACAATTCCAAGGAATTGTCAAAGAATATTTATGGAAAAGAAAACAAGCCCTATTTCGAGTTCGTGGCTTGGCCGAAAAAGCAGCGTTTACTACTCAATTTCCTAATCAAAAGTTGTGACTTAACTGACCTCTTGTGGACCCCTGATACATATGCTACCCCACTTTAAGAAACCCTGAACTAAAGGGTATGTATCTTAGACTTATAATTAGGAGAAAGGGAAAAATGGGAGAAAAAAACAATAAATTCAGCTGATTGTAAATTAGTGAAAAAAGCTAAACATTATGTAGGATAAAAGGAACTTAAAAGATATGAAATGTTTGAATTAGAAATAGAAGAAGGTGAGAAAGCAATGTAGCGACTCATGAATGTATTACTAACAAACTCATAAGTCAATTCATACTTTCCAATAGCGACCATCAATAGCACTATATGAACAATCGAAAATCTTAAAGGGCACTATGCCAATGAGGTCGTAAACAATTTAAATACAACATTATAGTCGCCAGTACTCATACAGAAAACCGTTACGATATGTGACATATTTGTGCGCGCACGCATTTCGCAGCTATTCTTAATTTAAAAGGAGATGAATCATCATGTCGTCCATATTTAGTAGGTCGAGAGCATTATTGAAATATGAATGTGTGAGTGAACATATTTCAAGATGATTTTGTAATGATAAACGGTAACCTATTTCAAAATGGTAGTAAACATGAACTTGTTTAATAATAATGTTTCTGATGGTTATGATTTTATAACCAATATTTTGAGCTTTCACAATTAATTGAATATCAGCAATGTCAATACTTTGATCTTTTGGCTTATCAACATATTCGGCGTCGATTGCAAGAGGAAGTTTTGGCGGGAACCTACAAGAGTGGACTGGTATCTCGTGTGGTGGAACTATTCAATCTCGCGAAACAAACGGAAAAGTAGATATGAGCTGACTGCCAATTTTCGTAACTTGGAGAGGTACTAGAAGAAACAGAAATAAATTCATAAAATCGATGTTGGATTCATCATTTATCATCCTAAATTAACTAAGTATTAAACATGTAGAAGTGGATAATAACATACTTGCTTCTAACTTCAGTTCGACAAAATTGAAAATTAAATCATAATGTTTCTTAATTTCATGTTAGTAACAAAAAAATCTTCTACCAACAATCCTACGTACATACATACTGCTTACTACTACTAATATACACGGAATGTTTGTAAGGATGGATGGATGGATGTTACTCTGTCACACTTAAATCATCGTCTTGTGCCCTAATCCCATGTTACTAGAGGTCGGCGCAACACATTTTCTTCATTCATCCCGTCCTGTCAATCGTCATGATATTATATCTGACTCCTTTTTCTTTCTGACACGCTTAATAACATGTCATAATTGGCAAACATATTTGTATCTTATGGAAGAAGGTAGGCCCACATAATCCTAGACCACTTCCATTTCAACTGTTCAACGTTCATTCTCGACACAGTCAATTCCAATAGTATCTATACTTAGCTCTTCAACGTTTTTACTACAAGCATTGGTCCCTCTAATTGTACACTTACTGGCAACACCGTTACTCAATGGAAGATTGGACGCGTACTAAGAACGTCTATACAAGGATCTGGCAACATTTTTTTGGACCTCTTAACTGTATAGATCTGATGGGACGAGCCGTTAGAGCTTTGGATGGGATTTGCAGGTATGTGGGTCAAAGATTGTGGTGATATATGATGGTAGGTATAGATAACAGAAGTATTATTTTGTTGTTGATTTGACAAAAGTTATGCTTGATATGATTCTGATTTAATGAATGGAGGAGAGTGGGTAAGTAACTAGTGTATTGGTCTCTTAATATGGAAATAAGATTCAGGGATATTTTTCCTTGATTTGCAGCATCATTATTTTGCCATCAAAAAATGTCATGTCATGTGTATGTTTTTTTTTGTCATTTTCACAACAATTTTTATAAATGTACGTCACTTTCACGTGATATACTGTTTTCCTTTCTTTCTTTCCACGAAAAAAATATATCCATTTTTTTAGTTGATCGTAGCTGATAACGATGTACTTTTAGAGGTTTGAGGAATAAAGTAGAAAGTTGTTCCTCATCCTCCATCGAAAGGAAAGGATACTCCAACAGACAAGTGTTGATTAATAATAATAATATGTGGGGACATTTTCACACACGGCCATCTGACCCCAAACTAGGGAGACCCTGTACTATGGGTGTCAGACAGCTGATATACATACACAAATACATTTTTTTTTTGTAAATACATACATATACATTGTTGTCGGGTTTCCGTGAATATGCTAATGTCGCGAAGAAATTTATTTTCGAGATGTAGGATACGTCAATAAAGTTGTAGTATGCTTGTAACTTGATAGATACCACCACACACCTAATATCTTTGATGATCTGTAAGCTGTTATGTTACATTTAGATCAAATAATGAATGTAAAACACTTGAAGCAGACACACCGGTACTAAACATATTGCCAACGACCTGACAATACTTTCTATTATAAACAGACGTTATAGGTACTATTTCCTTCCTTTACAACTTGACCTTAATCGTTTCTCAAAGGGCAGCGATAGCAAATAATAAATCAGCACAACAAAGAACACTGTCTTATCTTCGCAGAAAGGAAATTAGTCACGAGCATTCTTGTTGCACCATCTATAGTAAAATATTGAACATGTTGGCTTACTAGAAGATTTAGGCAGTATTGACAATCCAACTTTTATTGGAATCGTGTTGGTTTGTGAGGATAAAGAAACGGTTGAACAGAATTAGCTGAAATTCGGCACAAATATAGATATTGATCTAGTTTAATGTAACTAATGTTAATACCACTAGATATAAGTAGTGTGTAATACTAACAAACGGAACACTGTGTTTGTCCGAAAAAAATGAATTTTATTTTTTAAATTAATTTTTAATGCCACACTTCACATGGCGTATTTGTGCAAATATTCGACGTATTTGGATAACACAAAATCGATACTTTTAGGGAATATTTTTTAGTATCCAAATAAGGCGATCAGTTGCACAAATACGCCATAAGAAGTGCCAGTTCCCTTGGGATAATATATTCTACCATTTCTGGTAAAAAATAGTATTCTAAACTGTATTCTTACAAATAACTTTCGACCATTACTTTGTTCTTATTAATATGTAGGTACATACTTTAACAAAATATAGGCCTTCATTCTATGATACTCAAGGATATGTATGTGTTTTTACCTGCTTCATCCAAACGTTTTTCTATCGTTCTTATGGATTTTTCAACTGACTCCATTAAAAACAGTAATAATTGATATCGATTAGTTTCATTCAATCAATTAATATTGAAAAGACCAAATTCTGTCTCATAAAATATTTGTTGAAAATCTTAAAATGAGAATTGGCAGAAATATTAGTCATATTAAAATGGCATGTGGGTGGTAAACAAATTAAAATCGCAACATAAATGTCCGACAGTAGTGTCTAAGGTGTCGTAGACTAACTGTAAGTTAAGACTAAACTCCATGTAGAAGCTGATAGCGATCTTCACGGCTCTGCTGATAATATCGGGTGTAAGTTATTACGGAGCCCCCTGTATCCGGCGGGGCATCGAAATGGACACCCTGATCATAATGGAATTAACAGGATTCTTAGATTGTAACTGTGTTTTGTTGTAAAATAGGAATAAAAATAGGGAAATAGGGATATGAAGAAGAATTGGCTATATTATAGAGAAAAAGGGACATCAAAATTTAAATAAATATATTTAGTTAATCAGATACATTTTGAACTTTTTTTTTGGCGGCTACGTTGGCGCAGTAGCTGAGTGATCGGCTGCTCCGCCACGTGTTGCGATTTCAATTCCCGCACGGAACATATATTTGTATAGGTATTTGTTTGTGTATGTGAGTTTATATGTTTGTAAACGCGTCCACGACACAGGAGAAATTCATAGTGTCGGCAAACGTACTTGTTAAAAAAACTAGTACATTAATAAATTAATAGTACCTAATTTATGGATGTAAAAAAACTACGCATACTGCTCCATAAAAATGTATTTTGACGTTCAATACCCCTCCCTTCCTCCTGTTCCTGAATCCTGTTTTTGTATTAAAAACTTTATTACGGTCAAAGTAAGGTTCAAAATACAAAAATTGTCTCGATGTGGAAGAAAAAGGATGATAATCATTTTACAAGATCTTCAGACACTATAGTTAAGTTACCAAAAACTTTTAAAAATTAATATTTATTACCTCCTTATTACAATTACGATACTTAATTCATCTGACATTAATTACAACTTTCGTTACAACAACGCTTCGCAAGCCACGCCCCCTGAACTTTGCGCGCGACACCGTAACGGCGCGTGCGCTGCACACAATGCGCTTGCGCACGCGGTCGTAAAGCATTGTTTGGTGTTACACGTGACATAGAGAGATTATGTTTTTAATGGAATAATCCATACTTTAATATTATAAATGCGAAAGTAACTCTGTCTGTTACGCTTTCATGACGAAAAGTGGTATGGAAATTGCTCTATCGCCGGGGAAGGACATAGGCTACTTTTTATTTCGGGTCTTCGTCTGCATTCGCGATAACCGACATTCACGCAGACGAAGACGCAGGCAAAAGCAAGTACCTACTTAAAATTTATGAATAGAGTTGGCCTAATATATTGAGACATTTTGTCCGTCAAAATAATGCATAAAATATTGCATAATTTAATTCCCTCGAGCCCGTTCCATCATCGGAAAAAAAAAGACATTTTATTTGAATGCACTTAGTAATATTAAACAAATGAAAATTGTGTTTGCATATTGACTGTATTCGTGGTATTAACACTTTTTTTTTAATAATTACAATCTAATTGACATTTCATGTAAAATTGTATGTAATTAATATTTTTTTTTGTTAAATTCAATTTTATATTTCTACACCGGCAACGGTAGTATATGTGAAGCTAAATATATTAATTTTAAGATCTCAATGTACCTACCATATACTCAGAAATAAATGATATTCTATTCTATTCTATTCGGACCACAAGACGTACGGCGATGCGCCACCGGTATATGGTGGACATCCCACCCACACGCACGAAACGTTTTGGGAATACAATCATTGTGCGTACTGCTAAGGAGTGGAATTCCCTGCCTGAGTCTGTGTTTCCTGATAGCTACAACCTGGGAGTCTTTAAGTCAAGAGTGAATAGGTTACTTCTAGGCAAGCGTGCTCTATCTTAGACCGCAGCATCGCTTCCCATCCCGGGTGCCAAGTCTGCTATTTTTATAATTTCGTCACTCCAACACGATCCCATTGTCATTTTGCTAAAAGTTCGTAATCTGCTAATTTCATAATGGTCGATCATTGGTCGGTCGAATTAAAAGCAATGACTGCACAATGACGTTCTAATGGTAGGTCACTGATCAAAGGAACTGTCAAAATTTTAGCAGATTACCGCCTAAGTCAGTTATTCATTTTGTACGAGATTGTCAGTGGTTGACCATTGGAAAGTCATAATGACGCCATTATATAAGTAGATTCCCAAACTTGTCAAAATCAACAATGATGAAATCAATGATAGACCATTCAGACACTATTGTAATAGCAGACTTGAGGCCCAGGTGAGATAGTGGTCAAACGTATGCCTATCATAGGTAAACAAAAAAAAAGAAAATAACTTCAGTAAAGTCTCGTTACGTTTGGTCTTGGACCCAGAAATAATAATACCAGCATATTACTGTCCCACTGCTGGGCAAAGGCCTCTTCTCATACAGAGAAGGCAGGAGCATTGAACACCACGTGCGCTCAAGGCGGATTGACGATTTCAGACTTATATTAATTTTGAGTCCAGGTTTCCTCTAGATATTTTTTTCTTTACCGATGTCAGTGTGTTAGAATGAATATTTTTTTTGTTGGGACAAGCCTGCCGTACTATCCCCAAACCACTGTAACTCCTAAAAGTCAGAATCAACAGTAGCGACCACCAGAAAACACCGAAGCAATGAAGCTCGACGACTCCCAGAGAAACGATTCAACTGTCTTGGACCCCGCAACGAAATTAATCAGAAAAGAACAGCGGAGGAGAAAGAAAACCATATTTTCCACTTCGTTCATTCACGTAGGAGACAGAACAGAACTAGACCAATAGGCACAATCGGACGTTAGAAGGAGTAGGTACATATTAATAATTTATAAAGTCATATTTATACTTGCACGGTTTTGAAGCCAACAACATCATGAATGAGAGGCGGACGCCTTAACAACGGGACCCAGGAAGAATTTATTAAAACAAAGGTCATTTCCTCAAGGTCATTCGCATTTGTTATACACTAAATTATAGCTTTAGCACTTAACAATAAGGCCGCTAACGCCCCCTGAACTTTGCGCGCCAAACCGTAACGGCTATGCGCGTGCGACGCATACAATGCACATCGCGGTTCAATGGGTAACAGATACTGTGAAGTATGCGCTTAGTTTGTTATACGTACAAATTATGAGAAGGATTTTTTTTCGTCAATAAAGGATCAGAAACATGCATTTTTACACCCCAAAACTCTTTACCAGAAGATGGTCACCAGCGTCTTTCTGAGTACTGTAGAGAGGTTGTAAAGCAAAGAGGCTTTATGTAATGAAGCCATAACTATTTAGTCTATGGTTGGAACATTCTGGACGCTTCTAGAAAGATAGGTGATTCGATTGTATTTGAATGATGTACAATATAGTTTTTATACTATGACGAGTCTGTCAGACCCAGCCGTCAAGGCATGGTCATGTATTTCACCTCTAATTAATATATTATCTTAATATAGACATCTAAAAGTTCTCCTACGTACTATTTAACGTATTTAGTTCCGATCCCTTACAGTACCTACCATAACACCTACTGCCATGGCCAAGCATGGCGATTACGGCTGAACCCCCCCTTGGGGAGACCTATGCCCAGCAGTGGGCGTCTAAAGGTAGACATGATGATGATGAAAGCTCTTTACTTAAGATTGAAATTTATTTGTCAAGAAGACCGCCATTTACCTCATCACATTGGTTTAGAACTATCTTAATTATCAGCTTGAATTTTCCCAAAGGCAGTACATAGGACTCTCTGCTCTATATCTCTATAAAAATGTGTCTCATCATCATTCATCATCATTTCAGCCGAAAGACGTCCACTGCTGGACATAGGCCTCTCCCAAGTGTCGCCACATTGACCGGTGTGCAACTCGCATCCAGCGGATCCCCGTAACCTTCAACAGGTCATCGGTCCACCTAGTGGGACTTCGCGGTCGCCACTCCAGAACATTTCGGCCCCATCGGCCATCCATTCTGCGAGCAATGTGCCCTGCCCTCTGCCACTTAAGTTTGGCAATTCTTCGGGCTACGTCGGTAGCCTTGGTTCTCTTGCGGATGTCCTCATTTCTGATTTTATCACGCAAGGAAACTTTAAGCCCCTTTGGGTGACTTTAAGCCTTCTGGTGAGGCCCATTGTGAGCGACCACGTTTCGGTAAAAAATGTGCCTAATTTCAGTTAATTCAGTTCGGCCGTTTGGTGTGAAAAAGTCATAAACATCTCCATTCATCCGTCTGTCCATCCACCTTAAGTTTTGAATACATGCCAATAACCTTGAGCATTTGGCCCCCACTGAATTTGTGGATGTAGACGCTGTCTTTAATCAAACGCATTTTTAATTTATTGTAATAAAAATAATACATATTTGTAAAA
Source organism: Charanyca ferruginea (assembly GCA_947361185.1). Lineage (NCBI taxonomy): Eukaryota > Metazoa > Arthropoda > Insecta > Lepidoptera > Noctuidae > Charanyca > Charanyca ferruginea. The sequence goes on along the minus strand of OX376064.1, from coordinate 26,087,752 downwards.
AGTAACAATACCAAATCATTTTCCTTTGTATTGCAAACCAGTAGATATTTTTTTATACTCTTTTGATAAGAAATTAATTAGCAAAATGGTTTCATCTCAATGATTTAGAATTGATTTTTTTCTTATTATGTGATACCGATAGAAAAATTGTGGCTAAACCAAATTACGTATCATATCATGTAGATTACTAACAATTTTTTTCAGATGTAATTTCTCTGTAAATGCCGACGAAAAGTTGCTTCATCTGCATGCTTCTTTCAAGCTTTTTTCGAGAGAACCCTTGCGTTTATTATAGAACTAGCTGCTGCCCGTGACTTGCTTGCAAAGTCCTAAATTATCCTAGACGGGACATCAAAATGGGATTTAAACATTATCTGTGTGAAGTCAGATCAAAATCTATGTGTGCCGAAAAACTTAGCATAGTCTGTTCAGCCGTATAAGCTTGAAATAGTAATATTCTCACAAACTTTCGCATTTCTAATATAAGTAGGATAATAGTGAACATCAAAATATTCACTATAAAAAAATAATTGGCTAACCACAAATCCACACAGCAACACCCCAACTTAATATTCCGACCACCGCCATTCAATTCCCAGCACAATTCATTTGGCAATTGACATTAAACATTACAGTCATAACTCCAGTCCAGATAGCCATTTGTATACCTAGACCATGTCTACCTAAAAAAGTTAGACAATGGGCAATAAAACCGAAGTGGTGGCTGCCATAACAAATTGTTAGGGTCTTAGTCCGACATATTACTGCAGATAAAAGCCGAGCAGCATTCAACAGTCGAATGGACAAATTGGTAGTCGTTATAGGACAAAATGACTCGAGTGCCTTTGTTGAAAATAAAATGTATTGGTTGTTTTTAGTAGTGTTAATGATGAAGGTTCTTTTGTGAGGGAAGAGGGTCTGAAGCAGAGTAGCAAATAGGCGATTTATGTATTATAATTAAGATTATTTTTCTGAAATATTCAAGCGTCAAATCTAAAATTGCAAACCCCTTATTTTTTGTTACCGACTTTTAAAATTTCTTCGTATGAAATTCAAAAGCGAATACCTACAACGCGCTTCATGATGTACTGACATGAGTCACTATAGCACGAAACGCCGCATCGTTAATAAAAACAAATACAAATACAAATTCAAAAGCGAATACAATTACGAGATTGTAGGTATTCACTTTTGAATTTGTATTTGCTTTTTTGGCTTCACTCTCAGTGTTCCGCGCGGTCTATCTGCCTTTTGTTTCATAATATGAGGTATGAGCAATAAAAAGTCAGTGTATATTTACGCACATGCAAGCTTAAATGGTCATAGGCCACATCACCTATACATAATATACCTCCGCACATCTTTGATTCCTCCTAAAACAATAAAGGCTAGTGCAGAGTGGATGCGCTTATCCCATCCATTGTGTTGCCTGGAGGGACAATGGTGTATTTATAGCGGATAGCACAGGATGCTCTATCGACACTTCGGAACTCTCGTAGCTTTGCCGATGGCTTATTGTTTGTTGGGCAATATTGCATTAAAACTGTCTGTGGCTTTTGTACTAAGTTACTTTGCCTTGAAACACTAATTATCCAAAAATATGAAAAATAAAATACGGAGATGTTAGGCAGTCTAATAAATATTCCAAATTGACTTTAGTTCTGCCGAGCCAACCTACAATATTTGTTACATCAAACTAATTCAAGATGCCAATTGTGTTATATCGGCGCCGATTCCCTTGTTTACAAACTAAAGTAAAATTAAATAATTGGTATCCCTTACGGAAAGCATGGCGACAGATAAGAACTAAGTTAGAGATGTCAAATTTGTTCTTTCTTGAACTTCGCCGTGTTTTTAAACAATACGTTCTGACATGATACTTAACTATAATTGTGTGGACATTTGAGATCTGCTTAAATTTACAGCTCTTACCAATATCGGTCTCTATCTTGTTTTATTGGAGAGGAAGAGATATAAATAGCTTAAAATAAATTTAACAGAATTGTCACCAATATTTACTATCCAGCAAGAACAGTGAAATAGTAACGATATCCTAAACATATGCTTAAAATAAATTTAGAAAATGAAATAAAGGACGTCTGGTGGTTCGTTTTGGCAAAGCAAAACCCATTCGAGAACTGCGTAAAAATACAACAAACGACCTACTATATTCCTTTAAATTAAAAAAGCAGTGAGTGCATCTAAATAGTTACAAACTGCAGTGGGATTCAAACAAACACAGCGGAAATATCTAAACAGAGAGTACCTACCGCTGTCGCATTTCAATGGCCACCGAGAACAGGATTACAGACAAGATCAAAAGCTTTATCACATTGATTACCCATTAAATCAGTTTATAATTCTCACGAAGACACAGGAGCAACAGACCAAGGTCTTAACTCAATGAGGCACAGATCCTCAGGAAACCAGCGCCATATAAGAAGATAACTGCCAATAACAAATGCTGCTATTAAACATTTCAAAGTAAAGCTTAGCATTCACGGTAGGGTACAGGCAATACGCTTCTGTGTATTTTGAAATAGGGATGTGGTGTTGAATCGCTAGTATCTAAACTTAGTCATTGGAAGTATCGAAACTAAAACGTTTGTCTACCATAGTACAGAAAAAATAATCGGCAAAGTAAGAGTCGTACTCGCACACGAAGCGTTCCCTACCATATTTAACACTACATATTTATTAAAACGCTGATAATAACATGTTTATTTTTTTGATTTGCTGTTATAGCGGCAATAGTACACACTCGTGTAAAAAGGACAAGCCAGAAACTCTATAGAACTTTGCCCCACTCAATAAAAGTCATGTGCAATATGTAGTATCTTACTGTTTATTTATTGCTGATAACTAAACATTAGTCTTAGGGACTGTAGAACTTGCGGTTTCCGTTTAAATCTAAAAACAATAATGACATTGATTGTAGGTTCAATTATATTTTAGGTAAAATGAGTTTGTATTTTGTGGGTAGGTATTTCGTAATCCGCAAGTTCTAAAGAAAAACAATTTACTATAGAAAGGTTCTATATTAATTACAATTATTTTCATTAATTTACTTTTCTGTACATGGGTGGGGCAGGATCTGGCATTGTCATTTCAAGTGTCTACCTATTAAGGTTTAAAAGATACAACCGGCTGACAGCGAGACGGACATACAGCGGAGCCTCAGAATTAAAGTCCCGTTAGCCACTTGGCATCCCTTGGATACGGAACCCTAGAATATTAAACAAGAAAAGTTTAACCACACCTAAGTATTTCTCAAAGTCAAAGTCAAAGTATTTATTTCAATTAAACCATTTACAGGCACTTTTGAATTGTCAAGGAGTCGGTCAGTTAGTCAGAGAGTTGAAGCTAGTTGCTCGTTCCAAAACGTAGGTAGGTCTCTATGGAGAAGAACGAGCAAGAAACTCCACGGACACTCTTTTAAATCAAGTTTTTTTACAAAGTCTGGTTACATGATTCTTGTTGCTTCTATATGTGAAAACTATGAAGGCAATCTTACAATACAAAACACAAAAAGAAGCAAGATAAAGTCCATGGCAGATAAGAGCTGACCAATCTCTACTGACAGCGCCCGTTCACGAACATGACGCGTGAATCAGCACCATTCAGCTCGGACCATCCGATCCTCCGAATCAGCACGATCCATCTCGAACCTCTATAACTCCTAATCCAAATTCATTCCATTTTTTCAATTTACCGACGATTTAAACAAACATCGTAAGCCGTAACAGAAGTATCGATACTTTTTCGAATCCGATCACTATTTAGAGCGTGGGTGCGCTTGCGCATAATAAAACGGATAGATGTGCACAATAAATGAATTCTAAGGAAATACCAATAAGGAAACTGCTGTTACCTAGACAGGGGAGCACAATCGATCAGAAATTAAATGTTACTCTCTACGAGTCTACTAAATAGGTATTTTAATTATTGAAGTCACTTGGCTACGGTCTCCTCAGGAATTTGCGAGAGGGGCACAACAGCGGGAGAAATGGGGGGAGTTCTTTGCCCAACAGCGGGAAAGTGAAGGCTAAAAACCATCTATTGCCAAAGACGGCAATTGTACAAAGAAGATTAATTTTAAATGTTATCTTGACAAAAACATTAATTGAATATTGATAAAACTATACTTATTTAATATTCCCATATATCTAAAACAAAGATTCGACAACTATTTTTATCACTTCCGTACATACATCTAATACTCTGTAAGGTACCGTGATGAATCTTCAACTCACATTTCCAAACACATTTTCAACTCTACTTCTCTAAAAACTGAATCCAAATCACAATAGCGGTTACTATCAAAATTATCTTCAAAAAACACTACGATGTTTGTAAATTCACTCTCATCTTTTTGGTACTAGGGTTGATTTTCTTTTGTGTGGTGTTAATAGCAAAGGATATGGCAATTAACCACGCAGTCGGCACGTTAGTGATCAGATAGCGATCGGTTGCTATCGGTTCATCTTTACATCAGTCGAGTCGCGGTTAATCCGCCGCGACCGGTTGCTTTATCTGCTAAGAGTTGGGATGTACTGAGCTTCCACTAACTCATTACATCCCAACGCATATTTTGTGTGGCAAATGTGGCTAGAAGACCGCAGAAGATAGAGAAGCTTGGAAGGAGAAAGAGCCATTTGCCCAGCTGTGGGACACAAATACATAAATGACTAAGATCCCAGTCGTTAGTCAACTTCAGTGTAAAAGTTCGTTAAGTGGTTTGAGAACAGTGTGACGGCCTTGTCATATTAAAAAATATGTTTAAATAAGTATTGTTAAAAAACAACAAGAAACTGAACGTAGACTATGACTTCAGCTTTAAAGGTCGGAACTTTAGAGCTTCTGGCTGAAGTTGAAGTTATTGCATCCAGTGTGTCTCTTCAGTAAAGATTCACTGCTGTTGAACTGTTGCATATATTTATTTCAATCCGTTAATTAATAAATTGAATACCCCACTATAACTGGGTACTTACAATTACAAGTCACCGTTAGGTATATTCTATTTATTAGTTACTGGTTTATGTTATTGGTGTAAGTAAGTAGGGGTTAAATGTTTTAGAAAACTATTAGTTTCTTTCGGTTATTATTAATATTAGGTTATTATTATTTATATGTCGCATCCGGTCAATAGTACAGACTTGAAACGAATCGCAAGTGTGCCATTAGCGACAACACGTGATTTACCACCACCATTTTGGCGCGCTTCTACAGAGTCGTGATGTTTACAGCCCACAGCGAGCAGGACATTCAGAGTTCAGTCTCTGATCGCATCGGAGCTAAGACATCCCGGAACTGTACTCGATTCGTGGTTTAAGTGTTGCTATGTCTATTTAGTGTTGCTATGTCAATTATAAATTGGAGTCAGTGTTTATTTAAATTGAGTTAAGAAATAGTGGTTTTAATAAACGCATTGTATTGTACCCTATACCCAGTGTGTTTGCATTGCACGAAACCCATATTCTGCCCACATGATGACTGAATCTAATGGACTAAATCCTGACGATCCGACATATATTAATATTGTAAATGCGAAATTCAGTCTATTTGTTTGTCACGTTTTCACGGTGTATCTTCGCGGTATTCACATATTTCGGATCATAATACTCAAAGTATGTGTAACACATGCATTGTTAGGTACAGTCACGAGCAAAAACATGTAAACAGTTGGTTAGAAACAGGCATTATCTATAGGTTGAAATAGTTATTTCACGAGAAAATTGCTTTTGAATTTTGCAATCTGTATACATAATTATGCTCGTAAACTCTACTCAAAGTATGTACAGTCGTACATACTTATACTGGGAGAGGCCTTTGTAGATATTGGAGATATTTAGGACATTTAGCTTAATTCGAAGGACTACGCAAACTTGCGGGCGGAAGCTAGTATTTAAATAGGGTATTTTACTCTATACGAGAAAAAATCTATAAATATGTTATTGAGACAGTTTAGGCATAAAGCAGTAGGAAAATGTAAGTTTTAGTTCATAAAGTAACAAAACAATTTTTTTTATTCAATTCAAAGTTTTCAGTACTTTTAATCTGTTATAAAACACCGTGAAATTGTGGCGGCCATGTTATTACGCCGTACGGCTGTGTAAACAAAAAATTGACAACTGTCAGTCAACCGATTGGCGTAATATAGGCTTTGTACTTTTATTATTTTCGTAACCAACGTAATTTTTTCATTATTACGTACACCTAGTACAAAATATGCTTTTAATTATTTTTAGATTATATAAAATTATCATATTTAATATGAGCTCATATGATACAAAACGAACTGACGTCATTTACGCTAGCAATATGGCGTCCAGTAAGCGGCGTTTTGGTCAAACTAAGCGCGAAATTGAAAAAATTAAAATTTAGACTCATTTTTATGGCACTTATCGATTGAATAAAAATTTTGTTTTTTTTTTGGTATCATTTTAGCACTACAGAATTTCATTGAGACACTTTACAAAAATGGGTGTAATACCCTATTATTTCAATAAAAAATCCAAAGCAAATGTTACCTTCCTTCTTTGTAGTGAGAATTAATTTCATCTCTCTGTAGCGAAGAACACAATACTTCAATTTTAATCAACTGTGAAGAATTAACAAAAAAACAGTACAATGTTGAAATAATAAAGAATACTTACTTACAAGAGAATAGCTTTAATGAAGTAGCGTCAAAAAAACTTCGTGGTAATAGTTTTGTTTGGGTTCCGCGAGGAATTTGTGATATTCAAACCTTTTGCAGTAACAACTCTACAGTGCATAAAAAGTATTTTATGTACCCACTTTTACTCCTCCATATTTTTAGGGACTTTTTAGGGGATATCCGTCCCATCATAACCTAACCTAAGTTTCAACAATATTAAAAAATACCTGCATGCAATCAAAATTTAACGTTGTTGGGACTACAGTGACATATAGCAATTAACTTTAATCTGGATACTGTAATTTTATTTACTATCCTTCTCTAACCTGGAAATAATGAAAGCCCCATAAACTCACTTCGGCTTCACTTTCTGGATCAGATTTGCTTTATTTATTTATTGTAATTTCTGGTATACTTGTACCTGCACTTAACACCAGGGCCTCAAGTCTGCTATTACAATAGTGTCAGAATGGTCTATCATTGATTCCATATTTTTTTATTTTGTCAATTTTGGTAATGTACTAGTATAATGGCGTCATCATGACTTTCCAATGGTCAACCACTGACACGCCATTGAAAGAAATGATATAGAATGGTAATCTCGTGCAAAATGGCAACTGAATGACTGACTTGGGCGGTAATCTGCTACAATTTTGACAGTTCCTTTGATCAGTGACCTACCATTAAAACATCATTGTGCTGTCAATAATCGACCATTATGAATTTAGCAGATTACGAACTTTCAGCAAAATGACAATGGGATCGTGTTAGAATGACTAAATTATAATAATAGCAGACTTGGCCCCCTGATGGGTGGATCATCGTCTAGTTTGCCATTCATTAAATTAATAAAAATTACCTTGTATGTATTGCATAGTAAAAAGTACCTACCTACATCTAAAACAAGTCGTATGAATTATTAAAAAAAAAGAAAGTGTAAATTAAACAAAGCAAGGTTTTCTTTATGGCCAAGTTCTCAATAACATAAAAATAACATAATTTACAGTTAGTCTAAATTCAAATAAATACAGTCCCAAAACAAAAATAAAGCAGAACCATTTGATAAAAAACGATACTCACTCTTGACATCTTTGAAAAAAAAAAACTTCGGCTCGTGACCAATACTGGGGTCTTAGTTAATGGGAACTTAAGTACCGTGATATTAATGAACCGGTGTTAACTCACCACCATGCTTGTGGGTAATTTAATTATCTTCTTTTGTATCGAAAAGTTTTTTTATTAATACTTGTATTATTAACAGCCATAGTACAGTCAACAGCAAAAGTAGATGATCAAAATCAGAAATTCAATACTAATTTACTAACACTAATTTATATAATTGATTACTAGTTATTTATTAAAAGTATCTGATTGTCACACACATACTTTTGAATCACTTCGACGCCACACAGTTCTGACGCGAACTCCGTTAATTCGTATTGAATTTCTGATTTTGATCATCTACTTTTGCGGTTGACTGTACAAAACTTGTTTTTTTTTTTAAACTAGTTGATAGTTTTGTCCACGTGAATTTCGGTTATCTGTGGGGTTGTAACTTTTTTGCAAGTTTTTATGTTTTTTCTGATAATATCAGCTATCTGCTAGTGAAAGTCCCATCAAAATCTTAACAGCCGTTTCGGAGTTTAGTCGGGGAACAAACAGACAGAGAGACAAAAAATGCAAAGAAATTGTTTTTTTTTTTTATTAGTACCAAGTAAACATTCATTAAGAAGCTGTTGTTTTGACATTACAAACAGACACTTCAACTTTATTTATTTCTATAGACTTGCTTTTGCCCGTGACTTCTTCCGCATGAAAGACATGTGAACTTATCCTATGATACACGACAACAGTGTAGATTTTACCAGTGAAAGTTTTTTTGGAAAATTTCAAAGATACTCTCCATAACTATCTCGATATCTTAGAAATAATTAAACTTACTGGCTTTAAGGTGAGTCGAAAGTACGTAGGAAAAAAAAATCTTAAAGTAAAAAAAGGGAAAAAAATATGGAATTATACGATATTTGACCAAACTGGCAAGATTCTTAGTAATGAAAATAAAAATCTAACATTGCCCCGACTCCGTGAACCGTTGGGCTATTTCGGACTTTAATTATGCACGTGAATAAGCTTTAGGACTTTTAATCATACCTGTCGACTGCAATTTAAATTCACACGAAGCATTAATAATCCTATATCACTGATTTCAAATATGATGAGGATGAAATTGAATCCGATTACTTTACCGCAACTAAATTTATCTTCAACCACTTTACCAGTACAGACTTTACCAGTCTTTAATATGATTACCAGTCGTTGAAACCAACCCTAGTTTCACAGATTACATTGATACCACCCGCAGGTTTTACTTATTGCGTATTAATAGACTAACAACGCGGAACAACCAATGGCTAAGTTAAATCACTGTTGATACAAGACACTATCTAATCCTTAGATATACCTCTATCTCTGTCGGTACCCTTTGTCAAGATTAAACAGATCTCCTACGGTTTAAGGAAAAATATTCTTTTTAAATTGCTTGCCTATGTGTTTCCGGAGGGTACTTATCTTGGTCCAAAATGTTTCCTTTTTTGGTATAGTTCTATGTATAATGGATTTGTGATCATAGGACTAAAATTTGTCAAAGATCAATAAAAGCTGAGATTTTCAGAATGAAAATTTTCTTTAAATTGTTACTTAATATTTTGTGTAATTAATAATTTTCAATAAAATATAGTTACTGAGGTAAATGATATTTTAAAAATCCACGCGGTCTATCAAAGAAAATATTCTTTTAATTTGTCGAACTGCCACAGGTGGTGGCTCACATTCAAACATAATTTCCAACATTAAAGAGAAATCCGGCAGCGAAAAAATGTCCAAGAAAATAAAGAAAACATGCCGAAATTTCACATTAAATTCTCGGCAAATGGAGACAATAAAAGAAGCGTTCTCTATATGGCAATGTGAGTCCAAATCGGACGGGTGTAGCTGTCAAGCGGCGGCAGCCATATTAGGTGCGCGCGCGCAAGAACTCAGGCATTCGACGCTGACAAATCACCGGACAATTTGTTAGCTCAAAGTCTTTGCGTAGAGGGTGCTGCGAAATTTATTATTGATAATAAAAATATTTACAATTTCGCAAAGAATAAGCAAAGAAAAAACTTTATGTGGTAACCGTTTTACCAGCTAACACACGGCACATAAATTAAAAAAAAATAGCCTACGACTTATTCTCAGATCTACTAAAAATACACAAAAAAATTCATAAAAATCGCTCAAGCCGTTCCGGAACCATTCGATAACAAACACAACACGAGATTTTTATATATTAGATTTATTTATGAAACATGCATGAATATTAAAATGAGCATTATCTACATATATTTATCTGTTCAAGTTTTAACTAGAAAAGTTTATGCCAAAGAAGATGTCAAGGTGTGCTTCAGCACTAATTATGATCTGGTCTTGGGTCTCTACATCATCAATTTCAAGCGTGAATGAATAAATGTATAATCAGAGTCGGTACATATTTGACAAGCCTGCAGAGACAAAAATAGAAGATAAAAGATGCGCAGAATATTAAATGGGAATAAATATAATGACCACTAAAAATAGTAAATGATCACCAAATTAAGCCAAAGGGGGATAAATATAATAATCACCAAAAATAGTAAATGATCACCAAATCTTAGGATCCTTAAGTCCCCCTTGTGGCGGATCCGGCATGGTTAGGTTAGAACTGTGACCCTCTACGCCTACCAGAACTAAATGGCTTTTTACAGTCAAACTCATACATTACTACAATACTTTGGTTAAATATTGTTTTTTTTTACTATTAAATAGGCTTGCGTTTGACCGCAATTCACCTGATCGTAAGTGATAATGCGGCCTAAGTTGGAACACACGCTTGCCTAAGATGAACCGGTCACTCGTGCCTTAAAGATACCCAGATTATACTTATCAGGGAACAGAGAGGCGGGCAGGGAATTCCACAGTCTGGCAGTTCGCACAATAAATGTGGAGTCAAAGCGCTTGGTTCGAGACCGTGGAACTTCAACCATATAGCGGTGACGCTTCGCCGTTGGTGATCATTTACTATTTTTGGAGGTCATGTACTATATCTGAAGGTTTGTTAAACATTAAAATGGGGTTGAATGTTGGTGATAATTTACTATTTTTGGAGGTAATTTACTATATCTGGAGGTTCGTTAAACATATTAGCCATATTAAATACTAGGCTATGCCCACGACTTCAGTCGTGTGGAAATCTTTACATAGTATAAAACAAAGTCGCCGAAATGTCTGTACGTGCATAACTTTCGAATCACTGCACCATCATCAACTGCCTAGCCTTTTCCCAACTGTATTGAGTCGGCTTCCAGTCTAACCGGATGAAGCTGAATCATCATCATCATCAGCTGGAAGACGTCCACTGTTGATCAAAGGCCTCCCCCACGCGGAGGGGGGAGGGGTTGCCATAATCCCCACGTTTGGCAGGAGTCTTGGGGATCGCAGTGAAGTGGTACACTAAAAGCCACTGCTGTCCGACTTCCAGATTTTCGCCTTCTTCGACACCCTCGGGATGAAATGGGCGGTGGGTGCTATTCTGTCCCGGACACCCCACGGGGCCGAAGCGGAGGGAAGCTGAATACCAGTGTTTTATATGAAGCGCCTATCGGACCTCCACAATCCAAACTGGGTAAAACGATACCCCTTGGTAAGACTGGTAGTCAGACTTTCGGACTTCTGACTACCCATAACGACTGCCAAAAATCTACAAATGACAGCCAGGACCAACGGCTTTACGTGCTTTCCGAGGCATGGCGGGAACTTCATCAACCACTGCACCAAATTGGATAAAGTTTTATTTTTTTTGTTGTGTTCGGTATTGCCACGGACATAGTTTGTATGAAAGAAAATTTCGGGAAAAAAAAATTGCGGCCGTGCGAAGCTGGGGCGAGTCGCTAATATACAAGATGATTTTTTATGCACGCACCAAATTTCTCAGGGTGATAGTACCCATGAAATTGAATAACTTTCTCCAAAAAACATGGGTCGAAATATTAAAAAAAAAATCGGACTTCCCATACAAAATCGATCAGCTGACTATTGATTTTGTATGGGAAGTCCGATTTTTTTTTTAATATTTCGACCCATGGTTTTTGGAGAAAGTTATTCAATTTAATGGGTACTATCACCCTGAGAAATTTGGTGCGTGCATAAAAAATCATCTTGTATTTTAAAATATATCCCGTCATATTTCCTATACAAACGCTTGTAAGTGATTGCGGCGTTATAACAAATTATTCTCCAAATATTTTTAACACAAAGGTATCTTTGTGGCTTAAATCTAGGTTTTTATAAGCCAAAAATTTGAGAAACAGATTCACTAACCACGTCTGAAAATCAGATTTTTGCTCAGTTTTATCTGAACTTTGGCCGTTCGAATGCACTCATAAATTGAAAAATTCATAAAAACCTTGCGCATGTTCTAAATTATAAACATTATTACCAAAAACTAATAAGGCTTTTGCAAAACACGTATTTCCTGGAACAAGATTTGTGAATATTTCCTGCGATGTTATCGCGTTCTCACTCACTCCTTGGTTTTCGAGCTTTGCGTTGGTTGAAACAAAAAAAAACAATCACGCTCGCGTCGAAGTTCGGCCGATGGGGATGGGCGTTCTTAACACTTAGGGATAAGGTAAATAAGTTTAGTTTTACATTCCTACTTGGAAAAGCAGCTATTTATTTGTTATAAATTTATTGTTTTATCCTGAAAGAAACAGTCAATTCCCAATGATATACCGATACATTCCTATCATAATAAATAATCTATGTTTTACTGTTTAACCTACGGCCCGTGTGAAGCGACACCGCGATACCCCATGATTTAGTTCAATAAAATCTGCAATTATCAAAATGAAGTGATTTCCACATTTTTGTTGCTATATTTTTCTGTAGAACTATTTCATGGAGAGGAACTAAGGTCATCGATATAGCTCTCAAAATATGCAAATTGAAGTGGCAATAGGTCGGCCACATTACTCGAAGAACCGATAACCGATGGGGACGAAAGGTTTTCGAGTGGCGACCACGAACCAGAAGACGCAGCGTTGGTAGGCCTCCCACTAGATGGACCTGGTGGATGCAAGCGGCAGGTATCCGCTCGTTGTGGCGTTCTATGGGGGAAAGCCTTTGTTCAACAGTGAACATCTTCCAGCTGATGATGATGATGATAATGAGAACTATTTCACGGATTACTTTTACCAAGGAAAAAAAGAACAATTATTAGCATTAAGAGCGCCCATCCCGTCATATTTCCCATACACACGCTCGTACGCGATTACGGCATTATAACAAATTATTTACCAAATATTTTTTACACACTGGTATCTTGTAGTTTAAATCTAGGTTTGTATGAAGCCAAAAATAAACTTTTATGAGAAACAAATTCAGTAAACACGTCCAAAAATCAGTTTTTTTGCACAATTTTATCTGAACTCAGATCGTTCATAATGCACTCATACATTGAAAAAGTAAAAAAAAACAACTTCATAGAAACCTTGCACATGTAATGGAGATTCTAAATTACAAACATTATTACCAAAAACTTGTAAGAATGTTTTAAAAACACGTACCTATGTCCCGGAACAAGTTTTGAGAAATTTCCGCGCGTCATTCCCATCGAACGAACTTCAACGCGAGCATGATTGAATTTTTTTTTTGTTTCAACCAACGCAAAGCTCGAAATCAAACGAGTGTGTGAGAACGCGATAACATCACAGGAAAATTGGCGCGCGGAAATTTCACAAAACTTGTTTTCAGGACATACGTGTTTTTGAAAGAGCCTTACAACGTTCTGGTAAAAATATTTGTAATTTAGAATCTCAATTACATGTGCAAGGTTTCTATGACACTGTTTTTTTTAGTTTTTCAATGTATGAGTGCATTATGAACGGCCAAAGTTCAGATAAAATTGTGCAAAAAAGCTGATTTTCGGACGTGTTTACTGAATTTATATCTCAAAAAAGTTTATTTTTGGCTTCATACAAACCTAGATTTAAACCACAAGATACCTGTGTGTTAAAATATTTGGAAAATAATTTGTTATAACGCCGTAATCGCGTACGAGCGTTTGTATGGGAAATATGACGGGTTGGGCGCTCTTAAGTATAGGTTTGTCAAATCAAAACACGAATTTCCAAATTATGTTGTTTTCCACGCCAAAACAGTACGTAAAACAAAAAATATCGACATACCGAAATTACCAACTTGTAATCGATAACGACAAAACCTCTATGCGAAACATTACAAATAAAAAAATCAAGTAGCGTTTCCTCTTATCGTGAGAAAACGAATCGCCAATAAAAACAAACGAGTACGAGAACTTAGTATTCAATTGATACTAATTTGAAAACAATTATGTCTCGATAAACAACTACTAAGTGAGGACTTACTTGACCAGTTTTGTTATAAAATGGCAGCAAAAAATAGTGCGGGCACACTGCAATTATAAATCAATAATAGGTACTAGTACGTTATACAGGGTAGCGATTTAGACACCTGCACCCTTCTAGGGGGTGATTCACCGAGGAGCTCCAGATCGATTGATCATGTTTAAATTACGGTTATGACTGTTATGAGACTTAACTAGAGAACAGATAAGATATCGTACTTTTCGAGGGAGACAATTTGTTTTGCGTAATGCCCCTGTGAGTGGACTTAGTTTAAGTTTAATTTTTGAAGTTATACTTCTTTAGGCGCGTTATGAAAAAATGATGAGAGTGAAATTTTACGATGCGCGCGCACACCGTCACACAAAATTCTCACGGGAGTAATTGTAAACAACGCCATCTCTGACGTACATGCTGAACTACTTACTGCCTTCGTTGCTATTTTGTGACTCGAAGAAGTATAACTTCTCACGCGCGTACATAAGTACACACTGAATTTTTTTTCTAGATGTGGCTTCCATGTTAAGTTACTATCTAACTATTTTTTCAATTAATATATAATAATAATATTTAAAAAAAAAAAAAAAAAAGCATAGATATACCTTACCTATTTTCTTTATTATTTACGGCGTCTGGTTTTTTATATTATATTGTAACATTCCGTATTTATAGTTAAAAATCGTTAAGAAAGAAAAAAATAATAATTACCTGTTTAGTCCTACTTACATTTTTTTAACTTATTCTCAGTCAATTAAACTTCTATGAGCCCATTACTGGGAGGCCAATATCTAGTAGATAATTAAAATATAAGTCGACTTGGAAATGACTTCATCGTCGTGAAGAATTTTGATATTTCCGTTTTGAATTATAGCAATAGTAAATTCTAGTATTTCAAATGGCTAAGCTACATTTTTAAGTACCGATAGGTTAGATATGTATTTTTTTACGACAAGGAATTATACTAATTATGGTGGCCAAGTCTGCATTTACCGCCGATATACCTTCAGGTACCTACCTAACTACATCTGTATGTCTTTATGCACTTAATTTTAATAGTAGCAATAAAAAATCGTGTAAGTTTTTTTTTTGCATTTTTTAATAGGTAAAAAATATTAAAATATTATGATATTTTTTCTTTCAAGGCAATAATCCATGTTTGTTACGCTTTCGCGGTTAAACTACTGAACCGGTTTTGATGAAATTTGCTACAGAATAAGTTGAAGCCTTAAGTAATAATATAGGCTACGTTTTATTCTGCATCCGCGATAACCGACATTCACACTTACAAAGTGGCGGAAAAAATTTGTCATTTATATATTTAAAAAAATAAAATAAATCTAGTGAAATAAAATTCAACTAAGTACAAAGTATGGTTAAAAAAAATACAACACAAAGCTATCAGAAGTCACAACACTATCAACAATGACAAAGGCACCTATAGATACAGCCTACGCCGTCAAACAATTATAAATTCCCAGCGCGTTTCTGTCCCTCAGTGCAAATGGAACAAAATGCCTAAACAAATTGCAGCCTCGCTGAGAGAGTCAGCTTTTTGTACTAATTCGGCATTCCGAAATAAAAATTCCATCTCCTTAAGTAGAAAGCAAAAAGTATGTGGTCTGTGGTCTTCGACGAAGGCGTCTCCTGACTGATTTCAAATATGGAATTGAGAAAAAAAAGTTCTGAAACCGAGCCGCGGTGTTTGTGCGAACAGCGTGAGTAATATAATTTATTTGCAACATGTGTGCGGTAAACTGTTGCAGTTCATTTAAATTAATATGGCGGACAAACTTCGTATATTAAATGACGTCACTTACTAAGTTGCTCCCTTTTGATTAAGTTCCAAAACTCATAAAATCTGATGACTGCATAAATCAGTGCATTTATGGGCAAGAGCTTGTAAACTTCATTGAATATAGTATTACGCATAACGTCAATAACTGTTTAATGCAATCATACTCTTAAGGCGCTAACAAGCGACTTTTGCAGATTTTAAACTTTGACCGTCGTTATTTGTAGTCAGCAGCCAGAAATTCTGACAACCAGTCTTACTAGTCGCTCCATGTTAAACACTGGTATTCAGCTGCAGCCAGTAAGACTGGAAGCCGACCCATGGTTGGGTAAAGGCTAGGCTAGGCAGATGATATGTTAAACTAGATCAATATCTATATGTGTGCCAAATTCCATCTAATTCCAGCTAACTCATCCATAGCAGAAGTAGAATTTTCAAGTTAAGCAGGAATACGCAATAATGGCCAAGATAAAACGTACTAAATCCATTCAATGAGGTCAAGAAATCTCCCAAACCTAACTCACATACCCCTGAAACCCAATTTCGCCACACTGATAGCCACATAAGTCCACAAGCCATAAAAGCGACCCCGTGGCCTAATGGCGTTCAACCCTATAGCCGTGAGGCCTTGGACTGACCCAGTTGCCAAATGTCAACCATGGGGCGCTGAGATTAATGGACTATCCACAGCACCTATTGTTTTAATAGTAATAAAGGTTTTAGGAGCCATTTGAGATTTATGGGCTGTCTTGCTGTGTGTGTAGATATTGTTTTGTTTTAATCTAATTATGTTGTGATGGGCAGTGGTTAGGGTTTCTCATGATTCGGGGTACCGGGAAATACAAGTATGACGTTTTCAATTCATATATACTTTCTTCATCTCATCATCTTAAACATCATTGACGTCGGTGAAGGAAATGTCGTGAGGAAATCTCATGAGGAAATCTAGACTTCTTTACATAGTATAAAACAAAGTCGCTTTTTTTTCACAACGGATTTTCACCGTGTGGTGCCGGCTGCGATTAGCACCACCCCATTTCTGCCCGTGGGTGTCGTAGAAGGCGACAGAGGGATTTTGACCAGAGGATGGGCAGCAGCGTCCTTCTGAATCACCAACTGCGATCGCCAACGTACATCGGCCAAGCATGGCGATTACGGCTGAACCTCCCCTTGGGGGAGACCTATGCCCAGCAGTGGGCGTCTAAAGGTTGACATGATGAAGATGATGTTGAGTTCTTCCAACAAACATTGTCTTGGGCAATCAACAATGTAAACTCAAATTTGGTGTCCAAAAGTCATTTTATAACATCTGGATGAGTCGCATTTAGCTTATCAGGTAGATAGTCTCGATGTCTACACTGACACTGTGACACAGCTCTCAGAAGGATCAGAGATTAGTATTATGTTATTTAGAACACAAATCTTAACACGACATAACACAAAGTAAAATCAGCGATAATCCCATACCTACATCACTTCCTCTAACCATACAACGGCAATAATCCGAACCCAATGACCAATAACGCAATCCCATCTAGGCCACTGACGTCACGTATGTACTTACAGACCATAGACTCGATAACAAAAGATGGAGCGATCAACATTAAGCCAGAACACCTTGAGGACAGGGCGGAGCAGGAAGGGTGCGCCTGTCAAGACATCCCATCAGCTTTATAGGTCAGCCGTGTATGAGGTCATGGAGTTAGCGAGGAAAATGGCGGTGGAGATTTCTGGCAAAATAGATTTCGCAATGTGGTGTTTGATTTGAAATTTAACCACCGACGAAAACAGAGGGTAGTTATAAGTGTGTATATCTGTGGAATTGTAGCTCAAAATGGTTGAACCGATTTTGATTAGGTTTTTGGTTTAAAAGATGGCTTGATCGAGACTGTACTTATCTATCATTTAAGAAACTCTGTTCAGCCATTTGAAGATTATAATAATCAGCTCTATTTTGAGACAGTAGTTGAGTTGCTACAAAGTGAAGAGGAAGAGATACTAGGATATCAAAGGGTGGTATTTAAAGAGATTCGTGACTTAGTGTTTAGCGAACTGTTGTTTTGAAATTTGTGGTTTTTGAAGAATTTGTTGAGCACATACGTAGATTTGATATATGAGTTACCTGATGATGAAGGACCATATTTAGAGAGGCTCGTTAAGATTTTCGTTTCTAATGACCCTTTTATAAAAAAATATCGTTAACAAGAATTTACAAAAACTTTCGTAACATTAGGCAGAAGGCATTATAGTTTGTATTTCCATCAATTCATAAAAAAGTAAAACTCACCATGATAGCACCATTTCTGCCTGTGCTGGTGAGGGTCGCACCGAACCATTGGTTCGACTTCTGGTCGATGGGACGACCTTGACGATCCTCGTTGTTTCCTGTGTACAAGTAAAAAGTTGTATACTTAAGTTACTAAATCAAATTAGATATTTGTTTCAATAAAACAATAAAAAGATACATTAGAACGTCATTTACAAGAAACTGAAATTAAACTATAATAAAATAAAGTACCCATTACAATAATTTGTATTACATTAATTAATTAATTATAAAAATTTGATGGCCAACTAAACCACAATTGGTACTACAATACGTACTGTTTATTGTACCAGCTGTGCTCTTAATGCACAGACAGATAGACACACAAACGTTGTGCGTATATGTACAGAAGATGTTATTGGTCTTACTTAGTATTTATGAGATCGAAGACTATAGAATAGCGAAAATGGAGCTATATAATGAGAAAAAATATGCAAGGCACAACGCTGCATCAGGTTGAGATCATATTAATGAGAACGTGAATGAAGTGTGATGATTGAATTTAAAAACATAGAAGAAACAAATGAAAAAACAAAAGAAAATGTGTTAACACCAGTCAAGTTTGATCAAAGAGTCAACCATGCGCATGGAGATTTTAAGATGATCAAAAAAGCCGTGTGTGAAATATAAATTGAATTTAAACATGGTATCCCCTGAAGCAAAAAAATCTTGTACAATACCTACAGATATATTAACATACAATTAAAGAATCATTTCTCATATCACGTTTAATATTTTAAAACATAAATCATTGGAAAAGAAATCGTGGACATCGTACCATCGCACCTCTTTCTCAACCTTTTGATAATTTATGACAGCAATCTTTATGAGAACACGTAATACAGTATTAACATTTAATTTCAGCGATTTATTTATCGTTTTATAAAATTATGATGATGATTTTATAGAAATTGGTACTTCAATTATTGCGTTGCGACACTATTTCTGATTTTGTAAAAAAAACATTCAAGATGGTTGTTCGGTACTTCAAAATTCACAATGGATTTTGAAAATACAAATTGGGTGTAAAAAATTATCTACCTACTCCAAAGAAGTATTTACACCAGATTATTTGAAAATTACAGAATAAAATTTGGAAATTATTTTTTTTTTTTTGTTATTTGAAATATTGCTATTTATTTTGAAATTGCAAAAATTGAATTGTAATTTCGAAATAAATTGTAATATTATTCCTAATACGGTAAAATGGCAAAAATCTCGGTAATTTATTCGTAATTCTTTCCCAAAAAATAATTTACAACATAACGACTTTCCCGCTTTTCGATTCAACTGCCATTTACTGCCAAATATGGCGTCCATTTCAGTGAAGAATTCAATGCAACGGAATAAGAAATATCGTGTAATAACTTAATTTGGGTTGCAAGACATCCATCTTTTATTCAATTTTGTAACGGCGAAAATGGTAGGTATGCTTGACAAATGTGGTATTTAGTTGATTTACGATAACAGAGTAAGAAAATAAAAGTACTTATAGTTCATCTTTTGATTAAACTTTAAATCTATTAAATTATGAAGGTTTCTTATAACGAATTTCTTCAAATAAGTTTGGTTTGTTCGTAAAGTCAAAGTCAAATTTCAGTTAAACCATTTACAGGCATTTTCTAATTGTGAGTGTGTTCAGTGAGTCGGTGTTTCATGTAAGAATGAAACCATTTATAGGCATTTTTGAATTGTCAAAGAGTCGGTGTTTGATGTAAGTAAGTAAAATTCTCTTTAGATGTTTTGGATTATTTTTCACATTAAAAATTTTTTAGTGATCCAATTTGTCAACAACTTCTGAAATTAGTAGATGCCCGTTCCGCTGAACCAATCTCCACCTTATAAGCATGAATGATTTACAGCTCCCATGTAAGTATTTAATACGGATTTATTTAGATTCAAAATCCATTTGTAAAGTCGTATTTTATCAGTAACAGTAAAAGGGCGTTCCCAATGCATCCCGTCGTATATCCATCCCAAACTGTAGCCAAAGTTAATTTTGACGCCAGTAATTAATATGGAACTGAAGGCTATCATCATTTTTAATTACAGATGAAGGAGGTTTGAGTAATGACGGGTTTGTGACCTCCTTCTTCTTACGTATTGCGTGCCTGTTGATAATATGACTGATAACATGGGTGTGAAATAGGGCTTCGAATCCCGCAACCTGTATTCAATCTCGGTATTTCCGGGACTAGGAATGTTTAATCCCGCGGGATCCCGGTATTTGCGGGATCCCGCACGTAGAAAATATGAATATTCATTTCAATTTCAAAGACTTTCATTCAAACAGTCATTTTGTCAATATTCAAATGAAAATGTTTGCGAAGGAAACAACATAATCTAAATTCTCATCTGCCAAACTACTGCGTTTAAAGGTAATATATGCCAGCAGCAAGAAAGGCCCATTCGCTTCAGCTTTTAAAGCTTTAATAACTTGAATTATTATAGTGTAAAGTTATTTGGTCAGTTTATTGTATTGTATCTCTTTAGCTACGTTTTATGAAAGTGAAATTAATAGGACTAACATATTATGGAGATCCGATAATAGGTTTTGATATTATTTTATTTAAATCTTTACATAGTCTAAAACAAAGTCTTTCTTGCCGTCTACACGCTTAGATCTTTTAAACTACGTAACGGATTTTAACGCGGTTTTGATGAATAGATAGAGTCAATTCAATTCAATTTCAAATATCTTTATTTAACATAAAAATTAACAAAATGCACTTACCCTAAGATACATTCAAATCATAGTAAAAACAAACACTTTATGAGGCTAACAGTTCGCCTTTTAAAGTTTGTAATAGATTGCTTAGCACTGTAACTGATCACAACATAAACTTAACACTCAGCTATATGGAAACAATGTAATTAACGCAAATTATTTAGGAGTTATAATTTTGCTATTTTCTTGTGGGTATGACATAAATAAAATAAAATACCAAAGCAGATTTCTAGCTGATCGCACGGTGTACCGTAGATACTAGTAGCCGTGCGGCCAGCTAACGATCAATAGTAATAGATAGAGTGATTCTAGAAGAAGGTTTATACCTATAGTTTGATCTACATTGTACCCGTGCAAAACCGGGGCGGGTGTCAAATAAACAGATAAACACTATTTTTATATAAAAGTTTTATCACACTAGGAATTTTCACTGTATCGTAAATGCGTTTACAAACATATAAAGTGACATACAAACAGCTAGAGTATAGGCCCTACTTACAAATATTTGTTGTGTATATTTGTTCCGTGTGTGGATCGAACCCGCGACACGCAGCGCAGCAAGCAATCGCTCAACCACTGTGCCAAAGGAGTCGTAAATTTTTTGGCAAAAAAATACCTAAGTCAAAATTTTTTGATAGAAAACGAAGTGATACGAGGATTATAGAGAAAAATACAAAAAATATTATATACCTACTAATTTATTTATAATATATTTTTAATGAGACTGTTTTTTTTTGCTGGTATTTGTATTTATTTTTTAAAGAGAAAGAAAACTATTCCTGTATTTCGGTTAAGGTGACCACGCTACTTAAAATGTTAGGACATTAGCACAAAATCATCATTTACTGTGACAGACGTGTATAATGACGACCATCGTTAATGAGTTAATGACCGCCCCCCCCCCTCCCTGCCGCGCCTACACTGAGCCCCGCGGCGGTGCCTAATCATGGTGGGGTTAGGCTTTTAAACTGATTGCAGTGGTACAATCGCGGGCAGCAAGATTTAAAAAAATAAATCTTTAAAATTATGCTGACCGACGAAGATTAAGCCGAAATTTTGAACGATTAAGGTAATTGATTGAAGTTTATACGTGTTTTGGACTTTTAATGTTACGTTTGGGAAGCATGTAATTAAATAATGTGCTCGAGGTTTCTCAGTGGTGGTAAAGTAAGTACTTTTTAATCGACTTTGGAGGTCTTATTCTTGCGAAAAAGACGTCAAAACAGAAATTTATTAACCACCAAATTAAGCATTTTTTATTAATCGTTTTGTTTTGCAAAGGTTATATTCTTATTCAATTAAAGATTGCATTTATCAGTAGTCACATTTTCTTTCATTTCAATCATCCTTTGACGACACGGTTGGCGCAGTGGCTGAGCGATCGACTGCTGCGCAGCGTGTTGCGGGTTCGATTCCCGCCCAGGGTAAACATTTGTGTGATCAGCATTTGTGTTTGCCTTGTGTCTGGGTGTTGTGATAAACAACACCCAGACACAAGGCAAACACAAGTATATATGTATGTATTTACAAAAAAAAAAGGTATTTGTGTATGTATATCAGCTGTCTGACACCCATAGTACAGGGTCTCCCTAGTTTGGGGTCAGATGGCCGTGTGTGAAAATGTCCCCACATATTATTATTATATTATTATCCTTTTCTTATTTTAATGAAGGCAGTGGCTCCTGTAACACTGTTTATACCTAGCAGAAAGTAAATACCTTACAACTTTTGTAGAGATTATTTAAGTCAATAAATAATTTATTATTGTAATTAACTCTTTTGTGGACCAGTGTACAACAATGACATGTCTGTCTAGCAAGAAGCTACTGCATATCGAACCTTTTTTTATATTTTATTAGTGTACTTACACACGAACCGGTCTAATGGGCTTTGTGATGGCCCCAACAGTTACTAATTGTACGGACATTTGTTTTAGGACACGTTATTTATCGAATGAGTCAGCGGTCAAGAATTTTTAATTTAAATCTGTCAGATTTATAATGTTGTTAGGAATATTTACATGTTTAATCAATGATGATGTGTAATTTAATTCAACTGTTTAGCATTTTGTCGAATGGTTTATTAAAATGCCGTTTGGCCTTATTATTAAGAAATGTCAAAAGATTTAATAAATTGCAATGAAATTAATTTGTTATTATTCATAGTAATCATAGTTGATAAAAAAAATGGCAGGTGAAGAAATGAAGAAGGATTTTGACAAACAACGTTAAGCAAACAAATCGCTTTAAAAATCGTACAAAAACGTTTTCAAGAAAAATGCCAAAGACCACCTACCACCAGAAAGAAAGACACTTATCATTCGCCATAAAATGAAGATATAAATAACGGTAAAAACACACAAGCTCCGCTACCCCCGCCCCGTATTTGTTTTTACAACTTAAACACCACCCAGAGGCTTCAATCTTGATTTTTATCTCTGCCGATACTCTTAATGGCTTCCCATATACGTCGTGATGATATCCCAAAGCAAAAATTACGGTTTGTCTCAAAGAAATTATACGCAAGTTAAGAATGACAGAGAGTAAAGATTAATGACGTCAATTTTTGCTTGTATGAAGACGTTATACATTACAACGTCAATTTCTTAACTGTTATGGCTTTTGTAATTAACTGTATGACAGATATGGACTCTAATGTGATTGGTAGTTAGTTGGCCATACTTGACCACGTTATCTGATTTCACGAAAACGATGGTTAACAGAAGCTCAGATACCTTTTTTATCGATGGGAAAATGTTAAGTGATTGATGTCTTAATAATATTGTGGTTATTTTGAGGTCATTGCGGTTAGTGCCTGTCGCGCCTTGTTTGCACAGTCAATTGATTTTGTGATGTGTGGCAATAAATAAATAAAAACTTGATGCTGTTTGGTCGTGAATGTTTTGGAAGAAAATTGACATGAATTTGAACTAGGCTTTTATTTCAAACCATGCTGTCCCACTACTGGGCAAAGGTCTCCCCTAAGTCCTATTAACTTCTTTCCTGCGTCACCTCGAACCAACCCATTTGTGCATTCATACCAGTTAGATGTAAGACAGAAACTCAAATTTTCAAAACGGGGCTTTTCTATTTAACAGGAAAGGCAGCACAGACACGAAAATACAGCACGGTTTTAAGGAATATAATAGGCTCTTAACACGCTCTATTCACCCTATACAATATCTTCCAGACATGTCATACGAAAATATACATTATTATTCGTACCATCTGCATAAAAGCGAACATATTTTAAAAAGCTACGAACCCTCTTCGTGACTACGACCGTGAAAAGGGGAACTATTCTCCTGAATAAATTACAATGACATGACACACGGGTGTATCAAAAAACATTTTTATAACCTTAAAATTACGTTGCAATAACAATAAAGATAGTCCCCCAACTCATAATTCCATCGGAGCATGAAATAGTGGGAAACAAAAGCGAACCGGCAATGATTCGGTCCAATGAGCAAGTGTCCGAAGTGTAGGAACATCAATAATGGACACCCTACTGTAACAAATGATTGCATTTATTATGTTAAAATATTATCATCAATTTTAAATAAATTATTAGGCGTTTAGTAGTGGTCAGTGGTGCCAGAATCGTTAATGGAAATAATGTTATAATAAAGGTATGTAATAGGAATAACTAGCGGATAAAAAGCACAGACCACATATTTTGCGGTGGGACTCGGTAACGTTGGAGAGGTGGATGCACCTGCATGCCAGTTCGTCACCATCTATTAAGTGATTATTGATGTAATGTGTAATGAACCCTTATATTCAATTTGTAGTTTTTGATATGTTAATAATTTTCTAAAAAAAAAATATTATTATTCCATTTATTATTATTACTACAGATAAATTACATTTTTAAACATCAATATAAAAATAAAAACATTTAAAATTATAAAACATAGTAGCCCACCGGTATCGGGAACAGGGTCCAAGCTACCGGCGATTATTATTATTATTTTTTACCTAACCCTTTGCAGCTAATAACTAACATTTATCAATAATAAAAAATCACCAATATAAAAATTACTTATTTTCCAATATTAGACCAATGGCTTAGTAATTCGAAATCGAATAAAGTATTTCTCATAGGAATAAGAATGTAATAAAAATGGTGATAATAACAGACATTCAAACTACAATAAAACAAAAAAGTAGTAAATAGTGCACTTCTTTAAAAGCTCGCATGTCGTGAGTCATGACGATACGGTAGAGCACCTTCTGATAACAACAGGTACCGATATGTAATAAATGTCATTTGTATCGCTTTTACGTTTGGTTTAATATGCTTATTGGGGTAACCGCCTTTAATGAGAAATTTATAGCAAATGGGTATTTTAAAAGGTACAAGTTTAATCTATTCTTAATGCTATAGGTACTTGTTTTCGTAATTCATCAATTCTAACATTAAAACATTCTGTGTTGTGGAAAGTTAATCAGAAAGGAAATGCAGAAGTAATATTTAGCTACCTACTACCTACAAAATTAGTTAAATTGCGGGCGAGATTCACAGTTCGTACTTTCAAATTCATATTGGTATAAAACTCTTATTTTACTAAAAATCAGCCCAGAGTTTAATGAAAAATACGTTAAACTGTCATAATTATTTTTCAAACAAAATTTACCTGACGTGTGGTCCGTGAATCTCGGTCTAAGACACATCAAAACTAGTGGCATTGGAAATGTGACCTGTCTGAAATATCATCAAACTAATATGTAAGTTCCAGTTTCTAAGCGCAGAGAATTCCCTTTCACCAAAATCGAATAAAATAAATCAAACATCACATCCATAATTAATTCACCTTCACCGTGAGCCCTTCTAATTACACATTGTAACGTCCGCCATTTAAAACAAGGAAGAAATAATAACCAACATAACCGTAGGTACTGATTAATATTCGATATTAATTACACGGTGGGGTAGAAGCAGCTGCTTATTACAATAGGTGTAAATGTGTAAAGTAATTATTGTACAGATAATTATCTATTTCGTAATGGTTAGTCATGTTTTGGTAGAATTAAAGTACCTACTATTAACTACTGTGTGTTCAGTCTTGACTATAAGAAAAGTGGTAATATTATTACTTGGAAACACTGATGATTTATTTCATTACAATCTTAGCCTAAATCTTGCAATAAAAGTTAATTTTGGAAAGATGGGCATATCTAGCGGCTATTACCAAATTCCCATGGAGCTTTATATAGACGATGCATCGATGGTAGTTAAAAAATCTTTACGCTCAACACACATATCAACTTCTCCACGGAGCTTCCTCACAATAATAATCCACAATCACATCGAAATCACATTACCACTCGTAATGGTCGTTGTGCCAATAAGCCAATACCACACATGTGCCCAAAGCGCCCATAAAGACGATGTTAAGAGGGCACAAACGCACGCTCAAGTAAATTCAGTGTGTTCCAATCATTTGACAAATATTTGTTCAGTAATCGAACTGTCAGGTGGGAATGGTAACTGGTCTTCGGTTGTAGTTTTAAGTCATCGTACTGATAAGTGTGAATGGTACTGGTTTTTGTGTAATAAGCTCCTCCTATGCTAATCTTGGGATAAGAAGTTTGATTGTTGTGCAAGTTTTGGGTAAAGAAACGTGTTTTTCTGATAAAACTGTTGACTGTTAGAAACATGCAACTGTTTCTGTAAAGTGTCGTTTAAGTTAAGTGGTTTGTAACTGTTTATACAAAATCTACCTTGTTATAAGCTTGTACGATAGGTACTACCAATGTCATGTTTTCAACATCTTGGATATCATGACATTGGTGAAGGAAAACATCGTGAGGAAAACTGGACTTATAATTAATTTAAGTCTAAAATCGCCAATCCACCTTGAGCAATCGTGGTGATCAATGTTCTTGTCTTGTCTGTATGAGGCCGGTACTAAAATAATACTTTTAAGAAGTAAAACTTCAGAATCAATCAGACCCCGATAATATGTTTGACAAACATTCAGAACATGAAGAAAATTATACGTAAATCATGTTTACTCAATAGACGAATCGACACAAACAGCAATAAACACACGCACTCAATCACACAAAATCATCCCGAAATATTATTTTGACATCAACATCCGCCTCGACCCTCGCAATAAATAAATCAATAGTAAACAAAAAAGTTACTGGCACAAGTACACTAAAAGTACCAATCTATCAACCAATAACCGAGAACGTTTACATTGTTTAGGGTCCAATTAGTGACAAGTGGACAGTGGCCCACCGCAATTCGTCCAATTCGGACTGTCCTCAATTGGGTACAGATTGATGGTCACTCATTAAGTGCTTTGAAAATTGACTACTTTCGTTGATGTTGCTGTTTTCACGCATATCAATGAGGCAAGTGGAAGCCAAGATATTTCTCCTTAATTATACTTTTCATTGTTTTAAAACAGTATATCAGACGAAATAGAAGATTTATCATCTCGATCGAAAATCATTCTAACTAGAAAAGCTCTGTAGACTCTGGCATACAAATTATGTAGCAAACATCACTATTAAAAACCAGTGTTTCTTGTATGGACCTTCGCACTTCTTGCTTAAAGTAATGAAATATCTGTTTATCATACAATACAGCTGCTTGTCATTGAGCGCAAATTGAAAGGGTCAAGTGAGGGAAATGGATCATTGTTGCGCATGCGGGCTAGCATTACCTGTCCATCACTATTTATAACATTGAACTTTACACCTAATGTTTTATACTAAAAGCTATTAGTTCGCAGCTCGCTGGCATAACAGATAAGAGACTAATTTAAACTCCAACAAATATCTATTATCATAAATCATTAAAACTGCAAACATGTCACACGAAAAGCCATTAAAGAAATTAATAAGTAACAGCAGAGTTGTACCACGTGCACGCGGTCGATGCACTGCGTTTGCACATACATTCGAAATAAATGGCGCTTCTGAAGGAGCACCAGATAACCCCGATGCATCGGCGCGGGCGCAGGCTAGAGTGACTGTTAAGTAGCTGGATATTAGGTGCTTTGTACGATCAACATGATAAATTTGCATTAAATGATGATCAAGGATGCTGGTAAGAGAGTTAAATTAAATTTAGATGCATTTACGATTGAATTTAAATGTAATAGATAGGTAATTCTGTGCGTGAAGTGATGAGTCATCAGTTCAAACGCATTCAATTCTCCCGGTTGTGTTTTACCACAGATATAGATAGACCGTGCCTATTTTGGTGCCTAACTTACGATAAAAAATCGTAAGTAAAAAAATAAAGTAAACGTTTACTTCCATCGGTAAGTCATTTTGTGATTAACATTATTAATTTAAAAAACAATTATTTTTAATCTAATACCCTCAGTAATACCTGGTAATACCAAATTTTGGAAAAACAAAACATTCGTATTACATTGTGACGTCCAAAAAATGGCACGCTTGGTTTTCATACAGATCGTGATATTTGCGTTATCTAGGTCTATCTATATCTGTGTGTTTTACCAATAGGATGGAAATGCATCATCACCTTTCTGCCCTTTGCCCTGGATATTAAGTACTTAGGATCAGAGCAACATTTTTTCTTCTTCCATTCCGTCCAATCAACTGTCATGCTATCACTGACTGTTCTTTTATATTATTATCATTCTTCACACAATCCATAAAACTACATAAATCTAATAAACATATAATTCAAGACACATATTTGAAAAAAAAAAAAAAAATTATCCTGCTTTCTTCGTGGTCACCCTACACTGATTGATTTATAATATATCAACGCGCAACGCGTTAATGTTGGCCGATGTTCTCGATACTAATGCACTTACAATCGAATGCAATCGATGCATCGAGTACTCGGCACAATGCTACTCGATGCAATGCCCTTTTGTTCTAGCACAAGGTAGATGAATGTCCATACCGGTAGGCCAAGCACGAGTGCGCCAGTTGATTTTTAAATATTACATTTTGTAGATATGTGGCAGTCGTTATGGGTAGTCCGAAGCTAGAAAGTCTGACAACCAGTCTTACCAAGGGGTATCGTGTTACCCAGTTACTGGGTTGTGGAGGTCCGATAGGCATTCGGTCCATGTAAAAACACTGGTATTCGGCTGCATCCGGTTAGACTGGTAGCCGACCCCAACATAGGAAAAGGCTAGGCAACATAGTTGAGAAAAGGCTAGGCAACATAGTTGGGAAAAGGCTAGGCAACATAGTTGGGAAAAGGCTAGGCAACATAGTTGGGAATAGGCTAGGCAACATAGTTGGGAATAGGCTAGGCAACATAGTTGAGAAAAGGCTAGGCAACATAGTTGAGAAAAGGCTAGGCAACATAGTTGGGAATAGGCTAGGCAACATAGTTGAGAAAAGGCTAGGCAACATAGTTGGGAATAGGCTAGGCAACATAGTTGAGAAAAGGCTAGGCAACATAGTTGGGAATAGGCTAGGCAACATAGTTGAGAAAAGGCTAGGCAACATAGTTGGGAATAGGCTAGGCAACATAGTTGAGAAAAGGCTAGGCAACATAGTTGAGAAAAGGCTAGGCAACATAGTTGGGAATAGGCTAGGCAACATAGTTGAGAAAAGGCTAAGCAACATAGTTGGGAATAGGCTAGGCAACATAGTTGAGAAAAGGCTAGGCAACATAGTTGAGAAAAGGCTAGGCAACATAGTTGGGAATAGGCTAGGCAACATAGTTGAGAAAAGGCTAGGCAACATAGTTGAGAAAAGGCTAGGCAACATAGTTGGGAAAAGGGATGATGATGTTACAACTATAGCATTGGTTTATTTTATACGACGCTAGCTTTGGCCCGCAACTTCGTGTGATTTTTTACGGACCTAAATTTTTTTCGATACTAAAATATTAGCTAGCACTCCGGGTTGACGTAGCTTCTTATTAGCGAACTAGCTGATGCCCGCGACTTTGTTCGCACGATTGTCGTTTATCAACTGGGTTTTAATGTTTTGTGTTCGGAACTCTATTTTTTTCTAAAATAGCAGTAGCTTAAGTTACTCCTTATAATATCAGCTATCTGCGAGTGAAAGTTTTATCAAAATCGGTCCAGCCATTTCAGAGATTAGCCGGACCAAACAGACAGACAGACAAACATTTTTTTTTTTGTTGTTAAGGTACCATAGATACTTTCTTATGCATTTAGTAAAAACCGGTTATTTTCACATTACAAACAGACTGAATTTTGTTTATTTCTATTTATAGAAGACTCCGCAACCCGACTCGACTTCGCATGGGCCTATAGCCTTCCTCGATAAATGGACTATTCAACACAAAAATAATTTTTCAATTCGAACCAGTAGATCCTGAGATTAGCGCGTTCAACCAAACAAACAAACTCTTCAGCTTTATAATATTAGTATAGATTAATGCGTGCGTTCATGCTAGGCCTTTGTCGTATCTTTGTTCAAGTATATTGTAGAATAATGTCTGATGTTTACGATCACTCGGCAAACGTATCGATTTAAATCGATATTTTGTTTGAATTGAAGAAGAAAATATGTTTTCGATGTCGGTATTTAAAGAGAAATTACTTGTTCAATTGTTTGGGGATACCCTTTACAAAAGAGAAATTGATTGTCCAGCAATGAATATCTCGTGCAGTTCAATGGCTTCTTATGTTAAGTTTTAAAAGGGAAATTAACTATTTCTGTTATATTTGACACAAACATAATTGGACCAGAGATCCAATCCACATGAAGTTCGTTTTGAGTTAGAAGTCAATATCTGATGTTGCCCATAGATGTGGCTTGGTATCGAGTAGTTGTAAATACGTCTAAAGTTGTATTTTGTCACATGGATCTTTTTTGATATTAAAGATATCGCCCTGAGAATGCGTTTGGTATATATTTAACTCAATTTTGGAAAAAGTGTGGATTGGATCCTTTTTGCGTAACTACGTCCAATTATTTATTTTTTTTGTACGTGGGGAAATCCTCAGGCATACCATACATCTGGGGATAACGAAGGATTGTGTCGACTATTTACCAACTAAAACCCCATAGTTCCTCCTACTACTACCTCCTGCTTTAGGAGTCAGGTATTCGCTAGATGCATAATCCGCGCCCCCTACTACCTACTCCTATTACTAATACCTATTCCTACTCTAAGTTTATAGAGATATCGGAAATGGACTCAAGAACTTGCGTGGGCTCAAACTATGAAAGGTTCGCAGCTTATCTACGATTGCTATAATCTAAATTGAAGTTGACCAATTACAGAAATCTGCTACTGGTTTTTAATCTTTAACCAACAAAGATAATCTGACGATGCACGGCCATCAAATGTGCTACCTTGATGTACAGTTAGGTACATTACAGAACACCCACGAACAAAAATTGAACTTAGTTATACCAGCACCGACTAAGTATCTCTAAATAATTAAATTAAGCCAAAAGTCATCATCATCAGCTAGAAGACGTCCACTGTTGAGATAAGGCCTCCCCTAAAGGAGGGGAGGAGATCGCAGTGAAGTTGTTGTGTACACGGAAGCCGCTGCTGCCCGACCTCCGGATTTTCCCTTAGTTGCCTTTACAACACCCTCGGGATGAAATGGGTGGGTGCTATTCTAGCCCGGACACCCCACGGGGAGCCAAATGTGGGAGTTGTTATACTATCCAGCAAAAACAGTTAAATGTAGGTATATCTCAAAACATATATTTTGAATTTATTTAAAATTTTAATTGAAACTTATTTTAAATGCCCCCCCATTTAATCCCGAGGGTGTCGTCGAAGGCGGCTAAGGGAAAATCCGGAAGTCGGGCAGCAGCGGCTTCCGTGTGTATGTAAATATGGTATGTAAGATATACACACAAACATACACATACTGACACATACTGACTGGCTGATATACTTACATAAACAAATACATACGTATATATAGATAAACAACACTCAGACACAACGCAAGCACAAGTGCTCATCACACAAATAATTACCCTGGGCGGGACTTGACCCGCAACACACTGCGCAGAAGTCAATCGCTAAGCCACTGCGCCAACCGTGTCGTCAAATACTATAATGGTATACCATGTTTCATTTACTAATAAATAAATAGATACATGAACATGACACATCATTTTGATCTACAAGTTTTAGTATTTCATGCTCCAATTGTGGTTGGCAACTCAACACGAGTGCTCTCGCTGTGGTGTGGCAAACTGTGGTGTGGTCCATCAAAGTTAACGTCAACATGTCAGGAACTGGGTCACAGTGGTTTAACATAGACGTTTTAGACCTCTTTTTATATCTAAGTAGTTGTCTTAACTAATAGCATGCAAGAATCCATGTGACTTGCAATAAAGATTGAAACTTGGTCTTCTTGATACAATAAAAATAGTTATTTGTTATACAAGAGTGCAAAGTTGCTTTATAACCGCGTGTTCAATTTTGATGACCGAGCAAGCGAAGGATTCTAAAATTGAATCACGAGCGCAGCGAGTGATTCAAAATTAGAATCCTGAGCGTTAGCGAGGGAATCAAAAGAGCACGAGGTGAAAAATCTTTGCACTCGAGTGCAACACGTAACTTTTCATTCCACCTCAGCGAGGAAATGACTAAATGCAAAAAAAAAACGTTTACAAAGTCTGAGTTTTTAACAAATTAAAAAAAAGTTGTATGATATATTCGGCACCATAGAGGTAGCAGTAAATAGGTTTAATGTTTTTTTTTAATTCACAAACTTAGTGCACACGATGTTCTAAATTCAATTTACTTTATCCTCTAGAGAATAAAAACGGCTTTTCCACTCAGATATTGAAGATAAATTTACTTTATCCTCTAGAGAATAAAAACGGCTTTTCCACTCAGATATTGAAGATTAAAAATACTATTTCCGAGATGGTGGGATGAAAAATAGTTTATTTCTCACCAGCTAGCAACAAGGATTACAACATATTAAATAATTCAACATCATTAGTGGTAAAGGGAGGGTAACGTAGGATTTTGACTCTATCTTCTGAACTAGGTGAGGCCTGTATCTCAGAAGATAGCATTCAGTTGACAATTCATTATTTATAACCTAAAAACATTGTGTGCTACTAATTTAATTCATTAATAACATAAAAAAAGAGAAAAAGAGAGAAAAAAAGATATCTCTACATAGTACAAAACAAAGTCGTTTTCCGCCGTTTGTTCCTCTGTACGCTACCATCTCTAAAACTGCAAACGGATTTAAATGCGGTTTTTATCAATATCGTAAAGCTCTTGGTCCCGGCTGCCATTCGTAGATCTTTGACAATCGTTACAGGTAGTCAGAAGCCAGAAAGTTTGACAACCAGCAGTGCTATTCTGTTAAAATCTCCCTCGGTGAAGATCTAGGTGAAGTGAACAGTCATCCGATTGTAGTGCTTTGTCAATCCCTAGCTTCGGGACAGATGACAGCTCACTTCACCTAGGCGTTCACCGAGGGAGATTGTAAAAGAATAGACATACAGTACTTAACTGGGTTGTGGAGGTCAGATAGGCAGTCGCTCCAAGTAAAACACTGGTATTCAGCTGCATCTGGTTAGACTGGAAGTCGACCTCAACACACTTGGAAAAAAGACTGGGCAGGTGATGAAAGAAACAAAACGACAACATTTTTTTTACTTAATTGAAGTAGCTAATTAAATAACACGTCAAAATATTCATCCTTCAAGTGTTAAAATGACATCAGTAGAAACCGGTCCGACTTCGTCAAATAGAGGCTTGTTTGGTAAAACTAGTTTTTAATGTTTCTACAGTTACTAAGCGTACCTATCAATGTTGTACGAGTACCTACGTGTATGTATGTATATATATTGTATATCCTCGTGGGAATTGAATGTGATTCTGAATGACAATCGAAAATATTTGACATTCAAAACGTAACTTTAATGGTAGTTGTGATTTTGTAGGTAACTGAGGGAGTTTAGACGAAGGATAGAGTTTTTGTTGGTTTTAATAATAGGTACCTATGGGTATAGGTACTGTATAAATAACTGTTGATGCAATAAAAGCTGGCAGCATTTTCCATGCTATGCAAATTGTGCTATGCGGGAGGTTTTACAAAGATTACGACTTAATTTCGATTTTATGTAATATATCATGCAAGCTATGTCAACGTGAAACTATTGATATCAACATTTATATTTAAGCTGCTTAATACAAACAGAAAACAGTGTAGGTAGGCGTGAAATAAGGGATTAAATTTTGTATAGAAAAATTGAAACCGCTGAAGCTACTAATGTCAAAATTTTCAAATTAGTACTGCTGAAGATTTTGAAAATTGAACCGCAAATAAAATAGAATAGAACCATTTTAAATGATTCTGATCTGTGGTGTTAGTAACAATGGGAAGTATTACGAAATAGTAGATTGTTATACAAGGAGCTAAAATGACCCATTATAAGTTTTACTCCCGAGCTTTAGCGAGGGAGTAAATAGAAACCGAGTTTTAATGGGTTTTAGCGCCGTGTGTTACACTATACTTTTCACTACGATTGCGAGAAAATAACACAATCCAATACAATATGAAATATGTAGTTTATTTTATTAAAAATTAAATGTACAATTTGTATCTTCTGTAGCCGCAACACATTGCATGCATTCTACCAGAGATCGCCGATTTTAGTTCCATTTTCAAAATTAAAATGAGGTTCTTTTTTTATGTAACAGTAATAAGTCGAGTCTTTATTCACGATTATTCTACTTATGACTAAAGACTTTTTCATCCCACCATCTCGGAAAGAGTATTTATAATCTTCAATATCTGAGTGGAAAAGCCGTTCTTATTCTCTAGAGGATAAAGTAAATTTATCTTCAATATCTGAGTGGAAAAGCCGTTTTTATTCTCTAGAGGATAAAGTAAATTGAATTTAGAACATCGTGTGCACTAAGTTTGTGAATTAAAAAAAAACATTAAACCTATTTACTGCTACCTCTATGGTGCCGAATATATCATACAACTTTTTTTTAATTTGTTAAAAACTCAGACTTTGTAAACGTTTTTTTTTGCATTTAGTCATTTCCTCGCTGAGGTGGAATGAAAAGTTACGTGTTGCACTCGAGTGCAAAGATTTTTCACCTCGTGCTCTTTTGATTCCCTCGCTAACGCTCAGGATTCTAATTTTGAATCACTCGCTGCGCTCGTGATTCAATTTTAGAATCCTTCGCTTGCTCGGTCAACACGCGGTTAAAAAGCAACTTTGCACTCTTGTATAACAAATAACTATTTCGTTTTTGTAGGCTCATTGTCATATTTGACACACAAAAATTAAAAAAAAAACTTTTTCGCCTAGAGGTTGAAATGCTATTTTATCCCCGCTCTGGTATGCTACAATGACGGCCTTTTTGAGCAAGAGAAGTGAAAAATCTTATTTATCGAAATAATGAAATTGAAACTTGACATAAATGCCAACATAGATAAAAATAAAATTTGACATTTTGACAATTTTTTTTATCTCATTTCCGAAAGGGGCATAGCAGGTTGTTGTATTTTTGGGAGAAGTAGGTACGAAATCTACGCAGGTGAAGTCGCGAGCAAAATGGTAGTTACAATAAGATTTTGTGAAACTTATAAACTAGTAACTTTTAATCAAAATATTCTTATGAGCTAGTATTACCAGTGCTTTCATTTATTGCCGTATCGTCATCTCTAGTCATCTTCACCTAGTATAAAACCTGTCCTTAAAAAAAATGGACATGAAATGACACAAATCTAAAATCCGATCGCGGATATACGATGAAACGGAAACAGTGTCGAGTTGCGCCCGCGCTGACGGAAGCACTCGCTCCACCGTTTGAAGTCCATCAAGTTCTTTCATCTCGACCAATTCCTTAATCAGTTTAAGTGTACGGAAATCAACATCGTTTATCTTAGTCAGATTTGTATTTGGGATGGTTAACATTGATTTAATAGGAACATTATTTAATTTCCTTTTTCGGTTTTATATGAAAATCTTTTTAATCAGTAGTAGGTACCAAGGTATTAAAAATACTTAATATTGTCGGACGTATTTAGTATTTGGTATTAACTACTATTTAGAAGAATCACAAGGTTTGAAAAAAAAAATATTTCGCCATCTTGGAGCGGCGGCCATATTGAATTTAGTGTAATGTTACTAACTTTATCGTTTTCTACTCTTCAAACCTTTTCATTTGATATCCATATTAAGGGGCTAGAGAAAATATATGTAATCCGCCATCTTGGAGTGGCGTGGTTTACTCACACACAAATAGCCAGATCCGCTACAACTACCTATCTGTAGGACATACAAATGTTTGCTACGTGCGGGAATCGAACCCAAAACACGCAGCGTGCAACATGAAGTTGGTTATTAAAACAAAATTAGTCGTTGCACCTTGACGGCTCGGTTGGCGCAATGGTTTAACCAACTTCATGTAGTCATCAGGGACCCATAGAAATAAAATATACATAAAACTATTGTTATCTATAGGTTTATATAAGTATTATATAAAAAAAAAAAAAAAACTTAAATTAAATCATCGTTTCCAAAATCACCAAATGACCACAACACACGGATAAACAGTATGGACACACAACAACGTGTAAAACCCATCACCATTTACATCTCGTTATCTCGGCAATCATCTAAACGGACACGCGTGCCAACAGGCCGGGTACAGCTTCCCAATTCTACAAAATTCACAAGTCTCGGCCAGATTCGTACGCGTTAGAAAACATAGAGCTAGTTATGCCGGATGCGGCTGATTTACGAAATAAACCTACGCTTTTATTTGCTGCTAGACAAATGTAAGAATTAGGATGAGTGCACACGCAAAGCGATAGCGATGCTAAGCTGCAGACGATAGCGTAGGCGACTACTGAATAGTGGATGTGGCGGCGCTTACCACATGGTAAGCGGTGTAAGGAGAAGAATCAGCGTCTTCACACACCTCGCGTCCATGTGGTGTCGGACGTAAAGAATAGCACCATCCCAAATCTTCCCGTGGGTGTCGTAAGAGGCGACTAAGGGACTTACCAGAGAATGGGCTGCAGCGTTCTCTGTGTCTTTGTAACAACCATACTGCGATCGTCAACCCGCCTGCCAAGCGTGGCGATTAAACCCCCCATTTTGGGGGAGGCCTATGTCCAGCAGTGGACGTCTTTCGGCTAAAATGATGATGAAAATGATGACACACCTCGCGACTGTAACCAATATTCTTCATACAGAATTTTGGTTGCCAATCTCAATGGAGACTAGTCAAGTTATCATCGTCATATTTAGCTTTTTCCCTACAATTTTGGGGTCGGCTTCCTGTCTAACCGGATGCAGCTGAATACCAGTGCTTTACATGGAGCATCTGCATGTCTGATCTTTACAACCCAGTTAATGGGTAACAAAATAAATGGATTAGATAGATAAATACCTAAACCTAAACATACATATTTTATAATTTGTAACTTTTGTTAGTAGTAAAGACTTAAGACTATTGTTAGTAGCACTTCACTTTGCACTAAATTGTCTTTGTGCTGTCCTGTGGCACTTGTCCGCGAAAGCGACGGAACACCACGTCCTGCGGCCAAAAGTCTTCTTCCATGACGAGGGGCAGGAAACAATTCGGTACTCGCACCACAAACGCCTTGAAGTTAACGTTGTGACGCGACTCCAGTAACTGCACCCTCGGCGTGTTCTTCGTCTTTCGGCGCACGTACTCCACGATGTCCTCCGCCTTAGTGGTGTAGTGCAGGCGGGAGATATACACCGGAGTGTTCGGCTGCACGCAGACTTACATCGGGCTCCGTTGGTGCTTTGCCGCAGCGGTTCGCGTTCTTCCGTGATCGGCGTTTCCTCTTTTGCACCGTCTCGAAACCATCCCCATTATCCGCCTTATTAAAATACCACTTACTAGTAAACTGGTTGTCAGAGGCTTCTGACTACCTATAACGGCTAATAATGAAGACTAGTCAGGTACACGGGAGCTATTATAGTGCACAAGTGTGTAAACATAGGTGCACTCCCTCTTCCCTCACTCTAGTCCGATGACACGGCAATACGACACGGCCGGAGAGGAATCAGGCACAGAACCAGCGGCTTTACCTGGTTACACCATCAACTTTCTACTTCATATACTTCGAGCTGCTACTAAGATATTCCTAATGGGAAAACCCTTTATCACTTTACACCTAATCATGAAAAAAAAGTATTTTCAAAAAAAAGAAAACCGCCTTCAAAAACTAAAAAGTGTTAAATAACTTTAGCACAGAACACACATTACTTTACTTTCGGAAGTCGGTGGCGGTGGCTTTGAGTTTGTTGTTTTGTATTGCCACCGACTTCCGAAAGTAAAGTAATATGTGTTCTGTGCTAAAGTTATTTATCACTTTTTAGTTTTTGAAGGCGGTTTTCTTTTTTTTGAAAAAACTTTTCATTTTTCGCTTTTTAGTGTTGCCTTATACATCCAAATCCATTAAGAAACGGCAACACACTTAAAAGAGATTGTAAGTCCTCCAGTGATTGAAGAAACTAAAACGTCGTCTAAGTAATTTTTTTGGGAATTTGTTGATTTTCTCAAAAAGGGCTGTACCAATTTTGATAAAATTTATATGGGACCTTTTCGGAATAAACCCACACAAATAAAGATTTTGCAAATCCGTCTATATATGACAGAGTTATGACCGAACATACATAAAAAAAAAAAAAAAATATTCGGATTGATAACCTCCTCCTTTTTGAAGTCGGTTAAAAAGGGTCCAGAATTGAAGCCAGTCCATACGCATTCCTTCCTAGACGCCATATTACTCTCTCTTACCCCCAATTTCAACCATGTCCAAAAGACTGAGAAACTGACGAGTCTCTAGAATATCAGTGCATTAAAAATAGCTCTGTGAGATAAGCAAAGCGACTAATATCAACAGGCAGTGTAGCACGACCTTTACGTAATAACGTGGGCGATTATACACAGCTTAGCAGTTAGCACACAGTTGTCCAAGTGTATTTGGATAATAGTGACCGTTTAGGAAGTGGCGCATAATAGCTGAGAATCAACGGGTTTATTATTCAATATCTTTCATTCATTCATTCATTCTTGAAATCGATTTATCACTACTTGTTTGGTTTTTGCGAAATTATTGCGATGTTATTTTGAGATTTAAGATATTTTATCTATTTGTGCAAACATGAGTATACATACAGAACATGCAAGATGGTCAGTTAAGAAAGATCTCCCACGTTTGGCCTTCTAGGTGTACGAAGTGGAGAAATAGTAATTGCATTATTTTGTTTTGTAAAGGAACAGCCAATGTTATAATTAATATATTGATACTAGCTTTTGCCCGCGACTTCGTCCGCGTGAATGCCGGTTATCGCGGATGCAGACGAAGTCCCGGATTAAAAAGGAGTTTATGCCCTTCCCCAGCAAAATCGGTTCAGCCGTTTCATCTTGAAAGTGTAACAGACAGAGTTACTTTCGCATTTATAATATTAGTATGGCTTAGTATGGATAAATTCTACCATAATAATGCTAAATAGCTATACCCTGTTCACAATAAGATTAGACATAAACACAAACCATTTTTACAGTCCCTTCAACCGATTTTGACTTCTATTCCGTAGGCATAAGGATGACATTAGAGGCAAAAAAGTGGTTACAATAACAACTGTTTACTGCAGTTGCCATTTGTCATGCCACCAACGCAATATAAGTCAAAATCGGTTGAACGGACTGTAAAAAAGGTTTGAGTAAATGTCTAATCTTATTGTGAACAGGGTATAAATCTGAATTTACAACAACCCAACAAAAAAAATGTAGTAAGTAGAGTATTCGCAAATTCTCATATTTAGGAACATTGAACATAAATTACTTATCCTGGCCACTCAAATCGGTATCCACTGTAATACAGATTTGATTTCCTCATTATTTTCATCACTTAGAGTACATACTCCATATTCTATAATCCCATTACGAAACAAGACATCACGATATAATCAACTCAGTGAAATTACGTTGAACCAATAAGTTGATTGTTATTGACAAATCAACGTGTTGGTTACCGGGGTGCCCACGCGCGGCCGTGGCTGTGGCGCCCACACCATGCCCACGTGTGGGCTTAATACACCGCTGACAGTCTACTATCACAACGCGAGTTGTTTCGGGTGTTTAACAACCTATAAAGTGGTGCGTTTTATTTCTTTAAGTGTTAGTGTGAAAGTTTGGGAATAAGGAGAGCCTTGTCCCCAAACTTTGGTCTTTTTATCCATTGGAATAGGGTATTAAACTCTATATGAGAGAATAATCTATAAATATATTATTGAGATAGTTTA
Organism: Charanyca ferruginea; assembly: GCA_947361185.1. Taxonomy (NCBI): domain Eukaryota; kingdom Metazoa; phylum Arthropoda; class Insecta; order Lepidoptera; family Noctuidae; genus Charanyca; species Charanyca ferruginea. The sequence continues at coordinate 26,047,550 of OX376064.1, read as the reverse complement.
GGCAAAAAGCAGTCGGAAAATGTTAGTTTTAGTTCTTAAAAATACAAAATAAATTTTAAAATTCGTATCAAAGTTTTCATTTTTTTAATCTGTCTTATAACGCCTTGAAATAGTAGCCGCCATATTATTACGTCATACGGCTGTGTAAACAAAAAAGTGTCAACTGTCAGTCAAGCAATAGGCCCGTATAGGCTTTGTGCTTTTATTATTTTCGTAACCAACGTATTTTTTTAAATTATTACACCTGTTACAAAATATGATTATAATTATTTTTGAATTTTAGGCAAATATCATACAAAATATCAGTGCATTTGACTACACAGCATACTGTCGTCATTTCCACAGAGCAATATGGCGTCCACTACGAGGTGCTTTCGTCAAACTACGCGCGAAATTTGAAAATGTAAAATTAGATGCGTTTTTATGGCACTTATCGATATTGAGATTTTTTGGTGGCATATTAGCACTACATAATTTAATTGAGACACTTTTCAAAAATGGGTGTAATACCCTATTATAGTCCCTTCTAATAAGATACGAATAAAATTTGGAGACCACTTTATTATAAAACTAGCTTCTGTCCCCGACATCTTCCGCGTAAATTCTGTTACGGAATCCCATTTATTTTGAATAAATATCTTATAGCCCGTGGGGTGTCCTGGCTAGAACAGCACCCCCATTTCATCCCGAGGGTATCATAGAAGGCGATTAATTGAAAATCCGGAAGTCGGGCAGCGGCGGCTTCCGTGTAATTAACAGGTTCACTGCGATCCCCAAGACGCCTGCTAAGCGTGGGGATTCCTCCCTTTGGGGGAGGCTTTTATTCAACAATTGACTTCTACCGACTGATGATGGTAATGATGACAGCTTGTAGCACTCAGGGGTAATGTAGCTTCCTATTGGCATAAGATTTTTTGAAATCGGATGAGCAGTTTCCGAGATTACTTGCTACATTTAAACTTACAAGCGACCACTTTATAATATTAGCGTTGGAAAATCTAGAAGTTGATTAAATTCACCTTTCAATATTATTCTAAAATAAGTACCTAGTTTTTTTTAACTTTGCCCTACACTAGGATTTTTTCCTGTATCGTGGGTATGTTTACATACACAAACAGCCAGACCCGGAACAACTACCTATAGGCAATAAATATATTGGTCCGTGCGGGAATCGAACCCGCGACACGCAGTGCAGCAGCCAATTACTCAACCACTGCGCCAACTGTGTCGCAAATTGTGACAATATTAATGACCTGGTTTTTTAAGAAATATGTAATTTAATTATTTAAACAAATTCCGGCATTTAATCTCTAAATATATAATGTATTCAGTATTTATCACAATCTTTATCCAAATCAAGATGGCACCTAAATCGTGCTTCATTATACTCTCTTACTTTCTAACATCTATCGACACCCATACACCTCCAAGTTAATCCTAATCTAACGTCCAACACATCCATTCATTCAACTCCAAAACCTTTCAGTTGTTCGTGTAAGCGCGTGCGCAGTTCTCGCTGTATTTGGCGCGCGACAGATGCCGATCTTGCACGAACGCTCGCCGTGATCTCGAGTCGTGTCGTGGGAGACGTACGGAGGGTTTGTACTGTTTATATGTGACTAAACGGTTTGAGGATAAGCAATAGTTAAGGTACTTCCGAGTTTAGGCCGCCGCTTTTCAAAAGAGGACTTTATAGACAGTGCGATTCATACAAAAGTAGTCATATTTTGGTCGATATTAACTTTATGAAATTTTGTAGGATAAGGGCACCAAAATCTAGGCTAATGTGCCAGTGTCTCGTCAAAAAACATAATTTCTAAATGATACGTCATTCAACAGCCATGTGGTGCCAGCCCATTTTTCTACCCGTGGGTGTCGTCACTGTGGTGTCGTAGAAGGCGACAGAGGGATATTGACCAGAGAATGGGAAGCAGCGTCATTCTGAGTGCCATAACACCTACTGGGATCGCCAACATGCATCGGCCAAGCATGGCGATTACGGCTGAACCTTGGGGGAGACCTAGGCCCAGCAGTGGACGTCTTTTTAGACGTCAGGTTGACCTGTTGTCATTCAAAACTAAGCTTGAGATTTTGAGTGAACTTACCTAGATATCAGTGTCCATATTCTATCTACAAAATATTAAAGAGTTGAATTTCTTATTGGCCTAGACTAGGTACTCTACTGGGTGTAACGGAAAGGGGGTATACATCCGAAGGGAGGTCAATGTACTCGTAAAACTGAATAACATTCAACATAAAAAAAATCGAACATCAAAAAAAAATTGTTGGTATACAAAATTTAGGCGGCAAGTTAAAATTTTCTATGAAGAGACCAACAATTTTTTTTTTAATTTCGATTTTTTTTATGTTGAATGTTATTCAGTTTTACGAGTACATTGACCTCCCTTCGGATGTATACCCCCTTTCCGTTACACCCTGTATAGTATGGAACGCGCTGAAGTTCCCTAAACAGAAATCTTTAAAAAATATGAAGGGTTCCGAACTACTATTTAACATACCAAAGATATTTATATACATATACATAGATAGATATTTATATATTTAAAGATAGAGTAAACAAATTCCAAAATAATACATTTTCTTGTTTAAAATTTCATGTGTCGGATACGGTACAAAAGATACAGCCCACTGACAAACAGACGAATGGACAACGGATTCTTAAACAATTAATAAATAAGTACAATCTGAGCTAAACAGAAGTCTAGATAAATCTAAATTGGTTAAAGACAAAGTACCATAAAAAACCAAAAACTAAATAGCTGCTAATTAATCTCTTGGCAAAAGATTTGTTGACTCAACAAAATCAGTAACGGATTCATTAGTTTCCCTGAAGCGCACTTAGATACTTGGATAACCTAGTTACTAACCATATTTGTGGAGGCTCATCTACCTTATTAAAGCTATCATAACAAGCTGCCACACTCAGAGACGTCACTTAAAAATAATGAATCATTAACTTTAATCGACCAACATAAATTGGAACGCTGTCAGCCAAAAATATGATAGATTAAGAAGCCAAGTTATGTTTGTCAATTAAAGTAAAGTGACGTCTCTGAGTGTAGCAGTTAGAACACAATTCAAAACTCTAACGATCTTGCAAGACTATGATGAAGGAGCAATTGATAACAAGAACAAGTAGCTGATAAGAGAAAAAAGTGACGGCAAATTGTTTACAGAAGTCACCGTCGATTACAAAGGCGCTTGTGAAATACAACACTGTTTGTGATTAGATATGGCCTAGGGATGTGCCGACGTATATCGATAAAAATAACATAAGTACACTTCATTAATTTTAACTTTTCCCACCAAAGTCAAAACATTTATTTCAATTAAACCAAATGGTTTGAACAAATGGTAATACAGGCACTTTTAAATTGTGAAGGAATCGGTCAGTTAGTCAGGGCCTCAAGTCTGCTATTACAATAGTGTCAGAATGGTCTATCATTGATTTTCATAATGATGCCATTATATTAGTAGATTACCAAACTTGTCAAAATCAACAAGTATGAAATCAATGATAGACCATTCTGACACTATTGTAATAGCAGACTTGAGGCCCTGAAAGTTGAAGCTAGTTGCTCGTTCCAAAACGTAGGTCTCTATGGACAAGAACGAGCAAGAAACTCCACGGACACTCTCTTAAGAGCGCGTATTCGATTCGTGACGAAAACTTCATGTTTTTGCGTTTTGCCCAGAGCAATATCGTAATTATGTGAGCAGATTATTTAAAGACAATTTACAGTTTTAGAAAGATTAAGTCTTGATTTAGACAGCTACAGAGTAAAAGTATAATTTTTAATTATGGTTTTTTAAAGCGAAAACTATTCTTTCATATCGTTTTACGAAAATAGACGTCAGAGTTAACTTTCAGGACGAATACAACCATTACAATATGCCAAAATGTTTTGTTTTATGCGTTTTTCCAACAGTATATACAGTCATAAAGACAGCTACAGAGCAAAAATTACAAAAATATTACTATTATGTATTAAAAAACAATGTTGAAAAAGTAGAAAATCGGTTCACTTTGACAATTTTTTTTCACCAGTATTTGAATAAAACATGACTGATATATTTATTTTATGAAAGTAAATATTACATATGCTTAATATACAGAATATTTTTCAGTCGGTTGTACGAGCTCATTTATTTTAGACAATTATTTTAAAAAGCCCTGTAAAACATCGCGCGCTGTCGTTCGCCGATCAATTTCAATGATTCGTGCTTATTTCGTGCGTATTTCTTTTTCTGATGCACACAAACCGACCATTGTGTTGTACTATTGTGTGTCAATGCTGCTACGCCATTCTAGCAATCATTTAGATTTTGAGTTGCGCTAAATCGAATACGCGCCCTTAAATCAAGTTTTTCACCTAGTTGAATACCAGTATTTTACATGGTGCAACTGCCTTCGTAACCTTCTCAATCAAGTTACTGGATAACACGATACCCCTTGGTAAGAATAGTTGTCTGTTGGCTTCTGACTACCCATAATGACAGTCAAAGATCCGGCATAGTACCAACAGCGTTCGTACTCTCTGAGGCACGGAGGGATCTTTGGAAAAAATGGATGGTCACCTATCCACTGGCCGACCGCGGCAAGCGTAGTTTTACCAGGACGGATTGATCTGTACGACTTTTAGCTAGCCACGAGCTCCTCACAAATATTTATCGTTTTATTGCTATTGTTATTTTAATCCTAGCGTGTAATAAACTCCGTTATTTTATGAAAAACTTTTTACAAAAAAGGGAACCGCCTTCAAAAACTAATAAGTGATAAATAACTTTAGCACAGAACACACACACTTTATCTATATATGTATGTATTTAAAAAAAAAAGAAAAAGTATTTGTGTATGTATATCAGCTGTCTGACACCCATAGTACAGGGTCTCCCTAGTTTGGGGTCAGATGGCCGTGTGTGAAAATGTCCCTACATATATTATTATGTCCCTACACATGGCTTTAGTTTCGGAGGTCGGTGACTTTGTTCTGTTTGTTGTTTTGTATTGCCACCGACTTCCGAAACTAAAGTCATGTGTGTCCCGTGCTAAAGTTATTTACCACTTTTTAGTTTTCGAAGGCGGTTCCCTTTTTTAAAAAAGTTTTTATTTTCCACTTTTTAGTGCCTCCTTATCACCCAAATTCATTAAGAAACGGCAACACAGTTTTAAAAACAAAGATTGAAAGTCCTCCAAAGATGGAAGAAACGAAAACGTCTTCTATGTACTTATATATTTTTTGGTTTTTGTTGATTTTTCAAAAATGCTGAATTTATTTCAATTTGTTGTATACTAAAATCTTCTACAAAATGTAACAAACACTTTTCTGAAAACCACATCAAAATCGGTTCAGCCAAACGGGAGATAATCGCGGACAAACATACAAACATACGGGTCAAACTGAGAACCTCCTTTTTTTAAGTCGGTTAAAAAAGTAAACTATTTACATTTATTACATACGTGATGGTCGGTTATCAGCAAGGTTTTATTTTTTTTATGCTCGGAATCATTTTTTTTGTAAAAGCGAAGTAACTCAAGTTCCTTATAACACCAGCTTTCTGCCATCGAAAGTCCCGTCAAAATCGGTCCAGCCGTTACAAAGATTAGCCTGAACAAACAGATAGACAGACGAGACTAAAAATTTAAATGTTTTTTTTATATAAGTACCGGATTTACTTTTAATGCATTTAGTAAAAAGCTGTCATTTTGACATTACAAACATACACTTTAATTTTATTTATTTGTATGCGTAGATTACTATAATAATAATAATATGTAGGGACAATTCACACACGGCCATCTGGCCCCAAACTAGGGAGGCCCTGTACTATGGGTGTCGGACAGCTGATATTCATACACAAATACATTTTAAATACATACATATATAGATAAACAACACCCAGACACAAGGCAAACACAAGGGCTCATCACACAAATATTTACTATGCAGTTATTTCAACAATATGACCTAATAACTTTATTTATTTGACTGTTTTTTGTCTTTGACTTCAATATAAGTCAGGAAATTCATTAAATTAATACCTTTAGGTATACAAAAATAACCGGTATCTGAGTGGCAATTGGAAATCAATATAATAATAAGGTCACAACTCGTAAACGTCGACACATGTCGATTTTAAATGTAAACATTATCAGAACTTTGTTTTTATTAATTAAATTTAAGCGTATATTTTTATTCATAGACTGTTAATAGACAGTATTATCTATGTATAGTCCAGCGTTTACTACCGTTGTTTGAAATTTATGTCATTCCTATGCATATCTGCAGCCAAACGAATCATTTTGTTCGGTATGTTTTTTATGTTCCATGGCATCGTAAAGTAAAGATAATAATCAAAAGATTTTGGATATTCATTTTATTTTCATCTCAGCTAAATGTACTAAAACAAATCAACACCCGATAATGAAATTCATGATTTGAACAAGATTGAGAAATGAGAGAAATTAAAAAGAAATCGCTCTAAAACGACTCCAATTTCTGAAGTAGGTACTAAAAGTTTAAGTGTGAAATTCGAGAAACTTACCATTTCTTTTAGGTAATTAAAGAAAATTACTTAATTAAGTCTTAAAGTTATACAGTTCTACAAGTTTTTATCTAGCTTGCGATATAAGTAACGGGACTTGATAAATTGTTTGTAATTGAAATTAAGGGTTATTTGTTTGTTTTAAAAGAGGATACGTAGTTAAGTAAAACGAGCTACGCTCGCCGCGGTCAGTCCGTGGATGGGTGACCATCCATATTATACCGAGACCCCTCCGCGCCTTGGAAAGCACGTCAAGCCGTTGGTCCCGGCCCATCGGGATCGGGAATCGGCCGGTCATCGAGACGCGATGAATGACCGTTCGGATGTAGCAGTCCCTCAAAACGAAATATCTAATCTAAAACCTTTAAATGAGCAATTCTTGTATATACATATGTTCTAGTCAAAACTCCTAACCAGTCAAAACTACTTTTGACTGGGTTCAGTCGAAACCCTTATGAAGATAAAACCCGTTTGCGTTACCACATCAAAAATACGGAACGCCTTAGTTATAAGAATCACTACAAAACCAAAGTTTTAATAGGATCACAAAAAAAAGAACCTACCAACCTAATGGGTTTCTAAATATTAAGGATAAATTTAAACTGTTCAAAAGTAGTTTTGACTGATTCTTGTAGTCAAAAGTAGTTTTGACTGGTTAAGAGTTTTGACTGGGACATATATATAAGTAATATCTGAATCTCGGAACCGGCTCCAACGATTTTCATGAAATTTAGTATGCCCCTGCATACAAAATTTCATGAAAATCGTTGGAGCCGTTCCGGAGGAGATAAATCGACCTAGCCAGGTTTCAATAAAAAAAAATAAAAAAAAACCGAGCCTTTCTACTTATTTATGACAAAATACTCTCGTGAATAACAACATAAAAAATATGACATTTAAAACAGTAGTTAGCTTCAAAAATATAATGTCTCCAAAATAAATAAAACCAGGGATGTAAGAGTAGGCAAACTCAACATTCTTAGCATTCTATTCCATCGACGAACCCACATTACCGATACCAATATCGATATCAGTACCGATATATTATCGACATAACTGCCTCCCTGGTATTCGCGGGGTATGCGCTGGTTATCAGCTGTGAACTCCGTTATCTCTGTGAAATTGTACGCAGCTTCCGGGTACCCGAGATCTTGCCTTATTGAGTAATAAATTCTTATAAAAATAAGTACCCAGTTAGGTTGTCTTTCATAATGAAGGCGTTGTGGCGTTTTATCAAACATAATTTGTATTGTAGAGCGGTTAATTTTGTAATTTTGAATGTAGCTGATTATCTTCGAAACTACTCATTCGATTTCAAAAATTATTTCACTAGCAAGAAGCTTCTTTATCTCTGTGTGCTACTAAGCTATTTAGTCATTATAAAAAAAACCGGACAAGTGCGAGTCGGACTCGCCCACCGAGGGTTCCGTACATATTAGTAGGTACATATCCATACTTCTATACTAATCCATACCTACTATCCATACTTTAATCTACTTAATATTATAAATGCGTTTTTTGCGACATAAACGGCAGTATCTTTTTTTCACGTTAACATGGAGGGTTGATTTTTTTACAGCATCAAGGGACCGTAGACTTGAGTATATGGATATAATTTCAACTCGATACCTCCACGCGTTCCTGAGATAAAAATTCTTGACAGATAGACAGACAGACAGACAGACAGACGGACAACAAAGTGATCCTATAAGGGTTCCGTTTTTTCCTTTTGAGGCATATGTAAGAAAATGCCCGCGGACGAAGTCGTAGGCAAAAACTAGTGTTTTAACCAACACCTAGAGAAACTACCGCTTATCAACAGGGTCAAGAACTGACCCTTGACCCAGCTGATGAGCCATAGTTATGCAGAAGGCGCTGGGTTTAGGGATCCAGAGTGAGGAACCTACTCACAATGTGTGACGTGTCTGTAGCCACCATGCATCACAGCATATCACAGCACATAACGTTTTGACTTTTCTGCATGAAGAAACATTGAAGCAACCAACTCTGAGAAGAACTATTTATTTATTTATTTATACTTCATGCACAAAGGTACAAAGGCGGACTTAATGCCTTAGGCATTCTCTACCAGTCAACCAAGGGTGGTGAAGAGATAATATGGCAGGTGCATTACAAAAAATAATATTCAAAAAAGTTACAAAAAAAAAAATTATATAGACTACACATACATAATGGAATACATATACACCGAAGTAAATAAATACATACCTATATTATATATATATTATATTAATAAACGAAAAGTGTTTATGAGACAACTCTGCTCATTTGTGCTGAAAATAAATTCGCAATTTCCGCTTAAATGCATACAGACTAGTGGCCTACTATGTATAACGTTTTGACATTTCTCGTAGAAAAAACATAACAACAGTTCTTTTCAGAACTATTCTCTGTTTCTTTTACGAGAAATGTCAAAACGTTATACATAGTTCTTCTCAGAGCTGGTTGCTTCAATGTTTCTTCATGCAGAAAAGTCAAAACGTTATGTGCTGTGATGCATGGTGGCTACAGACACGTCACACATTGTGAGGAGGTTCCTCACTCTGGGTCCCTAAATACCGTCAGCATGGTTCTCACCACCTCGCTGCGGACGGAACACTATTTTCATACATATTTTGTGTAATTTCTTTCTTTGGAAAATATTAAAAAAAAAAACGATTTTTGTCGCTTTTTACTGCCTTCTTATATCATACAAATCAATTATGAAACTGTGACAAAATTTAAGACATACCTTAATTTTCCACCCTTATGCGTAAAATATTTCATGAAAATATGGGACCAACTTTGAGGACATACACTATCAATTAAAAAAAGAATCATCAAAATCAGACTACACTGAAAACAGTTATGCGTGGTAAAACATAAAAAAAAATACGAGTCGAATTGAGAACCTCCTTCTTTTTTTGAAGTCGGTTAATAAAAAATACGACAATTCAATAAAGAAACAAACATACCTTTTCTACAATAAACCTTAACACCCAGTCCCCATAAATAATGCATAATTAAATTAAGGACAAATTCCAATTTCAAAATTCGAGTTGAACACCGCCTACATGCGCTTGCGCCGCCTACGTCACAGCTTCGCAATCGATCGTTAACTACCGCTAAACATGATCCAGTAACCGTAGGGTTAAGTTAAAAGGTTACTACGGAATTAGCGTAGCGAAAGTTCGGTCAAAGAGTGAATGAATCATTCTGAATGAATGTTTGAATGCGCATGATTCACTGGCGATTTCTTTATGAGGCAATCAAATTGGATAGCATAAGTGTTAGCGCTTGAGGCAAGCAGTTATGTCTGTAGAGTATTGCTTTGCCTGATGCTTTATTTGACCTTTGCAAGATATATTTCGCTCTCTGTGTGCTCAACCAGATGTTATTTAAGAGATACTGTTTATCTTGAAGTAAGAGAAGGTTTTGTCTGTTATAGTTTGGTTCTACGAGTGAATTTCACCAAAGTTTTATATAAAGTGTTTTTTTTATAATATTCTAATAAGCTTGCGTTTGAGCGCAACTCATCTGATCTTAAGTGATGATGCGGCCTTAGGTGGAGCACGCTTGCCTAGGATGAACCGGTTCACTTGTGCCTTAAAGATACCCAGATTATATTGAACAGAGAGGCGGTCATTGAATTCCACAGTCTGGCAGTTCGTACTATAAATGTGGAATCAAAGCGCTCGTCTGATGATGAAATGGGGCAATTAAATTGTGCAAAACCAAAGCACTCTCTTCGAAATTAAAATTTTAACCTAGGTATAAATGGTGACTCAAGTCCATGATGTCAGTTAATGGCGTTTATTCAAACAGGAGATGGGTAGGAAACCCATATCAGTCACAGTTTCTCATTAAATCCGTACCCGGAACAGGAAATCTCATTCAAAATCTTTGATCGTTCTAAATTTAACTACCCACATAGTATTACGGCGAAATCCATCCACTTTCTCATGGACATTAAAAATATCGATGTGGGTTAAGAATCGAATCACGCGCACGCGTTAACTGCGCGCACGCATCCTGTACGTCGTAAAGTAAAGCCCATTGTGATAGTCCGGATACTTGCCGATTTATTTACTCTGAGCTATTGTGATTTTCTTATTTAGTGCTTATTATTTAAAAGGTTATATACCTTTACAAAATTATAATAATAATACTTGCCCCTTTACCACAGGGCAATCATGACACGATCACACCTTTGCAGAACTAATATTATTTTAAATAATTCAGACCTTAATATGACGCCTGCGCATTAACATAAAGAAGATTAATCATTCCCGATGGTAGTCTTTTGAAAGAAATAAATTCGCTTTGTAAACATTTCTGAAGTTAATTTCACTTAACGTCAAGTCCTTTTAAGTTTTCTTGACAGTAAAGTGATTTATAATAACCAGCTTCTTGGCTTCGCGTTTTACAAATAAAAAAGCTGGGTTGTCCAGATCAGGACTAAAAGGTACAACGCATTTTGAGACCTCTCCCTTTGATTTGTAAAGGTGGTCTTAAATGGAAAGAAGAGGTAGAAGGATTGGGTAAAGAATGATATTAATTAGAAGGGAGTGATATCATGACGATTGGCAAGACGAGATGGAAGGAGAAAAGGTATTGCGCCGACCTCAAGTAACATGGGACAAGAGCAAGACAGTAACAATTTCCTATATGACCCGGTAATGTGTTACAGCCAAAAAGGGAATAAGGACATCAGTTTCGAGTGGACGCGTGCACGGCAGCCAGAGTGCGTTGGAAGATGTCGCCGACACATCACCGATTTTCGACACACCCACAGCAGGTTATAATTAGTGCACTGTTAAAGCGCTCCCTCACCGGGAGCATTCGGTTTTGAGTATTACGTGACAATACCGCCTCACTGCCTGTCGAACATTCGCTTGTAATGTAGCAATCCAAGTTTCGATTTTGATATTAAAGGCAAATCCCGGTGAGAGATCGCTTTGATGTTACTAATTGCAATTGCTCACTTAACACTGAACAAACATCACATATCACACCACGCGAGTCACAATAATAATGCCACAATGATGATGATAATAATCACGCCTTTATCTGCTAGGCAGGCCTTTTCGGAACTACTTTGGGGTCAGCTTCCAGTCTAACCGGATGCAGCTGAATACCAGTGTTTTACATGGAGCGACTGCCTATCTGACCTCCACAACCCAGTTATTACACGATACCTCTTGTCCGTATGGTGTTGGACGTAAAGAATAGCACCATCCCATATCTTCCCGTGGGTGTCGTAAGAGGCAACTAAGGAATTCACCAGAGAATGGGCAGCAGCGTTCTCTGTGCCTTTGTAACAACCATACAGCGATCGCCAATCTGCCTGCCAAGTGTGGTGATTATGGCAACCCCCCTCCCCCCCTAGGGAAGGCCTATGTCAAGCAGTGGACGTCTTTAGGCTGAAATGATGATAACCTCTTGATAAGTCAGGTTGTCACACTTTCTGGCTTCTTATAACGACACTTGTCGTTATGGGTAGTCAGAAGCCAGAAAGTGTGACAACCTGACTTATCAAGAGGTATCGTGTAATAACTCAAAGATCTACGAATGCCAGCCAGGACCAACGGCTTTACCTCCTTTCCGAGGCACGAAGGAGTGTAGTATGAAATGAACGGTCATTTATCCCGTACGAGTTTTACTTATCCACGCGCGCTCCGAGATGGAATCAAGTATGGTACAATATTATGGCAATAACAGAATGGCTGTATAAAACCTCTTTACCACAGTTAAAACTGGCCATCTAACAAAGCATTTATGTCTAATATGAAGCAAGGGCATTACTCGTTCTGACAAGACACATTACGTACATCTAGCGCATGAACAAAGCGCAGTGGCTGCGCGAGAGTCGGTAGAGACACCAAATGGGCAATTACAGAATGAAAAGTTGAATCTAAGCGCAACCAAAAGCTTACAAATGAAGTGAGTAAGGGAATAGACCAATTAAACGTTACAACTATCTTGGATCCCGCAACAAAGTTAATCAGAAAAGAAAAGCAGAGTGAGAAAGAACCCATTTTTCACTTTTCTCCATATCAAGCAGGAGACAGAACAAAACAATAGGCACAAAGGGACGTTTACAACTGGAAGAAGCCCAGTTGCCAACCTCCACGGCTTACCATTAACATACATTATTTATGCAGCATTATTATTATTTTTTGGTTATTTGTACAGCTGAAAAGCTTGTAAGTTACAGTACCTGTGCGATTGCATTAGTTATACGCTTCAATACATTTGGGTAAATCCATTATAAATGCGAAAGTAACTCTGTCGGTTACGCTTTCACGATGAAACGGCTGCACCAATTTTGATGAAAGCTTGAACCCCGGGCAAGGACATAGGCTACTTTTCAATCCACGACTTTATCTGCATCTACGATAACCGACATTCACGCGAACGAAGTCGCGGGCAACAGCTAGTTCCTTATATTAATTAAGAAATAATACGTTTTTATTTCTTGTAAGGTCATCAAACATGATGAAGTCTCAGTTTATCAGCTGCCAAATCTCATATAAGCTGTTAGCTGTTAATTGATTGGCCGTAAAAAAATCCATTCAAGATTGACAACAGATTAAACTCAGAAGGGATTTAAATTTCGAAGGTGATCCTTCTGTCCTGTAATTTTGTGACGCTGCGCAAGAGTTCGTATAGCCGTATAAATCAGACGCGCGTGCGCGGTAGCTGTCACGTGTATGTGCACCACGACACACGTCATAGGGACATGTACCCTCATCAGTTCGTGATTTCGATTGGAGATGTTTAACTAAAGTGAACGAAAATTATGGGCGGTTAAATCATGGTGGATTTGTATCTTTTTTAAGCTTTAATAACAAAATCATACGAATGGAAAAGGGAATTAACTTTGTCGTCAGTAAAGACGTATATAAAACTTTAGAAAAAAAACATTGGGTAGGTTAGTCCGGACTCTATTCGCCGATCAAAATAACTAGTAGTACAGTGGGCGACGGTAGCATAGTGCAAGACGGTAGCATAGTGGAAGACGGTAGCCTAATGAAAGACGGTAGCATAGTGAAAGATGGTAGTATAGTGGAAGACGGTAGCACAGTAGAAGACAGTAACACTGTGGAAGACAGTAACATAGTGGAAGACGGTAGCACGGTGGTCACGTCTTAACGTGCACAGCTAGGGTTAGGAAGGGAAGACCTCTTTACAGTCTACTCAGGAATGTGCAATAACAGACGCTGCACAAGGAGTGTTCTGGGGCGGTATTTTAAGAAGAAACGGAAGAATTCCATGTCCTGATTCTGACCACCGGGGTAATTTTAATGGGTTAAAAATCCCACACTTCCACACCACTCCCCGGTCTTATCCCCAAAGACCAAACGCCTTTTAAAAGCTTCGCCCCAAAAACAAAAAAGCAAACTCTTGAAATATAACTCATTTCCATTTCAACGCAAAACTATTCGATAAACTTTATCGCCAATCGTACAGTGAATATTTACATACAAGACCTCCATTGAATAATACCATAAATTACGTTATTAATAAACCACTGGGTTGAGGGTTCCGATAAGAAGTGTATGAATAATGTCGTAAAGGTAGCAGAGACAAACGCAGTCTCATTGATTTCATCTTGTGATGAATGCGATGATCTCATAGTATAAGGATTAATATTGCACATTGTCCTGTCAGTGTAAAAGATGGATGGTTTTGAGGAAGATGATATTACGGCTAAAAAGGTAAATACAGAGGTGAAATTAATTTACTTTTTTATAGATTACTCTGGTTCAGGCATTATTTAACCGTTTGCTAAACTGTTAGAAGTGGTTGGTACAGTTTCAATATTTGTAAATATTTTAGCACCTTATATCTTTGAATATACTTTAGCTGTCATTTCTGTTATTTCTTTGTTTCTTGTAGTATAGTGGTTTTATTCAAGGTACTTTGTATTCATGGGTAGTATAGAACTGACGTGTATACAAAATGTATATTTTAGAACAGTAGGTTTCTTGTCTATTCTTCTACATACAAAACTACCTTTTGGAAAAGCAACTCAGTACAATTTTTTTTCTTACAAATGACGTTCAAAAGTGCCTTTTAATAGTCGGATTGTAATAAATAATTGAATAACTTTGGATTTGTGATTGCTGATAGGGATGTAAGGGCAAGATGGCATGCTGTGCCCGCGGCACATAAACTAGTGTAAGGGTGAAATAATGACGATGATTGTGCAATGATGATAACGTTGCTTTTAGATAAAGGTGGGCAAACCTTTTGAGTATTAGGTAATGTTTAGTAATGTTTATAGGGTAATTTATGGCCATACGGGTGGCTAGGTTATAGGAATTCATTTTGTGAGATTAGATCTGTTAGAAGCATGTGGGCTAATATGGGTCATATAAAATTTCGCGTCGACTCAATCCTGTACTACAGTTTTACGCTAGTTTCTGTACAATATGGCCGTTGTTCTTGATGAACTAGTTCGTGCCTTTAGCTGTAAAGTTCACAGCGCACGAGGTCAACTTCGAAGTGCATTCTATGCGTCGGAGTTGATAAGGTGCATATTTGCTATTATTATGACATTGTTTACTTGTGTAGACCTGTGCGGACTATGTAATGAGTTAATGCCAATGTCCGGAGATTGAAATAGGCTGATTGTGTAGATTATTTTTAGAGTTTAATACGAAATAAGGTAATATTAATATTTACATGATTACATAATATAAAACTTCGTATTTTAAAAGTAATCACATTTATTTATATTTTCAATATTAGGTATTCATAATTTTAATGTAATTTATTCATTTTTTAATGTAGGTAATTTATTGTAATGTTATTTAATTGATGTAGGCACTAGTACAGATCTTAATTAAGCAGTACCTACTAACAAAATATTGTGGACCAAAATTGTATCTTATAATAATAAATAAATGCAGTTAATAATAATGCACGTAAACCTACTTGCAGTAATCTATTCAAAAAACTCCTTGGTTATAACTATTGGGTACCAAAAACCAGCAAGTAAAGATAGTGTCACATGTACACTACGGATGACACAAATAACGCTCAGGATCCGCTCTGGGTTAGAGAACTGCTAAAAATCATTGAATCCTTAGCAGTTCAGTAGTTCCTATTGTCTTTTCTTAAGAAGCAGTAGTTGAATAATTATGGCTACTTGACTCAATTTAAATTCAACGTAATGATTATTGCAATAAAAGTACGTTTTCAAAAAAGTTAAATATTTAAGTGATGTGAAAGTGTCTACCGAAGGGCGCCTAAAGATATTCTTGCTCTAACCTGATCAAGGGCTAGGGGGCCAGGCTTTTCAAAATTAGAAGACTTATGGCCAAATACTCAAACGCCACTCAATTTTAAGATGCCTTTAGGATGACATTTTCTTTAAGATAAATTGAAGAAATTGTGTAGCGTTAGACTTAGATTATATAATAAAACACAACTCACGTGGATTTTTATCGAACTGCATAGGACTGCACCTGTCCAAGGTGCGCACGTTTGCTTCAGTTGCATAGTTCCTGTACCCTGGCTCGCAGCGGTAGACCGCACCAGGTCGAGACACGTTGTACTCGTAAGGGGGGAACAGCTCGGCTTCTGGAGCTCCCACTAAGATCCTGGGGAAGAGGAGATGGATTTAGTTAGATTGATGATTCTAGTATACGATTCTCGTTGGAAAAAAAAAGTATGATTATAAAGATTTAATTCTACATATTTATAAGATTTTTTTAGGTATCAAAAAATTCTTCCACGTCGCCGTTGTTGTCTAGAAATGTGTCCAAGAGACTGGCGGCATTGCCACGTGGGATGACAATGCTTCCTTGCAACTTTTTCTCAGGTTTATTTTTTTCGAAAACATGTTTTAAACGTTATTATAACTAAACTTTAAACCCCTGATACTGTCGAATGCACCCGTTAGCACCATGTTTTGCGTACATTAAGTACCATAAACATTGATTTTTCACACCAAAAATTAAAGTCGTTTTCAGCAATCATTCTTGCTCAATGTTGAGCAAAAATATTGCTCGATGTTGTTTTGCTGTTGTTGTTGTTGAGTTTGATGGGTTGGTGGGTTGGAAATAAATAAATGGTTTACATTAACAATAAATATCTTAGAATTTAAAATAGAATACAGTTGCTTATTTTCCTGAACTAATGCGTAGGTAGTAAACACTACCGTGAAAGAAACCTACAATTCCAATCGTTAGTCCACGTCCTTGGTTGTGATTCTGTAAGACCTCATTCTAAACTTCGAATCTGAATCCGCTGTGAGTTTCTTAATTGGCATTCTAAAAACTCGGTTGATAATTCGAATTTACACTAGCGCCACCCTTGCCAGCGTGTCAGCGCGTTGATTTAAATTGACAGGGCGATTTTGACAGATAAAGTATGAGTTGATGTAAGAAGTGACATTCTGTAAGGTAATTTCCCCGTCACTTCGACGCTCACTTCGCACTCGAACCCGATTCAAAGTGTAAAATATATCAAGGTCATTTTGAACCTTATGCGAAGTGACAGTGAATAGCGATGTGAGATGCGAGTTGTTGTTTGAATTTTACAGAATCGATTTACTGAACTAGGTTGAACCTGTGGTTCAGGCAGTGTGCATAGTAAACAGCACCTACAATGCACGAAGTTTACAGAAACCTACAATACTCAACGTTTCTTCACGTCCTTATCTCAAAGAGATCTACACTCCACTCCATACACAGCACAATGCCTCATAGTAGTCCACACCCATAAGCATTCACCTCATAACCTCACCAGGACAAAGCAATCACACCATCATAGCTCAGGAAACGGGTCATACAATCAGAAGACTCTTGGCTCGCAGCCAGCACGCAAATAGCTCGGGGTTCAATCCCGGTCGGGTACCTCGCCAAATTGTATTTCTATGCTGTGACTCATGTGTGACGTGTGGTGTGTGTGTGTGATGTCATGTGTGGTTTTGAGTGATTCGTAATTTTGGTAACGTAAGATGTGATGTGAAGTTCCTACAAAAATGATCTGTCATTGTTTTCCTGAATTTCTGTTAGGCTCTGCAACAAAAATATTGTCAAAATAATTATGTTTGGATATTTAAGAAATAGGCTGGATATTGACCAGATATTAGGCAGGAGCGTCCTTCTGATTACACCTACTGCGATTGCATCGGGCAAGCATGGTGATTACGGCTGAACCCAAGCGTGGGCAGAGACCGATGCACAGCACTGGGCGTCTATTATGATGATGATGATTTAAGAAATCTCAAGGAGAAAGAAGTTGAATCGTTCATGAGATGTTGTCTACATAATGCACATACGTCGGTCTACCACAAGATCACAGGTATCAAACTAGAAAACCTACACCTCTGTTTCTTAGGTCCATATTGACCGTTTGCGGCTGTTTCTTTATTAGCTACTAGTTTCTGCCTGCGACTTCGTCACCTTAGAAATATAAAATAAAACATATCCTGTGGGACTCGGGAATAGTGTAGCTACCTAATAATCAATTAAATTTTGCAATCGGACTAATGCGTCTCCTTTTCCTTTTCTTTTTCGATGTTTGGCGCATACGTTAAAGCGACGATATACGCCGACCTTGAGCGACCAGAGAATCGTATGCGCTGCGTCCAAAACTCTCAAAATTTAGTCGACAAAATTAAATAAAAGATAGTATTCTTTAACTTTAAAAAAAGCGTATACTAAAAGATAGATAATAAAATTGTCTGTAAGATAGTAAAAGTTTCGTTTAAATATTCCTGGTAGGTTTTGTGTGATTATCAATGTTTTGTCCGCGTCAGACACAACTTCACGATTTAATTAATCTATTTAATACTAGCTTCTGCCCGCGACTTCGTACGCGGATCCTGTTGCTTATGCCAGCGACAACGGGGTTGGCAAAATCGAAGATCTGAAACGTCTGATGTCGAATTCGGTTCAATTTTGGCCAGTAGAGTTAAATTTTCAATGATATACCGTCAATGATATATCGTCATCAAAAATCAGTCCTAAACTGTTACCGCCTTCACCGCGTGGAGGTACTCCCAGCTTATGTTATTTTATAAGATACAGTGAAATTAGTGATAGCTTTGATTTTAGTTATTAGCTTTGATTTTCACATCAGATGTTTCTGATCTTCGATTTTTATAAGTCAACAGGAAATGCCCATCAGACCGAACAACTTTTGCTAAGACGTCATTCCTATATATGTCATGGTGTAGCTGGGCTCTTGGAGTTCCACATCAGGTGTTCCAGATCTTCAAATTTATTCTCTCAGCAGAGAATGCTCGTCACGTGGAACAATTTTTGCTATGGTACCATTTTTGTATCTCTTATAGTTTAGCTGGTCTGTTGCGATTCTGCATCAGGTGTTCAAGTTTCCAAGATAAATTATAGCCTATATGTTGCCCAGACTTAATACCTATACAACAAAAGAAAAATCATTCAAATCCGCCCAGTAGTTCCGAAGATTAGCGTGTACAAACAAACAGACAAACAGAATTTTTTTTTGGATTCGTGCTCTTTTACTGTTCCTAAACCCCCCTCAATTATTATTTTTTTAAATATATTCAATATACAGACACAGTTTTGTTACTGTTTTATTATATGTATAGATATAGATGAACTTAATCAAAGATTAAGAGAATGTTCTAGTTTAACTGTAATCTGTAAATGCAAAATATTGTACACATTTATTTTTAAAAGAATAAGTATGGAGTTTCTTGCCCATTCTTCTCCATATGAAACTACCTTTTAGAATGGGCAACTAGAATCAACTTTATAGTTTTTTATAATGACGTTCAAAAGTGCCTTTTAATGGTCTAATTGAAATAAATGATTTGACTTTGACTTTAACATATTCACTTACTAAATTAAGATTTTTTTTTTTTTTTTTTCAAATCATTTACACTACACATTTTGACGTGTTGTCCGTTTAAAATCTGCAAAAGTCGCTTGTTAGCGCCTTAAGATAAGTTGCAGAGATTATTATGTTTCCAGTAATAGCAATGACTGCATTTATGAATGACTAAGTAAGATTAAAATAATAAATGATCGGACAGTAGTAAAATTAACTTTACGATCAAAGCCAAGCTTTCAATAAATATCCAAGGAGATTCAGGTAATAAAAGCAACATTTAGCAATTTATTTGGGCAAATGTGCATTCACTCTAGTAAACGGATTTAATTTACAGAATCTAATTTCAGTTAAAACTGAACGCATTTACAATATAAATGTAAATGGAAAACACAAAGGAATACAATTATAAATTGAGAAAGATCTCAATTTTGACATCGAATCTAAGACACATTCGAATCATGTTGTTTCTCTAAGTTACTGTATATATCTGGCCAATATATAATAGAAACTAAAACATAATTTCACTCCCATTTTCATAGTAACAAGTCAACGAAAAAGTTTGCATGCAGTTTTGAATCTGACATATTATTGGCCTTTTTTTCTGTCATCAGTGTTCCAAATTTGAATTCACGAAATTAACCTATAAAACAAAACAAATGAAGGATTCTTCGAATTACTAATCCGGGAGTGTACCTATCTAATTTTGTTTATTCACGTCAGTAAAATGAGCTCTATTTAAATGAACGATGAACATTGAACACACTCACTCAAAAATGATTACTACGAATCGATTTCTAAAAGACACGACACTCCGCCACATTAAAGTTGATATTTTTACGTCTCCTGCCCTAGGTACTAAGGTAAGGTGTTTAAATAGCTCACTGGAAATAGTCCCCTTTCCGGCGCCAGGAATAGACGAGTCACCGCGCGGTTATCAACAGTGAGGGAAACGGTCTCAAATGGGGACGTGCTTTGAGGAGGTGAGACTAGAGGTGTGTAGATTTGAGTTTATTGTGTGTATGTTAAGTGGTTAACAAGAAGGGATCCATGTGTATAAAAGTTCATTCCGGAATGGCTGCTATCGAGAAATAAATTAGGTTTAATTTTGCACAAACTAATAAACGAATGTAATGAAAAATCAATTTTTCTAAAAGATAATTTATTTGTCTTAATATGCGCTTACATACAAATTCCAGACCAGACCAGAGGATGGGCAGCAGCGTCCTTCTGAGCACCGTAACACCTACTGCGATCGCCAACATGCATCGGCCAAGCATGGCGATTACGACTGAACCCCCCCTTTGGGGGAGACCTATGCCCAACAGTGGGCGTCTTAAGGTTGACATGATTATGATGATGACACACAAATTAAAGCATAGTATCTCAGATAAGGTATATGAAGTCCATACATGCTTTACAGGGATTACAAATTGGTATTTTACTTAACAAGACGAAATAAATCTAAGTTACTTTGGTTTCTTAACCTACATTCATATTCATTTTAAGGCGACGATATACGACTTTTACAGATTTTAAACTGACAATCACGTCAAAATGTGCAGTGTAAATGATTTGAAAAAAATATATGTTAAACTAGAACCTTCTCTTAATCACTTAGTAAGTGAATATTTTTAATTATATTCATATTATATAGTTTAATTAATACGTGAAGTTGTGTCTGACGCGGACAAAACATTGACAATCACACAAAATCTACCAGGTATAATTAAACGAAACTTACACTATCTTACAGACAATTTTATTATCTATCTTTTATTATACGCCTTTTTTTTTAATTTTGAAAGAATACTACTTTTATTTAATTTTTTCGACTAAACTTTGAGAGTTTTGGACGCAAAACTGATGCAAAACGGACGCAGTCTGCGTCCAAAACTTTCAAAATTTAGTCCGCGTCATCATTTAATGTTTAATGTCATTGTGTGTTTAATCGTCATTTAATGTTTTGTCCGCGTCAGACACAACTTCACGAGTTAATTAAACTATTTAATATGAACTTAATCAAAAATATTCACTTTCTATATGATTAAGAGAATGTTCTAGTTTAACATATATTTTTTTCAAATCATTTACACTGCACATTTTGACGTGATTGTCAGTTTAAAATCTGTAAAAGTCGTATATCGTCGCCCAATTTATGATACGAACAATCATTCAGAAAAGACTCTTATCTCCAAAAATGTATGCTTAGAATAACTTGTGATTAGATTTTGAACGTTTAGCTATGAGTATTGTCTTTCTGAACACAAAGAGTACAAGAGCGATAACAACGAGTGGTAGTATAGGTAACGTATCTAATATTGAAACATTGAAATACAAAAAAAAGGAATCACAATCAGCAGGTGTATGGCGCCGCGCCGCGCCACATATTATGACTCACCTGCCAACCCTAATTCTGTCGCCGCAGTAATGACCCGAGCAGTCTGTACTTAGTCACTTATTGCTACTCATTGCACGAATAAACACAACTGCGGTATTTCCCGAAGCGACCGTACAATGAAAACTGGGAGTTGGAAAGGATAAACAGAGAAAGAGATGTACGTTTTAAAAAGAGATTTGTTTATGTACATTTATTTAAACTTTATGCAACAAAAGGTACAGAGACCAGCTCATCAAGCTACAACAATCTGTCAAATTTCTTTGATAGATTTTCAACTTTATTGCAAAAGGTTAAGGTTCATATTCAATTGGGAAAATTTTACAGTTTGGTATGACTTGATGTGCTGGCGTCTGTAGAAAGGCAGATTTAAATTTACTCAATAGCAAGCAATAATCCTCCCGGCAGAATTTCGGTCACAGTGGCAAATCTCAATCAAGTCTAACCAAGTATGTAGAAGATATCTATTCTAATATTATAAAGATGAAGAGTTTGTTTGTTTGTTTGGTTGAACGCGTTAATTTCAGGATCTACTGGTTTGAATTGAAAAAATTTTTTTGTGTTGGATAGTCCATTTATCGAGGAAGGCTATAGGCCTATGCGAAGCCGGGTCGGGTCGCTAGTTATACCTATATAGTGCACAAGTGTGTGAGAAAACACAGATGCACTCCCTCTTCCCTCACTCTCATAGTGCGGTGGGACGACAATCCGACACGACCGGAGAGAGATCAGGCGCAGGTCCAACGACTTTACGTGATTTCCAAGGTACGGGGGTGACACGGCAGTAATTTCCAACCTCCGAACCTACTGATAAATTCCTAATGGAAAAACACAATACCACAACAATAGATCTATACACGTATTCGAAAAGTATACCTAAGCTAGAACCTATTATTTGTATTAATAATAATTTATATACATATAATTTGTATTGTGTAAATATTGTACGAATTTGTCCCTAATACCTGCACAGTAATCATATTTAATCACTAGCACTTTACTCTACTTTCTCGATAAATGGACTATCCAACACAAAAAGAATTATTCAATTCAGACCAGTAGATCTTGAGATTAGCGCGTTCAATCAAACAAACAAACAAACAAACTCTTCAGCTTTATAATATTACTATAGATTTCAATTGATTAAATCCATTATTATTTGCAAGTATGTTTCATTTTTCACAAAAAAATTATGACGTATAATTCTGTTAAGTTTTACATACCAATAAATGTGTTTGTTCCTATTGAGTATTAAAATAACATATAAAGCAGCCGTCTTTTTTAATTATAGAGATGAGATCGGAGCTTAGTTTCATACAAAAATTTAATAAGACCCAAAACTGACAAACATAAGAGATGTCTGATCATCATTATATTATAATATGTGCGTCGCTTTCGCGTTAATAAAAGGTTTTTCTTTCTTTTTTTCTTTGTGTAACGAATTTTCCTAAAATAACTGTGTAATTTTAAAATAATACCCTACGATAATTACAGTGACAGCCCTACTCTCGCGAACGGATTTAACCCTCCAAGTGCAATGTGTGTGCAAATTTCCGCACCTGCGCTGAGGCAGCTCGTATAGATTATACAACCGATATCGATGAACGGAAACAGTAATGTCGATAAACTTTGACAGTTATTGAACTGACTACAGTGTAAACTTCACGGGAAGATGTGCTAACTACTTATGCTGATAGGATAATCCTAGATTAGGAGGTAAGCCTGCTTACCATAGAACCTGGACTATTCACAGAATCTGCTTTGGTAAACTGTAAGCAACTCATAAGCCTTCGTATTCAGAAGATGTATGCACTTAATCCATACTAATATTGAAGTAAAACTGTTGCTTGGTTGTTAGTAAAAGTAATATCTGCAATATCCAATTGTAAAAAATCTTTCATGGTTAGAAAGCTAGACTTTTGCCGAGTCTCAAAGGATATTATTTATGGTACACTTCATTTCTAAATGGACAAAATCGGGGGCAGAAGGTAGTATGCAATACATTGAAAGTTGTAAAGTGATAAAAAGTGTAGGTACTTAAGAACTTTTTACCCATTCTTCTCCATGCGAAACTCCAACCATATTTTACAAAGATTAAAATTCAACTGTTTTTTCTTGTAAGTAACGTCCAAAAGTATCTTTTAATTGAAATAAAGATGGATGTATTGCAATTTCAAATGGAGCAGGCACGTTTTAGAGTGGACACCGCGCTTGGGCAAGCGTTGTGTTAGACGCCCAGCGGCACGATGGAGCAACGCTTTGAAGAAGGTGGCTGGGACCGGGTTGCTTGGCGATCTCTGGGGGAGGCCTACGTTCAGCAGTGGACGACAATAGGCTGATATGACAATGACTCCGGAAACGACAGCAGTTAACGTAAACTAACCGACACGACATCTCTTATCAGCGCTACCTACCAACGCAATGTCATCTAAACGTCAAAAATTGAAAATTTACATAATGTTCCTTCTTTAGCCGTGTACTAAGATATTCTGGTTTGTGTAAAACAACATTGTATTGGCACTATGTAGCTGTAAGGCCGAGGGGCCATAGCTCGGAGAAATGGTTCAACGTTTAACTATAAAACCGTTTCCGACAGTGAGGCGTGCCGCGACTAATCTGCCAATGTAGCGAGAACGTTACTAGCTGGGCTTGAGTTAATATTGTGGGTAGGTAACTGTGTTTTAGAAAGAAACAATACATCTTTTAGTTACACTGCAGTGGCAATTTGAATACTTTTGGCCGACTTACGAAGCGCGACGAACTGCAGGAAAAAGGTCTTTCATACCGAGAAAGCACGAGCATTGATTACCACTATTACCACATTTGCTCAAATGGTAGATAGATAGATTAAACATTTATTCGGTACATACAAAAGACACATCACAACACAAAAAATACAAATAAACTATGGATTAGAACAAAGTAAGGTGCGTGTCTTAAGCTTGCACCAAATGCGAGTCCAGCTCAGCATGTGTCAGGCAAATATACCTGACGCTGATATGACGCTGGGTAAACGTAGTCATATTGCGTCCCTGCACCGTTACTTTTGCCAGAATTAACAGTGGCGACTATTAAAAAAGAACCGAGGCAATGAAACTCGGCGAGTCTCGCAGAAACATTATAACTGTTTTGAATCCGGCAACGAAATTATTCATAAAACAACAGCGGAGAAGTAAAAATACTTCCTTACTTAATAGAAGATATTTTCCACTTTCCTTCAAATCAAGCAGCAGGAGACTGAATTGAATAAGCTTCATGCATGAGAAGCGGACTCCTAAACCTTTTTTAATAGGTAAATAAGATAATAATAGACCATAAACATAACGAAAGCAACCATCTTCATATGCCAATAAAAGGTCCAAAATTTTGCATGATCTTTACCAAAAATAAATGGGTGTGAAATTTAACCCTGGTAAGCCTAAGGTTAATCACGCTAAATTAATGCAATGAGTGTATCTTCAGAACCATCGCGGACTTGTAAAGTACTCAATGTTAGGTACTCTCTTCATGTTTAGGGTGAGTACTACCATAACGACCATAGAACAGATAAAGAGGTCCCTCTTTTATCTGGGGTGTGTATCTGTAAGTCCTCATTCTTAACTTCGAATCTGAATCCGCTGTGAGTTTCTTGATTGGCATTCTAAAAACTCGGTTGATAATTCGAATTTACACTAGCGCCATCCTTGCGAGCGTGTCAGCGAGTTGCGACAGGGCGATTTTGACAGATAAAGTATGAGATGATGTAAGAAGTGGCATTCTGTAAGGTAATTTCCCCGTCACTTCGACGCTCACTTCGCACTCGAACCCGATTCAAAGTGACAAATATATCAAGGTTATTTTGAACCTTATGCGAAGTGAGAGTGAGTAGCGATGTGAGATGCGAGTTGTTGTTTGAATTTTACAGAATCGACCTACTGTTCTGTGACAACGACCAACCCACGTAAAAAATATTTGCTTAAGAAATCCCGAGACACACCCACAGCAAGACGAAAATCCCATTTTCACACCACTAAGAAGCTATTCAAAATCATTTATCAGATCTCACCAACATTGGTTCACGATCAATCACCAACGTTGCAACAAACGTTGGCTAATGACGTAGCTCATCAGCCATCATTGTGCAAGCTTCAATAAACACAATGGATGCAACATCAATTATGAACAATACGGACATACGCATTTAATATTAGATAATGGTTGCAGGAGAAATGATCTTTGAGATTAATAACTCTTGTGTTGTACCTACTTGTAAAGGTAGCTTTGTGATGCGATGGGTGTGGTTCAATCTTTTTCGATTTAGCAGGATAAGTAGATTAGATAGTTTGTGATACAACCGACCACAAGCCCGCTACACTATTCCTAAATCATTGCATCTCTTGTAAGCCATAATCAACAGTGGCGACCACAAGAAAAGCACCAAGCCAATGAAGTTCAACGAGTCCCGGAGAAACGATTCAACTGTCTTGGATCCCGCAACGAAATTAATCCGAAATGAACAGCGGAGGGGTAAGAAAAAAATACATATTTTTCGGTGCCCTCCAAATCAAGCAGGAGACAAAATACAACTAGACCAATAGGCATAAAGGGACGTTTACAACTCGTAGATGCTCAGATACCAAGCACCACGGATTATAATTATCTTAATAAAATGCGTCCTGACAACGCATGTGAGCTGTTATATTTTTCCTAACAGCCCATTCGAATATGGTAGATCGGTAGATAGATCCATCGTAAAAAGAAAAAAAAAACTTATTATTGGTAAGACGCTGAAGCCGATATTATACATACTTAATATTATAAATGCGAAAGTAACTCTGTCTGTTACGCTTTCACGATAAAACGGCTGAACCGATTTTAATGAAATTTGGCATGAAGATAGCTTGACCCCTGGGGAAGGACATAGGCTACTTTTTAATCGGCGACTTCGTCAGCATTCGCTGTAACACGATTCATGCGGACGAAGTCGCGGGCAAAAGCTAGTAACTTATATTTAGTAAAAAATCAAAATCAGCGAGATATTTGAGTGAACATGACAATGCTCTCAACCGCCATGCTCATTTATGTCAAACACATATAATTTACTGTAATAAATGGCTCCATGTTACACACATTCACAAATTTGAAAAGGTTACCGAACCCTAGCCTAGGCTAATTTAGGAACAGATACATAATATATATATTTTTATTTCCTCTTATGGAAAATTACAAACACTTGCCTACGTAAACATTGGAAATGATTTTATTATTAAGTGTACCTTTAACCACAAACAAAACAAACTCATTGATTAAGCCATTTTCCTCAAACAATCGTCGTCATCGTTTTAACAAATAAAATGAATAACTATTCCCTATAAAGAAACGTCAGCACATGACGTGTCTGCCCGTCTGTACCGCGTTAACTCAAGACAATTAGCGAGGCAAATTGTACGTCGACGCGCCAAAGACATTAAAATTTGTGATGATTTGGAGTAAGCCTCGATCTTGTATTAGAAGACTTGGAGAAAATGACAAGAAAGGGAAAGAAGAAGTTAAAGAAGAAGAGACAAAAGAGACGAACGGAGAAGAAATATAATTTTACAGAATAATTAAAAAAAAGAGGATCTAAATGTTTAAGAATTTGAAGGAATTGACCTTAAATAGGGACTCTAATATAATGACAAAATCCAAACTAATATTATAAATCCGAAAGTAACTCTACCTGTTACGTTTTCACGATGAAACGACTGAACCGATTTTGATGAAATTTGGAATGAAGATAACTTGAACCCTGGGGAAGGACATAGGCTACTTTTTAATCCGTGACTTCGTCTGCATCCGCGATAACCGACATTCACGCGGACGAAGTCGCGGGCAAAAGCTAGTAATCCATAAATCACATAACGGCGATAGCATTATTACTTTTTTGTGTAATCTGTTTGCTGATTATTTCAATTTTTGTTTCTTTTTTCGATGCAGTAACTTTTTATCCTAAACTCAATACTTATTATTGCTTTAAACAAAAAGTCGTGAACGAAGAAGTGAACGGGAATAGGCTCATATGATGATGAAAAGTTAGGGAGCTAAACCAGCCCAACGCAAGTATTGTTAATTTCTTACTTTTGCTGCTTCCATTGTACGTGTTAAGCAAATATAGCCTATTTTGTATTTGAAAAATACAAATACAAAAAAGAGGGACTACGTACTTAGGCAGTAGTAGCTCTAAACAGCTAGAGAACAAAAGTGTGTGCATCCGTTTCTGAGATATGACTCAACAAATACGTAAATATTTTCTAACTTTTCATTGTCACAAACTTAAACCTTTTCATACCTTAAGGGAATGTAGGTAATTAAAATGTTTTTTTGCTACAATCAGTCACAGGTATTCATACAAAATGGCCGTATATATTCTATGTCTAAAGAATTCGTATGTCTAAAGAATGTTAGTAGCAAACAAGCGTGGTATCAGCTACTTATCATTCCGCACACATTGCAAAAGTCAATTGAGGGAAACATGTAATTACATACAAGACTAGTAAACAGTCTTATGTATGTACTACTTGGCAGTATTGAATTTTATTACCAACTTGTTTTTTCCATCACTTTGTATTCGTTCAAGCAAATTTCAAAAACTGCTGAACGGATTTTCATATAAATTCAAGCGGACGAAAATACAGTTAAAAGCACTGGCCTCTACCCACTTTTTCGTCCGCAACATTTATAAGGGTGTTTGTTACCAGACCAACCGATCGATCAGGCATCGATCGATGGTAGAATGGATTAGTCGGCGTCGATCGATAGTTTCTACTAGACCAACCGATCAATTGTCGATAGATCGATGGTAGAATTTATTAGTCAACGTCGAACGAGCTGCTTGATTATTATTACTGATGGATTATAGCAGGGGTTAATCGATCAGCCTCGACCGATGCCATCGACGGGCAGGCGATTGGTTAGTGGAACGATATCCGTCGATCAGCCAAAGCTACCACACCAATCGATCAACGTCGATCGATGTCGATTGATGACATCGATGGACGATCGATCGATTGGTGTAGTAACACCCTAAATAACTGTACTAATGTTACTTCAAGTCAAGAAATGCTTAAACGATAAAAAATGTGTGGTAAATAATCAATTAGTTTACCCCTCCACTGTTATTTTCTGATAGCTCGTCGCTGAAGCTTCATTGCATCGACTTGCTTTTCTAGTGGTCGCCACTGTTGATTCTGACTTTCAGAAGTTGCAGTGATGAGGGAATTGTGTCCCAGGCTTGTCTCAGAAAAAAATATTGTTTTATTTTCATTTGTCATTTGTAGAAATACTAGATTTAATTGTTTTTCCATGGAAGATAATAATTAGGTTTCGAACTGTCGAAATAAACCAATGGGAATAGTGTGGCAGGACTGTCCCATTTTTAACCGATTAAAAAAAAAGGAGGTTATCAGTTCGACCCGTATGTTTGTATGTATGTATGTTTGGCCTCGATTATCTCCCGTTTGGCTGAACCGATTTTGATGCGGTTTTCAGAAAAGTGTTTGTTACAGTCTGGAGAAGGTTGTACCATAAAATAACTAGAAAATTTGAAAGCGCTTTTGAAAAAAAAACAACAAAAACCGAGAAGACGTTTTCGTTTCTTCCATCGTTTCTTCCATCTTTGGAGAACTTTCAATCTCTGTTTTAACAGTGTTGCCGTTTCTTAATGCAATTAGGTGATAAGGAGACACTAAAAAGTGGAAAATAAAAACTTTTTTGAAAAAAGAGAACCGCCTTCAAAAAAATACTAAAAAGTGTTAAATAACTTTAGCACAGAACACACATGACTTTAGTTTCGGAAATCGGTGGCAACACAAAACAACAAACAGAACAAAGCCACCGACTTCCGAAACTAAAGTCATGTGTGTTCTGTGCTAAAGTTATTTATCACTTTAATTTTTTTTTGAAGGCGGTTCTCTTTTTTCAATAAAGTTTTTATTAGCTTTATGTAATGTTCTAAGTTATCATTACCTTTTTAGCTGTTTCCAAACTATATTGGGGTCGGCTTCCAGTCTAACCAGATGCAGCTGAATACCAGTGTTTTACATGGAGCGACTGCCTATCTGACTTCCACAACCAAATTACTGAGTAACACGATACCCCATGGTAAGACTGTTTGTCAGACTTTCTAGCTCGTACCCATAACGTCTCTTCTTCTTCGTATCGCTGGCACGACAGTCTTAAATTTGTTTGGCCCAGAACTTAGCCACCTCCACTGCATCGTCGGTGGCAGCGCATAAAGAGGACATGACAGGAGGTGGGGCATGGTTTGCAACTCGGCGCCACATGCACAGCCTGCTGCTGCTTTGTCGAGGATAAGGGAAATAATAACACAAAGAAACCAAAAAAAAGACCAAAAAACCTCAAAAAGACCAAAGAGGCCAAAGAGACCTTTTACAATCTTCAATCGCGTTTTCCCTTCACAAAGTACCTACAACACTACCTACTGAGTCAGTATTTAATCAGCACTTTCAGCACACAAACCCATTTAGCTAAGAACAAGGAAACAGCTCTATTGACTCCACAATGTGCTAGATACTGCGTTATCAGATTGTCACTTGTTTACAATTAGATACTCGTTGCATCACGTATTATGTTGTAATGAGAGCGTTTGATAACAGCTGTGTTTAGCAATCTAGATAATCCTCAGCATCTGCCTAGCCTTTTCCTAAGTATGTCTGGGACGGGTATTTTACACATACCTCCAGAACCCAGTCACTGGGTAACACGATACTCTTTGGTAAGTACTCGTTGTCAGGTTTTCTGGCTTCTAACTACCCTTAACAACTTTGAAAGATTTACATATGACATCCGGGAAAACAGCTTTACCTACGTGCTTTCCGAGGTACGGAGGACTCTCGGTATGAAATGGAATGGTCACCCATCCACGGAGCGACCGCAGCAAGCGTAACTTAACCATGATCTTTCGCAAGTTTATATTTCGTCACAAGCTATTCGTTTAGCAATATAGATAATGATCGACTGCAATCCCAGAGTTGCCAAACCCCACGGAATAGAAAAGAACAAGAGTGCCCACGTAGCTAAAACGCGCGTGTCACAATTATGCGGAAGAATATGTAAAATAATAACAACCTTCGTCAGTTGTAATAAGTCTTAATTTTGTATGAACAACACATTCAACTTAACGCTAAGCTCATTTGTAGTTCAAACAAAATAAAGACTTATTACAACTGACGAAGGTGGGTATTATTTTACAAACTCTTCCGCATAATTTTCTTCCCACTATGTCATTGTAACATGGCTAAAATTTTAGGAATAGCTAGAGAAACATGTTTTTAAGAAGGTATATCTTTATCATGCGATATGTTGTGGAGCAAAATGGAGGAGGTCTTTACCCGTTGAGGGGTCCATATTGAAGTATTTATGAATTTTGAAAACTAACTAGAAAATTGTATTTATTTAATATTTAGAAATTTAAATTGAATATTGAAAAAAAAAAGCTGTTCATTTAGCAATTATATATGATGTAATTTTAATGATCATGACACGATCATGAAAATGAATTGTAAAATTTAGTTATTTTATGCATGTATTTTGTAATTGTAATCCACATTAAGTTAATTATATTTGTTGAAGATTATATTTATTTAATATTTTGTAATTTATATGGAAAACTGAAAAAAAGAATGAATTTGTTTAGTTAGCAATTATTTATTATGTGATTTTTTTAATGATTATTGTTTATGAAAAAGAATTGTGATTATTTTGTTCTTTTATGCATGCACGTTATGAAATTGTAATCCTATGATATATTTGATTTTATAAGTAATTCATATGGAAATAAAGAGGCTATATTATTATTATTATTATGTTGTACTACATCTGGCTGAAATTAGGATCCATGGAAAGTATAATAAACTAACTTTTTACACCGACATCGTCCGCGTAGTTTGTGTTACAGATCCCTAATGAGCACTCAGGGATAGCGTTGGAATAAAAGTAACTTTTATACATAGAAATCACATGTCCAGGTGTAGAAACACACCTTGGGACAGGTTTAAGTTCAGCAGGTGTCTTTTATAATTTGGAATATAAATCATTTACATCTATAGATAAGAGTAATTATAAAAGCATGTTAACATGTTTACACGAAACGTTAAACCGAAATCAACTACTTGGAATTGACAAGTATTAGACGCCAGTACACCAAGCCATACCAACCAAACTGTCAAATTTTCCCAATTGAATATGAAATCTTTTACTTTTGCAATAAAGTTGAAAATCTATCAAAGAAATTTGACAGATTGTTGTAGATTGATGTGCTGGCCTCTATACATGGACCTGATCAGAGTTGAAAATATACTGTGCGGAAAATAAATCATCTCCTTATTTTGATAAACACTTTATTATCATTATAAAGAAAATACGAATTCTTAAGACTAACCGCCCGTTACGATTTTTACTCACGGTGACTTTTTGTCACTATCACCTACTGTATACGTTGGGTGACGTCACGCAGTGTTGTCACGTCACCATAGTGAGCACACTCCCATACATCTTCATAGCACTCGCCTTGGTGATAAAAAAGTCATCGTGACAAAACTTTTTCGAAAAAAGAGAACCGCCTTCAAAAAAGAACTAAGAAGTGATAAATAACTTTAGCACAGAACACATAACTTTAGTTTCGGAAGTCGGTGGCTTTGTTCTGTTTGTTGGTTTGTATTGCCACCGTCTTCCAAAACTAAAGTCATGTGTTCTGTGCTAAAGTTATTTATCACCTTTTAGTTTTTTTTAAAAGGCGGTTCTCTTTTTTCGAAAAAGTTTTTATTTTACACTTTTCAGTCTTTGTTGTTTTTTTCAAAAAGCGCTGAATAAATTTCTGTTTGTTGTATACTAAAACCTTCTCCAGAATGTAACAAACACTTTTCTGAAAACCGCATCAAAATCGGTTTCGTCACACGGGAGATAATCGCGGACAAACATACATACATTCATGATACATACATATAAACATACGGGTCGAACTGACAAACTCCTTTTTTTTTTGAAGTCGGTTAAAAAAATCACGTTGGGCGCCCAGCCTAAGACAATTCACGCGAATCAAATCGCGGGCAAAGTGTAGTACAGTATACAACAAACATACATACTACAAAGCACCATCGTTAGCATAAGGATCACAACTGGTCCCTATAACACGCAACTTATGCAAAGTTACGCTTTGAACTCAGCGACAGGTGCCTTGAATAGCCGTACGATGTAAATGTGGCCTGCATATTAAAACATCTGCTATGCTTTTGTGTATAAATCGGTATTTCTGAAACATATATACGTGGTCCTTTAATAATAATAATAACGTCCCATGCCGATTTCGGATACGGTGACAGTTTCTGCTCTAAAAGTTACGGACGTGTGCTCGAATGTGGCTTATGTATCCTATTTTAGCACTGATTGTACGAGCACAGTGAGAA
This sequence comes from Charanyca ferruginea, assembly GCA_947361185.1. Taxonomy (NCBI): domain Eukaryota; kingdom Metazoa; phylum Arthropoda; class Insecta; order Lepidoptera; family Noctuidae; genus Charanyca; species Charanyca ferruginea. The sequence goes on along the minus strand of OX376064.1, from coordinate 26,014,313 downwards.
CACGTCAAAATACCATTAAGGTAGTGATATTGTGTATTGGAAGGTGGCTTGTTCAAAATGTTGTCTCTCTTGTTATCCAGATCGCGCTTCCTTTGGTCTTCACATGTGTAAAAATTTTGTTACGACAAAGGCGATTCTCACACGACGCTGCTTACCGCCGCGGAAGGTGGAGACGGCGTAGCGGATTTTGCAGTAGTTTCGATCAATCCGACCACTTACTTTGGAACGAACGGACGTTGAAGTGGTAGGAGCAATTAGATTACTAAAATTACTATTTAAAAAACGTACTATTACAAAAAAAAAACGTATATTGTAAGACCTATATTGCAACCTGTGTATCACAAATAAACTGTTTGATTTGATTTGGTTTGATTTAAACAGAAAATTACTATTCCGACAAAAAAGAAAATTTTCAAAAGATAGTGGGCTCATCCATTTTTACGAAACGTAACTCTTTCATATAGAGTAATAATTTCGTCACATTGTTTATTGTTAATATACCTTTAACTATATTGCGAGTTTGTCATGTCACAAACGGCAGGGCGATTTTCAATCTCCGAAATAAATATTTCGACATCAAAGACTAAAACAGGTAAAGTAAAGTGTAGTTAAGAAGCGCTTAGCGCTTATAAAGGCGCTATTCCTCTCTTCTACATATTTGCTGAGCTCGACAGTGGCTCGAGCCACTGTCTGTCGAACCCTATCACACTAATTTGGAATTCCAAATTAATTACCACTTATGAAATTAATACCTCTACAGAAGGTAATATGAGCAGCAGTTTAATTTAAAAAAAAATTGTATAAATCTGGCGCCGTACAAAGTTTCAATCATTTAGACCCTTCTCATTTGTACGGCTTCGCCATATTGAAAGAATTGTACGTCTTCAATCATTCAACTGTGAATGATTTGAATGAAACTAAATTCTTTTTAAGATTAGACATGACGTGTTATTTTCTTCGGTTTTGTTTACTGCAGCAAAAACAAATGACTATAACTAAATAGGGACGTATGGTGTCGGACTTAAAGAATAGCACCATCCCGTATCTTCCCGTGGGTGTCGTAAGCGGCGACTAGGGGACTTACCAGAGAATGGGCAGCAGCGTTCTCTGTGCATTTGTAACAACCATACTGCGATCGCCAATCCGCCTGCCAAGCGTGGCGATTATGGCAAAACCCCCCCTTTGGGGGAGGCCTATGTCCAGCAGTGGACGTCTTTCGGCTGAAATGATGATGATGATGATGAAATAGGGACGTAAAATAAAAGAAATACTAGACCGTAGAATCAAGAACAAAAATAATATAATTTTGCTCTATTTCAGACGTCTGGAATTCCAGTGACATTCCCACTAACTAAGTAAGTACCTAGATTAAAGATTTTCCACTTGAATCAAAATAATATTAGCTAAGTAACCAAAATCTAATTTATTATTCATACCATTTTTGCGGAATATCGATTATCGCGTATGTAGATAAAGTCACGAATAAAAAACTAGCCTAGATCCTTTCTTGGGATTCAATCTTAGTCTTTACCAAATTACATCAAAATCGGTTTAGTACTATAGTCTTAAAAGCATAACAAACAAAGAAACTCACTTTCGCGTTTATAATATTAATATGGATTTAAGGCTTGCCAACAATTCCTGTATACCTACATTAGATCATTAGATAAACACAACGTACTAAAATCAACACGCCGTGGGGTGCCGGCCGCGAATAGCACCACCCCATTTCTACCCGTGGGTGTCGTAAAAAGCGACAGAGGGCTATTGACCAGAGGATGGGTAGCAGCGTCTTTCTGAGTAACATAACCACTACTGCGATCGCCAACATGCATCGGCCAAGCATGGTGATCACGGCTGAACCCCCGTTAGGGGAGACCAATGCCCAGCAGTGGGCGTCTAACGGTTGACATGATGATGATGATGACTAAAATCAAATGCAACGTTTAACAATACAGAATCATTTATTTGTGTAACATAGGTAATAGCTACACGAAAAAATAATAAAAGAAAACCTATAACAATTAAAACAAAAAAAAAAGGCTAAAACAATAAGGCATCAAAAAAGTCCCCCCCAAACAATACATATATATGTAGCATTATACGAGTATTATAACTTATGTATATTACATCGCGTGCGGACCGCCATTGTGGTAACCGCGGCGAATCACTTGCAATCTTTTCATTTAGACAATCAGCAAGATACGGGAGCGAGGGTGCGCCGGAGTCGTGCGAGATAGTGCAAAATGATGTACCCACTTGTAAGCAAGTCGTAGGTACTAAGTTGAAGAAACTGTTTTAAAACTAGAAGTCGAACGAAACTGTTGTGGCTCTTTCTGTTTCAACGAAATGTTTAATTGCATCAATCAAGCTTTCAGTGCGAATTGACGTCATCCTAACCAAATTGAGCTGATTGAAAAATGACACTATACTCTTTGCTACTTCTTCATTTATGACCGGGTTCATATTAGCATACTGTAATTTAAACACAACGCTTTGGAATTTACTCCCATTCTTCAATAATATAGACCATCGGAGCTCCTCCATCTTTACAGAATTTCAAACTAGTTGGAGCCCTGCTAACCAAATGATTACGTTCGAAGTCAAAGTCAAGTCATTTATTTCATTAGACCCCCATAAAAGAAAAATTGAAACATATATCTAGTTGCCCCTTCCAAAAGGTAGTTTCACTTGGAGAAAAATGGGCAAGAAACTCCATACTTACTCTTTTCTCTAATAAATTATTCTCCATTCATGAACTACATTCAAACTTCTCCGGACCACACGAACACAAGAAACCCAAATAGTACACCAATTCAAGTTGTCATCAAACCAAATAACACACCCATAACAAAGAAAATGAACAACTTACAAAAGACACATACATAACAACTAACAAACAATTGATTCACAAAACAATACATTCGTACACGCACATGTATAGTATCAAATAACATACGACAAAACAAACTTGCGTAAGTCTCTATCCAAAATGCAAATGGCGGAGAAAGTCAAGCGCATGGCGTAGGACGCATTTTTATTAGGACCGCACTAGACGATGGTTTTGCGCAGGCGTGATATGATGGCGTTTTATTGGCTACTGTAGTGCTGTCAATTAGAGTTCAAAGTCGTCGATGGGTTAACACTGTTCGAATATATTACAGAGATCTGTGCGTCGGAGATGTCGAATTAAATCTAGTAAAGAAAGAAAGAAAATCTATTAGATAGTAGATTCATCATCATCTGACTAACCTTTTCCCAAGTATATTGAGAACGACTTCCAGTCTAACTGGATGCAACTGAATACCAGTGTCTTACATGGAGCTATTGCTTATCTGACCTCCACAACCCAGTTGCTGGGTAACACGATACCCTTAGTAAGACTGGTTGTAAGATTTTCTAGCTGTCAAACGACTGTCAAATATCTACGAATGACAACTGTAACCAACGGCTTTACGTGCTTTCCGAGGCACGGAGGGGTCTCGATATGAAATGGATGGTAACCTATCCAAAGACCAACCGCGACAACCGTAGCTTAACTATCATGAGCGGTCGATCCCATACGGGTTTTCCTTAGCGATGAAGTCCTCAAATCTAGTAGATTAGCATTGTGTTGAAATACCTACAGCAGTTAGATATTCCCAATGTATTAAGAATGTAAAACATTACCATTACTGCTATTTAACTAAGTTATCATGTAAACAGGAGAAACAGATGAATGCTTACTAAAATGACGTCCGTATGGCAAAAGGTGTTAAAGAAGATATGATTATACGCACAGATACAATAGACGAAGACGATCAAATGCTTATGCAGAGAAAAGCAGATGAATTTCTCTGACTGTTTCAAGATCATTAAAAAACAATCCATAGTAATTCCAGTATACTATCCATACTAATATTATAAATGCGAAAGCCACTCTGTCTGTTACGCTTTCACGATGAAACGATGAAACGCCTGACCGATTTTCATGAAATTTGGCAAGAAATTGCTTAAACCCTGGGGAAGGATATACGCTATTTTTTAATCTGCGACTTTGTCTGCATCTGCAATAACCGACATTCACGCGGACAAAGTCGCGGAGTATTCTATAAAGCCAGAAATTGAATCTGTACCCGAATGTCTCAACGGGTATCATTACAACTTAATAACCCACAAGATATCACATGTACCAATAAACCCAGCAGTAGATACAACAAAATAACGTGTAGGAGCACATTAATGAGGCTGCGATAGAAATATCAGTCGCAGTTGCGACAAGTCGTGGGTGTGTGGACGACCTTCTGGCGATGAAAGGGTCCTAAGTTACCCAATAGGGTTTAGGTAATACTAAGGAACATTTAGCATTGATTCGTTGCAAACAATGCTTGGTTCCAGCGACAAAGATCTTTTTTTAACTTTCTGCCGCAAACAGCGTGTAAATCTTTGTGCAATTGTTTCATCATAGATAGATACACCTTTCCCGTCGCTTTCCATCAGGTAACGTTGGTCAAGAATCAAGACAAATCGCGAAATCGAGAAATTAATCGCGTAAATATTTGAATTTGTTTCCCTTTTTGCAACATTTTCGCGACTACACGCAAATTTTCGTCACACACCTAGTTATACAACTCGGAAAAAATAACATCACATGCATTGTCTGTGTCGCAGGCAATCCTCGCGAGATGGAGGATTATCAGGATCTAATTATATTCGATTGACGACTTATCAGTAATTTTATATCAATCGATCAAGTAAAGTAACCTCATCTGCATTTTTGTAACGTATTTTCCATTGTTTCAATTGCAGTACTATCTAGTTTGTGCTTTCTACTTTTTCTGTTTATCTCCTTAACCTCCTGGGCATTTCTATTATTGCCGAGACGAAAACCTCCTGGGCATTTCTATTTAAATGATATTGCTGAGACGAAGGTCCTGGTGAGCTGTAACACAGGTTTTACTCCCAAAACCTATTTCAGGCACCAGTCTTTCACAAAGGTGGTAATAATGATATAATTTTAAGCCATTATCCAAGACCACTTTTGAGCAAAGAGAATTATAAATAAATGGCATATTATTCTTATAGATAAGATAATATTGTTGGTAGAGGCACAGGTAATATTAACGAAGTAGGGAAGCCAAATACAAACATTTTGGGTTTAGGAATACATTATCGATACATTGTATCTACCTTCTAAAGATCAACAGGGGTACTCTATGAGTGTAAGGTAAGGCAGGTCCTCATAAATAACCGCCAACTTATCTCAAGACTTATTAGATGAACCTAAGTGATAAAATATAGAGGCTTAAATATGGATATTAACACGACGGGCAGCGCAAGCCTCTCATTATTAGCTTATCTTAATTTAACATCAACACAGATTCTAGGCTCCCACAAAATAATTAGTGGATTTATCCCACTTTCTGGCTGGTGGGGCAAGTGATAAATATAAAGCGGTTTAACATATCCTTAAAGATTTGCATGATGACGGTAAAGGAAATGAAGAGTAAAATTAATCAAAGGTATTTTGTGTTGCAAGAAGTAAGATTAAACATACGACTCGGTTGATCTCTTTTATAAATTAAGCGGTGTAGCGCGGTGCAACAACATACCGCACTGCTGGGCGTTGCATTACGGGCGTCGCGTTGCAAAGCGTCCTACCACTGCAGCATGAGGTGACCATTTCTTGTACAATCGTGAGCGTTGCAGGACGAATGTGACGCCACATCGTCGCAATGAGTGTCGCTTTGCACGTCGCGAATATTAGCGTTACGACAGGTGACGACGCCGCACAGCGTTTATGTGTCGACTTTAAAGACAAGATTTGACTAATAAATTACACCTACTACGTTTAACAGATAATATTATGCTAATAGTCCCGCCCCCTATAACATGTAACTGTGTCGTACAGCCGTACAAAGCTCATAAAAAAATGGGCATAGGACTGTACGTACGTCTACGTGGGACTAATATTATAAATGCGGAAGAGAACCGATTTTGATGGACTAAGCTTGAATCCCAAAAAATGACATAGGCTACTTTTACTTCTCAATCCGCGATTTCGTCTGCATCCGCAATAACCTACATTCGCGCGGACGGAAACGTGAGCAAAATCTAGCGTTATAGTAAATATAGTAAATATATTATTGTTTATACTCGAAATGCCTTCTTATCTACATGACTTCTTTAATTTCCAGATATCGCGTCTTATTTCTGACTAGGTTCACAATATCGCTTTCCACGTATAACTTACCCCACCGCTATTATAATGTGTTCACGATAGCTAACTACGGCAATATATGTTGCGGCGCGCACATGACTTGTTTATTATGTAGTAATAAAGCGTCAACTCCTAAGACCACCCGTGTGTGGCTGGCCTAACATCTGATCTTTTGATTGTGATCGCAGCATTTGCTTGGAGAAATATTCTGTTAGGCTGTTTGTATACGAACAGTCGAAACTGTATGAAGTTTCCAGCTGTGATTAATAAATTATTTCTCTATTTGTAAATTAGTTTTCTATTTATGACTATTGTTGCTGTTTATGTGGGTTTTTGTTGATGTTTCGTAATTGTTATGTTGTTGTGGTTACTATTATGCAGCGATGGTGGGAACTAGAAAACCAAGATGCACATGATTTTTTTTTTTTTTTATTCTTTTTTAAGGAGCTTTGTCACAATACTGACTATGTCGCTCCATCATAGCAAAATTTTGAATTTAGACTTATGCTTAATTTTAATATTGTATCATAAGATTAAGCAAAAACGCCAAAAAGAACTCGTTTCTTGTACCTAAGGGAAACCCCATTTAATTTCTAAATTTATTTTATTTTTATTACCTATTTGATGTTATAGTATCTATAGTATAATACAACCACTATGAAAAACCATATGTCAACCTGTTACGGTTCAAAAGATATCCCTGTGACTCTGATATCTCCGCCTGTGACGGACGGACTACTGTCTAACTACCCACAGCATGCGTAGCATGACCACGTTATGACAGCAAGAATAGACAAATCAGTACAGTTTGTCTATTCTTCCTGTCAGTATGTCTATTCTTCCGTAGACATAGCGTGGTCATGTCACGCGTGCAGGTGTGAGACAGTGCGTAAGAATATATTTTGGTCACCTGCTATAGTGGACTCTTTGAGGAAACCTATATCAAAGCACCATACATATAACTGGGTATACTTTTGCTGAAACGTAACCAAACAATATTTCTCCAAATTTTCGATGTCAGAAATTATAGATAACTAGCTGCTGCCCGCGACTTCGTTCCTGGTCCTGGTTCCAGGACCTCCAAAATCCGTTCTTAGCGGACGTCTACTAACTATAAACTACCTCCCTGCCAAATTTCATCTTTATACGTCAAGCTGTTTTCGATATTTCGTGATGAGTCAGTGAGTGACCTTTCGCTTTTATAATTATATTTAGACTACTCTGACGCTGACCCACGGAACAGATAAATAGAGTCTTATCTATTTATCTGTTCCGTGAGCTGACCCAACAGACGTTGTCCTGTCCCTATTTATCTACCCTACTTACCTACCCCTACCCCAACTGGACTGCAGCGACACCTACCGGGTCCAATTGAGAATCTAAACCATTCTCGAATCCACTGGAATACACACAAAAAATGTCATCAAAATCAGTCCTACCTAGACGACACGGTTGGCGCAGTGGCTGAGCGATCGACTGCTGCGCAGCGTGTTGCGGGTTCGATTCCCGCCCAGGGTAAACATTGGTGTGATGAGCACTTGTGTTTGCTTTGTGTCTGGGTATGTATTTACAAAAAAAAATGTATTTGTGTATGTATATCAGCTGTCTGACACCCATAGTACAGGGTCTCCCTAGTTTGGGGTCAGATGGCCGTGTGTGAAAATGTCCCCAAATATTATTATTATTTATATTATTATTATACCGTTTAGGAAGAGTTCACTTTCATACACACGCACAGAAGATTTTTATATATAAGATATAGATAGATAGATAGAAGATGATTTTCAATATTCATAACGATAATTATAATTATCTTCTGCCTAGACTTTTCCCAACTATGTTGGGGTCGGCCTCCAGTGTAAACAGATGCAGCTGAATTAAACCGACGTTTTTAACCGACTTCAAAAAGGAGGAGGTTATCAATTCAGATGTTTATATTATTTTTTTTATGTATGTTCGGGAATAACTCTGTCATATATAGACGGATTTGCAAAATTTATTTTATTATTCGAAACGGGTTTATTTCGAAATGATCCCATATAAATTTTATCAAAATTGATCCAGCCCTTTTTGAGAAAATCAACAAAGTCCCAGAAAAATTACTTAGACGTTTTAGCTTCAATCTTTGGAGGACTTACGATCTCTTTTAAGTGTGTCGCCGTTTTTTAATGGATTTGGATGTTAAGGCAAATACCAAAAAGCGAAAAATAAAAAGTTTTATCAAATAAAAGAAAACCGCCTTCAAAAACTAAACTTCGCTCGTTTTATCAGCAGTTAAGCTGTCATATAACCTCTCAATAACTGCACTTTAAAAGTAACAGTTAATTTAAATGGATTAACCGATTACCTTTCACCTCATAGCTTATTTACACACACGTTAGCTTGGTATGTTTTGCATAAACAACCAATAAATCTTTATTAAGAATCTTATTGCTTAATTTATGTGAGAACTGTGATTATGCAAATAAATAATTACAGGTATGGATTACCTGATGCAGTTTATTTTGTCGTGGTGTCGCAATTTGCGTTGGTAGGCAAAACAATTACAATAAACAATTAAATAAAGTGGGTTATTGTTTACGTGTGCAGTGGAAGCCAAATGCCAAGATTGATTTGTGAATTGATATCTTAAAATATTATAATAAGCACAAAACGCCTAAATAATAATTATAATAATTTATTTGTTCATCTTACAAACGAGTAGATAAGTATCTAATTATGTTTATTTATTATTATTTTAATAATGTTATTATAAATATATATAATATTAAAAAAATACAAATTGCGTTATATATAATATATATATAACGCAATTTGCGTTGGTAGGCAAAACAATTACAATAAACAATTAAATAAAGTGGGTTATTGTTTACGTGTGCAGTGGAAGCCAAATGCCAAGATTGATTTGTGAATTGATATCTTAAAATATTATAATAAGCACAAAACGCCTAAATAATAATTATAATAATTTATTTGTTCATCTTACAAATGAGTAGATAAGTATCTAATTATGTTTATTTATTATTATTTTAATAATGTTATTATAAATATATATTTTTTTTACAGAATACTAGCTTTCTGTTATCGCGGATGCAGACGAAGTCCCGGATTAAAAAGTTGCCTATGTCGACCTTCCCCAGGGTTTAAGCAATCTTCATGACAAATTTCACCAAAATCGGTTCAGCCGTTTCATCGTGAAAGCGTAACAGACAGAGTTACTTTCTCATTTATAATATTGTAAAGTAATAAAGTATGGAGTATGGAAGTATGGATTAATAACAGGAATAACAATTTTAACGCAACGGGGACAACGGGAAGTAATTTTAATTATTTTTCAATTCAGGCCCCTTTAACGGAGACATGGCCGACGGGGCCAACGGAAAAACACGGATTGTACGGGCTAAATATAATAACAGTAATTTATAAGTTCTGTATATATTTCATTATGAAAAAACATTGTAAGTTTTTATATTGTGAAAAATGTTCATAGATTTTATAAATTCTTGTAAAAGAAAATACTTTTTTTCATAATTATGTAGTCGTAGAATCACAGTACGAACTCCAAACACATAATAATATTAACATAACTATAATTACTCTTTCAAAAACTCCGCTTTCCCCTTTCCACCGTATAATTAATCTATATTTATCGTAGGTAAGCAGCAAGGGTGCCTGTTAATTACACTCACCGTTAACAGACTCGTCGGCGGTGTATTTCTGTTAAGTTTTAATTAAATCACTCGACACCTGTGCCCCCCCCTCTCCCCCCACTTCGTCCACGGTTCGGCGCGTGCGATGCGCTTGCGCACGTGCCGCGTATTCTTCGTTTTAGATCCTTTTTATGGTAGTGCACCGAATGAATTGTTAAGCGTGCTTTCGTTTCCGGGATCGTAAAGTTTTGGAGGTTGTTCTGTACAAATGGAAATATAGGTTGTGTTACACCAATCAGTCACATTAATCACAATGGTATCTACTTTTGACACTCGGTAAAAAGTTTTTTTTTTTTTTATCAACCCGTATTCAGACTTAAACAATCCTTCTTATGTGTTGCCCTGTTCATAAAAATATATAGGGTGACTGGTAATTAGTGTACGATACTTAAACACGTGATTGTGTTCATGATAACAAACAACTTTCCCGAAGAAAAAATGTTTTTTGTACTAGTTCACTTTAGGTCACAGGCGTGCGCGCGCGCGAATTTTATACGGCTGTTGTGTTATTGTGATAAAAGTGGACCAGTACAAAAAACTTTTTTCTTCGGGAAAGTTGTTTGTTATCATGAACACAATCACGTGTTTAAGTATCGTACACTAATTACCAGTCACCCTATATATCTGTTTATCTATACTAACTTACTAATAATACAAAGAGCTGATCTCTAGGATTACTGTAGGTCGATTCTATAAAATTCAGACAACAATTCGCATCAGTCTCACGTCGCTATTCACTCTCACTTCGCATAAGGTTCAAAATGACCTTGATATATTTAACACTTGGAATCGGGTTCGAGTGCGAAGTAAGCGTCGAAGTGACGGGGAAATTACCTTACAGAATGCCACTTCTTACGTCATCTCATACTTTATCTGTCAAAATCTCTTTGTCAATTTAGTTCAACTCGCTGACACGCTCGCAAGGGTGGCGCTAGTGTAAATTCGAATTATCAACCGAGTTTTTAGGACGCCAATCAAGAAACTCACAGCGGATTCAGATTCGAAATTTAGAATGAGGTCTTACAGAATCACACCCCTGGTCCGATTTCTCAAATTATTCAACTAATAGAACACACTACATTATTATCGAGTGTCATAGAATATGTGTTATGATGGTACACCTGACTTCCCCACGGACGAAGTCGCGGGCAAAAGCTAATAGTTCATACTCTCTTCTCACCATACCCGATAAAATCGAAAGTCGAGACACTACAAAGCACCATAAAAAAGAAAGTAGCCCGATCATGAGAACAAACACTCATATTCATAACAGAGCCATATAAGACAAAGCGTACTATTTACCACAGCAATGCTAACCGTGCCGGCGCATCGGAACCTAGCGGTAATGCAGAGAAAGGTGCCAATATCAGTGCAAAAGACAGGTTGGAAAAGCTAGACGAATGAGTGAAATCTGAAGAAAATTAAGATATATGTGAGTTTGAAAGAAATGTAGATAAAAATGGTAGAAAACGTGAGAATTATTGCCAATTAAATTGTGACAGACAGACAAGTTCTGATTGCATAAATAAGCAGGCAATCAGTAGGTGTATATAATAGTGGTTTTATACAAGGTGCATTGTATTCACGTATAACTATATAATTCTTGTAAATGGTAATATTGTAATAACATTTTTTTTAAAGAGTATAGTATGGAGTTTCATGCCCATTCTTCTCCATACGAAACTACCATTTGGAATAGGCAACTAGATAAAATAAATCTTATATGACGTTCAAAAGTACCTTTTAATGGTCTAATATAAATAAATGATTTGACTTTGACTTTGTGTGGACGAAATATGTATAAATACGAGGTACAGAAAGACACATCACATAGCCGTTAGGCTGCGTTTCCATCCACGCAATAGAAAAAATAAACGAAAGTGCACACGCAACTATCCCGCACGTGTCAGTATTAGGCGGAAAAAAATGTAAATTGAAAAACAACCTTCAACAGTTGTAATAAGTCTTAATTTTATATGATCAATACATTCAATTTGGACGAAAAGCTTATTAGTTGTACATACAAAAATAATACTTAATGTAACTGACGAATGTTGTTATTATTTTACATTTTTTCCGCATAATTGTGACACGCGCGGGCACTTCCACTTGTTTTGTCTATTCCCTGTTTCCACCAGACATGTGCAGGGATGCGTAGCGAGGATTATGTGTGTGATAATGACCAATGATACCGCTTCATTGCCATAACTTGTACTAAGTTAGCGCTGTAATTGGTTAGTTTCTCACATACCCTTCCAAGTCTTTGGTGGAAACGCAGCCTTAACCTTAGCCCATCAAACTTTGTAACATTGATTAAAAATATTGTTAGGAAACGAGTTCTGATGTGATGGTTGCTTCAGATCCTGGTAGCATGCAATGACACGCACGTAGAAAATTGTGGTTATAGGAATAGGTAAGGACGCAATAAAGGGAAGATACTTTTTTTTTTGTTACAGTCTCGTACGCTTTTCCTAACTCCTGAAAGCCAGAACCAACAGTGGCGACCACCAGGAAAATGCTGAAACAATGAAGGCCCACGAGTCCTGGAGAAATGTACAACAACTAGGGACCTTAATATCGACCTGTTCTGCACCAGTGTGGCGACCTTAAGACGGCTTTTGGCACAGTTATTTTTTTTAAACATATTAACTAATCTACTTATTACACTCTTAACTACAATATTTACTTGTAAATGTATAAATATGCATGTGTAGGTACTTTCTTTTTATCGACTTTTTTATCTATTCATGAAAGTTTGTAATTAGCTACTTGTTAATATTACATTCTTTATATCATTGGTTTGTTAGTCTGTAAGCCTTCTGTAAAATAAACTAATTAAATAAACAGTAAATAACTGTCTTGGCTCCCGCAACAAACTTGAGACGGGACATCACGACATTCACCATAATTCAGCATAAACCAGTCAAATATTAAAGAAATGCACGCAGACGAACTATTTGCAATACAAACTTATACATATACAAGACAGATCACAATTAGCGTTCACGGCCACTTGCGCTTACGCAATGTTAGTGTACTAGCAATAACGTAACCAACTGAAATACATTTTGATTCGGACCGAGGTGAAACTAATGAGTTCATGATTGTTGCTATATTAGTGTCTAACTGCAGACTGAGAGCTAGGCAGACTTAAACTATGGTTAGGCTATTTGCGACCTCCATCATTCAAACTCAAACTCAAACTCAAAATCATTTATTTCAATTAAACCATTTACAGGTACTTTTGAATTGTCAGAGTCAGTCAGTCAGAAAGTTGAAGCTAGTTGCTCGTTCCAAACAGTAGGTTTCTATGGAGAAGAACGAGCAAGAAACTCCATGAACACTCTTTTAAAATCAGTTAAATTTTACAAATTTAGGTTACATCATTCATGTTGAATCTAATTGTGAATCTAATGTTGAATCATTGCCCACGAACTGAACTGAACTGACTGAAAATGAGGAGGTCGTAGTTAAGTAAAAAGCCGTATAGATCGACCGGATACTCGTATAATGGTTCAGGCGCTAACAAGCGACTTTTGCAAATTTTAAACTGACAATCACGTCAAAATGTGTAGTGTAAAAGAGTTGAAAAAAAAATATATTTTCTTAATCATTTAGTATGTGAATATTTTTGATTAAATCATATTTAATAGTTTAATTAAATCGTGAAGAACACAAAATCTACCAGGAATATTTAAACGAAACTTTTACTATCTTACAGACAATTTTATTATCTATCTTTTAGTATACGCCTTTTTTTAAGTTAAAGAATACTATCTTTTATTTAATTTTTTCGACTAAACTTTGAGAGTTTTGGACGCAGCGCATACGATTCTCTGATCGCTCAAGGTCGCCGACGTATGTCGTCGCCTTAAGTAACGCTTGCTGTGGTCGGTCTGTAGATGGTGACCATCCATTTCATATCGAGACCCATCCGTGCCTCGGAAAGCACGTTGATATCTCCCTTGTCGTGACGGATTGCTGAAATTCCTATTGAAATATCCTATATACTACTTTGCTCAACCTGGGAATTGAATCAAGGACCAGCGCTTGCCACCACGAGTGCTACGGAGTAGTCCTTCACTAAACCATTGGCATTTATCTTCATTACCGAGATTATAACTTACAGTAAAGTACGCACTAAGCACGTGCGTTCATATTTTTATTTTTTCGAGCATGTCAATGATCTGTTATCAGTAATTATCACTTTGTCAGCGGGATGTGAATTGTGATTGTCCAGGATTACTGAACTGAATGTTTATATAGGCCTGAAATTGTATATTTATATCAATTTGATACCCAAGTATTTTATTAAAGTTCTTTTACAATTACATTCCCAAGTGAGTGTCTGTTATAGGTACTCTGTTTCCATGCAACAGTATATCATCATGATCTTCCTGCCCTTGTATCATATTACTTGAGGTCGGTGCAACTTGTTTTCTTCTTCCACTCGGTCCTGTCAACCGTCTTTGCTATCACTGATTTCCTTTTCTTTCATTATCATTCTTTACACAATTCATTCATCTTTCTTTTGGCCTTCTTCTTCCTCTCTATCCATCCACATGAATATTCATAACTCAACATGAGTTCCCCTCCTCCAGATATCGGACGCGCCACAGCCTTACGTACTTTGTGTCCAGAGGATTCCTCCTCTTTACATGCCTATTACAAGACAAACGGATTCGTTTCAACTATTCTGTTAATAGCGCTACTTTTAGCTTCCTCCTCTTCTAATATACTCCTTATCTATACTGGTTACTCCACACCTCCTGCTTAACAATACATTGTACAAACACATAGGTAAGTACTGTAGAGCTTTTCCCAACGAGGGAGGCTTTATATAATGAAGCCATAACTATTTAGTCTATGGTTAGAACCTTCTGGATACCTTAGAATTATATTTGAATAATGTAGAAGGATAGTTTTGATATACTATGACATGTGATGTCAGTGAGACCCAGCTAAGCTCAGAGCTGCGGTCTTATTTAAAGTTCCTCTCGTTAATCTGATTAATATAGTCTTCTACAAGTCGATAATATCTTTCATTCAACGTAGCTTAGACTCTCAGTAATTCGTACATAGTTACAAGTGTAGCTCAGGTGCTAGAGTACCTAGATATTTCATAGACATCAGTATAAACACTGGTATTCAGCTGATCCTATTAGATTAGAAACCGACCACAACATACACACAACATACACTTGGGAAAAGGCTAGGCAGATGTGAATGTTGATGATCACTGAAATTTAGTATTTCAGTCAACCCAACATTAAATATAAAACAATAAAAAAGTGAAAAATAACTTTAGCACAGAACACACATTGACTTTTGTTTCGAAATTCAGTGGTTTTGTTCTGTTTGTTGTTTTGTATTGCCACCGACTTCCGAAACTAAAGTTTAGTCAATGTGTGTTCTGTGCTAAAGTTATTTTTCACTTTTTAGTTTTTGAAGGCGGTTGTCTTTTTTGCAAAAAGCTTTTTATTTACCGCTTTTTAGTACCTCCTTCTCATCCAAATCTATTAGGAAGAGATTTAAAGTTAACTACTACAAAGATTGATGAAACTAAAACGTCGTCTATGTAAAATTATTGGGTATTTGTCGATTTTTCAAAAAGTGCTGACTCAATTTCGATAAAATTTATATGGGACCACCCCTGAAGCATACCCTATCTATAAAAAGAAGAATTTTCAAAATCGGGTTACGTTTGCCGGAGAAATCACGTAACAAATCGCGCACATACTTAATGCAAAATTAAGACTTATACGGTTTTCTCAAGGATGCCATAGTCAGAACTGGACCAAATTAAAAAGGGATCACACGGAAACCATTAGCTTCCAAATAAAAAAAGAATCATCAAAATCGGTTCACCCAGCCCAAAGAAATCAGGTAACAAACATAAAATAAAAAAAATAAAAAAACTACAGACGAATTGATAACCTCCTCCTTTTTTGAAGTCGGTTGAAAATATCAGCAATCCATTCCCAAATAAAAAATACATAAAAAATACTGAATACTTTTAAAAATAAATGACCCTAATAATTAATAATAAAACAAAGATTAGCTACAAATTAACAATGTAACTTGGTCTAATGCCAGAAAACGGTACTAGGGTCAATTCGGTCGTAAATCTTGGCGGTATAGAGTTACTTGCGCCTGCGCCGATTTGGTTTCACTGAGACGCAACGTTACACGGACCACCGGAAGCGTGAGAAGTGGAGTACAGTACGGTCAATGTATCTTGGCGCGTCTGAAGTTAGCCGATTAGCTGCGCAGTAGACAATTTCGTTCCTAAAAGTTTCATTGCGCAGCCAAACAGCTAACTTCAGACGCGCCAAGATACGTTGACCGTATTGTACGCACTGTTTTTTACACACCTTGATATTGAAGGAAAAGTATTAAGGAGAAATAATTTTGTAAGTATAGATGTTGTTTACGCATGCATTCCTTTTAGAAGAAAAACTTTTCTTCATTTCAAAAGAACATGGCTGATTTGAGGTGGTGCAAGGCAAAAATACCTGGGGATACTCGGGAGAAGCCTTTGTTCAAAACTGGGACATTACAGGCTGGAGAAATAAAAAAGAACATTTCAAAAGAAGGTTTTAGTTTTTAGACACCTATAGAGGAACATTTGCTAAGAAGAATGATGTAACAATTTTTTATTGGGTATTTTTCTTGTAAATGTTGATTTACTTCAAAATGGTCGGTTTTATGTATTTTTTGAAGTTATACTTCTTTAGGCGCGTTATGAAAAAATGATGAGAGTGAAATTTTACGATGCGCGCGCACAGCGTCACACAAAATTCTCACGGGAGTAATTGTAAACAACGCCATCTCTGACGTACATGCTGAACTACTTACTGCCTTCGTTGCTATTTTGTGACTCGAAGAAGTATAACTTCTCACGCGCGTACATAAGTACACACTGAATTTTTTTTTTATTATATTACGCGAATTCTTTTCGAATTTCGAATCTGAATTCTGGGTCCTAAAGTTTCCCAAAATGAATGGCTGAAAATTCGCTATCCTTGAGTGCCCTTGCCTCGAGGCTAACAATTCACGCGGTCGATGTCGCAGGCAAAACCTAGTCTACCTATTAACTGTAACCAACTTTAAAAGCTACACTATCGTTTACCATAAATACTAATAAGATGACGTGCCATGAAGCTACGAAGATTGATCACTATGTCACTATGACGTCAATTTATCTTATACCGTCGATAGATTTCAATACACTCTTGCCCACGATTATTGATAAATTGCCGTGAGTACATCTAAATTGCGTCGTGTAGGTACCTTGTACGGGTCACCTTGTAGCAACCGATTGTATTGTTTAATAAACATTATTGAAGTAATCAGAAGACGATAGTTGAAATTGAAAAACTAGAACACTAACTGTTAATTGGACTAAGTTCAGCGAAAAGAGCCAACCTGTTTCTGTCTTGCCAATTAGTTCCAAGACAGAACTTCTCCAAAACCCCTGAAAACATGATTAATTATCAATTTATTGTTAAATTTCATTTTAAGTTTCTTTGAAATCAATGAATAGTTAGATAAAGAAAAAACAAAACAAAATTATAACAAAAAAAATAAAAACAAAAATGATAAGTAGAAGTGACGTCATAAGTATAAATTGCCATACATAATCTACAGGGGAATCTCGTTTTGACAGCTCATTAAAACTATGTCCATTGATTGGTGGTGTCATCTACCCTATTCAATTCATTATGTCAAACTAATTTAATATTCAAATGTGTTACATTACTATCCAGCCATAACAGCTGAATGTAGATCCTAAACTTATTTAAAATTGTAACGAAATAATTCGCCATGTTGTTATTCTTAAAGCCTAGCACACTAACCCATCCCTTTATAACGTTATCTAGCCGTGACTGGCAAAAATAGACGGATGCTCTTTACGCATTATTACCCTTATAAGTAGGGTTGCCAACCGTACTATAATATATAGTATTGTACTGTATTTAGGGTCTCCGTACTATATACTGTTGAAGAAATATATAGTACGCGAAAATACAATATTTCAGTACAATAGCTCAATGTTTATATTTTGCAATACTAAAATTAGTAAAATAAAAAAAAACTTCCTGCAATTTTCGAAACCGTCTTTCGTTCGACAGAAGTATTGTGCATATGCGTGTAACCGAACGCGTCCCTGTCATATTTCGCTCCTAATTGATACGTCAATGTCAAACTTGACAACATTAATGTTTATTATCTTGCTTGCCTTTTTCGTTAGTTTTGGATTTTGTTAATTTTATTGAGTTAGTGGAGTTAATACGGTTTTAAATAGTAGTTTTAGTCCTGCATTAAATACCATAATAAAATAATGGAAAGTTGTAGCGATAGCGAAAGTGTCCCACTGACACCCACTAAAAAGAGAAAAATTCAAAAAAGGCTCCAAAAATATAAACCTGAGTGGGAAAGAGTGTATGACTGGGTTAGTAAAGATCCCGAAAGCGTATACAATGTTAAATGTACATCATGTAACATAACATTTTCTATTGGCAAAAGTGGTATTGTTATTATTTTTTAAGAGAATGATGTTTCTTACCCTCTTTTTTTTTTTAGACGACCTGAATAACTTGTACCGTTATCAGTACGATTACTTTTTCCTATACCAGAGTCATCTAACAAATAAGTACACAAATTGTGTTAGTATTGTATAATTTAATGTCATTTATTTCAATTTTGTAAATGTGAGAACCATGGAGCATTTTATTGCGTTACTATGTGTTTTGACTTAATGAGCATGGCAGTTGAGAGCTTGTCATTCTCACTCAAATTTCTCGCTGATGGTGGCGCGTGTGTTGGATCATTTGGCTCCCTCTATGATGGTTGAGCTAGGTGGTGCTGATCCACGCGTCATGCTCGTGAACGAGTGCTGTCAGTTGGGATTGGTCATCTCTTATCTGCTATGGCTTGCATCTTTTTATTATTTTTTTACTACTGTTTTATATTCATCTTCATTGTGATCACATGTAGAATCAACAAGAATAATGTAACCAGGATTTTGTAAAAAACCTAATTTAAAAGAGTGCCGTGGAGTTTCTTGCTCGTTCTTCTCCATAGAGGCCTACCTCCGTTTTGGAACGAGCAACTAGCTTCAACTTTCGGACTAACTGACAGACTCCTTGACAATTCAAAAGTGCCTGTAAATGGTCTAATTGAAATAAATGTTTTTGACTTTGACTTTGACTTGTTAATAAAACTTGTAATACCAACTGATTGGTTGATTGTATTGTCAATATAATAAATATGTCGCCGTGCCCTTACCGGGTTTCATGTTGAAACTTATTTACTTCTGTAACATCTATGTACCTACACATGAATGCAATTAAGATTTTGAGTTTAAGTTTAAAAAAAAAATAACTTATGTCTTTTTTTTAGTCTTCCCTACTAAAATACTATATTTTTTTGAAGCATACTATATTTTTTTATGGCTTTTAAAAAAAAATACTATATTCAGACAAAAAAATGTTGGCAACACTACTTATAAGGTACCTATTGCTATAAACGGTAAGGGGATAATTAAATAATTTCTCATTCGAAACACAACCATTTACCTGTTTACTATAAAATAAAACCACAATGACCCATTATATGTTGTGGTCATAGTATGTACATACCTATATTCTATTAATTATAATAACATTTCCTTGTTAAATATTTAATCCGCGAGTTCTTCCGCATGAATGTCGGTTATGACAAATTAAGGCGCTAACACTTTTACAGATTTGAAACTGACCATCACGTCAAAATATGTAGTGTTGAAAAAAAAAACTAGAACATTCTCTTAAAAAATCATTCAATAAATAATCACAACTCACCCCCCCCCCCCTCTCTCATCTCTCTTCTAATCATTTAATATGTGAATATTTTTGATTAAGTTCATATTAAATAGTTTAATTAACTCGTGAAGTTGTGTCTGACGTGGACATAACATTGATAATCACACAAAATCTTCCAGGTTAAATGAATTTTTTACTAACTCACAGATAATTTTATTATCTATCTTTTAGTATACGCCTTTTTTTTAATTAAAGAATACTATCTTGTGGCAAGGTTCAGTGTGAGGAGATAAATCTAAACCCACTTTGCAAAAGTTACAATAAATAGTTTATTTAAACTAATAGCTAGTACATTGTTGGTAACACAAAGAGCTAACTAGTATAACAAATGAATGAAATAAATAAAGTAATCTAACTAAACCCTACCAAAAAAACCCTAAGCGCACCGTGCCCTGTACGTCAGTAATGTGGATCACCAACACCACGTTCGTACAGTGCAGGTGCTAATCTGATCTCGGCAGGAAGCGGGGGTAAACGTGACCGACCTAAGTCGATGCGGTGTGTACACCCAAGTCGTGCCGAACTCAGACTAATGATCGATAGCCCGGGCAGCGCTTATAAAGGCGGCCAGGAGCGCTGCGGAGGGCCGTGCGGCGCGGGGTAGTGATGACGCGCGCCGTGTTCACGTGCGCGCGAGTGTTTCTGCCGTGGTTGGTTGTTTGCCGCGTTACATTCTCCCCCTCTGGTCCCGAAGACGTCCCGACGAGGAGACCAGTGTTGTTTCAGTGGTTGCGGTCTGCTTTTCTGGGCCTACCGCGTCTGCGCAAAGGTCTTTCAGGATTAGGCACATCGTTGCCGGAGCCCTGGAATGGGCTCAGCGCGGATGTATGGTAAATACCCAGAGGAGTTGTAGGCTGTGCTGGATGGGCCAGCTCGTAAGAACAAGGTCCGTGCCGTCGCAGGATGATGTAGGGCCCGTCGCGACGTGGAGCCAGCTTCGCTGTTTGGTAGCGAGCTGCGTTGCTCTGGACATTGGCCGCGACCATCACGCGATCGCCGGGTAGGTAGGTAGGAGCTGGACGCCGATGTTCATCTGCTGCCTTCTTCCTAGTTTCTTCTTTGTTCTCTTGCACTTCTCTCGTTCTGTTAAATGTGTCTGCTAACAAAATAAGTTTTGGGGTTATTTCGGGGATAAAGTTCTCCGATAAAGCTATCTGATTAAGGTCGTGTTTAACATCATCGAAGGTCCGCAATTCTCTACCGAAGGTAAGATATGCTGGACTAAAGCCCGTGCTGAGACAGTGCGATGTGTTCATAGCATATCTTATGCTAGGGAGCCTTTCTGCCCAAGACCGATGATCACCTTCTACGTAGATTGCTAGCTGTGTTTTTAAATCTCGGTTCTTCCTCTCGACAGGGTTAGCTTCCGGATGGTATACAGGCGTGAACGAATGTTGAATGTCCAGACAGTAAGCGAGTTTTTGCATGACTGAGCTAATAAATTGTGTTCCATTGTCACTTATTAATCTCCGTGGAACGCCAAAACGCAAAAAGACTTCATTTAGTAAAACGGTTGCACAAGCTTCAGCTGTGGCTTGTTCTAAAGCAAATAATTCAACCCATCGGGTTGCGATATCTTCAACAATGAAAATCCAGGTTTTACCATCCGGAGTTGGAGGTAATGGCCCGAACAAGTCAAAGGATAAGGTTTCGAATCTTTGGTTCATTACCGTGGTCTGTAATAGTCCAGCTGGCTTCAAATTACTTGGTTTGTATCTTTGACATTTGATACAATCTTTGACGTAGTTTTCGATGTCTTTTCGCATTCCTCTCCAATAATATCTAGCAGTGATGCGATGAAATGTTTTATCAGCCCCATAATGACCGGCAGTAGGCTCGTCATGATATTTTGAAAGAATGGCCTTGGTTTCATGTTTTGGTATAACAAGCTGGGCAGCGTCATTTTCGTTATCTTGAAGATAGCGGTGCAGCAGTCCGTTGTTCATAATGTAACCTTTGCTGGACCAATAAACAGCATCTTCATCCCGAACTGGCTTCTCCAGTGCTTCCATAATTGTTTTTAGGGCATCGTCTTTCAGTTGTTCGTTCCGAATCTCTTCTCCGGAGCGGCGGGGCATATCCACTGATACTATACACACGCCATGGTTAACTTGGAGTTCTGGGTGAGGCGGTCTTGATAGACTATCAGCAATCACGTTAGTTTTACCTTGTAACGGGTGGCGCAAAAGTAAAGACCCTATTTGGTTCAGCTATAACATTTTTTCTAAATTAGAAAACTAGATTTAGATTTTTTTAAATGTATATTTGTGCCATTAAATTTCGTACCATTAGGATTTAAAGATGATGTCTTTTAAATGGTGACCTCCAGAGTTGATACACATTTGAGTCCTTCAAAATTGGTTATGAGTGACGAAGCGCATTTCCATCTCTCAGGGCATGTCAATAAGCAGAATACTCGGTTCTGGGGCACTGATAATCCGCGCATTATTCAAGAAACACCTCTACACCCACTAAAAGTTACTGTATGGTGTGGCATCTGTGTTGACAGAGTGATCGGACCCTATTTTTTCGAAGACGCTGGAGGCAATGCGATTACTGTCACTGGAGAACGCTACAGAACCATGTTACGTGAGTTTTTGATACCCAGTTTGGACGAATTGGGGCTGGAGCACATCTGGTTTCAACAAGACGGCGCTACGGCACACACAGCGCGCGACACTATGGACTTAGTGAGGGACGCTTTTCCAGGCCGAGTTATCTCTCGTTTTGGCGATTTGCCTTGGCCTGCAAGATCACCCGATCTGACCAGTCCAGACTTCTTTCTTTGGGATTTTTTGAAATCTCGGGTGTATGTGAACAAGCCACAGACTCTCGCAGCTCTAAAAGAAAACATTCGTCAAGAAATAACGAACATATCGCAGGAAGTGTTACGGCAAGTTATGCAAAATGTCATAAATAGGGCTCAAATGTGTATCAACTCTGGAGGTCACCATTTAAAAGACATCATCTTTAAATCCTAATGGTACGAAATTTAATGGCACAAATATACATTTAAAAAAATCTAAATCTAGTTTTCTAATTTAGAAAAAATGTTATAGCTGAACCAAATAGGGTCTTTACTTTTGCGCCACCCAGTATATACTGAACTGTTAAATTGTATGGCTGGAGTTGCAGCGCCCATCTGGCAAGTCGTCCTGTAGGTGATTTAATAGACATAAGCCATTTCAGTGCTTGATGATCAGTGGCAACTACTACCGTAGAACCTTCTATGTAGCCTCTAAATTTTGCTACAGCCCATACCACTGCTAGGGCTTCACGCTCTGTGGTAGAATAATTCCGTTCTGCTTTTGTTAATAATCGGCTCGCATATTCGACGGGATGCTCATCGTTGCCCTCCCCCTGTACCAAAACAGCTCCTAGAGCATAATCGCTAGCGTCTGTTTTTATGGTGTATGGCTTGCTTATATCTGCTTGGCGCAAGATGGGGGCACTAGTTAGGCGTTGCTTGAGTTCGCGGAAAGCATCCTCTTGTTGAGTTCCCCACTCCCAGGTTGTATCTTTTTTCGTTAGCCGAGTAAGCGGTTGAGTAATCTTCGCAAAGTTCGGTACAAAACGACGGTACCATGAACAGGTTTGTAGAAAAGATTGTACCTGTCGGATATTCTTCGGCGCAGGTATGTCTAGTATGGCGGATATTTTTCCAGGATCTGTACATAAGCCTGCTTTCGTTATGATATGTCCTAGATAAGGAATCTGTTCTTCACAGAATCGACACTTTTGCTTGTTTACAACCACATTATTTTCCTGAAGAAGTTGGAACAGTATATTTAGATCTTGCAGGTGTTGCTGGAAAGACGGCGAGAGCAGGATGAGATCGTCTAAGTAAGCCAGCAACTTTATTCCGTCAAGGTGCAGCTTCAATCTGTCAATAAATCGCTGAAAAGTCGCCGGAGCATTACGCAAACCAAACGGCATTCGTTTAAAGTGGTACAACCCAAAGGGAGTGACGAAAGCCGTTTTTTCCTGGTCTTCATCTCGCACTTTTATCTGCCAATAACCTGCTTTTAGGTCGAGAGTCGACATGTAAGGCGTCGGTCTTGCTTCCTGCAGAAGGTCGTCTATTCGAGGTAAGGGGTACGCGTCAGCTACAGTTATACTATTAAGCTGGCGGTAATCTATGCATACTCTTGTACCTCCATTTTTCTTGGGAACCATAACAACTGGCGCTGCCCATGGAGATTTCGAAGGTGTGATGACATCGTCGTCCAACATCTGATCAATTTCTTTGCGTAGAACTTCTTTCCGCTGTTGGGATACCCTATATGGAGGCACAGCGATGGGTTTATGGTTTCCAACTTCTATGATGTGTTCCACTAGGTTAGCTGGTTTGCCATTACCTGTGAATATGCCAGCGTGCTGTTCTAACAATCTGTTAAGTTGCATCTCTTCAATTGAGGCAGCTCCACCATCTATAGCAACCATAGCAATGTCAATGTTGGGTCCAAACAACTTACTACTCTGTGGAGACAGAGTAATTTCCGCGTTATTAATGCTGGACTGCGCATCCCGGAACAATGAACCGACAAACCTCGGCGAGTAGCCATTGAGCGTAGGTCCTTGTCGCGAGGGAGACTGTGGGGGCGTACAGAAGTCAATTAATAGAGGTGGTCCGTATGCGTCCGCCATATTGCGTTCTTCTTCCAGCGTATTCTCACTTGGGGATGGTGTCTGGAACATTGGGCTCAACATTGGCTCCAGAGACGTGATCGAGGCTAGCCTTGCAATCACCGACTCGGTTTCCTCAAGTTCCATTTGCACCGTGGACACGGATGCGCTGTCTTCATCCTCGTTAAGGAGATCGTATTTCTTGCCAGGTTCATCCAAGAAGTGGAACAATAGTTGCGGCAAGTTGAGAACTATGTTTGCATCTTGGATAAAGTCTACTCCTAAGAGTGTGCGATTATCGTGTGATTCGGGCAACACGATAAAAGTTGTGGGGATCGTCCGTCCACTTAAAGTTACAGGTACTTGTGCTGACTGTACACGTTGTCTTCGCCGTAGACCATCGGCAAGGGTTACAGTGGCTTTTTCCGAGTTAAAGGTCACTCCTTTTCGCTTTAGCACGTAGTACAGTGAAGTAGATGCGACGCTCATTTTTGCGCCAGAATCAATGTGAGCTTGACCATTGATGCCATCGATTGAAATTTTGACAGTTGGCCTAAGTCGAGTTCCAGATGCCAATGCATAAAACCCAACATCCACTGCGCCTATTTTGGGTGTGTTGCATTTTGGACACTTGCTTCTGACTACGCCAGGCTCACCGCATCCGTAGCAGGTTAATTTAGACGTTGCCGGTGGTCTGGACTCAGTTTTCTTGGGAGTTTCCTTAGACGTCTCGATCTTAGCAGCTTTCTTGCGACACTCCTGCTCGCTATGGTTATAAGCGCGACAGAAGTTGCAGCGGGTTCTCTTCACTAACGGTGTGGTATCAGTGTTGGTCTGTTCAGCGGTCTGTTCAGTGGCGGTTTCTTCAATTTGACGTACTTTCACGAGAAATTCGTCAAATGTTTGAACGGAATCCCTCGGTATTCTATCCCTTATTTTCGCATGGAGGGACGTGTATAGCAGGTCCAACCCTTGTGATAGGGTGGGCGACGGCTTTGGTAATTCTGCTATGAGTGCACGCTTTTTAGCAACAAATAGTTCTGTGGCTGTAGGACCGCTTTGTTTGTTGCCCACAATCTCATTGAGTACTTGATAGGCGGGTCTCTTTGGGGCAAATGTCGTTCGTAATAATGACACAGCCTCATCCCAAGTACTGACACTTTCTCTCACTCCAAGCCACCAAATAGCTGCATCACCCATAAGCAGCAGAGTAAGCCCTTCTATGGCATTCTCGTCGCTAACGGACTCAATTTTCTTGAAAGTAGTGATAGTTGACAGAAACGTCTCGACCACTGTCGACTGGCGAGTCCCGTCAAAACGGGCGGTGCATGATGCAAAACTCCCTGTTTTTTGTGAGACACGAGAACTTTCCCGGTTTGCTAACACCCTTAAGAGATCCCTAAACTGATCATCAGAGAAACTGACGTTTGCCATTTGTTTATTTCTCCGGCTACGTCTAGGTAAAACGTTATAAAAATCAATGTTGATTTGCTCAATAAATAACAGTAACCTAATAAACTGCTTACCCTAAAGGAATCTAGCGTGAAGATATACTTAAACAAAAGATTAGTGACTACAGAAATGATTAAACTAAACTATGCTATAGAAATCAGTTTTATTGTAATGAAATACGTAACTAATCCTGTATACTGTCTACTCCGAAACCCTAGTTTGTTTATATATAATACAATAACAAAAAAAAAATGTTTCTACCAATATGCCGAAACTACTGTATATACCTACTAACAGAACGAAGATCAATCTAACAAATTAACGAATTGACTACAACAATAATATTAAGATCTACCTACAATAAATGTGGGTACTACAATAAATTTACCTACGATAAAATATGTAGGTAAGAAAGCCCAAGGTGGGACGCCAATTGTGGCAAGGTTCAGTGTGAGGAGATAAATCTAAACCCACTTTGCAAAAGTTACAATAAATAGTTTATTTAAACTAATAGCTAGTACATTGTTGGTAACACAAAGAGCTAACTAGTATAACAAATGAATGAAATAAATAAAGTAATCTAACTAAACCCTACCAAAAAAACCCTAAGCGCACCGTGCCCTGTACGTCAGTAATGTGGATCACCAACACCACGTTCGTACAGTGCAGGTGCTAATCTGATCTCGGCAGGAAGCGGGGGTAAACGTGACCGACCTAAGTCGATGCGGTGTGTACACCCAAGTCAATTTTTTCTACTAAACTTTGAGAGTTTTGGACGCAGCGCATACGATTTTCTGGTCGCTCAAGGTCGCCGGCGTAAATCGTCGCCTTAATAAGTAGCCTATCCTTTAGAGATGGCGGAGATGGCGAGATGATCTAGAGTCTTTTTAACCGACTTCAAAAAGGAGGAGGTTATCAATTCAAGTCTTTGACAGAGATAAGTGGAAGGAAAGTAGAGAGACCTTTGTCCTGCTGTGGGAAAATACAGGCTGAAATATATACAAGGTGTGTAAGGACGGTTGATTTTTTTTAAACCACCTAATCACTGAATCATGTTTCATATCATCCGTAAAATGATTAACCTTATAATGTGTTTAATGATTTTTTTAATACCTAATATTAAGTATTCTTTATTTATATATATTTCTATACTTAGTATGCAACGAAAGCAAGGTTTTTTCAACAGACTGACTTAACCAAAACCTACACTAACAAAACAGTGGTATGAATAAAGCGTTGTTTACACTGGCGACCGCCATATGTCATGCGTAGGCGCACCGAGTCACTGTCGACATTCTAGGAACACCTCCGTAGGTGATACATGACTTAAACACAGATTACATTGGCAGGGACCGCAGTACAACACACTATCACGAACATGGAGGATAACAGTATCTAACGGGTATTCCTTTGCATTCAACTCATTAGAAAATATATAAATATACATTGACATCCTAAGGTCTCTTACTAAAAAAATGAAGCAAAAAAGAAAGTCTTAATTAAATTAAGGCGCTTCCCTGATCAAATAACCTTGACCATACATTTCCTCTTTGACGCAGAATCGAAATTCGCTCAATTTTTGAGTTTTTTGTTTTAGAAAAAGAGAAACGATCAAATCCTACGTCATCCGCTGCTGCCACTTTATTTAAGATGTTCACGCATCAGTGAGGTCTCGTTACTTATATCTGATTGATATAATATAATATGTTGTGTAATTGAGATATGACTTAACGGGGCTGACATGTTCACGAGAACAAAAGCCCCTAAAACAAAAGATTAAAAAAAAAAAAAAAAAAAAAAAAAAAACGATCTTTTGAAATAAAATAAAACGTGAATTATTATTGGTAATTAGGCGCCATTACTATTGGTAATTAGGTTCCAACCACCAAGGCGAAACCACCAAGGTGGACAGGCCGAGGTCTTAGTGGGTGCAAGCCCCACATCCGTCCATGTCTTCCCCCGGAAGGCATGGTATGAGCTAGGCATTTTCTCCGCTCTCAAAGTCAAAGTCAAAGCATTTCTTTCAATTAGACCATTAAAAGGCACTTTTGAACGTCATATTATAAAATTTGAATCTAGTTGCCCATTCCAAATGGTAGTTTCACATAGACATATAGTGTTCACATATTTACAATTAATAATACAGTAGAAGACAACTTCTTCTATTCCAACAAACAATGAATAGTGTGTGAGCCAGATTAATCTATTAAGTACAATTAACAATAAATAGTATTAAATTTAGTAGTTTGAATTAGCAATCAATTTGATTTTGTCTAGACTGTAGACTGTCCAATGGAGCCGGACCAGCATAAAAAAGGTAGGTGTTCTTCGAGAAAATGTTAAAATAATGATTATTAGAGAACTGACTTTTTTAAATTTGTATATTTTTTTTATTAGATAGAATGACAAGATGTAGATTTTTTGGTTATAATTTGACATTAAAATGTGGTTAAAATTTTGGCGATCATTCAGATACTAGGTTTTATGGCAATATAAAAAAACTATTTTGAACTTATATACTAAAAATCATAGAAAATTCAAGTACAATTTGAAATTTATGCAGAATACTGCCAATCCCTAGTATCAGTTGGGAGTCGGTAGAACGACAGCTCATCTCAAACTCACTTCACCTATAAATTCACCGACGGTGATTTTTACAGAATACCACTGCTGGTGGGATCATAGCTCACGTCGCCTACACTTACAGAGGGAGATTAAAGTCAAAGTCAAGGCCCAAGTCAAAGTGAATTCACTAATTAAATCTATAGTTTGTTCTAGATTGTTACAGAAGGAACCGGCTGTTAGGTATATCACATCATATTCTCAGCAATATTGTATTTCCCTAGTAAGTTGTCGTCTGCATGTCTGACTCCTTACAAAGCACACCTTCTGTTCATAAAGCGATGAATCATAAAGATATGAGCGTAATAGTGATGCATATCATGATTCAGTCAATTTGGTCACGCTTTTGTGGCAACAACACGTTTTCTCGTTTTCATTGTAAAGTTGAGATGTGTCAGAAGTACCTAGGTACAGTTGAAGGTTAGATAGTGGGCAGATCATAGTGTCTAGTCTGGTAACAGAATATCTGAAGGCCAATTCTTGTCATTAAAAACGTTTAAAATGTAGCCGGAATCTCATCTCAGCAGACAGCAACAATTTCTGTCAAAAACTTAGTCAAGGTGCACCAGCACTCTTTGGATTCTCAGGACAGTTACCACCTTGTAAATTTGCTATTTTACCATGGTGTGACCTCTCCGTGCCTCGAAAGCACGTAAAGCCGTTGGTCCCGGCTGTCATTCGTAGATCTTTCACTTCTTCTTTTTCTTCTTTTAACCAGAAAGTTTGACAACCAGTCTCTACAAGTTATCAAGTTAAGCATCACTTCCTCAGACATAAGTTAACCTAGTACGATGAATGATCCTTCAGACACAAACACACAAACTCACAATCCTTCCTCACTCATGGATTACCATTTAACATTTTCACTACACTTACACACATTCCACTAAAGGCTTCCTCTCTTGTATACTGCGCCTCTCTTGATATCGTCTTCTGATGCAACCAATGTTACCCAGATATGTTGATTTATTGTAAGAATGCTGGTATTCATAACACAAGTTAAATCTTTCTTTGCATACCAGAATGGTTACAAAACTGTAATACGCTATTATTGTATACGCATGGTGTTGTTTGTAAGTGTTTGACTGTACAACTATTTTTTGTTCAATAAATAAAATCTTAAAATCGTAAATCTTGAAACACAGGCAGTCGCTGCATGTAAAGCACTGGTATTCAGCCTGCTGCATCCGGTTTGACTAGAAGCGGACCCCAACATAATTGGGAAAAGGCTAGGTAGATAAAAGCGATTCTCACATTAATCCTAAGTTCTTTCTCATACTGTATACTAACATTTCACCTCATTATGTAAGAACCTACGTGATCAAAAACATTTAATTGCGCGTTCATTGATAAAAAAATCTCCCACGTTTTAACGACTGTACCACCTGTTACAAAATATCAACGTTAACATTTTGAATTTAGAACTTGAAAGCAAGGAGCACTGGGTCGCAAGCGCAGAAAACCATACAACCTCTTGCTTACATAAAAGTATGGCTGATCTAAATAATATTCAATAAACACGCATTATCATCATCATCAAACAGCTAATTTTCCGAACCGAACCAAATAAAGCGTGCACCGTAGTTGTGGGTGAATGGGCGGTGACGTCACGTTGTGATGCCCACGCGCACGCCCGCCATATGGTTGCTGCCTTAATTGTAGCGGCTGTTCGATATTTAAGTTTTGGAGACAAGAGTTGTAGAATTGTACTAGAAAAATGTGTGGAATGGGAATTGTCTTTCGTTGTAGTTACCAATGACGTATTATAAACAGACGCGTCATACACGAACATTAGTG
Organism: Charanyca ferruginea; assembly: GCA_947361185.1. NCBI lineage: Eukaryota > Metazoa > Arthropoda > Insecta > Lepidoptera > Noctuidae > Charanyca > Charanyca ferruginea. Next base: position 25,984,041 of record OX376064.1, on the reverse strand, counting down.
CACTTTAAAATGGCGTAAACTGTTATATCTACTGTATACCAATAGGCAGATACACAGTACGAAGAAAAGGTCAGTCTGTCTTTGTGTAATTTGTGCATCGTATATACACACATGAAGGCATTTTTCCTTGAAATCGTTACGAGCGATACTGACATATAGCCACGATATTGGGTGGTACGTAACTAAGTGAAACTTGGGCAATTGCCTTGCTTTAATATTGCCAATTTTGAGCGCGGGTAACGCATCTAAGTGAATAATATATCATTGTTAGTTACTATAAGTAATGAAGGAAGTACTTGAAGTTCTTTATAGTATATCTCTATCCTCTCGCTGGGAGGATTTAGCAAGCGATAGATCGGTCTGGAGCCCAATGAGAGGAGACTCGGGGCTAAGTGAAAGACGTACGAATAGATCGCTCAAAGTTAAACATAGGTTAGGGGTAGGATAAGCTTCTCAGAAGTATGCGGACGATGGATTAACGCTTTCTTTCAGCCCCCCTAAATGGGTCTAAAGGTGACAGACTCGGGGACGTCTGTCGCCCCCCACACACCGCACGGAGTCGAGGTGATTTTTGTCAATAAGAGTCTGACAGACCCCTTCGCCCGCCGCAGGGTGGAGGACATCCATGAGAATTCCGTCCTTGGATGGCCATCCATTTCATATCGAGTTTCCTCCGTGCCTCGGAAAGCACGTAAAGTCGTTCGTCCCGGTTTGTTGTTTGTTGTTCTTTATTGTATAAGGTGTTATTAAACAGTAATTTCTACTACCACCCATAAAACATATACTATGTTACTCGGCAATATTATAGCTTTCTATCCAGAAATAATGTTGGTAAGTATTCGGATCAGCACTTCCAGAGATTACCGTTTACAAACATACAAACTGTACCTCTTTATAATATTATAACTAAACCTAGAAGCTTAGATTATATTATATAAACAAGAGGCAGATAGACCGCGTGGAACGAGAGTGAAGCCACAAAAACAAATACAAATTCAAAAGCGAATACCTACAATCTCTTGATTGTATTCACTTTGTTTGTATCTGAGCCTAGAAGTATACATTTTATGGGATTTTTAAACGACATGCTTGAAGTATGACTCTTTCCTGTTGGATTTTCTCTATGATTCTATGAAATAAATACCTTTTTAGGTTTTAACAACGTAAACACGGCTAATTGCAACAACAAATTTCCTTTCTCGTCGAACAGGAAAATGGACACAATTCCATTAAAGTCCATTATTTTTGTGATATTTTGTGGTTGATTTGTCATACTATATTTGAAAATGTATACATATAGGTACTAAGCACAGAGAAGGTATTGGAATTTTAGGTTATGCAATTAACATAAAATTTCCTATACCTAATAATCATATACCACTGTACGTATAGGGTCATCAACTCGTTGCAAGGATTTTTAGACGTGTGAAGAGCGCACACACGGCAAGCGTAGTGTGGGACGCCCTGCGACACGATGGACCGACGATTTTAAGAAGGTGGCTGGCAGCAGATGGATGCGGGTTGCCCAAGACCGGGTTTATTGGCGATCTCTGGGGGAGGTCTACGTTCAGCAGTGGACGGTAAACGACATAGCAGTTAGCGTAAACTAACCCATTATTACATGACTTTTCTCAACGCCTATACCAACGCAAATATCATCTAAACGTCGCAGCGAATTGACGCGGGTTGCCCAAGTCCAGGGCCTCAAGTCTGCTATTGCAATAGTATCAGAATGGTCCATCATTGATTTTCATAATGACGCCATTATATTAGTAGATTACCAAACTTGTCAAAATCAACAATTAAGAAATCAATGATAAACCATTCTGACTGACACTATTGTAATAGCAGACTTGAGGCCCTGGTTGGTTGGCGATCTCTGACAACAATAGCACAGTATTCAGTATTAATTCTACCGTACAGTAGCGACACGCTCCGCCCCTCTCCGAAGCACTGTTCCTCACCTTTTGTACAGTCTGTTATTTAGGTAGTAGTGTAGGCAATTATATAGTTTCGTTTATATGGGTGTGACAATAGGCTGATATATACCCAATATACCCCGTTGAAAACGCTGTCTTTGCCTACTAACTGTGCCTAACACTGAATATTTACCTACCTTCATACGGATTGTATCGTCACTGAAAAAAACCCAATTGTTTTCCTGACCGAGGAAAATTATAGTTAGAAAACGATTCCCCACAACCATACAAGTAGCTACGAAGCTAGGTAGGTACAGATTACTCACTTGTAACAAAAGTATGAATGAATACGTATTGTTGTAAATAGGTAATATTTTCTTGGCAAGCAGCCAAAATGGACGACACATTTGACTTTGTATCAGAAATTATTTTGACAGTTCTACGATAATCATTAGGTAATCGGTAATAAACTAATAATGATGTCACCACCAAACAATTGACATAGGTACTTTTTAAGTTCCGTCAAAACGCGATTTCCTCATAGATTTGTATGGCTATTTATACCTACTTATTAGGGATGGGCCGAACATGGGTTTTACCGAATATGAACAATATTCGGTTCGGTAAAAGGTTTACCGAACATTCGGCCGAATATTCGGCATTTTTGATTCCCTTACGTAAACAATACAGGTCTGAACTTGTTTACGCAAAGTGCGTGGAGTGGCGCCGGACCCTCTCGCCCGCTACCCCCGCTGTACCCGTGTTGTTATTGCATCATCTAGTAAAGAGTAAAACTTCGCCACGTGCGGTTTTTATGGTTATTTTTTAACAGTAGTTAACAATCTTGTCTAACTACTGTTATTGGAAATAAAGTTACAGTGTCGACAAAAACATAAACCTGCACTGATTACTTAACCTCATAAAAATAACACATTTAACACTCGACTCATGATGAATCATACACGGCTCAATACAGTAACATCTTTGAGTACCACTTTGCCGAACATTCGGTGATATAGCCGAATATTCGGCCGAATACGAATATTCGGTAAACCTGCCGAATATGCCGAATACCGAATATAAAACGAATATTCGGCCCATCCCTACTACTTATGACGTCACTTCTACTTAGTTACTTATTTGCAAACTCAATTGACTACCTATTTATTTGTTTCAAAGCAACTTAAAATCTGTTTCTACAATAAAATAAAAATCAATCGTATTTTCAGGGCAAAAATCAATCATTTTTTTAAGAGAAGTTCTATCCTGGATATTTGTTATTAATGGCATCTACCCAATTGTGTCAAAGTTAGTATCTATTCGACCTTACCAAAGCCATTCAATAATAAGACTTTTTTTTTGTTAGCCTGTTCTGGCCCACTGCTGGGCAAAGGCCTCCCTTCATGCCTTCCATCTTTCCCGATTCTGGGCTTCCTCAATAAGAGAATGCAATAAAACATTGGATAAAAAATAATAATTGATTGATAATTCCATAATTTTACTGTCTGTAAGGTCTTCTATGTAGTAAAACGCTATGAAAATGAAATTATAAGCCACTAGCACTTTGCCTGCGACTTTATCGAGGAATTTTCTCAAGGATCCCTAATATTTTCAAAAAATAATTATAGCGTGTGTTACTCAGGGATAATGTAGCATTCTAAAGGTGAAAGAATTTTTGAAATCGGACCAGTAGTTTTTGAGTTAAATCGTAACAAACAAACCAACAAACAAATCTTTCCTCTTTACAATAGGTATTAGTTTAGACAAGTAATTATAACTCCCACCGTTTACCCGCGCTTGCTTGAATTTCTTCACGTTGACATTTAGAGCTTTGCACGCGTAGCAAGAATAGACAAGTCAGTACAGTATGTCTATTCTTCCGTAGACATAGCGTGGTCATACTACGCGTGCTGGGCAGAAATCACATTGCGTCAACACCCGCAAGGACCATTGCAATGTAGACAGCCGGAGTCCCCTTGTCCTTGCCAGTTTTAAGCTGACCGCTGAACGGATATAATACATAAATACATCTACAAAGTTGTGTGTGTGTGCGTTGAATCAAACCTAACACAACTGTAGATCTACGCCAGATCATCTCTCATTCACAAACATCACCGCTGCTCGGTCACCCGCTGCGTCTTGCCCCTGATACCGCTAGTCCAAAACATTTCTGACGGGATGCACACTCCCCGCGTCGTCGTGAAACACGACCGGTTCATCTCACCATCAATCATCATCCAAACTTATTCCCAAGTCTGTTTCGGTCAGCTTCCAGTGACTTGAGATGCAGTTGATCGTTAATATCTTTTATAACACATTTGCTCGTAAAGTGTCTCATAGTACACCAATTTCAATATCGTAATGTATAATTTGTGAACAAGTAAAAAATATTCCGCGCGCTTTTTCTTTTCGCTGTATTGTTTTTATTTGAATTATTTCCTCGCAAATATGTTATAATATTATAATTATTTTCTAGCAAATATGTTATAAAACGTCGTATAACATTCGTGCGCTTTGATAATTACAGCCTGCCGCACTTATATCATAATGTACTATTACTGACTGCGAATATACCTTCTGGAAACTAACCAGTGTTTCTGAAGCTACAAATTTAAACCGTTTAAGGTAAATAACAGGTGTCAAACAGCTGGTAACAGCTGAACGTTTTACAATTTTGAAGATCATTTTTAAATCAGTATGACTACTGTTGTTCCTGTTGTTGTAGCTTAATCTACATTGTATAAAGCAAGTACTAGCTTTTGTGGATCCTCAATTTGTATGATAATAAAATAACGGGGCTTCCAATAGAGACTTCCGAACTTTGACAGTTGATAGCGGCCATATTGTTGAGGCTACATCTGTTAAATTGGCTGTCATTTAATCAGTGTGTTTCGCCAAATCACAATGGACGGTTATATAGCGTTCAACAACACGTGCAATTGCCACACAGCCCGCATACACCCTCTGCTATCCACCTTCTTCAAATCGTCGGTCCATCGTGCCGCAGGGAGTCCCACACCACGCTTGCTCAAACGCGGTCTCCACTCTAAAACTCGTCTGCTCCATCTACCGTCTGTCCGTCGGTAGACATGGCCTGCCCACTTTCATCTCAGCGTGCTGATTCTACGGGCAATGTCGGTGGCTTTAGTTCTCTGTCGAATGACTTAATTACGAATTATCTCAATCAGAGAAAACATCGACTTCCCTTTCTCGTTTCACCTTGAATTTTTGACCCTGGTCCCTAGCCTCACTTGTGAATATAAGGTTACGGGTATAATGTGAGAGCAATGTATCAAGTCTTAGAACCAACCAATCAAAGATTATTTTCCTTTGCATATTTATTTCTTATACCCAAACATAAACAAACTACTAGTACAAACATTACTTTACATAACACTAACACTGTTTACATACTTGCCGATAACGTTTGTTTAGAGATAGATTAGTAATTAATATTCAAAACTCGTCGACCCAATTCAATTTAAAGTTTAAAGTGTAGATAACATTATCTATTTGAATTCACTTGTCCTAGTTTAGTGCATACTAATTACTTCACTTGCCGCTGTTTAAATATTCACTTTCGCTGTAGGATTGGTACCTCTATGTGTGTGGTTTTATGCTAGCACTTCACATGGCGTAATAATAAAAATAATAATACCAGCCTATAATTGTCCCACTGCTGGGCAAAAGCCTCTTCTCATACAGAGAAGACACGAGTATTGATCACCACGTGCGCTCAAGGCGGATTGATGATTTCAGACTTACGTCAATCATCAGTCCAGGTTTCCTCACGATTTTTTCCTTCACCGATGTCAATGATGTCCAAGATAAATGTAGAAAGTACATATGAATTGAAAAAGTCACATTGGTACTTGCCCGGTTTCGAACCCACAACCTCATACATGAGAAGAGGGCGCTTTAACCATTAAGCCATGACGACACATTCACACGTCACACATGGCGTGTTTGTACAAATATTCGCCTTATTTGGATAAAACAAAATGTCCCCTATTTTTATTAAAATAAAGTCGATTTTTTATTATCCAAATATGGCGAATACTTGCACAAATACGCATGTGAAGTGACAGCATTAAACGAATAAGGGCGGATTCAACTAAACTTGTTTGTCTTATCCTGGGAAGAACATCACTCACTACTCTAGATCACTTTTCGTTTTATCAAATTTTAAACCCGGAATTACTGTCTATCCAAGACTATATCGCTACACCGCCAAAATGCATCGAGTAAACCAGTTATCCGACATTAAAATAATGGCGGATACATTACCAGCTGACAATGACAACTCGTGTGAATAACATGGAACTGTTATACGGTTATATACCCATGTCGAACGCATAGGAATGCGCATTCCAATTCAGATTCCCCTAATTAATTATCAATATATTTTAATTCGGCAAACAATAGATTTGCCTAAACACCTTTTGCGCATAATAATCTCATTCACAAGCATTAAAGCCTACTGATTGCATTTAAATAACAATTATGTTTTAATGTGACGTCGTTTCCGGCTAATGGCGCGGCATCCGGTGCACGGGTGCGCACGCGCATACAAAGGCTGCACTTGGTGCGCGGGCGCCACATCTGGACAGTCCTCGGTTATACGGTGACCATTGTATCCGGTCGTTTGTTTTAGGGTAAGGATGTCAAATGGTGAGGATCGGAAGTTAGACAATTTATGCTGAGTAACTTATGCTACGATGTCAGTAACAGAGTAAATAGATAGGTATCCAAGCAAAGGTCGAAGCTTATCTGTATTCTTACTCGTTACCTAATTAAACATAGGGTATTTTATCAAAAAAAAATAATTAGTCCGTTAGTAATTATCGAAAAATATTGGATACGTATTTTTTGTTTTATCAAATCAATAAAAAATGACGAAGGTAAAACGCATCAAGATCATGAGTGGGGGTTTGTGACGTCAATTCGCCAGTAAAAGTGTACTGACATAGTGATGTCACACGAGTTTTCGACGCACTATATCGTCTTAATTTTTTGTTTACGTGAAAAAAAAAACACGTGTCCAATATTTTTTGGAAATCTATCTGACGTACTAATTCGATTTTTTTGGTAAAATACCCTATTATAAGACTACTTCACCGGCAGTCGGTTAATTACTAGCTTTTGCCCGCGACTTCGTCCGCGTGAATCTGAAATCTCGGTTAAAAAGTAGGCTATGTCCTTTGCTGGGGTTCAAGCTTAGTTTGTACCAAATTTCATCAAAATCGGTATAGTAGTTTAGCTGTGAAAGCCAATAAACATACAAAGTGACTTTAGCATAATTTTTTCCTTGTCGTTTTGCAACACCTCTTGGGCTCTTGCTATGTCCATATTGTCAAGGTCTATTTAGATAACACTCTACACTTCGTCCCAGTTACAGCGTTGTAAAAAGCACATTAGTATTTCTAGTATCACTATCCTTCTACACATCTTTGCCTAATTAGGCGTCTTCTGTTGATCTGCGATTAAAAATGTCGAAGGTAGAGTATATACCTACCAACTTAAATTATTGGTCACCGTTATCATAATCCTACTTCTACTAAGTGTAGGTATTATTAAAACACCAACATTTATGAGGATGGATGGATGGATGTTTTCTAAGCTTTTCTAAGCTAAAATATGGCACACAACTTATCTTCTATCTACCATACCATAATAATATTACAGGTATAATGTATGTAGGGGGTAACCTCCTGAACTATTGGTGAAAGAATTTTTGAAATCAGATGAGTATTTCAAAAATTCTTTCACCAATAGTAAGCTACTTTATTCCTGAGTGCTATAGGCTATATTGAAAGAAAGCAAAACCATTTATCACGAGATAGTGACGCACATTACAAAATAGTTTGTGCTGTATAGGTATTTTCAGTTCACCTAGGTGTTCATCAAGAGAGAATATAACAGAAGAGACATACAGTCCCTCGGTGAACACCTAGGTGAAGTGAACTGTCATCTGTCCCGATGCTAAGGATTTACAAAGCATAAAACCCGTCACAGACTTAGCTATAATATATATTAATATACGTCAGACGTAGCTATAATATATATTAATATACGTCAGACGTAAGGCAAATTACGATCAGCTATAATATATATTTTTACTACGTCACCAAAATATGTGGACAGATATAGCAAGGCATATTAATATAAATTACAAAAATGAGAAACAAACAACGATCGCAGACGTAATAAGGGCGAAAATATATTATTATATTATAGCTACCGTGTGTGGTGTGGTGGCTAGCTATAATATATATTACAGCTACGTATGTGACGGGCTTTACAATCGGATGACAGTTCGCTTCACCTAGGTGTTCACCGAGGGAGATTGTAATAGAATAGCACTGCAGTAGTGTAGTTTTTTTTGTTCCTATGGGATTCTTATGGCGGAAGTCACATGCTAAAGGTAGTCCATCAACATTATTTCATAGTGGCAGCCCTGCCAATGTCGCCCGTTCATTGAACGTAAGTTTACGATACCTTCACACAAATGTGAGTAAACTTTCCTTTGGTAGTAAATTATGTTTTATTGGTGTAGGTACTGTTGTAGACTGTATTGTTTGATTACGACTTGTTATGAAACACCCTATTAAAGTGAATCATTATGCCTACAATGGAGTTTTATGGGTTTTCTAGTTAAACTTTACTTTGGTAACGACTTACAGAAGATTTTTTATTTATATACTTAAAGCTATTTTACAAAAAAGACAATCGCCTTCAAAATCTAAAAAGAATTTCAAAATAACTTTAGCACAGAACACACATGACTTTAGTTTCGGAAGTAGTGGCTTTGTTCTGTTTGTTGTTTTATATTGCCACCGACTTCCGAAACTAAAGTCATGTGTCAAAGTCACGACATTCACGCGGACGAAATCGCAGGCAAAAGCTAGTAGGCTATAATTTATTTTAAAGAACTAGGGATCCATTAGAAATTCACGGCTAAAAGTAGTGCTCCAATAAAGGCCTTTTTTAAATCATTTGATAGGCATACGTTTGACCACTATCTCACCTGATGGGAAGCGATGATGCAGTTTAAGATGGAGCACGCTTGCCTAGAAGTAACCTATTCATTCTTGACTTAAAGACTCCCAGGTTGTAGCTATCAGGAAACACAGGCTCAGGCAGGGAATTCCCACTCCTTAGCAGTCATCATCATCATCATTCCAGCCGAAAGACGTCCACTGCTGGACATAGGCCTCCCCAAGGGGGGATTTGTGCGTACTTCTTAGTAGTACGCACAACATAAACGTTTTGTGCGTGGGGGTGGGATGTCCACCATGTACCAGTGGCGCATCGCCGTACGTCTTGTGGTCAGATGATGGAACGGGCTCGGCGGAATTAAATTTTGCAATTCCGTCGCACACTCCCCAAAATGCAACCGATAGAAAACCGACCGGCTTATATTTCATGTCTTCTTTCTTCAATGACGAGACAATACTTTAAAATATACCACCCATTCATCATTCAATTGAACCCAAGATTACCGTAAATAGTGAAACCTGCTTACGTTCACTTCCTCATACACACTCATTCACATGACGCTGTGACGTCCACCTTGACTCATGGCGATGACATAACTCCACCTCGTCAACAATATCGTTGCTAATCTTTATTTAAAGAAACTTTGATCGTTTTGTGAGTTATATGTAAGTTGCTATCGGCATCACATCATGTTTAAAATGAAGTCAGTGATTTATTTATTTTGCTTTTTTATAACAGTTGATTTCTTACAATAATTAAAGAGAAATATTAAAAATATAGAAGAGAAACAGAAGGTCATAAAGAAAACATAAAACTTAACATTCTTACATTTCTAACATTAGAACAAAAAAAATAGTTAAGTGCTTCACTATCATTTCTTTTTTTTTGTCTTTCTGTCATGATATGTTGCTAACTATCCATTACCTATTTGTTTCTTGCCGAGTTTTAGTCTAATACACTTTCTGAACCATCAATACACTCTCTTTAAAACTAAATATGTATAGTACCATTTTAATATTATGAAATTCGTAATTTAGTTCAGTTAGTTCTGCGTGTCCCAACTGGGCGCCATTACAGTTAAGTTCAAAATAACCAACCAACCAATAAAGGTATGTATCTGTCAACTGTAACATTGTAATATACAAATATATTTTTGTATCATCAATTTTATGCAAATAGAAATATTATTATTGTTAAATACCAAAGGTCTGCCCAAGCAAAAATGGCTTCCGCAACCTTTATCTTGAATAGGTGTTCCGCCATCGCCCCATATTTAGTGTCTGTATGCACTAATGAATAACTAATTTGATGACCCTTTTATATGACTAATGGAACAGTATACATCATTCTTGAGTTACTCAGAATTACTTGGCCAAGTGATAGTCATTCGCAGCCATTTGCAAAATAGAAAGGAAACGGAAATGTCGGCAATTCACACTTCGATTACTAGAAAAGTGCTTGATAGCATAATTATAATAAAAATGGTGACTGTCTCGTTTTAACCAGATTTTTAGAATCGCTTAATTTACTTGTGTGTCTGCACTCGTCAATACTAAAGCTTTCTTTTAGTGAAAGATTACTTACAAAGATTACCTTTTACAAGCAAACAAAACAATATATAACATTAGTATAGAATGAATTAATAGCAAAATCTTCCACAATTTGAAAGATTCTTCGTCTGACATATGACATCTAAGACCCTAGTAAATAGCTCTTTCTACAGTATCAGAAAGAATCATGGCGAGATTCATACATTCATTTGTATGAAAAAAAAAAAGTAATTTAGAGGGTTTAAAATATTTTCCAATGTGAAGAATACATTACAAGGAGCAGATTGATATACTTAGCATATTTTTAAAGCCCCGCATAATTAAAATATTACGAAATGAAAATAACACTTTTTTGTTTCATCTCGATGCCCATTGTGTGTTTATAAAAAAAAGAAAGTGACAAGCGATGTTAACGGATCTATAAAAATTGGCAGACAAGTGATATGACAAGTGTGTGGGAAAAAAACATTATTTTGTGATATTATTTCCCATAAAACGATGCAATTTCAATATAAGAACTGCGAAACAGCGGCAGTCAGTCTCACTGTTACTGTCAGTCGCAGTTTCGTACTGAAGTGAGCTTTTCGTTAAACTATTAACTTTTTTTTGCGGGGTTTTAAAAATATTCTAAATGCCTCAAGATACTCCTTAGGTACCCAATAACATAAAAATTTGAATTTCAACTTCTCTAAACATCTTTTTTTTTTTTTGTACAAATCTCGCCATGATTCTTTTATCAATGGCACAAACTATCTATACACCTGAGTAAGTAGGTATGTCATTTTTACCGCACCTAAGTGTCAAAAATGAACGACAAAGGGCGTAACCATAACAGGTGAAAGTTAAAGAAATCAGAGCACTATTTCAACACTTTTAATCAGCTTATTGATTATATTCATACCATAACGGTAGTGAGAGGCGGCAGGACTACTGACATTTTGTACAAACTGATAATAGTAATTAATAACTGCAAGCATGCTCTTATTTGAGACAGGTCGATTATTAAAACGACATTGGCGCATTATCACACGAATAAAAACGACAGTTTTGTTGAGGGTAGTAATTATTTTGTCCGGTGAGCTTTTTAAAAAGAGTAATTGGTGGTGACGTGATTGCAGTGTCGGAAAATAAACGTTAATGCAAAATTAACTTTCAAGTTCTTTAGTGCATATGTACTGAAGGCTATGATTTAAAGGTACCTGAGTAAGGACATTCATGATTTTGACAAACACATCATCAAAAATCATGCTGCTTATTTATGAATACTTCATGCACAAAGATACAAAGGCGACTTAATGCCTTGGCATTCTGTACTAGTCAACTAAAGGCGGTGAAGAAATAAAATGGCAGATGCGTAGCAAAAAAAAATATTAAAAATAAATAAACAGATATAAACTTACAAAAATAGGGAAACTACACATATATAGTGAATACAACAACACACAACATGACACAACAACAACAACACAAATAACATAACACAACAAACAACACATAATATAACACATAACATGCCATATAAAAGGTGTAACGTCAAATACGCAAAACCTGAAAATAGTTTGATTAGAATAACGAGCACTTTTTAATATAGATCACATTTTTCAAAAAATCTTCATTAAACATATTGCCCTGTCTATTTATTAAAAGGTCAAGCCATCACGTGCGCAAACCTGCCAAAATAGGTAAACAAACACAAATGGTTGTCGTCCAATTTAAATTTTCTCATACGAGTGATAATAATAGTTCTAATTTCAATGCAAATACGAGTCTTAGTAAAACTAAAACAGCACATAAAACCTTTAATTTTTTTTTTATGATTTTGTTTTTCTCAGAATTAGGTTAATTTAATTACAAATCATTTGGGGTGTCTGAGGTTTTGCGTGTTTAACGTTACACCTTGTATAACGTATACCTATATAAATATATTTGTATAATGTTTCCAATCACCCTTGCTTTAGTAAGACTTTATAGTTGAAGACGATACATTTGTAGAATATAATTAACTATCTCCAATACAAAGTCTACACCTGATAAAGAACCTGCCATTAACCAAATAACCACCTATTAAATTAACCGATCCCACACCAGCAGATCACCTTGTATCGAAAGCGGTGACTCGCGGTGCGCCTGCGCAGTTCTGTGTCAAGGAGAGCGATACATTTACTTGGAATTCAGTCATCAGCACATGTTTAAGGGAAAAACATTGTTTTGATTGCAACATTGACCTCTTTTTGTGACGTCATCTTGGTAGTCTTATACTTAGCAAAGGTATTTTATTTATTTATTGTTATTGACATAAACTTATTACAAGGTCGTGCATTTAAATCTTTGTCAAAGAAGATTTTTTAATATAATACTGAGTAACTAATACATCAGCAATCTGAATTACTTAGTTTTGATTATAAACACCTGTTATCTATACTAATATTATAAAGCTGAAGAGTTTGTTTGTTTGTTTGGTTGAACGCGCTAATCTCAGGATCTACTGGTTCAAATTGAAAAATTATTTTTGTGTTGGATAGTCCATTTATCGAGGAAGGCTATAGGCCCATGCGAAGCCGGTCGCTAGTATTATATAATTTAGTTAAATTATAAATCCTGAAGTACATGGCTCGCGAAACGCACCTAGAGTACATTGCTCCAACAATTTGAAAAACCGTTGACTATTGTGGTGAAGGAAAACATCGTGGGAAACCTGGACTTGTAATAAATACATATGGTATTAAGTCCACCTTTGTGCCTTTGTGCATAAAGTCTAAATTAATTAAGTAATAGATAAGTCTGAAATCGCAAATTGGCCTTGAGCAAGCACGGTGATCAATGCTCGTGGCTTCACCAGGCCATTGCCCTACAGTAAGACAATAATAGGCTGGTATTATGTATTTAATTGATAAGCAAAATGCTAATTTATAGCTTATCTTTAGAAAGGAAACACCAAAAATAAATTGTCAATTATTATACAACTTCCTGAGTCTACACATAAATTGTTCACAAGTTCAACGCACACATTGATCATCAAGTTCAAAGCCAGACCTATTAATTTAGCGAACATGCGGGCAATTAGTATTTAACGACAATTTGCACTCACATCAACACAACTGCTATTAATAAATTAGTTAATTTCATATTTAATTTAAACACAACAGCTCCCAAAAAATCTCCTGTAAAAATAACTAGTTGTATTTTTTTGATCTGACACGAAACGGGTGTTGGTCCTTACTAAAATATTATTATTACTATTTTCCCACTTCAAGGCAAAGATTTCCTAACTCTCCTTCTAATTTTATAAAGTTATACCAGTAGTCTTACTAAAATAGAAACCTACTAAAAGAATATTGTACTAGAGACCTAAATGCAAAAACAAATAGAAAACAAGATTCTTTAGTATATCTAGAAAACAAGATATAAATAAATATGTACACAAGATTCGTTCTAAAATGATAAACACCTAAAGATATAGGTACAAGCCTTCTATTTCAGTATAGTTGGCAAGCGCGAATATGTAAATAATATGTCGCGTCACGAGAACAAAAACTATAGCAGACAAAAACTTAAATAAAAAGATGAGAGGAAGTCTTGTGTTTTTCTATGTGATGGCAGCATTAAGATGTAAATAATGGCGTTGTTTATTTATCTTAACGCTGACTCCCTTATGGTGTGGGCAAATATATCGAATGTCCTTTTTTTAGACAGTCGGTAGATTATTTTGGCCCGAAGTGTAAATATTGAAAACACCTTCCGAAAATAGATTTACAGTGTTAACTTTTTATTGGTTACTACAATTTAAATCTCTTCGACGACATGGTCGGTGCAGTGGCTGAGCGATTGGCGCTGCGTATAGCGGGTTCGATTCCCGTACGAAACTAATATTCGTATGGCCTACAGCTAGTTGTTTCGGGTCCAGCTATTTGTGTATCTGAGTAAGTTCATATGTTTGTAAACGTACCCACGATACAAAGTCAAAGTCAAATCATTTATTTCAATTAGATCATTAAAAGGCACTTTTGAACGTGGTGTGAGAAAATTTGGTTACAGGAAAAATTACATGTGAAAGGAATCGTTTTAAAAAAAATCTACTTCAATATAATATACGAGTATATACATCATCAAAAAGACGTCCATTGTTGAACATAGGCCTCCCCCAGAGAATGCCTCAACGAGCGGCAATATATTATCACGTATATGTAAGTAATTAATTATTTAAAATTCTTAAAAAATATAAGTCAGTACCTTATCTTAAAGGAGTTAGTTCGTAAGTATTTTCTGACGTTTCCAAACGATTTACAAAACCGATCATGTTAGAATGGTTAGAACATTTGCGGCACAAAGTAAACTCAGACGATGTGAGGTCGTCCGCGGCGCCATATTTGTAATGAGGTCACGGAGACTGCGCCGGCGCAGCGATGAGAGACGATGAGCGTGGATCTTCTTTTGAAAAATGTATCGGTTGCATTCTGTTTAGATTTTTTTTAAGAGATCTTTCTAGTACAGTCACCAAAAGAGATAAGTATCCATGTCGTCGGGAATAGTTGAAGTTTACTTGGAAACCGATGGATGTTTTCGAATGAAATCATTGAGCTGTTTATTCTCTATTAACTTTATTTTATTTTAATCAGAAACGTCTACCGGTACCAAGTTAACTTCAACAATTCCCGGCGACATGAATGCTTATCTCTTTAGGTGACCGTACTGTACCTACCATTGAACCATTTTGAATAATTATAGTGTTATATGCTATATTGTGTTTCTGAGCAGACTTCGAATAACATAGTGTTTATTTGTCATGTCTTTCATTAATGATATAATTGTATTTATTCATGGAATTCCCGTAAATATAAAAGAGACAATAGAAAGTGAATCAGTTTGAGGAATATACCTCTTCCCTTATGACTATTTTACGGTAAAGCGTGGCATCCATCATTCATCATCTTTACATACAAATAAATAAAGTTGAAGTTTCTGTTTGTAATATCAAAATAACAGCTTTTAACTAAATGTTTATGAGCATATAGTTTGTTGAAATGTTTGTATGTCTGTTTGTTCCCGCTAATCTCTGAAACGGCTGGTCCGATGGTCCGATTTCTACTTTCATTGGCTGATAGGTAGTTGATGTTATAAGGACTAACAAGGCTACTTTTATTATAAAAAAAAAAGAATTAGAGTTCCGTGCGAAAATTTTAAAATTCCGCAGATAGGCGATATTCACACGGACAAATTTGCGACCATAAGCTATTTCACAATAAATCCCACATTTGCCTGGTTTTTAATTTACACGTTATTGTAAAAATTGGCTAGTATTTAACTGTAAACTAAAAAAATCTTCCCAGTGTATTAAAAAAAAAAACAATTCTAATCAAAAATACCTACTGATTGCACATCAAAATAGTTACCTCAACTTTGAAATTTCACGACTTTAAATAAATAAAACTTAACGTCTTACGTCAACGGAGCCCCTCTGCGTAGGGCTCTTATTTCTGTCTGCAGGGTTTAAAGGAACCTTGATGTACCTAAGGATATTTTTCTGGCGTGCGGTTAATAATTCTCCGTAAAAATTACCTAAGTATAATAATTAATAATGAGAAACGCATGACGAATACTTGATGATCTTACGTTTAGCCCACGTAGTTGGTTGTTGTCCTTCATTGAAAAAAAAACCTAGACAAAGTAATTACCTGGAAATATAGCTGTATTTGTCATAGTACATAATAACACGATGAAACCCTATAGGTCAGCAATATGCTGAAACAGTTAATATTTAACTAGCGATCCGCGTTGGCTTTGCACAAGTGCAATGTAGATCAAACTATACGTATAAACCTTCCTCTTGAATCTATTCTATACTATATAGTCACTCTATCTATTCTATAAATTTATTATTATAGATAAAGTGGTAATGGACAGGCCACATCGCTAGAAGAACCGATAACCGATGGCGAAGAAAGGTCCTCGAGTGACGACCACGAACCGGAAGACGCAGCGTTGGTAGGCCTCCCACCAGATGAACCGACGACATCTTTAAGGTCGCGGGTAACCGGTGGTTGCGGCGATCTATGGAGGAGGTCTTTGTTCAGCAGTGGACGTCTTCCGGCTGATGATGATTCATGAAAACTGCATTAAAATCCGTTGCGTAGTTTAAAAGATCTAAGTGTACCGACAGTGGGAGCAACTTTGTTTTATACTATGTAAAGAAAAATAATAGAACAATAGCTATTTTAATATCGTGATGGCTCTGTGGTTAAAGCTCTCGCCTCTGATGCAACCAGATATCAATGTGACATTTTGTACTTTCTAAATTAATCTTGGGCATCACTGACATCGTTAGTATTATATAATTTTGCATAGCACATACATGTGAGCACTATGTACTTTAAAGCCACCATTTACGAGATGTCTTTCGTTGACTTGAATATGCCCTGGCGGTTGAGTGTTTGTCATGCTAACTTGAATGTCTCGCTGATGGTGGCGCATGTGTTGGATCATTTGGTTCCCTTCAAAATGGTTGAACTAAATGGTGCCGATCCGTGCGTCATGTTCGTGAACGGGCGCCGTCAGTTGAGACTGGTCATCTCTTAGCTGCCTCGGTTATTTTAAATTAATTTTGAATTGTCTAATTTCATTGCCACTAGACCTCTTTTAACGTGCACAACTTGTTACATTGTTCTCACATTGTACCTCTAGATTCAACATGAATGATGTAACCTACATTTGTATATTCTATTGATTTTAAAATAGTGTTCGTGGAGTTTCTTGCTCGTTCTTCTCCATAGAAACCTACTGTTTGGAACGAGCAACTAGCTGCAACTTTTTGACTGACTGACTCCTTGACAATTCAAAAGTGCCTGTAAATGGTTTATTTGAAATAAATGATTTGAGTTTGAGTTTGAGTTTGATCGGTGATGGAAAACGTTGTGAGGAAACCTGGACTTATAATTAGGTAATATAAGTCTGAAATCACCAATCTGCCTTGAGCGCACGTGGTGATCAATGTTCGTGCCTTCTCTGTGTGAGGAGAAGCCTTTGCCCTGCAGTGGGACAGTAAAAGACTGGCTTTATTATTATAAACTAGCGACCCGACCCAGCTTCGCATGGGCCTATAGCCTTCCTCGATAAATGGACTATCCAACACAAAAAGAATTTTTCAATTCGAACCAGTAGATCCTGAGATTAGCGCGTTCAACCAAACAAACAAACAAATTCTTCAGCTTTATAATATTAGTATAGATATTCATCATCAGCCGCTGCAAACACAACCTAGCAAATAGGGGGATAATAGATCCCAGCGACACCCAGTGTGAGTGCGATGATCCTGACCAGACAATAGCCCAATTACTACAGTGCCCCTACACCTGCACCTTAGAGGACATTAAAAACGCCACTAATGCGTGGCTACCTACTGGGCCCAAGTAGTCTAGCATAAAGGAAAACCATCGATTCGAAAAGGAGAAGAAGATCATCATCATGTCAATCTTAACACGCCCACTGCTACTGGTCATATGTCTCTTCCAACCCCCCCCCCCCCCCCCCTTTTTTTGTTCAGCCGTAATCGCCATGCTTGGCCGATGCAAGTTGGCGATCGCAGTAGGTGAGGTATTCAGAAGGACGCTCCTGCCCTCTGGTCTATATCCTAAACTCACCGGCGAACTTTGAGAGGCTGCGGGAGTTCGCGCATGACTGGCACGCGACTCGGAGTCGGATGGAGAGAGAGGAAAAGGAGAGGAGCTGAGGGACGGTCTGCCCTGAGTTTAGGGCCATGGGAAGGTTGGAGGGAGTGTCGCCTTCTACGACACCCATGAGTAGAAATGAGTTGATGCTATTCGCGGCCGGCACCACACTGCGATAATTATTATTATTACATGACAATAGTCCGATATGATTTCAATGCAAGCTCAGAATGAACACAAGAAGTGACCTTTAGTTGACTTATTCAATAAAATTGAATACCAATTGTGCAGTGCATTCATTTACAATGCATCCAAAAATAACCGTTTTAAGAGATGAGTCGCGCTGGTGCTAAGATAAGGGGCATCGAGGTCCAGAGGTTATCGCACACAAACGAACATGCACAAGCACCGATTCACTGGTAACTATCGCCGGCACACTGATAATGGTGACGCTTTTAAAAAATATTTCTCTGATAACGCATCTCTTGTACTGCCTCCGGATTTGAATGGTGAAACACAAAAGCTAAAATTCTTTCTCTTTAAAATATCAAGTCTTTTGATGTAGTTATGTTATCTTTAGAGATAGTTATTCTAATGACGTCAGAGTAGAGGTAGAATGTTGTAGAATGTAGCGACCATAAAGCGACACCTCAAAACAGCGTGAGGAAACCTGGATTTATAGTAAATACTAGCTTTTGCCCGCGACTTCGTTCACGTGAATTTTGTAAAGTACTTATTTGTAGGATATCAATTTAGGAAATCGGCAGGTGTAATCGCAGTTAGAACAGATTGGATCCGATTTAGTGCAAAATGGTAGGTTTACTAAATTAAATTCTAAATTGGTCCAGTTTAGAATTCAATTTAGTGTAGTGTGAGATTGAGACTAACAACTTAAGTACCTAAATTGATTTCCTACAAATTGTATAGTGTAATAAGTACTTATCCCAATTTTTTAAAACGACTGCGCCAGATTGTGGGTTATGTTTTTCGAGTGTAGGTATGTACTCGTATGTATGTGTTTTCTTTGGCACGCTTTGTAGCCTAAATGGCTTGATGGATTTTATCTTGAGAGGTGTCTTTGGATTTAATAATACTTAAAATAAGTATAGCCTATAGCACCCAGGGATAATATAGCGTCCTATTAGCAAAAGAATTTTCAGAATTGGGCCAGCAGTTCCACAGATTAGCGCGCTTAAACAAACAAACTCTTTAGCTTTTTAGTATTAGTATATAAGTAAAGTAGCTATCGTTGTCTGAAATCAATCAATGGTCCAGCCTCTCTGCATGATTAGAGAGAGGCCTTTACCCTGCAGTGGGTGACAATAATAGACTGATATTATTAGAACCCAACGGATAATGAAGATTAAACAATGTCCGTGGAGTTTCTTGCTCGTTCTTCTCCATACAGACCTACCTACGTTTTGGCGTTCCAAAACGTAGGTAGGTCTGTATGGAGAAGAACTAGCTTCAACTTTCTGACTAATTGACCGACTCTCCTTGACAATTCAGAAGTGCCTGTAAATGGTTTAATTGAAATAAATGCTTTGACATTGACTTTGAAGGTAATGACAACCGGATATTGGGAGTCCAAAATCTACTTGGCGAAAAATTTGATGAACTTTGAGTAACTTTGAGGGGTCTTCGTTGTATTAATTAAGGAAGCATAGTAGCAAGTGTATTGAAAGAAAAACGCAAGCATTTTGCCGGCACGGTTAGTGCAGTGGCCGACTGGTTGCTGTGCATCATGTCTCGGGTTCAATACCCGCACGAAGCAGATATTTGTGCAGTATACAGGTAGTAGTTCTGGGTCTATAGCCCCACCGCTGAACTGAGACCATTCCTGAAGTAGTTGCGCGGTGCGGGAGGGGTGACAGTTGTCACAAGTTAACGTCACAGTGAGCTCTCGCATCACGTCACCACACTTCTCCCCCACCGCGAGAAATTTCTACAGATTTATAAAAATCATCCCGATCAACCCTTAGATTGACAAAAAAAACCCTTCTTTTCATCCTATTTGAAGTCACACATTACCAAGTTATAAAACTTTGATAAATGACAAAACCAGCATCCCAAACGCCTAAGCCGACGACAGAAACTCCATTAAACATCGATCAGTGATCAATAAAAGAGTTCTGAGCACAGCTGCGGGCGCAACCAACTCATTACTTATCTTAAACCATTAGTCGGATAAAGAACTGTTGTGACTCGCTGACGAAGTTAATGACATGTTCGTACTAAAATGTTTGTAAGATGCTTCGGGAGAGATTTCGGAGAAGGGTTCCGTACTTTGTTTATTTGTGAGCTGAGATGTGAATGAATCAGTGATTCAAAGAAAGCGGTAGCTCTACGAAATACTAGGTGTTATCGTTAGGAGTCCGATTCAAGATTCAAACTTAGTAACTGTTGTGAAGTGCGCTACTTCCTGCGCAGTACCCCGTCCACTCACTCCCGCTGACACGTGAAATTGTTACCGCGCAGCCACTTGCCTCGTGTTCAGAGTTGCCATTAAGTTTGAATCGTACTGTACCAGTGACAAGGACTCCATTCCGGCTTCCCCTCAGAATAACAACATCTACTTTACCGCCATTGAAAACTGGCACTGCCAGTTCTATTTAGCGCGCAATAATTGTCACACTACAGGTATTTTAAAAACACCATCAAATAAAAACATTATAAAAACCACAGTGTTCGATTTAGTTGTCTTTTGGTTTGACAAATAAATAGTTGTACCGTAATTGGATTAAGGTATTTTCGGCTTCCCTCTCAAAGGCACTGAGAAACTCTTGAACCATGCTCAAAAACAACCGAGGATTCACCAGGTACCGGTTCATCCTAGGCAAGCGTACTCCACCTTAGGCTGCATCATCACTTAAGATCAGGTAAGTTGCAGAAAAAGGTAAGCCTATTGGAATATTTAAAAAAAAGACAACCGAGGACAAGTCAGTAACCAGATGCTCGAAAATAACTGCCGAGAAAGATCACAATCTGCAACATATCGTTCTCACATGTTGCCACCACTTGCTCGTGCACTTGTTTGGCAAAAAAACTGTACAATGCAATGCGAAAGGTCTCTTCCCAAAATGCTAAGACAAATTGAACTCCTGCACTTTTTGTCAAAAACAAAGCAGCATTATTTGTAAACGCATGTAACTATAAATCAAACGGGAAACATCACCCTCGACAAACAAAAATAGCATTAACAACTAAATTAAGCTTGAAAAAAAGTTAAAAAGGGCGCGCGTTGCGCTGCGCATGTGCTGTGCATGTGACGTATTTCCGGTTAGAATTTGCGTTGCATTGTCTATGGGGTGGTGTTGAACGAAAAAGTTCAAACTTTCAAAGTCATAAATGGTGTAATGGACACGCGAAATTATTTGATGACTCGAAGGGCAATTCTTTTTTTTTTAAACGTTGCCACACACTAGGTATAATCTCTTGTACCGTGGATGTGTTTAGACACATTTAAACTCGTATACACAATCAGCTAGACTCGTAGAAACTACCTGTAGGCCATATAAATATTTGTTCCGTTCGGGGATCGAAGCCGCGATATGCAGCGCCAGTAGCCAATCGCTCAGCCACTGCGCCAAGGTTACGATTTGATATTTTATGTAAGTTCGAATACATCGATAACACATGTAGACTGGTTAACGTGAATCAATCCTTTTTTTCAACCGAATTCAAAAAGAAGGAGGTTCTCATTTCAACTGTACACACATCAAAAAAAGTTTATGATCACTAGCATAAATAAGCTGATATAATTTTTTAAATTGAATTTTATCAAGAAAAATTCAACAAAGAATTGTAGTTTCGGAAGTCGATGGGTTTGTTCTGTTTGTTGTTTTGTATTGCCACCGACTTCCGAAACTAAAGTCATGTGTGTTCTGTGCTAAAGTTATTTTTCATTTTTCAGTTTTTGAAGGCGGTGGGTGTCTTTTCAACCAACTTAAAAAAATAAAAACTTTTTTAGAAAAAGAGAACCGCCTTCAAAAAAAAACTAAAAAGTGATAAATAACTTTAGCACAGAACACACATGACTTTAGTTTCGGAAGTCGGTGGCTTTGTTCTGTTTGTTGGTTTGTATCATGAAGATATAGATATAAATGGAGCCAACACTTAGAACAAAAGCTTGAAACCAACTGTGGGCTGATGCTCTCTTTCTGAATGCATACATAAGAACGAGACAGTGATATGTGTTTTTCACTTAGGTATTTAGAGTGTTGCCTCCACTTTTATCTATAAGCTACTTGGTTTGTATTACCACCGACTGCCGAAACTAGTCATGTGTTTTTTTTTTTTGAAGTCGGTTAAAAAGAAAGAGGTTTGATTGATGATTTGATTTGATTTGATTTGACTGTATGTTGTTTTTTTTTTTGCATATTTGTTACGCGATTTCTACGGCAAATGTACATCGATTTTGAAAATTCTTTTTTTTTGGTTTGTTCCGTTTGTTGTTCTGTATTGCGAAAAAAAAATTGTCTACTTCCGAAACTAAAGTCATGTGTGTTCTGTGCTACAGTTATTTTTCACTTTTAAGCTTTTGAAGGCGGTGGTTGTCTTTTTTGTGAAAAGCTTTTTTACTGTTATAAAAGCGAAAGCTTGTGAGGATTGATGGATGCATGGATGTTTGTAACTCTATCACGCTGAAATTTGGCACGATGCCGGGGGTGATCCCGGAGGTGATCCCGGGGGGAGGGAAAATTCGATCTAACTTTCACAGTTGCCATCCAGTTTTTGTGTTCCCTTTGTAGGATAATTTACAACTTTGGCTTAATTCTGAAGTCAATGCAGGCAAATTCGCGTGCAACGTTTGTGGTCTATAGTCTTAAAAACTAGGTACCTCATCATCATCATTTCAGCCGAAAGACGTCCACTACTGGACATAGGCCTCCCCCAAGTGTCGCCGGACATTGACCGGTCCCGTGCGACTCGGATCCAGCGGATCCCCGCAACCTTTACCTGTCATCGGTCCACCTAGTGGGAGGCCTTCCAACGCAACGTCTTCCGGAAGACGTAGGTTTCTCGACATAGGGTACTCTTACTGAAATATTTTACATCCAGTAGCTCAAAATTATAATAAAATCTAACTCTAACAGGTATTGCATAAAGGGTTTGAATTTAAATAAATTGCACTTGTCCAAATAAGTTATCAGCTGCCCATTTATGTAATGCATTAAACCAAAGTTAAAATCCAGTTACTTGCACCGAACACCATTAATTAGAGTACCTACTTACCAGCCTAATTAACCAGTATTTTATTTTTTACATTGGTATAACGTAATGAATTTGCGAAGTATTAAAAAATTACCTTACATAAATATTAAGCAATTAGTTGGCTCATTTCTCCGAGTAAGTCATTAATATAATTACTTAAAATTAATTCGGGTAAGTTCACCATTGACAGGGGAAAAATTATGTTTAAAAATATGTTTGTTTAAAATTAATTATGATAGCGTCTAAATATGATATTCACTAATTTTATAATTCAGCATAACCTACCTATGCTTAGTTTTGAGGTAATAACAAATGTGGGTAGGTCATGTTCAAATTTTACCGCTTCCGTACGTTAATTTGCTCTGTTCATAATTAAAATGTCCTTGGCAGTACTTAGTGGTTTATCAATGTACGATTGTACGTCAGAAAAGTGTAAAAACCAGATAGATTTAGTGCCTAAAATGGAGTCAATTTTGGGGAACAAAGCATTTAAATCTCACTCTCCATCTGTCAAAAATGCCCTTTCATTTGTGACAAGATTTTGACATTGATTGCCGCTGAGATGAAATTTTAAACGTTTTTAATTACTTAGTACTATTGGCCTTCTGATATTGGTACAATTTTGACATCATTTGAAAATAGAATGCAACGGGCTACATATACTTATCTATTGTTCTTCTCCTTTAACGAATGCCCGTTTTTGGACAATAAATACAAACAGGAGAGCTGTTAAAGAAAAGTTCTTGACCTGTCTTCACTCAGACCTCAGACACCAGTTCCAAAGTCCATATGACATCTAAATCGTTATTTCTTAGCAGGTAGGTACTTAGATAACTGTACAGACAACGCTCAAAACGTAGTCTAGTCATGTTTTTGTCAATGAATATCTACTTAATTAAATTCGATGAAATTTTGTAGATAGGATAAGAGCTATATCATGGGTTGTTGTTAGTCAGTTTTCCGTGAAATAATTTAATTTCAAAATTATACGTAACTCAATAAAACGTAGGTAATGGAAAACACGATTTTTTGAGTTCATCAACATCATCATCGTATCAGCTTTTTACCGTCCACTGCTTAACATAGGCTTCCTCCAGAGATCGCCAACCAACGTCTTGGGCAGCCCCCATACATCCGCTGCCATACACCTCTATTCGTGGGTCCATCCATTTTTTGAGTTACCGTCTATTATTTCGAAATTTAACTTGTGACGAACTTCAAGCCTGGATGTTAGTGCTCTTATTCTATCTAAAATGTCATAGATTTCAGTTACATAATGACCAAAATATTGCTAGATTACATTTGTATGGGACGTGCAGTAACACTGTCTAGAATATAAGTTGACAGCTTGCACTCGGCGACCACGCCAACGCACCACAATCATGGCCGGCCAATAAAAGGCAATCGGTCGCTAAAATTTACGCCAGTCAGCTGCTTGGTCAGTGATGTCATCGCGCAATATACGCGCTCTTGAGCTGCTTACCTTGTAGGCTTGTGGCAGTACGAGCTAAGCTTTAAAATATGTAAAGGTAAAAATTATGACAAATATCTTGCCTTTTGGAGCAATTTTTTGACCCTAGGTGCTTTTGCCTTCTTATTGATATGTTGGCCAATTAGGGACAGAGGTCTTTCAGGACACAGTATGTTATTTATTTCATCATCATCAAATCAGCCTTACCTTCCACAGCTGAACGTAAGCCTCCCCCAAAGATCACAAACGAACCCAGTCTTGGACAGCCCACATTTATTAACAAACACAATTATAATATCTTAATAATCAAAGCCAAAGGGATGCTATAAATAAAGATATTTAGATAAATTATATTCGATAAAATAATAAAAATAAAATAACAAAGTTACAGTCTTTCTATAATAACTCTTTCTTTTTAGTTGAGGACGATAAGGATATATTTCCAAACCTTGGCTTCAAACCGAGGAAAGATTTATAACTTGTAGCGAAGCTATATCATATACAAATGACGGAAGCCACGACTGAATATTTATGTCTTCTTTAACACGACAAAGTCCTTCAAAGGAATTATAACAACATTGTTTAAACAGTGCACGACTTTATCGCTTAACGCTAACCTACATTCCCAAGAGGCACAAATTCGCGGTACACCGAGAGTCCCAAGACTTACATGTAGATCGGACATCTGGACATGCTCCTCGTGACCACGACGTCGAAGATGAAAATATACGACTAGCTATCCGTAATGTTACTCTATAAATCTAAGTATATTATCTCCAAAATTACTCATCCGATTTCCAAAATTATTTCACAAATAAGAAGCTACGTTATCCTTGAATGGTTTAAGCTATTTTTAATAATTAAGAAATTTAGGGATCTATAAGAAAATTTACACGAACAAAGTCGCGGCAATATGCTAGTCATAGATCAAATGACCTTCAGAAATCTTTGCTTATTACTTAATATGATATTCAAACAAAACTAAGGAAAAATGGAAACCGGTTTCGCCGGATGGAGGTGCGGAAGAATGATTATGTCTTTATAAATAGACTCCTTCTTTATCGGATATTTATAAATTGGTTTATATTGATATGGTCTGGCTAAGACAAAACAGAAAAGGAGAAAGTAATGAAATATCAAGCTTTATAGGTAGAGACGGGCAAATGACGAATTTCAGCATCTAGAACTGCAGTGAGTCTTGTATTGCGAATTAAAAGCAGATAGGTAATACATAAAACTTCAGGTGCCTTCAGAGTGATCTTCAATAACGTCAAGGCATTGCTGGTCTTTCTTTAGATGTTGGGCTAGATCGAATGATGAAACCAAGACTGTCGGACACCAGTCCGAAATAAATTATATGTACATAATTATTATTTAAAAGACTTAAGGCCACAAAAATCTTAAAACTTAGATTCAGGACCGGGAAACAGTCGTAATTTACAATTTGGCAAACACTTGTCTAAACAAATGGTTCATTCATATACGTTTGCGATATTTCAGCCGACTCGCCTACATGTGAAATATGCCAAGTTTTATGTAAACACTTACTCTGACTAACAATGCTATGTGCATTAGCGCCGGCTATAAAAATATTTGACTTCATCATCACCATAAAATCGCATGTATTTTTATCTTTTATCACCGTGAAGACTCGGAAAATCGCGCGCGAAAACCGTAATAGCCATGGTGCAGGTTATGCGACTTCTATTCTAATAAAAAATAAAGTACTTACATTTTTCTATCGCCATCAACATGCGCCTGCACCGTAAATCCAAACATGGAATTCGGATTACCCTTATAAACCACCCTTGAGGGTATGTCCACATTGAACCCGAATGCATAGGCGCACGCGCTCAAAAATACACACCACATGAACGCCATTATAAAGTACACAATTCTTCACAAACACAAAAAAAATATATCAAATAAATATCGCACACTATTTGTATAAATTTACATAATTCGTCCTCATGTCGTTCGAGTAACTTTTTACGATGTTCGTATTCGTCACGGTGAGACGCAGGACGTGCGTCTTGCGCGACGGTCGGCGGTATACTGATTTGTCGGCAGTCGACGGCGCCGCTCACACAAGGCCGCATTGGTGAGGTAATCGCGTGGAAATAAGTCGGGAACAGAGATGACTTTTCGCGCGTTTTCCCAGTAATGTGAGTGTTACGTTGAGACTACGTGATCGTATATTTCTTTAGTTGAAGTCGGTCAGGGACTATTTAGAATACAAGGAATAATGATTGAATATTGTTGTATGAAAACCTTGTTTACAATTTGTAGCGTTCCAAAGTGTTTTTCAAGCTGGTTCAAAAACAAACCGCAATGCAAATAAAACCCTCCAATACATATTTACAACATTTATTAACAAATACATTTGATACCGTCTCGTATACTACACATGAGTGCATATAAAAGTATTTGAAGTAAATATATAAAATTTAAACTTACATCAATAAATTACATAAAAATACTGAATGCAGTACCTCACAGCATTTGTGCTTATATAAATATTTGATTCATTAACTAAAACACCAACGTAACGATTATAACAATTATGACGTCATTTGACATGAGTCAAATGTCATTAAGAAGTAATTTTCTGTTTGAAACGACAATTATTATAATTATGTGGAATATTACCAAATAACACTTCACCTACTAAAATAAATTAGTGCTTTAAATGAGTAAAATGTGTTCCTAAATAAATACATTACAATTTTTTTTTCCAATTAATAATCACCAAACCTACCAATATCTTTTGAATTTTCTTTAACGTCTTTTTAATTTTTAAATTGATTTAATAACAATTTCTTAAATGTAGGCTCAGATTATGAAATAAAAGGCAGGCAGACCGTTCGGAAAACTGAGAGTGAAGCCAAAAAAGCAAACACAAATTCAAAAGCGAATACCTACAATTTCGTGATTGTATTCACTTCTATGTATTAGTTTTTTTTTTTTTTAACGATGCGGTTTTTCTGACTCAGTACAGCACGAAGCGCGTTGTAGGTATTCGCTTTTGAATTTGTATTTGCTTTTTTGGCTTTACTCTCAGTGTCCCGCACAGTCTATCTGCCTTTTGTTTCATAATCTGAGAATGTAGGTATGTAAAAATATATAGGTAACTAACGCCAAATAATGACCAAAACCATTTAGCGATGACGGATGACGTCATTTTATTCACCAATTAAATTATAGTTTCAAAATGGTTGCGCATAAAATTATTATAATCTCAACGTGAAATCAATCCATTTACATAATACTCTAGCGTTTTAAATAAGATGTATGTCTTTTAATGCTCGTTTAACTTCAGAACTTGTTATCTGCCTAGCTGTTAGTTTTCTAAGTCGAAATGGAATAAAGCCGGGCTTATTAGAGGTGGCGCGGGAAAAAAAAGTTCTTAAAAGGACTTTGGGGAGGCTTTTGCTTAGCCACAGACAGTATAGGCTTGAAAAAAAGACGTATAAAAAACTGCTCTCCTGATGTAGATTTTATGATTATATTATGTACACTCACGCTTTGTCTCATGGGGTGTGCAGAGACCAAAGAACGTCTCCATACACATTTTACTTCTTCATTAATACATCTTGTAATCTATACTAAAATTATAAAGCCGAAGAGTTTGTTTGTTTGGTTGAGCGCGCTAATCTCAGGATCTACTGGTTCGAATTGAAAAAATATTTTTGTGTTGGATAGTCCATTTATCGAGGAAGGCTATAGGCCCATGCGAGACCGGGCCGGGTCACTAGTATAAAATATACCGGTGTTTTTTCATGAATTTGATTATTGACTGCAGTATGTAGGCTGCCACGAGTTCGCGGAGGTAAAAGTATTCGATTAAAATAGTTTTCGAATTGGAATTACAAGTGATATTTGACGGAGTAACCAAAAAGGATAAGGTCAGAAATTAGTATATTAGAGGATGTTTGAAAATTGCGCCAGTGACAGAAAAGTTGAAAGGGAATCGTTTGTCTTGGTATGGGCATATAACTTATGTGACCAAAAGAGTTTTGAATAGAAATGTGGATAGGTGGAGGAGAAGAGGAAAACCAGAGAAAAGATAGATTGGGTTGTGCGAAGAATGTTTAGTTTACCACGTCTGAATATGCAGTTATTGAATTGAAGACTTGAAGGCCATCCCGTACGTTCAAAATCTAGGCGCAATTTCATCTAAAAAAATGTATATAATTTAATGGCATAATTTGACAGATTGAAACAGTTAAAAAATACGAATTTTCTTTAAAAATACGACAGTTGATGTTTTCAAAAATGGAACAGAATTTGTTTAAAATGTTCCCTTTGGATTCATATCTAACAAACGATCTGTTTGCGGATGAATGGACGAAGATTTTATTGATATGTCAGAAGTACTGTGAGAGGAATTTATGAAAGTAATGAGTACTTAGACTTGTTATGTTTTTTTAATCTATCTTTCTCTTACTCTGACTGATCTTAACCGTTATAATTAAAGTAAAAAAAAAACTATCAATTAGGTACCTAATTTAATCGAAACTTTTTGGAAGGTGTTGACACCGCCTTAATTGTTTCTAACCAACATCAATAACGCTTACAGCACTAAAAGCCGAACTTATAATGAGCCAACGATTCAATAATTAATTATAATTAGTTGATAACCCACTTAATTCGGCATTTTCGGGGAAACAACTTATGCAAATGATGGAGGTCGTACACACATTCCGGTGATAAACTATCAGGTTTAAGACGCTGTCAAGACCGGAATCACAGATATAGATAGACCTAGATAACGCAAGAGCAACTACTTCGCGTGCCTAGTTTCGTGCCTAGCTTACGTACTAAAATCGTAAGTAAAAAAATTAAGTAAACGTTTCCTTCCATCGGTAAGTCATTTCGTGATTAATATTATGCATAATAAATTAAAAAAAACAATTATTTGTAATCCAATACCATCAGTAATACCTGGTAATTGCAAATTTAAGAAAAAAAAGTTTTTTCAAATAAAAGAAAACCGCCTTCAAAAACTAAAAAGTGATAAATAACTTTAGCACAGAACACACATTAATTTACTTTCGGAAGTCGGTGGCGGTGGCGTTTTCGCTTTTTAGTGTTGCCTTAACATCCAAATCAATTAAGAAACGGCAACACACTTAAAAGAGATTATAAGTCCCCCAGTGATTGAAGAAACTAAAACGTCGTCTAAGTAATTTCTTTGGGAATTTGTTGATTTTCTCAAAAAGGGCTGTACCAATTTTGATAAAATTTATATGGGACCTTTTCAGAATAAACCCCTTTCGAACAAAATAAATAATTTTGCAAATCCGTTTATATATGACAGAGTTATGCCCGAACATACATTAAAAAAAAATGTAAACATTCGAATTCATAACCTCCTCCTTTTTGAAGTCGGTTAAAAACAAAACATTGTGACGTCATAATAGGTAGTAAAAAAATGGCACGCTCGGTTTTCATACAGATCGTGATACTTGCGTTATCTAGGGTCTATCTATATCTGTGACCGGAATACTTCAAATAGGCTAGTTCAAACATATTTTTAAGTTCCGACGGAACCCCCCACCTCTTTATTTGCCCGATCCAATCCCCGTATCCGTATCGTCGACGCGTAGCATGATCGTCTATCAGGGGGCCAAGTCTGCTATTTTTATAATTTCGTCATTCCAACAAGATCCCATTGTCATTTTGCTAAAAGTTCGTAATCTGCTAAATTCATAATGGTCGATCATTGGTTGGTCGGATTAAAAGCAATGACGTTCTAATGGTAGGTCACTGATCAAAGGAACTATCAACATTTTTGCAGATTACCGCCTAAGTCACTCATTCAGTTGTCATTTTGTACGAGATTATCATAATATTCTATATCATTTCTTTCAATGGCGTGTCAGTGGTTGACCATTGGAAAGTCATAATGACGCCATTTATTAGTAGATTACCAAACCTGTCAAAATCAACAATTATGAAATCAATGATAGACCATTCTGACACTATTGTAATAGCAGACTTGAGGCCCAGGTCAGGTGGTGATACGCAGTCTTGATACACCGCTCTGATACACAGCGCGATACGGCCCGTTCCATTTCGAGTCGGTTTTTGTCTGATCATCAAAGATACGGATACGACACGGTTTGCCTATACTTTTTCTTGAGGACACGACAGGTAAAGGCGTCCATAACTAGATACTGAGCTTGATACAGTACGACGAATGATACGGTGATACGGATATAGCGATCGTATCGGGCAAATGATCATACATATGTAAGTCATTTGTGGTGCGAGTCCCGACGCATTATCTTGAGACCTTCCTCAAGGGTGAGTTTTGGCCGAAGGGTGTCGTGTATCGGCGATTCTGCGGAAGGCTACGCGACACCACGCAGCGCAACACGACGCCGTCTCTTCGTGTACAATAGTTTAGAAATATTTTTGTGGGTTTTATTATAAATATGTATGATAGTCTGTAAGGACTGTTGTGGGTCTTTTGTTACCCGAAATAAATTATATTATTGACGTGACAACGTCTTATAATTCGATAGCCGGCTGCACGAACGAAAAAACATGACGTCATGCGGCGTTACGGCGTTACATGACGTCATGCGGCGTTACCTCGCTCTGCGGCGTTACCTCGCTCTGAGGCGTTCCAAGTGAAAAGTGAATGTGGTGTCAATTGTTTATAGCAACGATAATTACAGCGATAAAGGTAATGATTCTTTCGCGTTGTCACGTTCAACTATCGTCAGTAAACCGACTTTACAGACAACCAATTTTTTTTATTATTATATGTGGATCCGCCTTTACGTTTCGTCACATAAAGGCGCGGGTCCTAAAGACCCCTGCATGAGTACAACCGCTCTCTTATCAATAATCTCTCTCAATATAATAGTTCTAACATTTCGTCAACATCCATTGGCAATTAGCAACAAAATTAATTAAGTAATAATATAAATAATTTACATTACTTTGTTCAAAAACGTATTATACAGGGTTATTAAAAAAAACAGCTGATCAATACATTTTGTCGAGTTTTATGCGAATATATGACAAACTAACTTTTGACTTCGCTCGCGTGAATGTCTGTTATTATCAAAAATATGACAAACTATGTAGTTTTTGCCCGCGACTTCGCTCGCGTCAATGTCTGTTATTATCGCGGATGCCGACGAAGTTGCAAAGGACAATGCCAGAAAGTCTATAGAACTTTGCCCCACTCAATAAAAGTCATGTGCAATATGTAGCATCTTACTGTTTATTAATTGCTGATAACTAAACATTAGTCTTAGTGACTATAGAATCTGCGGTTTCCGTTTAAATCTAAAAACAATAATGACATTGATTATAGGTTAAATTGTATTTTAGGTAAAATGAGTTGTATTTTGTGGCTAGGTATTTCGTAATCCGCAAGTTCTAAAGAAAAACAATTTACTAAGGAAAAGTTCTATATTCATTACAATTATTTTCATTAATTTACTTTTTCTGTACATGGGTAGGGCAGGATCTGGCATTGTCATTTAAAAGTAGCCTATGTTCTTCCCCAGAATTCAAGCTATCTTCATACCATTTTCTTTTTATTGGTTTAGCTCTTTCTTCGTGTAAACGTAACAGACAGACAGATTTACTTTCGCAATAGGGTATTTTACCAAAAAAAAACTAATTAGTCCATCAGATAGATTTCCAAAAAATATTAGACACGTGTTTTTTCTTTTTTCACGTAAATAAAAAATGAAGACGATACAGTGCGTCGAAAACACGTGTGACGTCACTATGTCTGTACACTTTTACTGGCGAAGTGACGTCACAAACCCCCACTAATGATCTTTGATGCGTTTCTTCGTCAGGTTTTATTACCTTGATAAAACAAAAAATACGTAAGTATTCAATATTTTTCGATAATCTAACTGACGGACTAATTAGATTTTTTTGGTAAAATACCCTATTATAATATTAGTATGAATCAGCTTTTTTTTTCACATTTTAGTGTTGGTAAAAGAAAAAATGTTTATGCTGTTAGCAATATAGTCCTGCGAGGTAATAAGTGTTTTAAAAATAACCATTTACATTGAAATTGCATCCTACAGTTCAACATTTAGAGTTTAAAATACATTAGCAGATCATATTATTATTAAGATCACAACAGTCTTTCTTTTGGCAAAGTTTTCTTTCTCTCTCGCACCTATGTGTTTCAAAGATGAATGAGTGCTTAGCTTAATTATAAATTGACCAAGTAATTAAAGGTAGTGTGTGCGTTAATACAAGGAACTAGTGCATCACATAACGCTTATTGGCCATCAATAATACATTAGCTACAACAATAGCCGAATTTCGCAGCATTTTTTTTTGTAACTACAGGGATATAGGTATAGAACAATCGCTTTTAATGTTGCAATGGCAGCCATTGACCCACCTACATTTTCTAGCATTTTTTATTTAAAAAACGGACAGAGATCGTTAACTACCTAAATTGATATTTATCGTATTTGACAACATATTTTTCAAATTAAAAGCGATAGTGTATGTTATATTAGATATACAATTATGTGTTTCACTTTTAGACTCCAAGGCACCACAGGAAATTGTCGGTTAAGCATCCGACAACCTCCTCGGTTGACTTGCAAGATGCCAATCCGAAAAAAAAGAAAAGAAAAAAAAATGTTTTGTTCAGTTTCCCACGAATGGATATTAAGGAAAGGGCGATGACCGCTACTACTATACTCCTAATTGTTTATAATAGAACGTTAAAGCAGTTTGACATAACAACAATACTCGAGCAGATTCCATTGTCAAATTGATATGCAATTGATATTGCGTACAATTGAGTTGAAAATTTCTTGCACACAATTATGCAATATTCAACCCTATTTCCGTTGTATTTAAGCTGAGCTTCAAGCTGCTCTGCCAAAGCCAACTCTTATACAACAATGTCAATCCTCAAAAATGGAGTGCAACCTATTTAATTATTACAAATCTACAGCAATGTTCCAAAATCAGACCCTTACGACATTCATAGACAATTAAAAGGTAATCTGTATGATTTGTTGCAATTACACAAATATACATTTCTATACATTTTGACACAATCGTACATACATTCAAAAAGCCCTAACATAGCGTATACATATATAACAATACTAGCCTCTTACATCTACAGAATGTCTTACATCGTTCAGTACAGTGTACGGTTTGGTTCACACTAAATGCTGCGCTTGAGCTATAAATATAATTTATAGCTTCGACAACTTACGCTATGATTTGGAGAACTTGAACACGCTGGGTGTGCTCTTCTTTTGCGGCTTGCTCTCGGCGACCTATAGGAGAAAGGTTTATGTCAATTTCAGATACAAATTGGATACTTGACACCACCAATCAATTGACATACTTTTTATGAGCTGTCAAAACGAGATTCCTCCATAGATTTTGTATGACGATAGCGGCCTGTGACGTCACTATTTACCAACTCAATTGACTAACTATTAATTGATTTCAAAGCAATTTAAAATCGAATTTTACTGTTAATTGAAAATTAATCGGGTTTTAGGGGCTAAAATAAAGTGTATTTTAAGATAAGTTGTATTTTGGAATTATTGGTTAATGGTGTCAACAACCCAATTAATTCCTTAAAAAATAGCGACATATGAAAAATGAGACGGACTCGTAAATTAAAAAAACAGAGAACCCTTTAATTTAAATTATTCTTTGTTATAACAGCTATAGCAGACACACTGTAATAATTCCAAATGTGTGTATCATACAAGTGGAATCAGCACTACCAGGTTCATTCAAAGAGTCACTGTAAAAATCTATACTGTGTCATGGTAACAATTACAGGATAAAATATAATAGAACGGAACGGAACAGAACGGAATAGAATAGAAACGTTTATTTCTAAGGTAGCAATTGTGAAGCTGTTTAATATAGGAATCCTAATATTCCTATATTAAACAGCTTCACAAATGCTACCGTTGCTGATGTAGAAATATAAAAATTATAGGTGTAGTGCTTATTACTTACTGTTCTCTCGCCTAGCAATAGCCTAGCTTTGTCCTCTTCGTGTGGCTCAGGCGCGGCGGCCGCGCGTCTGTGCAGTTGTAGCTTTTGGCGGATGGCTTGCGATAATATTACCCTGTGCAAGAAATATTAATTTTAACACTAGTTTTGGACTAACAATACACTTTAGACGTAGTGGCGAAATCTTTACCGAGGAATTATAAAATAAAGGATGAAAAAGAGAAAATAAAAAAGAAGAATAAATGGATTGAAAAAAAAAAACCGGACAAGTGCGAGTCGGACTCGCCTACCGAGGGTTCCGTACATATTAGTAGGTACATATCCATACTTCTATACTAATCCATACCTACTATCCATACTTTAATCTACTTAATATTAAATGCGTTTTTTGCGACATAAACGGCCGTATCTATTTTTTACGGTTACATAGAGGGTTGATTTTTTTATAGCATCAAGGGACCGTACGCTTGAGTATATGGTTTTAATTTCAACTCGAACTTGACAGACAGACAGACAGACAGACAGACGGACAACAAAGTGATCCTATAAGAGTTCCGTTTTTTCCTTTTGAGGTATGGAACCCTAAAACAACAGAAAATAAAAATAAAAAGATCGATATTGCACGTTTGTATGGAACAATCCATGGTTAAAATTTTCGTAACGATGTCTCTTCCATCATCTATATCTACCAACAGTGCTAGGTTAAACTGCGTTTGATGCTGTCAGTTCGTAGATGGGTTACCGTTCATAAAGAGTGACTGACACCCGTGTCTCGGAAAGTACGTGTCGATCTCGGATGTCACACGAATATACTCAATACATTTATTGCATCCACAAGTGAACTTAGATGGTAGGTATAAAATTGAACATTGTGGACCATGTCGGGCACAGCAAAAATAAAAGTAGGAGAGAGGAAGAGGGCTTTTGTTTGGCTATTGTGTGGTTTTGTGTGTGTTGTGTATGACAGGCGTTGCGAATAACCAAAGATCATGGTGATGTAACGGGATATCGATCGATAAAGCTCAATAATTAATAAGTTTAGTCATTTTTAGTCGTAATAAGTTTATACAACCTAATTTTAGGACAGTCGTTCTATGAAAATAATTAAATAAAAACGCATTCAATTAAAAGTTCAATATATTTTAGTTTCGGAAGCCGGTGATTTGGAAAATGGCTTGGTGGATAGCTTGCAAATGAACATGAACGCACACGTCTATCTATCGCCAACAATATCGCGATGAATCACAAGACAAAATCCGTCGATGAGAACTACATACAGTCAGAAATTAAATTGCCAACGTTGACATAGATGTAGCAAGACTTTCAATACCTCACGTTATGAGACATTGTGAATCATTCTGAATCCATGACGTCAAGTCAGATCAATCAATTTTAAGAATCCTGTTATTTTCTGAATATTGTTACATTAACTATTGAATCATAATAATATGCGACGTCAATGTAGATTTTAGGTAATCTCTATTTTTAAACTGTTTCAACAGAATCGTTCAAGCGATAAAGACTTTACGAAAACATACAACGAAGTCAATAACATTACGTGGAAATTATCAGATTGATACTATATTGAGTGTAAAAATACAATTAACCTTTTGACCGTCACTGCCATGTATAAATGACAAACCAAAATGTGCCCAGCACACTACGACTGTCACGGCATGACAGACGAATTACTACTCTATGGTATTACGTTTAGAAA
The DNA here is from genome assembly GCA_947361185.1 of Charanyca ferruginea. Classification (NCBI taxonomy): domain Eukaryota; kingdom Metazoa; phylum Arthropoda; class Insecta; order Lepidoptera; family Noctuidae; genus Charanyca; species Charanyca ferruginea. The sequence continues at coordinate 25,947,514 of OX376064.1, read as the reverse complement.
GGAACTTCCATAGAGCGAATTCGTAGCTTGGCGCCGAGGAGGGCACGCTTTTGTTTTTTTGACGTAGTGGGCAATAGGTGATGCTGAAAGGTACGTACATGCTTTATTGAAGTATAGTCTGTAAGTAGTAAGACAGTTTTTTAGGGTTCCGTACAGACGCCAGCACATAAAGCCATACCTAACTGTTGGAATGTCTTTGTAAACGCAAACTTTGATATATGTTTAACAGGCTCCGTCAATACGACTAGTTAAGTCTACCAAAAAGGAAATGTCAACCTTATGTAAATTTGAATGTGACAGCTAACTTCACTACCTTGCCATCGTTGGATTTTTCTGTGTATTGTGTCGTTCTACGAATAAACTTTTTAAATCTCTGCATATACAAACAATCGTATATTATTTCGACCATAACCCTTCAGGTTATGGGCCCAGGGTGTTATCCCTGTGTAGTAAACAGTTTATTTACAAGAAAAGTTGTATAACGATTTAATATCTATTCAAATTAACCGTTCATCAACGTTGACACAATGGCCGCTAACAATGGAAGCACAGGTATGTCGATACCACTGGAGAAATTGAAAGGAATCCAGGATTACCATAATTGGAAATTCGCCATGAAAATGCTACTGATGCATGAAGATTTATGGGAATATGTGGTATCTGAAGGAAAAGCTGCAGACAAGAAAAGTATGAAAGCTTTAGCAAAAATATGCTTGTCAGTGCATACATCAGCATATCCTCACGTTAGAAATGCAGCATCTGCTTTCGAAGCTTGGAATAATTTGCAAAGAGCTTATGAGGATAAGGGGTTGTGCAGACGGCTAAGTCTTTTGAGAAGTCTGTTCAGCATGAAACTGTGTGAGTACGAGAGCATGGACAAATATTTATCCAATATGATTGAAATTGTACAACAGCTGGCTGATATTGGTTCTCCGTTAGATGATGATTTTGTAGCTGTAATAATGTTGAGCGGGCTGCCACCAGAATATGATCCGCTTATCATGACACTAGAAAATAATAATATCAAGCTATCGAGTGAAATGGTTAAAAGCAAGTTACTTCAGGAGCACCAGCGACGGGATGAGAATACAGAGACAGTTACGGCTCTTGCTGCGAGGAAGACTTTCAAGTGTTTCAGGTGTAAAAAGTCCGGTCACATGATGAAGAATTGTCCTCAGAAAAATAAAAGACACGAGAAGCCATCCGTCAAGGATAAGGCTTTGTTGACAGCACTCTCGGTTGTTGTGAAAGCAAACTCTTGGTATATTGATTCCGGAGCAACGAACCATATGTGTAACGATAGAAGTGTCTTCAGTGACTTTGTCTTGATAAAGCCTATAGAGGTGAACATTGCTAATGGTGATAAACTGTCTGCTGTTGGTCAAGGCAACATCATAGTAAAGTTGAAAAACTGCGAAAAGACAATAAGTGGTGTATATTTTGTGCCTAAACTTTCAGCTAATCTTTTATCCGTCAGCGCTATGACCAGTAAAGGTTTTGAAGTGTCTTTCAACTTAAAAGGGTGTAAGATATTAGACGGGGATCAGATAGTAGCTACTGCTACTCGTGTAAATAATGTGTATCAACTAGACACAGTAGATTCATTTACATGTAATACAGCATCTGAAAGTGCCAGTCTTTTTTCGTGTTCTGTGTTGGATTCTGCAGTTCTTTCACAGGAGACTTCAGATGTTTCGAATGTGTCTGCGAGCACATCTGTTGAGGAGGCAGGGTTGCTAACCTCCACAACTGCCGTATCGGGTTGTAAGGCTACACAAGGGCTGTGGCACCGGCGGCTGGCTCATCTGAACTCGAGGAGTATGTATGTTATGAAAAAAGGTATGGTCACAGGGATTGATTATAATGAAAATAATTATATGTCTTGCATTGCTTGTGTAGAAGGAAAGCAGGCTAAGTTACCGTTTCCTAAGGTTTCTACAAGCAGGTCAAATGAGATATTAGGGTTGGTTCACACCGATCTATGTGGGCCTATGTCACAAGCTTCATTTGGAGGAGCAAAATATTTTTTGACTTTCACGGATGATTACACTAGGAAGACTTTCATTTATTTTCTTAAGACTAAGAGTGAAGTCTTCGAAAGCTTCAAAAATTTTAAGGCATTAGTAGAAAAACAGTCCAATAGGAAAATAAAAATATTGAGAGGTGACAATGGTTCTGAATATGTCAATAATCGTTTACAGGCATACTTGAAGGAGCACGGCATAGTCCATCAAACAACTGTTCCTTACTGCCCGGCACAAAATGGAGTGAGCGAAAGGGCCAACAGGACAATTATGGAGAAGGCACGGTGCATGCTTCAAGATGCCGGCTTGGACAAACGGTTTTGGGCAGAAGCGGTCAAGACTGCGGTGTATATCAAAAACAGAACACCTACTAAAGCTGTTATGGGTGTGACACCGGAAGAAAAATGGTCAGGTAAAAAGATAGATGTTAGTCATCTTAGAATTTTTGGTTGTTTAGCTTATGCATTGGTGCATAATAGAAAGAAATTAGACGCCAAAAGTAAACAGTACATTTTTGTTGGGTACTGTGAGGACACTAAGGGCTATAGGCTCATAGACCCAGAATGTCCAACTTCCTGCATAAAAGCAAGGGATGTAGTTTTCTTTGAAGAAAAATTTATTTCAAAGATATTTAAAAATAATATGTCACATGATGATATTTTTGAAGTCCCTTTAACACCAAATATTGATTCTGTAGAACAATCTCAATTGTTCGTTCCTAAGTCAGAATCATTCGATGATGGTGGACTCAATCCAGAGTCTTCTAATGAGGATTTATCTGATGACATAGTAACTAAGTCTAGCCAGAGAAGACAAGAGATTTACTCATCGAATGAGACTGACCCGGAAGAGTCCTCAATTTTAAGTACAGATGATCCGTTGGATAAAACTTACGTTCCGGAGGAATCACCGCTGGAATCTGATGATGATGGTTTTAGCTTCCAAAGCATAGAGAATTTCAAGGAGTATGCCAACATGGTATCCATGCAGAGCTATGGCAGTGACGAGCCACTGACAGTACAGGAGGCGCTGAGTGGCAAGGACACTAAGCAATGGCGAGACGCAATGCAAGATGAGTACAACTCGTTTGATAAAAATAATTGCTGGACTTTAACGGATAGAAAAGAGGGACAAAAGCCTGTAAAGTGTAAATGGGTCTTTAAAATTAAACGTAGTCTTAATGATAAAATAATTAAATACAAGGCTCGTTTAGTTGCAAAGGGGTTTACGCAAAAATATGGCATTGATTATCAGGAAACTTTTGCACCCGTTGTCCGTTATTCAACAATTAGGATGCTATTCGCTATAGCTGCTGAATATAATCTGGATATAGATCAGTTAGACGTTAAAACTGCATTTTTAAATGGTGATCTTCACGAAGATGTATTCATGGATCAACCAGAGGGTTTCATTATAAAAGGAAAAGAAAATAAGGTATATAAATTGAACAAATCCATCTATGGTCTTAAGCAGTCTGCAAAATGTTGGTATGATAAAATAAATACAGTTCTAACAAAGAAGATGTCTTTTCAAAGATCTTCAATAGAACCTTGTGTATATTTTAAATCCCAAAAGGAAGGGCTCACCATGACTTGTTTATATGTAGATGATATCTTATTATTGACATCTTCGAATAAAGATAAAAAGGCTATAAAAGATAAGCTAATGAAAGAATTTGAAATAAGAGATTTGGGTACAGTTCATGAGTTTTTAGGAATGAGACTGTGCAAAGAAAAAGATACAATAACTCTTGATCAGACAAATTATATTAAAAATGTTTTACATAAATTTAAAATGGATGACTGTAAGCCCATAGGAACTCCGATGGAACCAGGTCTCAAACTTACCAAGGCAGAGACGTCATCTGACAATTATGAGTACAGAAATCTAATTGGCTGTCTGATGCACATCGCAGTATGTACGCGACCTGACATCGCCCATGCAGTGAGTTTCTTAAGTCAATTTAATAATTGTTTTTCAGAGATTCATTGGAAGGCTGCGAAGCGTGTTTTAAGATATCTGAAAGGCACACTTAACTATCGTTTATTTTTTGAAAAATCAGGATTAAATATCACTGGTTATGTAGATGCTGACTGGGCGAGCTGCGAAGTCGATCGCAAATCTTATACAGGTTTTGTGTTCAAAATAGGTAACTCTGTGGTCTCATGGGAAAGTCGCAAGCAAAAGACGGTCGCATTGTCCAGCACAGAGGCTGAATACATGGGGCTTTCAGATGCATGTAAAGAAGCATTATTTATACGCACTTTTTTCATGGAATGTCTCAATTTGAGTTGTATTTTAACTTTGTATAATGACAACCAGTCTGCACAGAAGTTGTGTGAGAATTCAATGTTTCACGCTCGAACGAAGCACATAGATATCAGGCATCATTTCATTAGAGATATTATAAATAAACATTTTGTTAATATAAAATATTTATCCACAGATGAAATGCCGGCTGATATTCTCACAAAACCTCTAGTAAAGGAAAAATTTGTTAACTTTCTAAACCAATTTAGTTTAAGGAGTATTATGTAGAAATTATTTTTGTGAGTAATATTTTTTGTCTTATATTCGGTTGATAATGTTTTCGTTTAAGGGCAGGTGTTGGAATGTCTTTGTAAACGCAAACTTTGATATATGTTTAACAGGCTCCGTCAATACGACTAGTTAAGTCTACCAAAAAGGAAATGTCAACCTTATGTAAATTTGAATGTGACAGCTAACTTCACTACCTTGCCATCGTTGGATTTTTCTGTGTATTGTGTCGTTCTACGAATAAACTTTTTAAATCTCTGCATATACAAACAATCGTATATTATTTCGACCATAACCCTTCACTAACCGTCAATTTTTCCCAATTAAATATGAACCTTATGATTTTGTAATAAAGTTGAAAATCTATCAAAGAAATTTGACAGATTGTAGTAGCTTGATGTGCTGGCCTCTGTACCTCAAAAGTAAAAATCACTTTGTTGTCCGGCGGTCTGTCCGTCTGTATGTCAAGACCCTTTATCTCGGTAACGCGTGGAGATATCGAGTTGAAATTAACCAATAAACCAAAAAAAAAACCATATACATATACCATACCAACCATATAAATCTACAGTCCATTGAAGCTGTGAAAAAATCAAACTTCTAAGTTAACGTGAAAAAAAGAAACGGCCGTATATGCCGCAAAAAACGTAGGTATATTTCGACACTCTCAAGGGAATCAAACTTTATAGGGTACTTCCCGTTGACCTAGAACTATGAAATTTGGCAAGTAATATCGTCTTATACTACAAGTACACGGAAAAGTCTGAAAACTATACATTTGTAATAGGGTATTTTACCAAAAATAATCTAATTAGTCCGTCAGTTAGATTATTGAAAAATATTGGACACGTATTTTTTGTTTTATTAAATCAATAAAAACTGACGAAGATAAAACGCATCAAATATCATGAGTGGGGGTTTGTGACGTCACTTCACCAGTAAATGTATACTGACATAGTGATGTCACACGAGTGTTAGACGCACTGTATCGTCTTCATTTTTTGTTAACGTGAAAAAAGAAAAAACACGTGTCCAATATTTTTTGGAAATCTATCTGACGGACTAATTAGATTTTTTTGGTGAAATACCCTATTAAAGCATAAAAATATAGTCTTTATTTAAAGTACGTAATTAATCATCGAGGCATGCGCGGTCATAATTGTATGGTCAAATCACGAAATTTGAACGGAACCCTCGGTGGGCGAGTCCGACTCGTACTTGTCCAGTTTTTTTATATTAAGGGGCCACGTGGCCTCGACTGCCCGCGAAATACAATTTTTCTTACGTTTTTTGCAATTTGCAGCAAGATGGGTAAACATTGGTTATTTATAAATATTCGCGGGGGTAACATATGCATTTACATAATTATAATAATTAAAATCATTAACATAACTCTTCAAGTAAGCAAGGCTCGTAAACCACATATTTTTATTAAATACACACATTTACGAGCTTTCGAGAATTCTGTAAATGCATATTATTTGTTACTCCCGCGAATATTTATAAATAACCAATATGTTATACCCATCTTGCGGTCATATTATGGATCTTACCTAGGAACCTTCTGGTTACAGAAAGATATTGAAGGTCAAAATTTCAACTTTATTTACAAAAACAAATTTTAACGTGTATCACTATACTTTTGAACGACCCACCACCCCTGTACTGTTGCATGCATCCGGTAAGCACAATGTTTTACGTGCGCTACAATAAACAGTGATTTTATATACCAAAAATAAAAGTCGTTTCCCAGCAATAATTTTTGCTAAGCAGTTTGTAGGTTAAGCCTTGTGGCGCCGGTTGGCCGGTTGCGAATAGCACCATTTCTACCCGTGGGTGTCGTAGAAGGCGACAGAGGGATATTGACCAGAGGATGGGCAGCAGCGTCCTTCTGAGTACCATAACACCTACTGCAATCGCCAACATGCATCGGCCAAGCATGGCGATTACGGCCTTGATGAACGTTGAACCTCCCTTTGGGGGAGATCTATGCCCAGCAGTGGGCTCCTAAAGGTTGAAATGGTTGTAGGTTTAGTTTGATGGGCAATATGTGTAGTTGGCGACTATGTGATGAGTCTTTTTATACCTCGTGATCATCTGTCTCGCCTTTTTCAAACTACGTCGGAGTCGAGTTCCAGTCTAACCTGATGCAGCTGAATATCAGTGTTTTACATGGAGCGACTGTTACATAAACCCATTTACTAGGGAGGGAACGCGATGTGGTTTTAGCCGGTAAGAGTCCGGCACCCCCCCCCCCCCCCCCCCGTCTTCCCCAGACGGGGGACAGTCCATGAGGATTTCCCCAAGGGGAACACGATACCCTTTGGTAATATTACCCCATAACAACTGTCAAAGATCTACAAAGTAACATTTACTTCAATTAAACTATTTACAGCCCCTATTGAATTGTCATGAGTCGGTCAGCCATGAAAGTTGAAGCTAGTTGCTCATTCCAAAACGTAGGGTAGATCTCTACGGAGAAGAACGAGCAAGAAACTCCACGGACACTCTTTTAAATCAAGTTTAAAGAAAATACTTGTTACATTATTCTTTGACAGCATTTCAAATAACAGCTACGACCAATGGTGGTTACATGATTTCCGAGGTACGGACGGGTAGGGGCTCGGTATGGAATAGATGGTTCTCCAACCACGTGATTGATTATGGAACTGGCGTGAACGTGTGATAAAAAGTTCCTTTATCTTAGCACAAAAAAAAGAGAAGAAAAACACGTGAGGACCGCGCTAAGTGTAGCTTAAACACGAAAATACGGCATTTACTATGCCACTAGCCACGAGTCACTCAAGTCTTTTTACACCCCGAATGTATACAAAAAGATAACCTGTTTTAAAAACATGTATAAATATAGACAATCAAACAGGTCAGAGATTATCTTTTAGGACATAAACCAAAAAAACACAGATTGTCAATCTGCAAGTGATAAAAGTACCTAACCATGAAAAAAAATGGCGACTTCAAGACCTCGACATTAGGTCACAAATTCATAAGTCACAGAACAATGTTGCGCGACGTGTATTTGAAAAAATGTTGACATTTCGAAATCATTTATTTTAATCAAACCATTTACAGTAGGGTTGCCATCCGTTCCGGTACGCCGGGACATGTGACCGGTTTGGAACTTCTGTCCCGGTCGTTCCGGTTGGTCTACAAAATGTCCTGGTATTTCAATTGCAACGTGTAATACATCTGTGTGGTGTCGGACGTAAAGAATAGCACCATCCCATATCTTCCCGTGGGTGTCGTAAGAGGCGACTAAGGGACTTACCAGAGTATGGGCAGCAGCGTTCTCTGTGCCTTTGTAACAACCATACTGCGATCGCCAATCCGCCTGCCAAGCGTGGCGATTATGGCAATACCCCCCCCCCCCCCTTTGGGAGGCCTATGTCCAGCAGTGGACGTCTTTCGGCTGAAATGATGATGATGAATGATGTGTAATACACGTACAGCGCATACCGGAGAGGCGGCGCGACGCGGTGCGAAAATGTCAAAAATTCCTTAGGATTCAAACTTAACAAAGTCTTTTGACGAAGAAATTGAAAAATTGGTGGCCGTATGCCATCGAAACTAGTCGGACGAACCCGACAACACAGTGAGTTTAACCGTTGTTCTCAATCTATAATTAAATTGAAAATTATTACAAAACGGCTTTGGAATATTTACAACAGTGGAGTTGTCCACTCACAGAATATGCTATATTGTCATGGATGATTCTTTCTACTTCACCGCATTGGCAGTATGTTGTAGAGACAATAAATTATTTAAAAAAAAGGAAATAGTTATTGTCGACAGCGCATTTGAAGAAATAGCAAGTTCAATTACAAAATGACATGATCAGAATTTCATAATTTTCAGTCACTTACTGCTAATGTCTCGGTCAGTACTTAGGCTGCTATGGCAACCCTAATTTACAGGCACTTTTGAATAGGCTATAGACACCTTGTCAATCAAATGACATACTTTTTGTCATCACCACACTTGCTCAAGCCGGATTAGCGATTTCAGACTGATATTAATTATCAGCTCAACTGACTACTTAGCAGACACAATAGTAAAAGAATTGACGCCGGACTCAAGTAGTCCTTTGTACAGATGAATGGTGTACAAGAAACGTTTTGTTTAATTGCAGTAGTATTAATTAATTCATCGTTATTTAATTTATTAGTGGCCAAAACGCTACTAAATGACAATGCCAGATCCTGTCCCACCCATGTACAGAAAAAGTAACACATGTACAGAAAAAGTAAATTAATGAAAATAATTGTAATGAAAATAGAACCTTTCTATACTAAATTGTTTTTCTTTAGAACTTGCGGATTACGAAATACCTACCCACAAAATACAAACTCATTTCACCTAAAATACAATTTAACCTATAATCAATGTCATTACTGTTTTTAGATTTAAACGGAAACCGCAAGTTCTACAGTCACTAAGACGATGATGACGAAGATGCTACATATTGCACATGACTTTTATTAAGTGGGGCAAAGTTCTATAGAGTTTCTGGCATTGTCCTTTTAAGAGGCCGTCAGGTGTCGAATCCACTGTCACAGTCACTTTGACATAAAGTGATAGAGACAGCACTAGACTTAACATTGAGTAGCGTTTGAGTATTTGACCATACAATTCTTTAATTTTAAATAGGAGTAGTACAAATAAGATTTTTATTTATTTATTTAAGAAACCTGCAAATAATGAGTGAGAGTGTAGGGTGTGTAATTTAAGATTAAGATTTAAGATTGATTTATTGAACAAAAAAAATAGTTGGACAATCAAACACTTACAAACAACACCATGCGTAGCTATACAATAATAGCGTATTACAAATTATGTAACCATTAGTACAGTCTTTGCGAACTCTGGTATCCAAAGAAAGATTTTAGCTTGTGTTATGGATACCAGCAAATTGTGTATGGGTATGTGGAAGTGTGGGTGTGTGTGAGGTTGTGTGTCATTTTGGGAACCACCTAATTACTTACCGTCTGGTATCACTCTTGGTGGCAAGCAGCAGATCCAACCAGGTCCACGTCACGTTGTGGTACTCCAGGGTCGGCAGCACTAGTGGTAAGTCTCTGACGTCTTCTAGATTCTTCTCCTTGCTGCCCTTGTAGGACACCCTTACAGGAACCTCAGGAATCTTGATGTAGATGAATAGTTTGTTCTTTTCGGCTCGTTCCTGTTTAGATTGCGGTCTTAGAGTTAGTGTAGATAGAGTAGCCATGTGCTCGAACAGTTTCCAATGATAAAGAAGAAGTATAAGAGGAATGTACAGACGCCAGCACATCAAGTCATACCAAACTGTCAAATTTGGTATGACTTGATGTGCTGAATTATCTCAATTGAATATGAACCTTATCCTTTTGTAATAAAGTTGAAAAATCTATCAAAGAAATTTGACAGATTGTTGTAGCTTGTTGTGTTGGCCATCGTTTGTTTTAAAAAAATGATAATACAAAAAAACACGTGTAAGATAATAAATGCAGCACGGATTATATTTTGAACACTATTTTCAAGTCTTGTTTTGATTTGTTATCATCATCATTTCAACCGACAGACGTCCACTGCTGGACATAGGCCTCCCCCAAATGGGGTTTGCCATAACCGCCACGCTTGGCAGGCGGATTGGCGATCACAGGATGGTTGTTAAAAGGCACAGAGAACGCTGCTGCCCATTCTCTGGTGAGTCCCTTAGTCGCCTCTTACGACACCTACGGGAAGATATGGGATTGTGCTATTCTTTACGTCCGACACCATACGGGTCGTTATTTGTTATCTATAGGTACTAATATTATAAAGAGTACAATACAATTTGCTTGTTTTAAAGTTTGTATGTAGGGGATAATCTCCGAATTCAAAAATTATTTCGGCAATAGAAAGCTACAGTATTGCTTTATGCTATATTATAATACACACGGTTGGCGCAGTGGCTGAGCGATTGACTACTGCACAGCCTGTTGCGGGTTCGAACCCCGCCCAGGGTATTCATTTGTGTGATGAGCACTTGTGTTTGACATGTCTGGTTGTTGTTTATCTATATACATACCTATTTAAGTATTTGTGTATTTATATCAGCTGTCTGACACCCATAGTACAGGGTCTGCCTAGTTTGGGGTCAGATGACCATGTGTGAAATGTCCCCTATTGGATATTGTTCAGAGAATGTGCAGCAGCGTCCTTCTGAGTACCATAACACCTACTGCGATCGCCAACGTGCATCGTTGGCGGCCCAACAGTAGGCGTCTAAATGTTGATATGATGATGTTTTTCTAATATCATTGAATTAATGGAAAACCAAATTACGACTCAATAAGACCTTCGGAAGATGGTAAATTCCATTCATGAACTAGAACTGAGCTAAAGTTGCATCTAAAGACTAAAATAAAGTCGTCATTAATATTTTAGAAGATGCATTCATACTATGGCTCATCTGCTTACACGCAAGTCATTTAAAAGTGCATCACCCAACCACAACCAAACATCGATTCATCACTTACTTCATGATTATTTTATTTGGAGCAAAAAGCAATTACCGCAATAGTGACTTTTTTTTTGGTATATGTTTTTTCAAGTAAAAATCACGCATGCGTAATACCCTACATTAGTACCCTAAAAGCGGTGCAATAAGAGGCACTTTGCGAGCCAATGGGTTGCCAAAGTATTTAACTAGGAGGTAGAAATGGGCACCCCCTGTGTCTGATTCATTGATTGCTTTGGGAGTAGAACTTCTAAGAATAACCACAACAAAATTCTTAAATTGTTAAATATTATTCAATGTTTTAAAATTTTTAATCTCTCTACATTGAGACTACACTCGTTATACCCTGTCCATTGGGTTATGGGTTTTTTGACAGCTGCCTTATAATGTAATTATTCCCGATTACCTTAAGTTAACTTTAAAATGCGTTATAAAATAAATATATAAACTGCCTTATTTTGTTGGATTATCTTATTTATGACCTCTTACAGACGTTATAATACAGGTATGCGTATCAGTTTTTACAAAAAAAAAACAAATATTGTTCACTAGTTGCAGCTGTCAAAAAACGATTAAACCAGTGGACAGAGTGTAGTAACTAAGTTGAATGACACTTCAAAGCAAAAACAAGTAAAGCAGCGTATTCAAGACACAAAGTTGGGCAACAGTTTCACAACTTCTAATGTTGCTGAAAACAATATTGCGTAATTTTTGTTTAGCATAAATATGGAACATTTAAGTGTGTTACCAACAACACTGCAACAATAAATGTTGCCAGCAATATGTTGCGAGCAATATAAAAACATGTTGCTGAAGCAATTTTCCTCAACTTTGTTTCCCAATGAATGCAGAGCTTACAAACCTTCATTTTCTCGACATCATCCTTGTCCTTCTTATCTCTCTTCACATAGAAGTTAGAGTTCGAGTCCTTGCTCTTCTTCTTGACTTTCTTGGAGCCAGTAGACACGAGGCTGGAGGAGGAGGCTCCTGACTTCAGGGTGCCTTCTGTCTCATCCTCCCCGTCTTCTATGGAGTCAGGATCGCGTTCGGGGAAGCAGAACTTTAGCATCGTGTTGAAGAACTTCTTGGTTAAACCTGGTAGAGTATTTTACATTGATAAAGATATTTTTGGCTATAATTACGATATTTTCACAATTTGACTCTGAAATCGGTAATAACAACAAGTTTTTCTCCTTTTTTTAAGTATAATAATAATATTTATAATATTATTATTTGCTCAAAATAAGGATTGTAGCACATGTTAAAAATACAGTTTTACAAAATAAGTACTATATCTACAATTGTGTGGGTGAAGCACTGTTCTCCTAGCTAGGCTATGAAAATAACCTGTATTAAGGAGAAACAGTCCGATCCCCGAGAGTAGTGACGAAAAGTTCCATAGTCCTTGTGATGTAAGTAGGTACTGCCACAATATTTAGAGTTTTGAGTTTAATAATTTAGTTAAAGGTTTATGTAATTTTAGGTTAGGTAAAATAAATGTTAGTTTAAGGTTAGTAATTAATCTGTGGTGTGATGGTGCGTCATGTAGGTATGTCTTTGAGAAGAGTGTTATGTGTATGTGTGCGTGCGTGTCTGAAGTGTCAGTGAGTACTTGCGGGTTGTTCGATTGATATAATAATAATATTATGCTCATCACTTAAGCTAAGAATTCTTCTCATCATAGGTCTTATTTTGAAGGTACGATTGTACCATCTTCTTGCATTTGTAGTAAGGTAAGCTATGGATCTTACACTTTTCGTTAATTTTATTAATTTAATTAGTAGAGGGACGGTACGAGAAAATAAAAAAATCTTTTAGCAAGAGATGAACGAACGTTTTTAGTAGTATTAGGATTAAATTTTTAATTTCATAGTTTGTTAAGGAGACTCAAATTTTATTATGGTTTATTCTAAACCAAAAATATGTCGTTTTGTACGTCGTAATATGGCATAACATGCAGATCTACCTGTTATTTTAAAACCTTGCACAAGTTATTTGATGTATACTCATGTTTTACAATCAATATATTCTATATTCTATTCTGATATCATTTAATACTCTGACGAAGTTTAAAAGAGATAAAATTGTCAGTTTGTTTGTAGGAGGTTATCTCTGAAAGTACTGATCCGATCTCAAAAAAATTTCCACTAATGATAAGCTGCACTATTAAAGTGTCATAGGATTATGCCTAACCTCCACGGGGACAAAGTCGCACGAAGAAGTTAGTCTATACTAATATTATGGAAAGGTAAAATTTGTTTGTTAGTTTGTAAGTTTGTATGTAGGGGGTAATCTCCCAAACTACTCATCAAATTTAAAAAAATTCTTTCACCAATAGGTAGCTACGTTATTCCTGAGTACTATAGGCTATATTGCATTATCAAAAAATTAGGAATCCTTGAGAAAATTCACGCGAACCAAGTCGCGGGCAAAGTGCTAGTAATGAATAAAACTCAAATTCATTCATTAGATTTACTGTGTCGTTACTAAACAATAGGGAAATACAAATGTTTAAGACACAAAATGTGTTTTAATTACTGTTGACCCATTCAAACTTAATACTGTCTACTTTATTCCTCGCCGCCATATTATTTGTACAGGTGATTCTCTAGTAGAGAATATATAACGCAAGTTTTGAATGTTTAAGCCTAGCACGAGAGCGCTAAAGTAAAAGTATGATATCGTCGCGCGTCGTTAAGAGTACTATTCCGCGTAACTAACACTTTTAAATACCGCGAAAGTACACTTTCGCTGATTTAGCATAAGGTCGCAATTTGCGGTATTTAATTTTTTTTGTTACGCGGAAATATACTCTCAACGACGATATTACAAGACATAGCCGTACTTTTGGTAACTATCGCTAGGAAGACTAAAAGAGTATTTTGTGGGTGTAGGGCCCTCTACTGGTGAGAATGGTGACGGTCTTCTCGCATGTGGGTAGCCAACTGACTCGGTATCGCCGCTCAAAGACGAGACCATCATCTGCCTAGCCTTTTCCCAACTATATTGGGGTCGGCTTCCAGTCTAACCAAATTCAGCTGAATACCAGTGTTTTACATGGAGCGACTGCCTATCTGACCTCCGCAACCTAGTTCCTGGGTAACACGATACCCCCAGGTAAGCCTAGTTGTCAGACCTTCTGGCTTCAGACTTCCCATAGCGAGCCAAAGATCTACGAATGACAGCCGGGATCAACGGCTTTACGTAATTTCCGAGGCACGGAGGCGGTGGCTTAAAGTTAGGGTTGCCAACCCTACTATATAATAAAGTATCCTACTATATTAGAGGCCCGACTACTATATTTTGAAAAAATTATATAGTAGGCAAAACTACTATATTTGAAAGGCATCAAACTCTACGCAATAATATTTATTATATTTCTTGTAGACAGAAGCAGAAAGCAGAACTAATGGTATTTTGTAATTTAAATTTAAATTGCTATAGTATCTATGGAGCATTCCTTAAAAAAAAAAGACTAACATTCCAAAAAATATTCTTTAAAAACTAAAATAAGTACAGTATTTTGGAACCTATTTTGGTACATATTTTGTTTCATATTTTTGTTATCTACTATATTTTTTGGGTAATCATTTTAGAACTACTATTTTTGACCGACAAAGAGTTGGCAACCCTACTTAAAGTACTAGTTATGGTTACCAAATATGAACTATCACTAGGAAGGCTTAAACTAGTACGACATTATGATATGAGTAGTACCTGTGTGAACAGTATAAAAACTGAAAATATTCATCAGCCGGGGGTCACTATATAGTGCGGGAATTTCAAATAAAAAAATCGAAGTAATTTATGTTACCTTTCACTTCGCGTGCTTGTTTGTGCGATAGTTATAATGTTGATAGTTATAATGATGATAGTCCTATACGGTTACGCTATTATAATGATTTGTCTTGAATACCGAATTAGTAGAGGTTTATGAAATTATGTAGGTACCTATCTATTTATTTTGTAACGATTACCGTTGTGAATATTTTGTCAGTGCATCTCTATACCCTGTTCACAATATGATTAGACATTTACTCAAACCTTTTTTATAGTCCGTTCAACCGATTTTGACTTCTATTGCAAATGGCAACTGCAGTAACCACTTTTTTTGCCTCTAATGTCATCCTTAAGCCTACAGAATAGAAGTCAAAATCGGTTGAAGGGACTGTAAAAAAAGGTTTGTGTTTATGTCTAATCTTATTGTGAACAGGGTATAGTTATTGTTCATGAGTTTTGAAGTCCATGGCGCACGCCGAAGTCTATAAAATAGGTACTTATTGCCTTCATACATTTTTTATTTAAAGTATGAACTATTTATTGTAGCCATTGAATTAGGTCAGGTGGGGCTTTTTCAACTGTGGGGTAATTGCAACTATAGAAATAAAAGTAGTTGTATAATACGGATACACACACTATTAAACAACAGTTCAAAAACACAACTTAGCAATAAAAAAACACTTGATTTGGACCCTGAAATCACGATTAATTTAAAGTTTTAAGTTGCTTTGAAATCTATAAATACCTAGTAAGTCTTTGATTTAGCAAATAAGTGACGTCACAATCGCGTTTTGACACCTCATAAAAAGTATATCAATTTAAAACGTTATTGTTCTTTGTTTAAATTACCCCAGAATCGAAAGGGTATTTTGACCAAGGAGTAATTCCGACCTTAAATCTTAAAAAAATCCACTCACCTATTCTTATGGGTACAATGTTAACTTCAAAGTGTTCTTTGACAGCGATGCCCCCGACGGGCGGGCGGTCGCGACAGAACACGCGCAGCGCCGCGCGCCGAGCTAGTGGGGCGCGGCCAGACGGCTCTTGAGGGACCAGCACCTAGTCATTTCAGAAAATACACTTACAATTACCAAATCATCATCTGCCTTGCCTTTTCCCAACTATATTGGGGTCGGCTTCCAGTCTAACCGGATGCAGCTGAATACCAGTGTTTCACATGGAGCGACTGCCTATCGGACCTCCACAACCCAGTTACTGGGTAACACGATACCCCTTGGTAAGACTGGTTTTTTGGCTTCTGACTACCCATAACCACTGCCAAAAATCTACAAATGACAGCCGGGACCAACGGCTTTACGTGCTTTCCGAGGCACGGAGCGAACTCGGTATGAAATGGATGGTCAACCATCCACAGACCGACCGCGGCTAGTGTTGCTTAACCTTTGACCGATCAATCTGTACAGCTTTAACTTCGCCACGACGAGCTCGTATACTGTACAATTCTGCTACTACCAAATAATCGTAATTTTTTTTGAGGATGAATAGAAAGATTTAGCCGAGTTTTTTTTAGCCGTGTGGTGCCGACCGCGAATAGCACTACCCCATTTTTGCCCGTGGGTGTCGTAGAAAGCGACAGAGGGATGTTGACCAGAGGATGGGCAGCAGCTTCCTTCTGAGTGCGATAACACCTACTGCGATCGCCAACATGCATCGGCCAAGCATGGTAATTACGGCTGAATACCCTTTGGGGAGACCTATATGTCCAGCAGGGGGCGTGTAAAGGTTGACATGATGAAAAAGATTTTTGTTATACTTTCACGCTTAATTATCTTTTTTTTTTATCTATCGATAGGCATACGTTTGACCACTATCTCACCTGATGGGCAGCGATGATGCGGTCTAAGATGGAGCACGCTTGCCTAGAAGTAACCTATTCACTGTTATCTGAACGGAGTTCGCTTAAATTTGACATACATTATTGATCGAACTTACCACAAGATAATATTATTTGAGTTGTTCTGTTCTCGTGTGAAAATTTAGAACTTTGGCTTAATTAGGCATTTGTTTTTAGCTTTAGTGCTTTCGGTGCTTACTTATAAGAGATTGTTGAAATATAATTGTTTTATTATCTTGTTTAAATTACTGTACTATTCAGTGTAAACAATTGTTAGTGAGCCAAATAAATCAAATAAAATTCTGAAATCTACACAAACGAAGTCTGGCTGAAGCTAGTTTAAAATACAAAAATATTTTAAAATTACCTAACATGTTACAAATATACAATATTTACACGTACAATAAAAAAAAAGAAAAACCTATAACTATTAAACCAAAAATAAACTAATATAATAAGGCATCAAAAAACTCCTCAACATCGTCGTCATCTGGGAATGTGCCCAAGAGACTGACTGCATTGCCACGTTGGGTGGCAATGCTTAACCTCTGCCCAAAGTATAAACCAGCTCTTGGATCACGAGAAGTGTCAACTAACCTTTTGGAAATTTCCTTAAAAAGGAGATGAGCACTCGGACCCCACGACCCGGGTTTCAACCCCAAACGGCTCGAAAATAAAGTTATCACCAAGGTGACTATACTTACGCCGTTACAAATCAAAATCAAAACCACTACGACATTTGCTTGACTTTACACGCGTGACTTTTATCAATCTTCCAATTAAAAATAATGTGTTGTTTTTATCACGACAACACATAATTTAAACTGTTTTCAATTACTGCCAAAACAAATCAACGTTTTACAGTATAGTATACGCTGATCAATTTTAAATCTATTGTAAGCATAAGCTTTGGAAGTAAATTGTTCTGTTGTTGCTCGATATGTAACACACTTGACATATTGAATTAATTTGACGTAATTAATGTAATAGGGTATTACACCCATTTTTGAAAAGTGTCTCAATGAAATTCTGTAGTGCTAATATGCCGCCAAAAAAATCACACAATTTTTATTCTATCGATAAGTGCCTTATAAATGCATCTAAATTTTAAATTTTCAAATTTTGCGCGTAATTTGACGAAAACGCCTCTTACTGGACGCCATATTGCTCAGCGTAAATGACGTCAGTTCGTTTTGTATCAAATGAGCTCATATTAAATATAATAATCGTATATCATTTAAAAATAATAAAAAGCATATTTTGTAATAGGTGCAATAATGAAAAAATTACGTTGGTTACGAAAATAATAAAAGTACGAAGCCTATATTACGCCAATCGGTTGACTGACAGTTGACAATTTTTTGTTTACACAGCCGTACGGCGTAATAACATGGCCGCTACTATTTCACGGTGTTTTATAACAGATTAAAAAAACTGAAAACTTTGAATTAAATTTAAAAAATTGTTTTGTTATTTTATGAACTAAAACTTACATTTTCCGACTGCTTTATGCCTAAACTGTCTCAATAACATATTTATAGATTTTTCCTCGTATAGAGTAAAATACCCTATTATTGAGAGATTGTGAATTAGCTCATTTTGGGAGAACATTATCACCTGCCTAGAATTTACCCAACAATGTTGGCTGGTCAGCTTCCAGTCAAATCGGATCCAGCTGGACACCAGTGTTTTAAATAAAACAACTGCCTGTATGACTAACCCTTGGGTAACACGATACCTTGGTAAGCCTGGTTGTCAGACATACTGGCTTCTGACTACTCATAACAGCTGTCGAAGATCTACGAATTACAGCTATTCTATTAATAGAAATGATGTTGATCTTACTTCTGGAAAAGGTTCGTTGGGCAGCAGGTTCTTGACACGAACGTATCCGACTTCCAGCTGATGTTCTACAGAGTCGTCGGACCTCGATGTTTTAGTGTACCTTTAGAGAAAATAAATAAGTTAATGTGATATTATTTTGAACATATCAGACTAGGTACATAAATTAGGTCCCTTTTGACCGCTACAGTCATGTATAGATGACAAACCAAAGTGTACCCAGCAAGCTACAGTTATGACTACATGACAGACTTCTGTACGTATTTCTATAGACTATTAATTTGTAGCTTGGCAACGAGGGCACGTTTTTCTTTCTTGACATGACGGTTTAAAGGTTAATCAGGCGTTAGTGACCATTTAACATCAGGGGGACAATTGGTTAGATGACACCATTAAGCAACAAGAGGGCAATTGGTTAGATGATATCATTAAGCATCAGGGGGACAATTGGTTAGATGACATCATTAAGCATTGGGGGGACAATTGGTTAGGTGACATCATTAAGCATCAGGCGGACAATTGGTTAGATGACATCATTAAGCATTGGGGGGACAATTGGTTAGGTGACATCATTAAGCATCAGGGGGACAATTGGTTAGATGACATCATTAAGCATTGGGGGGACAATTGGTTAGGTGACATCATTAAGCATCAGGGGGACAATTGGTTAGATGACATCATTAAGCATTGGGGGGACAATTGGTTAGGTGACATCATTAAGCATCAGGGGGACAATTGGTTAGATGACATCATTAAGCATTGGGGGGACAATTGGTTAGGTGACATCATTAAGCATCAGGCGGACAATTGGTTAAATGACATCATTAAGCATCAGGGGGACAATTGGTTCATCATCATCACCTGCCTAATCTTTTCCCAACTATATTTTCCCAACTATATTGGGGTCGGCTTCCAGTGTAACCAGGGGAACAATTGGTTAATGACACCATTTAGCATCAGGGGGACAATTGGTTAGATGACACCATTAAGCATCAGGGGGACAATTGTTCAGATGATACCATTAAGATTAAGACAGAACTTCTCTAAAAAAACCCTCGATTTGCCCTGAAAACCCAATCAATTTTAATTTTACTATTATATAGATTTTTGGTTGCTTTGAAATCAATAAATAAATAGGGAATTGAGTTGATAAATGAATTACATAGAAGTTACGTTATAAACATAAATTGACATACAAAATCTACGGACGAAAGGCGTTTTGACAGCTCATAAAAAATAATATGTCAATTATTGATCGCTAACTTTTAGAATCGTTCGCAATCAAATCTGCCTCAACATGTTAAAAACGACTGTATATTACCTACATTTTTTACATTGACAGTCGCTGAGATATATATATATTTATATTTTTTTTTATACAGACACGTACGTTCGTTCCTTACGGGGGTCCCCCGACCGCACAAGTATTTTTTTTTTATGCAACCTGACAGACAAATCAATATATTGAATTGGCTTAGCCAAGTCCAAACTCTTTGTTTGAAAAGTTTGGACTTGGCTAAGCCAATTCCAAACTCTGTTATAGAATACGATGATACTCACAAGAAGTTAGTAAGCAGCAGGTCAGCAATGCCCAGCTGTCCGTCGGCGTCCGTGAGGCGCCAGCGCGCGCTCTTGAAGCAGATCTCGTTGTAGCGGTGCGGCGGCGCATGCGCACTGCGCACGGCCGGCAGCGCCGACGCGCGCCCCACCTCCCGCCACGCGCGCACCATCGCGTCCAGCTCCTCGCCCAGGGACCACACGGATTCCTTGCACTCGTTTACCTAAGGGAGAAATCGTTGTTGTTTTTCCATAGTAGTAGCTAACTGTGACGTCACTTAATAGCTATGAGTCAGATGTCCGTGTGTAAAATGTCCCCACATATTATTATTATTATCTCAATTGACTAATTATTTATTTAAATGATTGATTTCAAAGGAACTAATAAGCTGATTGTACAGTTAATTTGAGAGTATTTAATAGTGAATAGACACGTTGCGTCTTTGAATTATTGATGTCCTACAACCCAAACAAACCTCAAGTACAGTGCGGTTCAAACTTAATGGCGGCTGTTTGAACACTATTCATTGTTTGTTGGAATAGGAGTGGTCGTCTACTGTATTATTAATTGTAAATATGTGAAAACTAATGTGTCTGTACATCATTTAGCTGTCATTTCTTAACTTGTAATACTTTGTACATACTATAATATATGATTTTTATACAAGGTACATTGTATTCACGTAACATAATATATTATAATTCTTGTAAATGCAAATTGTAAACATTATATTTTTTTTAAAAGAGTATTATGGAGTTTCTTGCCCATTTTTCTCCATACGAAACTACCATTTGGAATATAATATAATATATAATAATATGTGGGGACATTTCACACACGGCCATCTGACCCCAAACTGGGCAACTAGATTCAAATTTTACAATATGACGTTCAAAAGTGCCTTTAATGGTCTAATTGAAATAAATGATTTGACTTTTTTTTGACTGTGAAGTGCGCTACAGGCTGCGCAGTATCCCGCCCCTCACCCCCACCGACACGTGGATTTGTTACTGCGCAGCCACTCGCCTCGTGATCAGAGCCGCCATTAAGTTTGAACCGCACGGTACTTGAGGTTTGTTTGGGTTGTAGGACATCAATAATTCAAAGACGCAACGTGTCTATTCACTATTAAATACTCTCAAATTAACTGTAAAATCAGATTATTAGTTGCTTTGAAATCAATAATTTAAATAAATAATTAGTCAATTGAGATAATAATAATAATATGTGGAGACATTTCACACACGGACATCTGACCCCAAACTAATCAGATAGCTATTAAGTGACGTCACAGTTAGCTACTACTATGGAAAATCTACGGGGAAATAAATTCTCACAAACTTTCGTGTTTATAATACTAATAATAGTCAGCATTTAACTTGAAACCGTCACTGAGTAGTCAATTCTTTTACATCGTATAAAATAAAATAAAAAGAGCCTTTATTTCTTACTACTATTCGAGATTTACGCTAGAATAATCAAATGTATAATATTATAGATTATAGTCCGCGCCTGTCGCACCCATAAGGGTCCACATCTTTCATTGAAGATATTTTTGCACCTTCTATTTGGTCTCCCCTTTCCCTTTTTTCACAGAGGAATTGTTTCAAAATGTATGGAGCCTGGGCCCAATCCTTGTACACCATACTTATTAATAGGGAAACACATTTTTAATAATTCTCAACTGTCCAATTACTTTAAAATAACTTTGTGAGCAGGTAAAATACAAGAAATTGCATTTGAAATTGCAACACACAACAAAAAAACAGTCATGGCGGTAAGTTGTCATTTTGATTGATTAATGACGTTTGACATTTATAATTCTTTCTTTCTTCAGGTAAACAGATGGGAAAGAAACGGTGATAAATTCAAAAAAGGATAGGGCTAGTTTCTGGAGTGTTATAAAGCACTCCAGAAACTAGAAACAAAACGAGGCGAAAGTGACTGAAGTGACACTGTTGTGACACTGACAGTTATCTTTCTATGATCAATGGTCGATCTATGGTTTATAGAGTAGCTAAATATGAGTGACGCCATGTTGAAAATCCATAAAAAATATTGTTAAATTATCAATTTACTACCACAACACTGTACTTTTAAATGAATTATCTGTATTTTTCCCGGATTCTACGGATTTTTTCTGAAGTGGTGTACATAGACTGGGCCTATTATGAAACATGTCCTTTCGTGTTTATAATAGTCAACTCTTAAGTATACTATAAACTTAATTATGCACACAATTAAAATAAAGTGTAGTAGAAAGAAGACTATTCTGAAGATCACTCACCTGGTCATCTAAATTCTTCAGCTCATCAATAGCTACAGGGTCGTTGCCGGTCATTGACCTGTTCTTGAGGTAGTACTCCTTCTCTAGCCTACGAAGTCTTGCTAAGGACTCCCTGACCTGTCAAATAAAAGTATAATAATTTTAGTCATTGATTTTTTTTTTGGTCACCACCAAAATTTTCTTTGACAGCTTGTGTTCTTTTTAGTGTAAAATAAATGAATAAATTGAATAGGTATAAGGTACTAACATAATAATATTATAAGCTGTACTAACAATTTTATATGGAATTAAAATACTACCACTAACCAACCACCACCAATGCTACTAAAGAACAATGACAAATATCGGCTCGAATAGCGAATAGCGTCCGACAAACTTTTTATGTTAATGATAATTTATAACATAAAACAGTAAGAATTATACAGTATAAATAAAATCTGTAGAAGTACACCGTTTAAAAGTATTTTAAAAAGTTATTCAATTTTTCAACACGTTTCCTATCTGCAATTTTTATTAAAAATGTTGCCAATACCAAATTAAAATAACATCGATACAAAATTGCACTTGCAAATCGATTGCATTACTATCATTATGTAACTACTTAAGTGAATTTATTACATATTTAAGTCGTAACTCGTAATTCTTATAATAATAAAAATACTGTTTAATTATATTTTTGAATATATTATATAATAATTTAAAATAATTTAATTCGATTATCGATACTGTTTAGAATAGTAATTATTATAGTGCTGGCACTGGCTGGCTGGCTGGCAACACTTGATCTTGTAGTTGTCATTGATAATTGTCAAAAAGTTTTAATTAATAAGTCGAAAAATGTATTATGTTTATCATCATCTGCTTAGCCTTTTCCAAACTATGTTGGGGTCGGCTTCCAGTCAGACCGGATGCAGCTGAATACCAGTGTTTCACATGGAGCGACTGCCTATCGGACCTCCACAACCCAGTTACTGGGTAACATGATACCCCTTGGAAAGACTGGTTGTCAGACTTTCTGGCTTCTGACCACCCGTAACGACTGCCAAAGTTCTACAAATGACAGCCGGCACCAACGGCTTTACGTGCTTTCCGAGGCACGGAGGGAACTCGGTATGAAAGGAATGGTCACCCATCCACAGACCGACCGCGGTTAGCGTAGCTTAACCTTTGACCGATCGATCTGTACGGCTTTAACTTAGCCACGAACTCCTCCTCCTTATGTTTATATCATAATTAATAATAATGGAAGTGCGAGAGAGGAAATTGAGCAATATTGTTG
Source organism: Charanyca ferruginea (assembly GCA_947361185.1). Lineage (NCBI taxonomy): Eukaryota > Metazoa > Arthropoda > Insecta > Lepidoptera > Noctuidae > Charanyca > Charanyca ferruginea. Next base: position 25,923,855 of record OX376064.1, on the reverse strand, counting down.
TAAGTAATTGCATATTTGGACGAAGAACCGTAGGTTTCTGTGCAGATACAATGACAATACGAGTATTATGGTAAGGTTAGGCAAGACATCAAATAAATATAACCGCTCCAGCCCAGTTTTTAACTGTTTGATGAATAATAAATTGTTAAAAAGTAAACATATGTTTTTTTTTCATACCTACATCCCAAAATAATATAAGTAGGTATGTTATAATTATGTATATTTACTATGAAAACATATGATTATGCGAGGATAATGTACCAAAAATCATTATGTAATTAATGATTTAATGTTTATTTCATGTAATCGTTAAAATTTGAAGTATTAAGTGGACAACTTTAAAGGACTATAACTTTTTTTGGTGTACTTCTTATAGAAAACTAATTATACTATCAAATTCTATAATTATTTTCCTTTTTAATGATATATAGTTCATCTTTGTCGGTTCGGGCATATTCTGTGTATTAAAAACTATCACTTGAGATGAAATTCATTCGGTTATGAAAAGAGTGAAGGTGATGAAAGAAAATTGATTAAAATTAATTCAATTAAAAATAGCTATGAACACTTTTCGATAGGCAAGTTATCATAGGTATGTTTGTTAATAAATTATATTTGATAGAAAATATATTATGTCTCATCAAGTTATCTGATGGGTGAAGGTCGATCTTCCACGGCTCTTAGACCATAAGTTTTACAAATAAAAAAGTATTTTCAAAAAAAAATTAACCACCTTCAAAAACTAAAAAAATATAAATAACTTTATTACAGAACACACATTAAGTACTTCACTTTCGGAAGTCGGTGGCGGTGGCTTTGTGTTTGTTGTTTTGTATTGCCACCGACTTCCGAAAGTAAAGTAATGTGTGTTCTGTGCTAAAGTTATTCATCATTTTTTAGTTTTTGAAGGCAGTTTACTTTTTTTTGAAAATACTTTTTCTCTTTTTAGTATTGCCTTTAACATCCAAATCCATGACGAAACGGCGACACACTTAAAAGAGATTGTAAGTCCTCCAAAGATTGAAGAAACTAAAACGTCATCTAAGTATTTTTTTGGGATTTCGTTGATTTTCTCAATAAGGGCCGGATCAATTTTGGTGAAATTTATATGGGACCATTTCGGAATAAACCACTTTCGAACAAAAAAAGAATTTTGCAAATACGTCCATATATGACAGAGTTACGCCCGAACATACAAAAAAAAAACATCCGAATTGATAACCTCCTCCTTTTTGAAGTCGGTTAAAAAGAAAAATAAAATAAATTATGTTCTGAATTAAAATCCATACTAATATTATAAATGCGAAAGTAACTCTTGTCTGTTACGCTTTCACGATGAAACGGCTGAACCGATTTTCATGAAATTTGCGTAAAGAAATCTTGAACCCTGAGGAAGGGCATAATTAGGTTACTTTTCAACCGACTTCAAAAAAGGAGGAGGTTATCAATTCGTCTGTATTTTTTTTTTTTTTTTTATGTTTGTTACCTGATTTCTCGGGACTGGGTGAACCGATTTTGATGATTCTTGTTTTATTTGGAAGCTAGTGCTTCCCGTGTGGTCCCATTTTAATTTGGTCCAGTTCTGACCATGGCATCCATGAGAAAACCGTATAAGTCTTAAATTTGCATTAAGTATGTGCGCGATTTGTTACGCGATTTCTCAGGCAAACGTAAACCGATTTTGAAAATTCTTTTTTTTATAGATAGGGTACGCTTCAGGGGTGGTCCCATATAAATTTTATCGAAATTAATTCAGCACTTTTTGAAAAATCAACAAATACCCAAAAATTTTACATAGACGACGTTTTAGTTTCATCAATCTTTGTAATAGTTAACTTTCAATCTCTTCTTAATAGATTTGAATGAGAAGGAGGTACTAAAAAGCGGAAAATAAAAAGCTTTTTACAAAAAAGACAACCGCCTTCAAAAAGTGAAAAATAACTTTAGCACAGAATACACATTGACTTTAGTTTCGGAAGTCGGTGGCAATACAAAACAACAAACAGAACAAAGCCACTGAATTTCGAAACTAAAGTCAATGTGTGTTCTGTACTAAAGTTATTTTTCACTTTTTGAAGGCGGTTGTCTTTTTTGTAAAAAGCTTTTTTTAATCTGAAACTTCGCCTGCATCCGCGATAGCCGACACTCATGCGGACGAAGTCGCGGGCAAAAGCAAGTGTAAAATAAATAAATAAGTAGGTATAAGGTACTAACATAGTTTTAAGCTTTACTAACAATTTTAAATGGAATTATGTTCTGAATTCAAATTATAAAAAAAATAAAAGTCGACGGTGGCGGCAATGTTAAGTGGTCACCGGTGCTTAATGACATCTACAATCACCAGAAGCTTTGCATTGCCATTTTGCATAGCTATTCGAAAAACTGAGTTGAAATGTCTCATGTAAGTAGTTCTAGGTAAATATTTCCAAATAAAAAAATAGTTCCCGTATTCAATCTATTCATTTAAAACTATGACTCATTCATGACACAATACATAATAGCCAATTCCGTTGCTTATAAAATAATCAGTCATGCGGAAAATTATCTATGACTCACACCTAGAAATTCAATGTATTTGTCATACTCGCAATAGGGACCGCTATTTTAGCTCACCATTCACGTCTTCGGTAGTATAGTGGTAAGTATCCCCGCCTGTCACGCGGGAGACCGGGGTTCGATTCCCCGCCGGAGAGAATCTTTTTGTATATATTTTTTTTAATTTTATACTCTTTTGTAGGTATATAATTGAATATTAATAATTTTAGTATTATTTTTTGCGTGATTTAGAATATTAATCAACTATCGTTCTATTTATCTAAGCAAATATAATAAAGCGGAAAGATTAGATATGTTTTGTATGTTTGTTTACTCAAAAAATTCTTAAAATATTTTCAAAATTCATTCACTAGAAAGCTACATTATCAGTAAGTAACTTATGCTATATTATTCTATTAAATAATACGGATCCGTAATATTAACAAATGAAAAATACTTGTCGCACTAGTCAATACTAAAACGAAGTTTTAATCACTTTAACACCTTCTTCTTTTAAAATCGATGTTAGTCAATCCTTTTTTTTAAATACCTTGACTCAGGAGGTTACCAAGCTTTTCACTTCCTAATCTTTATTTTACCCAGCGCTGGAATTCAGTGACGCTGGATTGAGACTAGGATGGCGAACCCCGTATTTAAAAAAAAAATCGCACATTTAAATCTCATTCGAAATCTGTCAAAAATATCTCAAATTTACCTACATTTGACTAGTTTTTGACATTGATTGTTGCTGAAGGTGGGGTTGCGACTACAGAGACTAAGACTAAAATATTAAATCTTTACTAACTTATCTTAGTTTTTGGAATGACTGACTGTCGTCAACAAACTTAAAATTTTAAACAAAAGACGACCTTATATCCTTTACAAAGTATTCGTTCCAAAAACTGTCATTTCACAGACTAGTTAGTTGAACTAAAGATGCAATTTGCTTTCAGAATATTTTTTTATAGGAATGTCCTTAAATATTAGCTTAAGGGGCTTACAAGAGCCAACTAGCGCCACCCATCATTTTATTTCTATAACTCCTAAATCAGATCAAAATTAAAAAATCTAAAACAGTACTTAACTAGTAAATTAGGTACCTGAAGTATTTCTCGTGTGACTTTCCATTGTTTTGTATTTCATAAATTAAAAGAATCGTAGCTTAAAGCCCGTCACATACGTAGCTATAATATATATTATAGCTAGCCACCACACCACACACGGTAGCTATAATCTAATAATATATTTTCGCCCTTATTACGTCTGCGATCGTTGCTTGTTTCACATTTTTGAAATTTATATTAATATGCCTTGCTATATCTGTCCACATATTTTGGTAACGTAGTAAAAATATATATTATAGCTGATCGTAATATGCCTTGATTTTAGCTACGTCTGACGTATATTAATATATATTATAGCTACGTTTGACGTATATTAATATATATTATAGCTACGTCTGTGACGGGCTTAACGCTAAATGTGGTCACTTTTGGCATTAAGCAACGATTCTTTTTATGAAATACCTACAAAACAATGGAAAGTCACTGGCAAAATACTTCAGGTAATTTACTAGTTAAGTTTTAGATTTTTTAATTTTGATCTGATTTAGGAGTTATAGAAATAAAATAATAAATAAAAAAAAATGGGTAAAAAAAAATGGGTATGGGTAATGTGGTTGGGTATGGGTTAATGGGTAATGAGTAATGGGCAATGGGTGGGGTGGGGTGGGTATGGGTAATGGGTTAATGGGTATAAAATGATGGGTGGCGCTATTTGGCTCTTGTAAGCCCCTTAATAATGACCATACCTGTGTTTGCAACTTGTGTATAAGTTGCCTTGGATCCTGGTCCTGGTGCAGCTGCAGCTGGAAGCGCATGCGCGCGCGCCTCTCCAGCGTCCGTCTCCTCTCCGGCTCCACGTGGAGCACCACGTTGTTGACTACATCTAGTAGCATCGCGTACTGGTGACAAAAAACAAAAACATTTTGTTTAAGTCGAATTTAGTCTATATAATGGGATGCAATGGAATCACATGAAATGCCACCGTTCAATCTTAATCGTAATAATATTTATTTCATAATAAAAAGTTACAATCCACATTTATATATTTAATTATGGCACTCCAACGACTTATTCACTAATACATTTTTTGGGGTACTGTAATAATCAAACTTTAAATATAAGAGTGAATTTAACACTTACAGGTGTGCGCAGCACCTAAATTGGATGGACTGGATTCCAGACTAGGATACACTGTGTTGCTGGATCCAGTCTCTTTCGACAGATTATGTCTTACAAAGCAAAGAAAACTACGCGTGTTGACAAGCAAGTTGATCCACACTTGAAAAAAAATAATAAAAAATATTTTTTTTTAGCTTATGACTGCAACCCATGCATATTTTTACTTCTCCTAAACTGTAACAAATTCCTGAAGATAGCTATTAGCCATTAAGACCTTCGCGAAGTCAGAGGGTTTAATATGGTCTTTCAGAACAGCGAGTTGAAGTGGACGAGTATCAGTTAGAATACTCATCAAGTTCAAGGGTTCAACAGTAATATTTACAGAGAACCTACTGTGAATTTTTATTCGAACTGGATCGCGTTAACGTAAACTCCAATTTGTATTGAAACTGGAACAGCGCAGTCTAGTGGCAACAATAGGAAACACAATTATTTCATATAGATAAGAAATATTACTGTCAAACTTTTCCGCTAAAGGCGCCACCGAACTATAACGTAAACAAAGCGACATTGACACAAAATATAGAGGGTACAGAAGGACCGCTCCCGCCATCTTCAAAAATAATTACCTAAACTTGCCAGACTCACTAGGGCTGCTACTGTATTGACTCTGAAGGTTTTATTTGTGACAATATGAAATTTTATTGACACTGGTTGGAACTCTTTGCAACTTATAACAAAATTTTCTTGTTCGTCGTGAAATGTCAATGTCTCTCATTTATTCATTTAGACAACACGTGACAGTAGAGTCTGAAGTCTGCTTGAAACTGCTTGAGAATGCCTATAAACGTAATGTCATTGTGTGCGTGGTAAAAATGGCGGTTTGTTCTGAGCGGTGTCCAGCTCGGGCGCGACGCAGCCTTACGTACTTTGTGACATTGACATGATAATAGTTTTTTCATCCCACCATCTCGGAAAGAGTATTTTTAATCTTCAATATCTGAGTGGAAAAGCCGTTTTTATTCTCTAGAGGATAAAGTAAATTTATCTTCAATATCTGAGTGGAAAAGCCGTTTTTATTCTCTAGAGGATAAAGTAAATTGAATTTAAACATCGTGTGCACTACGTTTGTGAATTAAAAAAAAACATTAAACCTATTTACTGCTACCTCTATGGTGTCGAATATATCATACAACTTTTTTTTAATTTGTTAAAAACTCAGACTTTGTAAACGTTTTTTTTTTGCATTTAGTCATTTCCTCGCTGAGGTGGAATGAAAAGTTACGTGTTGCACTCGAGTGCAAAGATTTTTCACCTCGTGCTCTTTTGATTCCCTCGCTAACGCTCAGGATTCTAATTTTGAATCACTCGCTGCGCTCGTGATTCAATTTTAGAATCCTTCGCTTGCTCGGTCATCAAAATTGAACACGCGGTTAAAAAGCAACTTTGCACTCTTGTATAACAAATAACTATTGTCTGTGCATCAAAATTATATTATTTAGTTTCCGGAGCAGCTTTATAAATTCCGAAATAGTTAAACGCCCGTTATTATCATTAACTTTTGATAATATATTACAACAAAATACTCGAAACGCAACTTCTATAAAATAGGAATTTTGCCACGCTACTTTTGTTTGGGATGAACTGGACGGATTCCTCCAAAACTGGTGGGAGGAAGCAAAGAATCGGGAAAGATGGAAGGCATGGAGGGAGGCCTTTGCCCAGGAGTGGCACAGAACAGGCTAACCAAAAAAAAAACTATTGTTTACGTTATAGTTCGGTGACGCCCTCTGAGATTAGCTTAACGTAAGCAACCCTCTTGACATAAGCAATAGTTTACGTTAACGTGATCAAGTTCGAATAAAAACTTACACTAGACCCTCAGGATAGTTTAATTTGTCCCATGAAGTAAGGTTCTCGTGTGGCGACCACGAACCGGAAGACGTAGCATTGGTAGGCCTCCCACCAGATGAACCGATGACATCGTCAAGGTCGCGGGTAACCGGTGGATGCAAGCGGCAGGTTGTCGCAAGTTGTGGCGTTCTATAGCGGAGATCTTTGTTCAACAGTGGACGTCTTTCGGCTGATGATGATGTAGTCATCATTTCAGCCGAAAGACGTCCACTGCTGGACATAAGCTTAACCCGCGTGTCGCCACATTGACCTTTCCCGTGCGACTCGCACCCAGCGGATCCCCGCAACCTTCACCAGGTCATCGGTCCACCTCGTGGGAGGCCTTCCAACGCAACGTCTTCCGGTTCGCGGTCGCCACTCCAGAACTTTTCGGCCCCATCAGCCACGCAAGGAAACTCCGAGCATAGCACTGATGCTGTAGTGAAGAGAAAAAAAAACAAAAGTTTTGTTTCCTCTGTGGCGTTACTCTGTGGCGCGACGTTTGTACAAATTTTAAAACACGAAGATTACAGAAGTGCATACTTATATATACTACCGCTAATTCGGAATAATATATTTTTTGTTTCTTTTTTTGGCACATGCCTTTCCACACTAATGCAGCTCCTGAAACCCAGAATCAACAGTGGTGACCACCAAAATATTTCCGACGCAATGTACTCGAGAAGTCGAGGGTCGGATTGGGGTTGGGTTAGGTCGAGGAGGGTTGTGGTCTTGGATCCCGCAACGAAATTAATCAGAAAAGAACAGCGGAGGAGTGAGTAATACTTGTAATACCTGCAGCGAGTTGGTGCACACGTTGAGGTCGTGGTGCATGAGCGTGAAGGAGTCGTAGGGCTGCTGCTGCGCCCAGCCTGTGCCCTGCCCGCCCACCTCCGCCTCCTCGTGCGACACGTAGTAGAACTCGCACGCACAGCGCGACACTATGCGCTGAAGCTGGGGATAGAAAGAAAAAAAAGTGTTAAGGGCTATACAACGTGGTGTGAATGGACAACAGCAATGCTCACACACACCCGGGAAGTTATGTGAGCCACCGGGAAGAAGACCAAGACCTACTCACTAAAAACACAGGCTCTTAACGCCGTAGATAGAGCCCCACCACGATAAAAAAAAATCCGGTGTTCCATATTACACCTACGTCGGGGGTCGCGCCACCACTTCGGGTCCTTATGTACGTGGGGGGCGACAGACGTCCCCGAATCTGCCGCCCCTGGACCCATTTAGGGGGCCGGAAGAGGGCGTTAGCCGCCATCTGCCGACGCCCGGTGCGCCTGCTGCGGGCCGGGTGGGAGGTTAAGATCTCCCTCTCCCTTTCCGCTGCCACCTTCTGCGACATGACACTTTCGCAGAAGGAAACCACCGCGTCCCAGGACTCTGCGCTGTCGACCATCGACTCGACCACGGCCGTCAGCGACAGGTCACTGCCTACTTCTCAGGGGGGGAGTGAGGTGTTAGACTCCCCCCCCCCCCCCCGGACCCACCAGGAAACCTAACTTAACCAATAATTCCAAGACACAATTTCTCTAAAAACCACTTTATTTTAGCCCTGACAACTCGGTTCATTTTCAACTCACTGTAACATTTGTATTATAGTCCGTTTGAAATCAATAAAAAGTATGACAATTTAATTGGCAAATAAATGACGTTATAATACCCTATTGCCATACAAAATCTATGAGCCGATAATCGGGCCGAAATAAAGAGTTTTTATAGAAGTTGTGTCCTGGAATGATCGGTTAATGGGGTCCACATTCCAAGTAGTCGCAAATTTTTCGTTTGAGGAACAGCGGGTTATAGACTATGAATACGGAATAGAAGTCAAAATCGGTTGAAAGGACTGTAAAAAAGGTTTGTGTTTATGTCTAATCTTATTATGGGACAAGCCCGCCACACCATTTCCAAACCACTGCAACTTCTGGAAGCCAGGATCAACAGTGGCGACCACCAGAAAAGCGTAGACGAGTCCCGGAGAAACATTACAACTGTCTTGGATCCCGGAACGACATTAATCCAGAAAAGAACCGCGGAGGAGTAAGAAAAAAATCAATTTTTCACTTCTCTTAATATCAAGCAGGACATAGAACAGAACTAGGTCAATAGGCACATAATGGACGTTTACAACTAGGAGAAACCCAGATGCCAAGCGCCACGGATTACAATTAACATAATTAATGAAAATTAAGGCTCCAACAGGCCATCCCGTCATATTTCCCATACAAACGCTCGTACGTGATTACGGCGTTATAACAAATTTTCCTCCAAATATTTTAACACACGGGTATCTTGTGGTTTATACCTAGGTTCCTATACAACGGGGAAAAAACTTTTTTGAGAAACAAATTCAGTATACACGTCCGAACACCGGCTTCTTTGCACAATTTTTATTTGAACTTTGGCCGTTTAAATGCCCTTATGCTTTAAAAGAGTAAAAAAAACAGCTTCATAGAAACCTTGCTCATGTAATGGAGATTCTAAATTACAAACATTTTTACTAAAAACTTGTAAAGCCTTTTCAAAAACACTTATTTCCTGAAAAAAGTTTTGTGAAATATCCGCGCGTCAATTTTCGTGCGATATTATCGCGCCTTTTTATTAATTCGTTTGTTTTAAAGTGTTAGTTAGACCGATCGGGAAGGGACCTCTTAAATACATGTAGTGAGACACACTATACTTTTCCTTTCTTTTTTGTTCCGGTGTGGAAAATCCTTATGGATGTCCATGATTACTGATAAAAAACCACCCCGGGGTTCCATCTCACACTTACGTCGGGGGTCGCGGAAACTGGAGCTTCCGCAACTCCCGACTGGAAGAGACACACTAACCTGCGCCAGGCCGGTGTCAGCGCTAGGCCCCACGGTGCGGCCGATGACCCCGCCCGCCGAGTGCCCGCTGCCCACCAGCCGGGGCACGTCGGGGAGGGTGCTGATCTCTGTGCTCTGCCAACGCTCTTCTATCTCCTCTACTGATACCCACTGGATGTTCTCTGAAAATAAAGGTGTTGAAATTTAAGGACGAATTTTATTAATCTTGTAACACCTCATCAGATGATATCTGTTTTACTTATTTACTAGCTTTAGCCCGCGACTTCGTCCGCGTGAATGTCGGTTATCGTGGTTACAGATTAAAAGTCTCAGATTAAAAAGTAGCCTATGTTCTTCCCCAGTGTTCAAGCTCTTTTCATACCAAAATTAATCATAATTGGTTTAGCCGTTTCATCGTTAAAGCGTAACAGACAGAGTTACTTTCGCATTTATAATATTAAAGTAGGATTTACAACACATTGACACTTTTTCTTAAAATATAAACTGGTCTATATTAATAAAAAGAAAATTCCTGACTGACTGACTCATCGTCGAGTCCAAACCCTTGGACCTAGAAAGCTGAAATTTTGCACAGAGTTTCCCTTTATAATGTAGACAAGGAATAAAGAAGGATTTTTCGAAATTCAACCCCTAAGAGAGTTAAATAGGGTATGAATGTTTGAATGGAAAATCGTCATTTTTGTAGTTTAAACCATGAAAATTGGTGTTTATCATTCTAGCTAAAAATAAAAAATCCCGTGTTTCCGTATTTTTGGCAAATCAGTCCCTGAGGGCGTTAAATAGGGGATGAATGTATAAATAGGAAACCCATTCATTTTGTAGTTCAAACCATGAAAATTTGTATGTATCCTTTTAGTAAATAATAATAGGGTATTTTACTCTATACGAGAAAAAATCTATAAATATGTTATTGAGACAGTTTAGGCATAAAGCAGTCGGAAAATGTAAGTTTTAGTTCATAAAATAACAAAACAAACTTTTAAATTCAATTCAAAGTTTTCAGTATTTTTAATCTGTTATAAAACACCGTGAAATAGTAGCGGCCATGATATTACGCCATACGGCTGTGTAAACAAAAAATTGTCAACTGTCAGTCAACTGATTGGCGTAATATAGGTTTTGTACTTTTATTATTTTTGTAACCAACGTAATTTTTTCATTATTACACCCTATTACAAAATATACTTTTAATTATTTTTAAATGATATACCATTATCATATTTAATATGAGCTCATTTGATACAAAACGAACTGACGTCATTTACGCTGAGCAATATGGCGTCCAGTAAGAGACGTTTTCGTCAAACTACGCGCGAAATTTGAAAATTTAAAATTTAGATGCATTTTTATGGCACTTATCGATTGAATAAAAATTTTGTGTTTTTTTGGTGGCATATTAGCACTACAGAATTTCATTGAGACACTTTTCAAAAATGGGTGTAATACCCTATTTCATGTATCAGCGTTTTTGAAAAATCATCCCAGAAGATAGTAAAATACGAGATGAAAAATTTGTATAGACGCTAAAACAGAGACGGAAAGGTTGACTAATATTAGGATCATTACATGTATCAGCGTTTTTGAACAAAATGACAATGTCCCCTTGTTTACATTCTCGCGCTGCCCAACAGGGCTGAGTGTAAATAATAATAATATGTGGGGACATTTTTCACACACGGCCATCTGACCCCAAACTAGGGAGACCCTGTACTATGGGTGTCAGACAGCTGATATACATACACAAATACATTTTTTTTTTGTAAATACATACATATACAAAATACAAAAAAAAAAAAAATTCAAAATAATTTATTTCATCACAAACATTGTGTCATACATAAATTGAGACAGCCCCAGTAAGTTACAATAGTACTTGTGTCGGAGCTGTCTCACTCTTCCCTTAAGTGGTATCTAAACAATGAATGATGAAGCCAAAGAGACAGAGAAAAAAAAAAAAAAAGTATTCAAAAAAGAGATACATATTCAAAAAAAGAAAATATTTATAATTAAATTTGTTTGTGTGTGTTTTCTGCATGCGTGTGAGTATGTGTGTGTGTTTATGCGTGCGTGTGTTTGTGTGTGCGAGTGTAATGTATGTGCGTATCCGACATGCTAGCCTATCCTGATCAGAATGTCTTCTGTTTGTTCATAAGTCAGAGATCTTAACCAATCACCTATTGTTTTTTTACAGTCGTATAACAACATGGGATATATTTTACACTTAAGATTTAGTTTATTATAGATGTAGGTGGATTGTGAAACATATTAACGTCTAGCAAAAGCTGATCGAACTCCTGGAGAGTAGGCCACAATATCTTTGCGTCTTTTGCTCTGAGTAGCTGGGTCAAAAGGAAGTCACATTTAGAATATAAAGTTTTCTAATTGAAAGCAAGTTACTTCATAGAGGTCTGTGGTGGGAAATCGAAACGGTTTAAAATACATCACCTTGATAAGTGATCGCTGAACTCTTTCTAGGTCAAGGAATTTCATTTTGGAAGCTCCACCCCATATGGAAATGCAGTAAGTTATTACGGATTGCGCCAGAGCTATATAGATCTTGTTTATAAGTTGGGCGGACATAACATGACGTAAAGTTTTAAAGACCCAAATGAGCTTCCTGATCCTTTTCATGAGAATCTCAATGTGAGGGTGCCATGACAGTCTTTGATCAACAATTATACCTAAGTATTTCGTGGATCTGACTTGTTGTATATTCTGACAGCCACAGTCACTTGTATGGTCATAGAGGGAATAATTTGGACAAATATGAATAGTAATGCCAAAGTCAGTACCTGGTGATCTTTGGTTTGGGGAAAAACAGATAAAATTAGTCTTATTGGTATTAACCGCTCACACGTTCGCGCGCGCAGCCAAGCAGCGCGTCTAACGTCCAGCCGCGCGGAGTCCGCGCGACCGCGTGAGCGCCGCGGATGCGCCTCAACTTAAACCTTATTGTTTAGCAAACTACTGCAGTTACATCAAAGTAAAAAATACGTGTGTATAGCAGAAACTGTATAGAATCGACATAAGAGAAAATTTAATTACAGCAACCAGTTAAAGTACTCAAAAAAAAAGTCAAACTTGAGAATGTGTTGATTATCAGTAAAATATTTGTTCTTACTAAGTTTTTACCTATAATTTTGTACTTTGTGTCTATAAAACCTAAATAAAATTAAACTAGACTACATAAGCTTTTTTTTGATACCCCCAAGTCATTTTTTGGAATGTTCTGAGTACCACAACAAACCAAAACTAACAACTCATACCCACCTCAATTTGATGGCTAGTGAAATTACGGCAAGATGGCCGCCCGTAGGGCTCTCACACATGAGATGATGGCACATGATTTATTTTGTTATGAATAATTTATTTTGTGTTTTTAGTTGAAATTACAGAATAATTTATTTTGTGTATTTTTTTTTATTTACTTATAAATTTATAAGTAAATAAAAAAAATTGTGGCATTTCAACTACATACAACATAAATTATTCTTAAATATACATTATATAATATAATATATAATATTATATATATACATTTCTAAATAATAAAAATAAAACATTTAAAAATATCTTTATTATAATATTTATTTGATATATTACATTTTTTAGTAGACCGAATTGTGAATCTAAACTTTACTAGTTTCGAATCCACTGGAACACACACAAAAATTTCATCAAAATCGGTCCAGCCGTTTAGGAGGAGTTCAGTGACATACACACGTACAGAAGAATTATATCCCCCAGGGCTCCATACTATCCCCTCTTATTTTAATGCTGTTTACCAGTGACATCTCCAACAGTAAGAAGGCCCAGTTGGCTCTTCATCAGTTAAAGACTAGCAGGCCCGGCTGACATTGTTATGCACTGAAAATAAAAATAAAAACCAACTGTAACAAACAAGTTCATAAAGTTCATGCTGTATTTGCAAATGAAACTTATTCGTGGGAGTACGTAATGTAGGCTAACATAGTGAATTTGACACAGCAAAACCATCAAAGAATCATCCAACCATAGAATGGTATAGCCATTCTCAAATCCACTGAAACACACACAAAAGCTAATAATTAAAATCATGAACAAAACTCTCCAAGTTAGCAAAGTTCCAGCAAATACGTTTCTTATTACCATACAATACAACTAGATTGGGATTCAAATTCCGCCCGGGGTAAAGCTTTGTGTGATGAGCACTTGTGTTTCCATTGTGTCTGGTCTGACACCCATAGTACAGGATCTTCGTAGCATGTGAAATGTCTCCACATATTATTATTATACGTACTTACTGATTTCGATCACACGCAGCAGCTCCTCATCCTCCGGAGAAGCAGTAGACGTAGCCGTGCCCTCTAGTTCATCAACTGTAACAAACAAGTTTTGTAAAGCTCAGTATCGGGTTGTATTCGCATATAAAACTTAAAGAATATTAATTATACATTCATACATAATTATGATTCATAAACTTGGTAGACGAACTGACAGACTTGACTTACAGTTTGGACTTCAGAGAATAGCAAAGTGAAATTACATCAAGTAGATTGTAGTGATTAGACAATACAGAAAAAAACTTAAACCAAAATTTACCTTGTTGGCCGTTTCCTCGGAGGAGCATCCACTCCCGGAGGATGAACTCTTGCCGGACGCTAGCTGGCAGCGCATTCACTCTGCGCTGCGTCAGCTGCCTCTCTGCTCTTGCTTGAGACGGAGGGTCTTCCAGAATGGCACTGGCAAAACATATAAAACATTGTAGATATATCTTTAAAAATATACAGCATACAATACCTTGTTATTAAAAGATACGTACGCCTGTGCACCTGCACTTCGGCCTCGTCCTTTCCTACACCCTCTTTATCTCCCACGTCTGTCCCTGACATGCCCTGGCATCTGCCCTTAATTTTCTTGACTTGTGGTTCTACAAAAATAGATACATTCACTTTTATTGCAGGTTTCAAATCTAAAATATGAATATCAATCACACTCATGCTTTTACGTTTGTACGAGCCCTTCTTGCGAGTCTTACCACTGGTGTTTCGGCTTCCAGGAAAGCCCCTACTGACGACCTGTGGAACGTAATTAATATCACATCGAATCTAACCTCATTTCGTTATATTTTTACTGTCTAGGTGTGTGTAAATACTAATAATGAACTAATTTCCATATTACGGGCATTCAATTAGAAGTTTATTTAGTAAATCATACAAAAATAATTCGAAAATGCCCCACACCCAACACGGCGTCATGTCCAAGTTTTGCATTTCGAGATTTTCGTTTGCAAGAGACTTTGAACCAATTACATTTTTAGATATTCGTAATGCTTGAATCTTGAGGATTTTTTTGATATGATACACAAATACCATGAGTTATTAATAAAATTGTACTTACATTGTAAATCCAGACCACGCCACCGTTTTGAAAAATTTCACTTTGACATTTTAGCATCACGTTCAAAATTTATTTTGTCGATGGTTTTTAACTTCGGAAACATTAAGCGACTTATTCACACACGCGGAATGAAGTACAGCGCCCCTACAGATATTTTTTGGAAGCGTTCGTGGAGTTGCCGCTGTATAAAAGCGATTTAGGGCCAAAAAGTCAACTTAGCTTTTTAAGTTGCGGGAACGTACGTCCCGGAGAAATTATTGGGTGTATTTTACATACGCGAACGTCACAGCGGTTAAGGGTTAGAAGGTTTGCTCTAAGCCAGCCAGCTATCTTAGTCAGACCCTGTTCCGCAACAGTTTTCACAAGGTTCCATGAGTTTCCCGAAAAAACAACCGCAGTGTCGTCTGCGTATGAGAATATTTTCCCTCCAGTGATCTGCATATTGCAAAGGCTGTTAATATAAATTAAAAACATTGTCGGACCCAAAACGGGGAGCGTTTTGGGTCCGACTGTGTCTTTTACGGTGTGGTACACCGTAAAAGACACAGACATATATAGATAAACAACACAATGTGGCTTAATAAAGTGCTTACCGAGCAACTGGTCCCTGTCGGCCGCGCTGACCGTGGCGTAGTACTGCATGGCGGACAGCGCGCCGCTCCAGGCCGCGGCGGCCGGCTGCCTGCGCACGCGCTGCCTCACCTCGGCGCGCGCCGCGCACAGGATCACGTAGCCGCGCGTCTCGCAGCCCTTCAGCACTACCTGCGAGTTTACCAGCTCGACTGTGGAACAACAAATCATACTAGTGAGTGTGAATATTATTCGACGACACGGTTGGCGCAGTGGCTGAGCGTTCGACTGCTGCGCAGCGTGTTGCGGGTTCGATTCCCGCCCAGGGTAAACATTGGTGTGATGAGCACTTGTGTTTGCCTTGTGTCTGGGTGTTGTTTATCTATATATGTATGTATTCACAAAAAAAAAATGTATTTGAGTATGTATATCAGCTGTCTGACACCCACAGTACAGGGTCTCCCTAGTTCGGGGTCAGATGGCCGTGTGTGAAAATGTCCCCACATATTATTATTATTAAATATTGAAAATCCATGCAAAAGGAGTTGTTTCAAAATGTAATGAGTAGCCTGGGCCCAGGCCTTGTACAGTCACGAGCAAAAACATGTAATCAGTTGATCTCATTCTAAACTGATTTTCTCCTAAACTATTGATTGAATTGTTATGGGGTTACGAATAGGGTATTTTTGATCCCAAACTACTATAAAATAGGTTTTATCAATAACTTGAAATAGTTATTTTACGAGAAAATTGTTTTGAATTTTGTAATCTGTATAAATATTAATGTTCGTAACTGTACATCATAATTAAAAATAGGGAAATACATTAGTTATAGTTACATAGTTCTCAATTATCCAATCACTTACTATAAAATGGCTTTGTGTGCAGGTAAAACACAACACAAAGAACAGACTAACAAAAATTGCAAGTTAAGAAAAAAGCTTGTACAAAAATTATTGTCATTTTTATCTACAAGTAGCGTCATTATCATAAATCGTATCAGTCTGTTGCCGTCCACTGCTGAACGTAGGCCTCCCCGAAAGATCGTCACCCAACTCGGTCTAGGGCAGCCCGCATCCATCCACTGCCAGCCACCTGTATGCCATTGAAACTAGTCGGACGAACCCGGCTACATTCACAGTGAGTTAATCCGTTGTTTAACCGACTTCAAAAAGGAGGAGGTTATCAATTCGAATGTTTATATTTTTTTTTTTTTTTTGCTTGTTCGGGCATAACTCTGTCATATATAGACGGATTTGCAAAATTCTTTTTTTGTCCGAAAGGGGTTTATTCCGAAATGGTCCCATATAAATTTTATCAAAATTGAACAGCCCTTTTTGAGAAAATCAAGAAATTCCCAAATAAATTACTTAGACGGCGTTTTAGTTTCTTCAATCTTTGGAGGACTTACAATCTCTTTTAAATATGTCGCCGTTTCTTAATGGGTTTGGATGTTAGGGCAACACGATAAAGAAAAAATATTTTTTTAATATATGTTGGGGTTTTGTGTGTGGTGTGTGTGTGTGTGTGTGTGTGTGCGTGTGTGTGTGTGTGTGTTTGTGTGTGTGTGTGTGCGTGTGCGTGTGTGTTTGTGTGTGTGTGTGTGTGTGTGTGTGTGTGTGTGTGTGTGTGTGTGTGTAGTGGTGTAGTATCGTTTTTTGATTATTTATTTTTTATTGGTGTCATCTACCAAATTTAGATGTATAGACTCACTGAGGCAGGCGGTGTGCGCGTTGTCGTCGTCCAGCACGTGCTTGAGGTGCGGCGTGTGCGCGGGCGGCGGCTCGGCCCCGCTGAGCTCGTCGCTGAACACCACGGGGGCCGAGCCGCCCGCCTCCGCCAGCAGCGCCGCCAGCATGCCGCCGCCGCACGTGTGGGCGCCGCCGCTCGTCTGGTGCATACCAAGCATGGAACTTACTTAAGGCGCTAACAAGCCACTTTTGCAGATTTTAAACTGACAATCACGTCAAAATGTGTAGTGCAAATGATTTGAAAAAAATATATGTTATACTAGAACATTCTTTTAATCATTTGATATGTGAATATTTTCGATTAAGTTCATATTAATTCATTAATATATAAAATAGTTTAATTAAATCGTGAAGTTGTGTCTAACGCGGACAAAATATTGATAATCACACAAAATCTACCAGGAATATTTAAACGAAACTTTTACTATCTTACAGATAATTTTATTATCAATCTTTTAGTATACGCCTTTTTTAATACTATCTTTAATTTAATTCTTTCTTTCTTTCTGTCAAAAGTGGTTTTGACTGGTTATATCAGTCAAAACTCTTAAAAAGTTGAACTGAAACTTATTTTGTCTGTGAAGACAGTCGACGTCAGGAGCATAACGAGGTTCGGTTTGGTTAGGTTCCTTTAAGAGCGCCCATCCCCATCGAACGAACTTCGACGCGAGCGTGATGAATTTTTTTTTGTTTCAACCAACGCATAGCTCGAAAACAAACGAGTGAGAACGCAATATCATCGCAGGAAAACTGGCGCGCGGAGATTTCACAAAACCTTGTTCCAGAAAATACGTGTTTTTGAAAAAGCCTTACAAGTTTTTGTTAATAATGTTTGTAATTTAGAATCTCCATTACATGTGCAAGGTTTCTATGAAGCTGTTTTTTTTTTATGAACGGCCAAAGTTCAGATAAAAACTATGCAAAAAGCTGATTTTCAGAGATGGTTACTGAATTTATTTCTCAAAAAAGTTTATTTTTGGCTTCATACAAACCTAGATTTAAACCACAAGATACCTTTGTGTTAAAAATATTAGGAGAATCATTTGTTTTAACGCCGTAATCACGTACGAGCGTTTGTATGGGAAATATTACGGGTTGGGCGCTCTTAAGAGCTGCAAGTATTTTGGTTGATCTGCCAAAAAGTCACGTTGCTACAGCCTAGTGCAATCGGTACCGAAAATCGGAACGTCATAATTATTTCGCTGGAGAAAACAAGTTTTTGAACGACAAATTATTAATAAAATATACCTAAATATTTCGATAAACTTTACGATAAATAAGTTGACTTACATAATTATGTGAATATATTGATCGATCTATTCAAAAAGTCGCAGTTGCAGTAAATAAAATGGTCTAATGTGAACGCTTCGCTTTCACAGTAGAAAAATCCGAAAAACTAAATACATACCACATTTCTATAAGACCAGTATACGAGAAAGCATTTTACAGCAGCATCAGTAGTTTTAATAAACAGAATAAATCAGTGACGTGCCAATAATTGGGGAGGGTGCCAACATTATTATTGTTTACCCGACATCATTTTTGAAACTTACTTGTGTAGCGACCGGTGGTGGCGGCGAGGTGACGTCAGCTTCACGCTGGTGTTTAGGAGACGTGTTCAGTTGCTCCTCCTCCTTCAAAGCCTTCGTTGACAGATTCTTCTTCAATTGCTGTCGAAATAAAAAGATCATTATGTTTATTGAACTACATCGCCAAATTGTGGATTTTTTAAACTAATATTATAAAGACAAAGGATTAATTTTTTGAATGTTTCTTTGTAATGGATAAACTCCAAATACACTTAACCGATTTTAAGAATTCTTACACCAATCAGAAGCTACGTTATCCGTTAGCTGACTGCTTTATGCTATAATGTATTATTTATAAACATTGGGATCTGTAAGAAAATTCACGCAGACGAAGTCGCGGGCAAAGTGTTAACTAGCTAGCTACTCATTTTTCTTATTTTTTTTTTAAGTTTGTCCCAGTCGTGGAATTTATCCTGTATCGTGGGAACGTTTACAAACATACAAACTCACATACACAAACAGCCAAACCCGGAACAACTACCCGCATGCTAAACAAACATTGGTTCCGTCCGGAATCGAATCCGCGACACGCAGCAGCCAATCGCCCAGACACTGCGCCAACCGTGTCGTCCACATTCAATAAAGTATACCAACAGTATACACATCTAATCATCATCATCTACAGTGGCGGGCTTGTCCCAATAAAAAAAAATACACATATAACATTCATCATCATCATCAACATGTCAACCTTTAGACGCCCACTGCTTCGGCATAGGTCTCCCTCAAGTGGGATTCAGAAATCACCATGCTTGGCCGATGCATGTTGGCGATCGCAGTATGTGTGATGGTACTCAGAAGGACGCTGCTGCCCATCCTCTGGTCAATATCCCTCTGTCACCTTCTACGACACCCACGGGTAGAAATGGGGTGGTGCTATTCGTGGCCGGCACCACACGGCTTCTAACATTATCTTACAGTAACACTTAGAGTAATGAATATTATACCTGTGTCTTAATATAAGTATCAATAAGCGCAAACGCCAGGTCCCTATTCAGCTTCGTCCAAGCGCCTCTCAGGTCGTGAACAGCCAGGCGATGTGTGGGCGGAGCGCCCGCGCTTACCCCCGCCTCACGACCGTATGACACTCGCCGGACTGACAGACAGTAGCACTTCTCCATTACACGGGGATTTAGGGCTGAATACTGAAAGCGAAAAAAAAAATGTACGAGCAGAAACATGTAAACAGTTGGTCTTATTCTAAACCAGGATTTCTTAAACTTTTTGTAGTCACGGATCAGTTTCACAATTTAAACAATAGGGTATTTGACTCTATATGAGAAAAATCTATAAATATATTGTTGAGATAGTTTAGGCAAAAAGCAGTCGAAAAATGTTAGTTTTAGTTCATAAAAACGCAAGATAATTTTTATATTCAACTCAAAGTTTTCAGGTTTTTTAATCTGTTTTATAACACCATGAAATAGTAGCCGCCATGTTATTACGCCGTACGGCTGTGTAAACAAAAAATTGTGAACTGTCAGTCAACCGTTTGGCGTATAAAGGCTTTGTATTTTTATTATTTTCGTAACCAACGTAATTTTTTAATTATTACACCTATTACAAAATATTATAATAATTATTTTTAAATTATATACAATGATCATATACAATTTCAGCGCATTTGTTACTTAGCGAACTGACGTCATTTCCGCATATGGCCTCCACTACGAGGCGTTTTCGTCAAACTACGCGCGAAATTTAAAATTTAGACGCATTTTATGGCACTTATCAATTGAATAAAAATGTTGTGTTTTTTTTGGTGGCATATTGGCACTACAGAATTAAATTGATATACTTTTCAAAAATGGGTGTAATACCCTATTCCACGGACCCCTGTCGAAGAATAATTTAGGAAAAAAAAACAAGCCCTAATACGAGTTCGTGGCTTGGTCGAGTTAACTGACCTACTGCGGACCCCCGATACACGGACCCCTAAGGGTCCGTGGTCCGTCCACTTTAAGAAACCCTGTTCTAAACTGATTTTCTCCTAAACTATTGAAATGTTATGGGGTTACGAATAGGGTAGTATTATTGATCCCAAACTACTATAAAATAGGTTTTATCTATAAGTTGAAATAGTTATTACACGAGAAAATAGCTTTTGAATTTTGCAATCAGTTTACATATTTATGCTCATGTCTGTACAAAGAGACGAATCGAGTTTACGTTTCAGCGATTTATCAATAGAAACTTGTAAATGGCCATTAATTGTGTATTTTTTCACGAGTCTTTTCTCTCTGTCTTACGCTAGCTATATGTTTACCGAAGAAATAAAATCAAAAACGATTTTTACTCAAATAAGTTTTTTAAAAGTGAATTATAATATCAATATTTCGTCGAGTTCAGAAAATATATCTTCACCTGCAAGTCATCACACAAACGGTTTATGAACATAGAAGCCACATTAAATTAAATCTGCTATTAAGTAATGAGATTGGTTAGACTGATTTTGGTCAACCAATGGGGTGGGGGCGAATCATCTGGCTGAATCATCCTGAATGAAAAGTGATCAATCGGGAAAAAATTAAAGAAAGATTAAAGGTAAATCGCAAAAAAATATATGGCAATCACGTGTCGTAGTCGGCACCGACAAGTTTAAACCTGTTTCTTAATAAGTGAGAGCTTACTATTTTTATTCTGTTTTGTTTACCTGTAAGTCTTCCATACATCTTAAATAAATAAATAAGAAAACATGGGAATACTATAACCCGTACTAACTCGCTTGCACCAGCAACCTGTTTCTTTATGTAAGCACCCTAACAACCAACAACCTACCTCCTCGCCATCCCTCTCATCAACAGCCAAGGCCTTCAACCAGATCTCAGCATCGTTCAGGTCGCAGTTCATGTACACAGTAGTCCAGTTGGCTCTGGGTCTTCGCACCAGTCCATCATTGGTGGCGACAAGGGATAGGCGGTGCTTGGAGCCGCAGGTCACTCGGACGCCAAGCATCTCAATGCCGCGTTGGAGAGACGATGATGACCAATAGAATACCTTTAAAAAAGTATAGATTAAAATAAAAAGACAACCGCCTTCAAAAACTACAAACAAGGCTGTTTTTGTTGTCTGTTTTGAAAAATCGTTTTTTTTTTCGCATTTTAGTTACTGCTTCTTATTATCATCTAAATCCAATACGGTAAAACGAAAAAAATAAGTCCATCCCTAATTTTCCACCCTTAGAGGTGAAATATTTTCATGAAATTTATAAGGGGCCACCCCTGAGGCATATTCATAAAAAAATCAATCTTTTCTTAGAATTTTCACTATCGATGTTCAACTGACGGTCAAATCGCGTAACAAGCATACAAAAAAAACATACAGTCAAATTGAAAATATCCTTCTTTTTTGAAGTCTGTTAAAAAATATCTGAGAATTTTAAGAACCAGCTATAAACGATACTCGTGTATTTTTAACAAAGCGACACAATATCGAACTTATTTACTACACGATAAGGCATACCATTTTTTTCCAGGGTAATCTTGAAAAAGTTCCCAGTCTTTGGGGATAAGACCAGGTGAAGAAAGAATACTACTTTTATTTAATTTTTTCGACTAAATTTTGAAAGTTTTGGACGCAGACTGCGTCCGTTCTGCATCAGTTTTGCGTCCAAAACTCTCAAAGTTTAGTCGAAAAAATTAAATAAAAGTAGTATTCTTTCAAAATTAAAAAAAAGGCGTATACTAAAAGATAGATAATAAAATTGCCTGTAAGATAGTGTAAATTTCGGATAATTATACCTGGTAGATTTTGTGTGATTGTCAATGTTTTGTCCGCGTCAGACACAACTTCACGTATTAATTAAACTATATAATCTGAATGTAATTAAAAATATTCACTTACTAAGTGATTAAGAGAATGTTCTAGTTTAACATATATTTTTTTCAAATCATTTACACTGCACATTTTGACGTGATTGTCTGTTTAAAATCTGTAAAAGTCGTATATCGTCGCCTTAAAAGACCGCACCCCCTCCTTGCGTAACGCCGGTTAGGTCACATTCCTGTAGACGATTAGATATACCTAGCCACGCAGAAGTTCCCCGAACCGCAGCGAGCTTCGACAGGTATTCACGTATATAACTTATTGTGTTGTAAACCAGTTCTATATTGGGTCGCTATCTTATCACGTACGTCTCGGTATGAGCGAAAAGACCCTTAGGTTCACGAATAAGCCCTACCAACAATCAATATCTTTCAAGGGTTCTTTTAATACAAAACGAAGTAACAAGCAATGTACAGAGACCAGCACATCAAGCTACAACTATCTGTCAAATTTCTTTGATAGATTTTCAACTTTATTCCAAAACAATAAGGTTCATTTTCAATTGGGAAAATTTTACAATTTGGTATTGCTTGATGTGCTGTCATCTGTACATTTACCAAAAAGTATTCATAAAACAGTCACCTGTAAATTGTGTAGCGTTACAGACACGCTAACGTTGCGATAGTGACGCGACAGCTGCGGCTTGCGCGGACGCACGTTCTTAAAGATGCGTCCGCGACGAGTAGGACGAGTTATACCTGATAGTATCAGTTTTAGACTCTCGAACCACCTGATAAAGATATGCAGAGTGATTGATAATTTGATACATTCCTTAAAACGACATATTCCTTAAAGTAGAGCTAATTTGCAACAAATTTGACCCCAGACAATTCTGGGTTTATTTTGAATTACAGCACTTTCTATGTTTACCAAAAACAGCAAATTGTAAGAAATCTATTCAACAAGAAATATTAAACATACCAAAACAATAGAATAATAATAAATTCAAAATAGAAATTAATCATAAAATAAATGTAAATAAGAGATGGGCAAAGATGGTCACGCACTGGAGATCTGAAGGAGGACATCGCCGCCAATGCCGACCGAAACGAAGGTCCATATTTGCGGGGCAAATGTGGGCAGAGATCGCACAAGATCGTGAAGTTTGGATGGAGAAAGGGGAGGCGTTTGCCTACCAGTGGTAAACATAAAAACAGGCCATAATAAAAGAATATAATAAACAACAAAATGTAAACGCGTTGTATGTTGTTCATTAACATAATAATCACAGTTTATTACCTGAGCGTACTTCCATACAACAGTAATACGGGTCCATTCCCCTCCTTATCTACTGGCTTCGTCTCCATACTGAGGTGTAGATCTAGCCCTTGAGACCGGAATGCTCTGTATGAATCGTGTTCCTAAAAAGCATCAAATATTGACAAAAAAATATGCTTCAAAATTCATAAAAAAGAACATGAAGTCATTAATTGCGTATAGAAGACAGACACTATGTGATGAAATACATATAAATTTTTTTAATATATTTATTTTAAAAAACTGCGTCTGGAGTTTCCGCCTCATTCTTTTTTTCTTATAAATGACGTTCAAAAGTCCTTTTCAATAATGATCCAGTTGAAATGAACAATTTGACTTGATGAACAGTTTTAAATCAACCGCTTTTTACAGCGTTCACTTGCACTCTATTAAAATTGATGTAAGTTTTCTTTTGATGCCTGGTTATTTTAGTATCTTATTTATTTTTTATAGGATGTATAATTTTACAATTCAATGTATTAATAAACTATCTGCCTTAAAATAAAATATATTTTGTATGCAATCTAAAATCTTTAATAAAAACAGCATTCTTTTTAGTTTGAATCTCCCCACGTTCAGCTAAGAAAAAACTTCAGCTTACCTGATTACTGGAATATTCAGGCAGCCTCGTCGGTGCACAGGGCGCCACAGAATGATGGTCACGTGGGTCAGCGACGCATTGCCACCCCAACTTGACAGATAGACGCAGCGCCGGTACTCGCAGTACACGACAATCGTCGTATTTACTCGCTGTCCGTACGTACACGTCCAATGTGCCGAGAAAGCCGAGCCTTCCTAAAATAATTATAGCCCGTCTAATCTGAGACCGTTCCTGAGGTAGCTGCGCGGTGCGGGAGGGGTGTGACGCGAGAGCTCACTGATACTTGTGAAGCTAGCACTTCACATGGCGTATTTGTGCAATTATTCGCCTTATTTGGTTAATAAAAAAATTACCCTATTACTATTGAAGTAAGGTCTATTTTGTATTAGCCAAATAAGGCGAATATTTGTACAAATACGCCATGTGAAGTGCCGGCATGACAACTGTCACCCCTCCCGCACCACGCAGATACCTCTGGAAGGGTCGGGCTATAGTTGTAAATACTGCAGTGGCTGAGCGATTGACTGTTCCGCTGTGCGCCGCGGGTTCGATTCTCGCACGGGATCGATATTTGTATGTCTTACAGGTAATTGTTTCGGGTCTGGTAAATAATAATAATATGTGGGGACATTTCACACACGGCCATCTGACCCCAAACTAGGGAGACCCTGTATGGGTGTCAGACAGCTGATATACATACACAAATACATTTTAAATACATACATATATATAGATAAACAACACCCAGACACAAGGCAAACACAAGTGTTCATCACACAAATATTTACCCTGGGCGGGAATCGAACCCGCAACACGCTGCGTAGCAGTCGATCGCTCAGCCGCTGCGCCAACCGTGTAGTCGAAAACTGTGTCGTCTGTTTGTTTGTGTATGTGAGTTATATGTTTGTAAACTTCCTAGAGTGGGGCAACGTTTAAAAAAAATGTATCTCAGACAGCTGCGAGCACTATAAGTTGAAAAACAAAAGCGAAAACTCGATAAATCTGTTGATATATTTTCCCATCGTCCCACAAAAGTTGGTTGTTCGCGATGTTAAAACTTTGGTATAATATTAAATTTGACACAATAAGTGTTAAGTTTACCAAAATGAAATAGTGTTAAGTTTACCAAAGTGAAATAGTGTTCAGTTTAGGGTGTTACCAGACCAAGCGATAGTTCGTCGATCGACAGCATCGATCGATGGTAGAAAGGATTTAGTCGACGTCGATCGACAGTTTCTACCAGATCAATCGATCGATTGTCGATCGACGATCGATTGTTGGTAGAATGGATTAGCCGACGTCGATCGAGCTGCTTGATTATTATTATTGATGGATTATAGTTGGGGTTAATCGATCACCGTCGACCGATGCCATCGGCCGGCAATCGATCGATTGGTTAGTCGAACGGTATCTGTCGAAGCCAGCCAAAGCTACCACACCAATCGATGAACGTCGATCGATGGTAACGATCGACGATCGATCGATTGGTGTAGTAACAACACCCTTACCAAGATGAAAAATGTTACATTTACCAAAATGAATTAGTGTTAAAACTAAAATGAAATAGTCTCTAGTTTTCCAAATTAAACCTGAAAACACTCTTATAAATCTTACCATTAGTCCAATCCAATACTAGATCAGTCCACGTGACCTCCATC
This sequence comes from Charanyca ferruginea, assembly GCA_947361185.1. Taxonomy (NCBI): domain Eukaryota; kingdom Metazoa; phylum Arthropoda; class Insecta; order Lepidoptera; family Noctuidae; genus Charanyca; species Charanyca ferruginea. Next base: position 25,897,774 of record OX376064.1, on the reverse strand, counting down.
TCCTCAGTAGTGTTATAAGGGTCGAGCGACACGTGTAATAGACACGTGAACTTGGCGCAGTTCACCGTCAAGCGGCCGTGCATGAGCAGCCGCACTTTATCCCACCAAGAGAGTGGCGCTGACGGATCTAGAGATGGACGGGAGACTTGGTCGAAAGCTGAAAACAAAAACGACATTAAATATTAAATATGTTTATTGAAGAGGCTCGTGGCTAAGTAAAACTCGTACGTCATGGTAAAGCTACGCTTGCTGCGGTCGGTCTGTGGATGGGTGAACATCTATTTAATACCGAGATACCTGTGTGCCTCGGAAAGCACGTAAAGCCGTTGCTCCCGGCTGTCATTCGTAGATCTTTGACAGTCGTTATGGACAGAAGCCAGAAAGTCTGACAATCAATCTTACCAAGGGTGTTACCTAGTAACTGGGTTGTGGAGGTCAGATAGGCAGTCGCTTCATGTGAAACACTAGTATTCAGCTGCATCCGGTTAAACTGGAAGCCGACCCCAATATACTTGGGAAAAGGCTAGGCAGATGATGATGATTTGTTAAAAAGAAAAAGAAAGCCTAAATTCAATATGATTCAATATCTTTATTGCTATCCCATGAATTTAAGTCCAGGTGGTATGTGTTTTTAACTAGGAATTTCTATCCTGTATTGTCGGTACGTTTACAAACAACTCACACACACAAACAACCACACCCGAAAACTACATTCGAAAAGTTATATCTAACAAAAATAAAATTAAATACTAACACAGATTACAATGCGCAATGACAGGTTCCCAGCAAGGTCCAAACGCGTAGCTGTACTCTGCCATCTCGCAGCATAGGTCGTAGTACCACTTGAGAGGCATCATACTGCGCTCCAACTCTTGCTCACCCCATGGAGCACCTTGATCTACGGTTACTGTGCGGACAGCTGTGGAAGAAACGTCATATTAGATAAGTGGTGTCTGATTTGTAGGTCTAGGAAAATTTAATGCGGGAGTTTTTTGTATCGCAACAGCTGCGTAGGCATGGTAGGGTAGCGTAGGGCGGTTACCCCACCCCGGCTGGAACATGCACGCCCTCTTTTAGTCAATAGTCGTTCCCCGTCCTACTAAATACCATTATGGAGAGTCGAGTGTCCTATTGTAAGGCACTGGAATAAGGTACACAGCTCTGGTGGTGCCCTTTTTAATGTAGGATTAGTGGGATAAGTAGTTATAAGGTACTAACATAGTTTTAAGCTTTACTAACAATTTTTATGGAATTTATGTTCTGATGTAAAATTAAAAATAAATAAATAAACCAAAAATTCTATTATTCTAAACCAATATTTTAAGGCAGTAAAATTCTGTGTTCGTTTTGTAGGAATAATATATTGAAATCAAATCCCACCTTTCTCGCAATTTAATTTAATGCATAGAGTAATATAATAAGATGTCAAGAAAATTTTTGATATAAGATGACAAGCGGGTACCACAGGATGGTAGACAAGCAAAGAGCCATAGAGTGTGTAAATGTGAACTATATGTACATGCCGCTAAAGTTCGTTTCTGGAAGTAGGTATTAATTCGATTATAAATAAAAATCTTTCACTGAAAGGAAGCTAAACTAACACCCTCCCCATCAAAACGTGACTACGCTTCTGTATCGCAGTACTGGCCAAGATTAGCCATTATGAACCTTTGTTTATCGTGGGGAAGTTCCCATCCCTCATGGACTATCCCCAGTCCAGGGAAGACGGGGGGGTGCCGGACTCTTACCGACTATAACCACCACGGTTTCCATCTCACACCTACGTCGGGGGTCCTTCCGCAACCCCCGGGCCTCCTCAGGTCTGGGAAGGGAGTAAGGTGTTTGACTACCCCGCGACGTCCAAGAGAGGCGCGCGAGGAACATTACGCGCTGCCACCTCGGGTGCCATTAGACACTAAGCTAACCATCCACTATAACATACTGAATGGCGTTTTTTAATCTAGTATGTTGTTGAACCATCTTCTTTCAGCGATAAGTTAATTTTCGTAGGTTATAATTGTGCAACAGTACATGTAAGAGGTTGATATTGGGCAAGTAGGCCTAAATAATTGTAAATAGCTAAGGACCCATCGCGTTACAAACTTTATCAAAATGCCATTCGCAAAGCTTTCGAAAATCACAGCCTCTTCATACAACCAAAATGCAGACAATTTTAATGAAATAACTATCTGACTTATATTAACCCTGAAAGTTTTAAGTAATAAATAACAATTTATTCTACTTTTTAAAACAATACTATTTAGATGGCGTTACAAGTAACAATAAACACCATTACGAATGACCTTGACTTACAGTACGCGTACTACGTTTAGTTCACTTTTACGAAATAAATTGCCTATGCGTAACATATCGTGCATAATTTAACGCTCGATATAATTTTGAGAGAAATCAATACTACCTTGGCTGATTTTTTAAAGCTGTATATAAGACTTGAGAATTTGTCAGTATGTATCAGTTTGCAAGTAGCGACAGTTGAAAACAACAACATTTAAAAATGTTCATCAAGGTACTTGAATTGTTTTTATTTATTTATTTTATTTTTGGGTTTAATTATTGGGACATTTTTATTTACTGGACAAAATTGATACTTCTATAAGCCCTAGAAAATTCAAATAACCACATAAAAGTTAAACTTGAAATTATGACCCCATTTTCAAGAGCTAACCAGGAATATTAATCCACTCCGGGAATTATCTTCCAGGTAGTTTGCGCGTTGTCAGTAGCCATAGCCGTGGTCTCCGGATACGGCCACTCCTCGCAATACATCCACCGTCACGATGGCCACCACGAGCCTGTGCATCATGGGCATGGCCATCATGATTACTATGTAAGTATGACCTTTGGATTTTAGTTTAATATGATATGTATGTGATAAGTGTGCAAGGTACAATGAGGTTTAGGAGAGACCCCCTTTACAGTCCCGCACGGATTTGCTTTAACGGGCGCTGCACAGGGGATTTTGGTGTGGTATTTTTGGTGCTGATGATGACCACCGGGGTAGTTTTAGTGGGGGTGTGCAATGTAGACAATTAGGGCCACTACCAAGTTAGGGGACAATTTCGATGTCCCCTTTTCAACTGCAATTGAAAATATTGGAAGATCCGAAACAGTAATCTATGTAATTAAAGTAAAACAAATAAATGGCACAAATAGATGAGGTGGGACGACGACGGTCAATACCTAATACCTATCCTCCTAACCGAATTTCGGTCACGGTGGCCAATCTCAATGAAGACTAGCCAGGAGATATTATAGTGCTCAAATATGTGCGCAGGCGCAGGACCAATGGCTTTACGTGCTGTCTAAGGCACGGGGGTGTCACACCACCAACTTCTGAACTCCGGGCTGCTACTAAGAGATTCCCTAATGTAAAAACTCAATAACACTTTGCACGGCTTTGGAATCGAACCCAGAACCCCACGTACGAGACAGTCGGGACAGTCAACTCCATCTGTATTAAGAGATTAGAATATCTAAACCTAACCACCACTTGCACTTCCAGACGTACCCGAAATACGAGTTCGGATACGAAGTAAAGGACGCTCACACGGGCGACCACAAGTCGCAGCATGAACACCGCGACGGCGACGTTGTGAAGGGGCATTACTCGCTGCAGGAGCCCGATGGTGGCTACAGACATGTTGACTACCACGGTGACGATCACACAGGGTGAGTACACGCGTTTGGGCAACTTGTTAGAAGGTTTACGGTCAGGGAAACCGCGGTAATACGAGTATGCTTACGCAGGTTTTAAATAATTAATTGATAATGAAGTGAAATACGAAAGTTGACATACAATTTTCAGCTATACCTAAACTAAAGAGAAAATATTTTTTTTGTATGTTTGTTTGTAATGTGTACACTTAAAAGCAATTACTTAACCGATTTTGAACCAAAACTATTTCACCAATATGTTATCCGATTAGCTACGTTATCCCTGAGTGCTATATTTTATTATCATAAGGGATTCATGAGACACACACGCAGATGAATTTTATTTTTTTTTTCTGCGCAATCAAACAAACTATTTAACTTTATAATATTATTATAGACTAGCTTTTTCCCGCCATTTCATCTGCGTAGACTTCATAATTAAGAAGTCCTAAATTATTCCACGGGATCAGAAAAACCGGTTAAAAAAATATGTAAAAGTATTATTAATATCTATCCTATTCCGTACAACCGCTTTAGTGTGAAAGAATAACAAACGTTCTTACAAGCTTTTGCGTTTATAATATTAGTTTTTTTTATCGTTTATTAACTAAAGAGCATTTTATACAATCATTCGTTGAACGTACTACCATACCAACATAAACCATCGCGGGTTTAACAGCGGTATGTCAGACACGGCAACTCGGTGCCACACAATTTAAGTTAACCGTTTAAATAGAATAGGATATTCATTCATATTTCCTTTCTAGGTTCCACGCGACTGTGAAGCACAGCACCCACCACATCGTGCCTCATCATCACAGTTACTACTGATTGTCTACCGAAACCTTCCATTTTAAATTCACACTGTTATTTATTTTAAATAATAATAATAATAATAATAATAATAATATTTGGGGACATTTTCACACACGGCCATCTGACCCCAAACTAGGGAGACCCTGTACTATGGGTGTCAGACAGCTGATATACATACACAAATACATTTTTTTTTGTAAATACATACATATATAGATAAACAACACCCAGACGCAAGGCAAACACAAGTGCTCATCACACAAATGTTTACCCTGGGCGGGAATCGAACCCGCAACACGCTGCGCAGCAGTCGATCGCTCAGCCACTGCGCCAACCGTGTCGTCAAATGTTAACAGTTTCCTTTATTTATTGTGATATTCTTTTTTATGAATAATAAATGCAGATAAAACTAACGTTGATTTTATATTTCTGCCTGTGAGCAAGATCTCCTTTTGGGTATTTTATCAAAATGTACTGTCTATGCAACGTTATGTAACAGCTATAAGTTGTCCGCTCTGCCGCTTGGAGCAGGTAAAGAAAGTCTGGACCCGAGGTGGCGGCGCGTAGTGTTCCACGCGCGCCCCTCTAAGACGTCCGGGGGGGAGTCTAACACCTCACTCCCCCCCCTGACCCGAGAAGTGGCCCGCGGGCCGGCACCAGTCGGGGGTTGCGGAAGTATCTCCAGTTCCCGCGACCCCCGACGTAGGTGTGAGATGGAACACCGGGGTGGTTTTTAATCAGTAAGAGTCTGACAGACCCCTCCGCCCGCCACAGGGCGGAGGACATCCATGAGAATTTTCCACACCGTACCAAAAAAAAAAAAAAAAAGGTAAAGAAAGTCTACAGTAAAACACTTAAAATGTATACATTGTAATGTATTATTTGTAATATAAAATTACAAGTATAAAACATATCCTATGACACGTCCTCACAAACTTTTGCTTTTTAACAGTTTTTTTTTTAACTAGTAATTTAACCTGTGTCGTGGGTGCGTTAACAAACATATAAACTCACATACACAAACAGCTAGACCCGGAACAACTATCTGTAGGCCATACAAATATTTGTTCCGTGCGGGAATCGAACCCGCGATACGCAGCGCAGCTGTCAATCGCCATGACCAAACCATGTCGTCAGTTTAATGCCGGCACTTTACATGGTGTATTTGTATATTCGCCATATTAGGATAATACAAAATCGACTTTATTTTAATAAACATAGGGTGCATTTTTTATTATCCAACTAAGGCATCGATCACTAATATAAGAACTAGATACACCATCAGCGACAAAAAGTGGTCTCACCAAATGAGCACCCAATTGAACATTTGGGTGCGCTTTTAATCTAGTCGCATTCGGACGCCCAGGCTGTTTACATGTCTCAGTGCTCGTTGAAAAATTGAAAAAATCACACATCTAGGACGCTAAAAAGGATGAAGTTTCATATTTTCGGTGGGTATTAATATCTATACTAATATTATAAAGCTGAAGAGTTTGTTTGTTTGGTTGAACGCGTTAATCTCAGGATCTACTGGATCGAATTGAAAAATTATTTTTGTGTTGGATAGTCCATTTATCGGGGAAGGCTTTAGGCCTATGCGAAGCCGGGTCAGGTAGCTAGTTATCAATATATTGTTGTTGTGTGTTGTAATAACTTATATTTAGTCAAGAAATAATCTAAATCGTAATAACCAGCAGAATAATATAGTATATAATATAATATGTGGGGACATTTTACACACGGCCATCAGACCCAAAACTAGGGAGACCCTGTACTATGGGTGTCAGACAACTGATATACATACACAAATATAATTTAAATACATACATATATAGATAAAGATATTAACCGTCTCAATTGTAAAGACTCTGTGTCTGTGTGTTGACTCTGTTCCATTGTTGGAGACGCTGTTGTTTCTACTTTTATTTATTTTTTTATTAATAAAGTAGGATTGTTTTTTTGTTCAATAAGACTTATTTACTGTTTTTTTTTGAAATTATAGTCATATTTTACAGATTTCATCAAAATTTTTAATCTTGTTTTTAACCGACTTCAAAAAGGAGGAGGTTATCAATTCGAATGTTTATATAAATATTTTTATGTATGTTCGGGAATAACTCTGTCATATATAGACAGATTTGCAAAATTCTTTTTTTGTTCGAGAGGGGTATATTCCGAAATGGTCCCATATAAATTTTATCAAAATTGACACAGCCCTTTTTGAGAAAATCAACACATTCCCAAAAAAAATACTTAGACGACGTTTTAGTTTCTTCAATCTTTGGAGGACTTACATACTTACTATTTACTTACTTACGTAAGTGTGTCGCCGTTTCTTAATGGATTTGGATGTTAGGGCCACACTAAAAAGCGAAATATAAAAAGTTTTTTCAGAAAAAAGAAAACCGCCTTCAAAAACTAAAAAGTGATAAATAACTTTAGCACAGAACACATCACTTTACTTTCGGAAGTCGGAAAGTAAAGTAATGTGTGTTCTGTGCTAAAGTTATTTATCACTTTTTAGTATTTGAAGGCGGTTTTCTTTTCTTTTTTACTTTTTTTGTTTTTTTAGTGAATGTAATAAAATCAAAAATGTGAGATTAATTATTTGTTTTTAGCTTTTCTCGAGATTCAGTGAGATGTGGAGAATGAATGTATATGAGTTCTTGCACGTCAAAGATCCGAAAAATTAGAAAGAAGAAAAAATAATCGTTTCCTTCTTGGAAACGAAAAATAAGTTCTTCGTCATACAATATGTTAACATTTATTATCATAAGTTAAAGAGTAAATAATTATGACTGTTTATATTAATTTCATTAATAAATAAATGTCGTGCCTTATCCGAAAACATATTAACATTAAGGTAAATTAGAATCATTACACATAATATTCCTCATAGAATAAAACATAACAAAAATGCTATTATGCACTATTCTGTCATCTGTGTATTACATTAAGTTTATAAAACAGATCATTAATTAATAGTACAGTGTAAAATAAAATATTGGACAGTTCGACTACACACTCATTTCTTGTTCTAGCGGCGAGGCTCGGTCATAAAATTTAATTGCTTTTTTTTTGACACTTTGTAATTCTGACTTTAAAACATGCGTGTAAGGTTGAATTTGTTTTGATGTATGTTGACGGTCGCAAAAAATGTTGCTATTTGTAAATAGCTTTGTGAATACAACTTTAAGTATGGCAGTTAATTTACATTAATGGAGATTTACTTCTATTAGAATTACCTAAACACAATCGACAGACAGTTTGAAGTGAACTTTTGTATGGGATTGTGTATCTAGTTCTTTATTAGTGATCGATGAACTAAGGCGAATATTTGCACAAATACGCCATGTGAAGTGCCGGCTTAATAGGTTGTCTTTATTTTAGATGTTATTTAACTAACACATTTTTTTTTTGTTATTGTGCTTCTGCGCCAAATAAACATGTTTTCTATATTTATTTTATTAGTACAGATGATGCTGCTTCTTTTTAAAAAATATTGTATAGTTTATGATCTAAATGTAGCTGTGTACCTCGTGGTGGGGCCTGTTCCTCCGCAGCCAGCAAGGTCCCCCACATCTTCAGCTCGCTCATGCTGAGCAGCGGCTGCGGAAAGTCCCTCAGCAACAGCTGCCACTGAGCGCAACTCATGTTGATGCTGCGACACCAGAGAGTAGTAAACTCTATGCCATCTTCCGGCCATGGACTGTGGACGAAAACTTTGCTTTATGTCTGATGCTTTTGAGCGCCTTAGATATAGCCGACAAATTAAAACGTGCTCAACACGCCGCCGTTGGCTATAGCCGACAAGAAAACGAGGGAACATTTTTAAGTATGTACAAAACAAATATACTAAATAATTGTTGTTTTTAGGTTTTCTGTGTTAATTTTTCCTATTATTCAAAACGACATTAATGAAAATATTGTAAAAAGGCACAAAGATATATCCATTAGGTATTTCCCTATTTTCATTTGTAGATGAATTGTGACTTGGCATGGCACGCTCATTCGTATATGTTCTAGCGTACAAAGGATTAAAAAAATGTAGCAGGAGTTCGTATATTCATTTTATAGGCACTGAGTTATTATTACTACGGATAGAGAAGACGCCACTCATCACTACTGTGTTCCGTTCAAATGCGGCCAGCGGGCTGCACTTCACTTAGTTGCTTGCTAGCTCTTGAGAAAGAAAAGAAAGAAAAATTGTTTATTTGAAACCTCGTACAGGTAAACCGAAACATAAACAAATGATACCACATAAAAAAAAGACTTATAAAACCTGTACGAGACCAAAAAGGCTCCTGTCTCAGCACAATGCTACGACATGAAATGTCGCAGCGCTGGTATTCTGACAGGACCTTGCAGAGATGCCACAGTCACGACTAAAAGATAAATAAATAAAAAAACAAAATTATAATAATAAATATCTTACAAAAATAAGCAGGATAACCTTCTGTAAAGAATATGTAAACCCGACTTATCTATCAATTATATGTATAAAGTTATTAAATACAATAAATAAATAAAAGTACGCAATAAATAAATAAAAGTGATAATGATAATTTTGCAATATTTAATGTTGCAACTATCTGCCAACGCCAGTGTTACCACAATGTTGAGCGCCTAAGTCTTGAACGTGAAAACTCTTAAATTGTGCCATCGTGTGTGTTACGATATTGCACAAATAATTCAAGAAATACGGCCAAGTGCAAAGGAATAACTTTCCATCGGTGAGTAACTAGATAATTATTTTAAAACTTTAATTCGAGCAAAATATTTAGCGGACGCCATGTTGCGTCATTTGTCATAGACTAAAAGTTAAAGACGTGACATTGTGTGTGTCTTAGTGAATGTAAAATTAGCTGACATTTCTTTTTATAGAGGAAAATAGTAATTTTACACATATTTAAAAAAGAACAGATTGTGGTTATCTAATGAAAAAAGATAAAACATGAAGGATGAAAAACAATTATTGAATTTTATTACAGATATTTTTTTACATTTTGTTTATTCAAAATGGATAGAGTTTGTCAAGTTTTAACCACCCTTAACCAGTTAATATAAGTACAAACATACAAGCCATATGGAAATGTATGATGAAATTGTATGTTCCGCAGAGTAAATCCAGTATAGGTCTATCTAAAATAAATATTAAAATTAATATAATCTGTCTAGTAACCTCTTTCAATTTATTTTACCATTTTCCCGTAGGTACCAAGTGTCGCTTCTATGACGGTGACAACGTATCTGCCCGCCCCCGCGAGCCCCGCACTGCCGTGCTTGGTGCACAGATGTTTGTTCGCGGCGTCTATTCTATACGTAGTAATTTAGTTCAATGTTTATAGGCGAGAATGACATTCAGCATTATCAGCTGGCAGGCTACAACTGGAAGGTATTGCTGGAGAAAGGCCTCACCTACATTTGTTTTGTGGCGTTTGTTTTCAAAGAATACCCGCTACCATTTATACTGTCACCGTTAAGCTTGTGGTCACTAATCTATAACTTGCTTAAACCACATTGCAATAAGTACAAATTGTTGCATGCCAAATGGTAGCATGCACTATCGTGGACACACCCGCATGACCTCCACTAAGTTCATTTTTGCTTGCACTCAAAAGATGGAAGCGATCTCTACCCCGCCCCTTCGACGACTCCCCGGGACTTCGCAGGCGCCAAGGGATTTTTTTTTTAACTGAGCTGGCGGGAAATTCCGCGATAGTACCTTGAACAACACACTCTGTAACATCTGACCTGTATTTTGTCATTATCTACCAATGTATCATTTATTCTCTCTTCACAAAGCTGACTTAAAGCACAGAATACTTAATAGTACTACGTCTTAAAGTTAACATGTAGAAAAAATGTCTCAGGTGTATTCCACCTTTGAGATACTGGTGCCTGATATAGCAAATGAATGATTCTATTCCTTTCTACATGCACTACTAGAGCTTTTCGCTTGCGTCAAGGTCGGTCGGTCGGTAATAAGATCAAATTCCAACACCGTGCACCAAAAAACAAAGTATCTTTCTATGAGTAGGCATATACGCACACAGCACGCTCTCTATTTCTTTCTCTCTGTATTGTGTCTGTGTATGTGCGTGCAAGTATAAAAAATTAGCAAAGAATATCGTTCCTGACGGGCACACGTATTTTTTTAAATTAAATGTACGGTCACCAAAAGATATAAGAATCCATACGTCAGTAATAGTTGAAGTTTACATTATAGATTGTGAACAACGGGTTAACTCACGAAATAATAGATGAAAAAATAGTTGAAGTTTACTTAGAAACCGATGGATGTTTTCCAATGTTTAATTAAATAATTCAACTTTTTATTCTCAATTTATTTATAGGATTCTAAGTAAACTTAAACTATATCTGACGATCCTGGTTACTTATCCCTTTTAGTGAGTGTACACGGTAAAGGTAGCCAAAAACTCCACACACTACTAATTCACTCACCTATCATAATCCATATCCCTCAGCTTCGCTTGCGCATTCTGCGTACCATGTATAGTGGTGTCAGCGAGGGCTATCAAGGTAAACCTCGTGAGGCAGCAGGCGACGAGGCGCGTCCGCGGCGGAGGTGCGGCGCGACATCGCTGCACGTATATCTGTGCGTCTTTCTGACGTAGCGCCGCGTATAACTCTTCCACTTTACCTGCTGGGAGGAACAGGTGGGGCTTGCAGAGCTCTTGTACCTGGTTTTAGTAAAATAATATAGCTATTAAGTATACATTTTCGACAATCATTCTAAACTCAACTTAACAGACATAAAAATAAAGTTGATATTTGTGAGCTGACTAGAGCTGTGTCCATCGATAATTTTCAGTGATTCGATCATTCAAGTATTGGTTTATGCCACGACCCGGGTCATTTTAATCGTTCAATCACTGGTTCAATACTGAATCAGTGAACCACACAGAGCAAACGATTGATTGAACCAAATTACTTTAAGTAGTACAATCAATCGTTTGTCTGTGACCCATTCATTCGCGCTCACTCGTTATTGGTCGGTTTTCTACTAATCTGCAACAAAATAAGTTGAAAAGGATCTATCGATTGTGAGCGATTGGTTGAACCACAGATAAAGATAGACCTAGATAACGCCAGTATCACGATCTGTATGAAAACCAAGCGTGCCATTTTTTGGACGTCACAATGAAATACGAATGTTTTGTTTTTCCTAAATTTGGTATTACCAGGTATTACTAGGGGTATTAGATTAAAAATAATTGTTTTATAAATTAATTACGCATAATATTAATCACAAAATGACTTACCGTTGGAAGGAAACGTTTACTTTATTTCTTTGCTTACGATTTTTTATCGTAGGTTAGGCACGAAAAAAGACACGCGAAGTAGTTGCTCTTGCGTTATCTAGGTCTATCTATATCTGTGGGTTGAACCGAATCATTGAATGATTGAAAATTAATTATTAAAATCTTAAGGATCAACGATTGGTGAACCGGATCATTGAAAACGAACGATTGCAACCATCAATACTTCTACGCGACCTGGGTCAAATGACCGAATCGTTTATGATTGACAGAGCATACATAAGCGACAATAACTTGCATAAATAAGATTAGAAGCTATTTATAAAATTACCTAATTGTTTTGCCACCAATGACCTTGTCATATTTTAAGTACAAACAGGTAGGACCTGAGGATAACGCAACCGAAAAACCTAATGGAATGTGGTTACTAAATGGGTCAGTTTCACTACATCTATTGGTTTTCCCCACTATGTTAGGGTCGGCTTCCAGTGTAACTAGATGCAGCTGAATACCAGTGCTTTACATGGAGCGACTGCCTATAGGACCTCCACAACCCAGTTACTGGGTAACACGATACCTTTGGTTGACAGACTGGTTGTCAGGCTTTCTGGCTTGTAACTACTCATAACGACTGTCAAAGATCTACGAATGGCAGATGGGACCAACGGTGTAAAATGGATGTAGGTTAATAAATATGACTACCAATTTTTCAAAGCTTACCGCCTTGAACATCTTTTGCAACTTGAGACCCAACCATCTATTCTATACAATACTTGCAAAAAAGCAATATTACTATCACAAATAATTTCGTCAATAAAACTACTTGTTACAAACTGAGATTAATCCAATGTCAATGTTATCAGAAGATCGGTGCAGAGGAATAAAACTTGATTGTGACATTCTAAACTTTTAATATCCCGTGCAACGATATTTCCGTGCAATCCATTTCTTACGCTCATTACTTTACTAACAACAATCCAACAAGATATATTTTACAAATTAAGGGAAAAAAGTCGCGCAACATTGTTTCAGCAACATGATTTTGTGTGGATATTGCGGGAAACCATGTTGCTGACCACATATAATATTGCAGAATTGCTGGCAACAATATTTATAATTAATTCTGTATCCATGAATACGGAACAATTATAAACAATGTTATACAAAATAATATCAAACAACAGTAAATGTTGTAAATTACAAAACATTATTACGATACCTTTGCATCAAGCATGGTGCGTCGCTTCTGACTCTCCTTGTACTCATCCTCTAGAAGCTCGTAGTTGTCACGCAGCTTCACCTCGAACGGATCGTCACTCATTTCTATAAGCAGCTCTTCAATCTAAACAATATAATAATGTTCGTATTTTTATCTTTATTAACACCATCATCGGCCTACTATAGCCCAACTACTCTCCGTTTACAATAAGATTAGACATACACAAACCTTTTTTACAGTCTCTTCAACCGATTTTGACTTATATTGCGTTGGTGGCATGACAAATGGCAGCTGCAGTAAACAGTTGTTATTGTAACCACTTTTTTGCCTCTAATGTCATCCTTAAGCCTACGGAATAGACGTCAAAATCGGTTGAAGGGACTGTAAAAAAGATTTGTTATAAAGTCATATCTTATTGTAAATGGAGTATACGTTGGGGTCGGCTTCCAGTCTAACCAAATGCAGCTGAATACCAGTATTTTACATGGAGCGACTGCTTGTCTAACCTCCACATCCCAGTTACTGGGTAACACGATACCGCTTGGTAAGACTGGTAAGTATTAATACATTTTTCATCCCACCATCTCGGAAAGAGTATTTTTAATCTTCAATATCTGGGTGGAAAAGCCGTTTTTATTCTCTAGAGGATAAAGTAAATTTATCTTCAATATCTGAGTGGAAAAGCCGTTTTTATTCTCTAGAGGATAAAGTAAATTGAATTTAGAACATCGTGTGCACTAAGTTTGTGAATTAAAAAAAAACATTAAACCTATTTACTGCTACCTCTATGGTGCCGAATATATCATACAACTTTTTTTTAATTTGTTAAAAACTCAGACTTTGTAAACGTTTTTTTTTGCATTTAGTCATTTCCTCGCTGAGGTGGAATGAAAAGTTACGTGTTGCACTCGAGTGCAAAGATTTTTCACCTCGTGCTCTTTTGATTCCCTCGCTTACGCTCAGGATTCTAATTTTGAATCACTCGCTGCGCTCGTGATTCAATTTTAGAATCCTTCGCTTGCTCGGTCATCAAAATTGAACACGCGGTTAAAAAGCAACTTTGCACTCTTGTATAACAAATAACTATTGCATGGATATTACCACGGATATTGAGGGATATGGCGTGGGGGCGTGGCACATGTCGCCTGCAGCTCAAATTGACTGAAAGCTCGCGACGAATTAGTGGTGTGCAGCGTTGACATATAGATATCGATAATAATACAATTGTTAGTTGTTCTTTCAAAATGAACTATCTATACTTAATATTATAAAGCTGAAGAGTTTGTTTGTTTGTTTAGTTGAACGCGCTAATCTCAGGATCTACAGGTTCGAATTGAAAAATTCTTTTTGTGTTGATAGTCCATTTATCGAAGAAGGCTATAGGCCCATGCGAAGCCGGGTCGGGTCGCTAGTTTCATTATAAAGGATAAATAAAATAAATAAATTACTAAGACTTGCGTAGTAATTTAAAATAATAATTTTATTTTGGTACTGTAGGGATAGTTGTCTTTTCGAATAAGTAACACAATACCCAAATTACCTTTATATGCAGATCACTGGGTAGTGGACTCTCCGCTGTGAAAGGTTTCTTCTTAATGCCGTGCACCAACTTAATCCATTTGAAGAGAGACACGAAGTCTCCCTGCACTGCTTCCGCAAACCGATGCTTGTAGGGAAACACCATGCGGATCGCGTCTACCCTTACTGACCTAGGAAACGACAAACACAGCATGATGTCGTTGATAGACCAATTACGCGTAACTAAAATTGTCGAATTCCGCAAAGAATCATGGCAGCTATTGTACAAAAAAAATTAAGATGTTTAGAGAAGATGAAATTCTAATTTTTATATTCTTGGGTACCTAAAGAGTATCTTCAGGCATTTATAATATTTTTAAAACCCCGCAAAAAAAAAGTTAATAGTTCAACGAAAAGTTAATAGTTTATTTCAGAACGAAACGGCGACTCACAGCAACAGTGACACTGACAACCGCCGTTGCGCAGTTCTTACATTGAAATTGCATCGTTGTATGGGAAACAATCTCACATTTTTTTTTTTTTTCCACACACTTGTCACATCACTTGTCTGCCAATTTTATAGATCCGTTAACATCGCTTGTCATTTTCTTTTTTTATAAACACAAAATGGGCATCGAGATGGAACGAAAAAGTGTTATTTTCATTTCGTAATATTTTAATTATGCGGGGGTTTAAAAATATGCTAAGTATACCAATCTACTCCTGGTAATGTATTCTTCACATTAGGAGATGTTTTAAACCCTCTAAATGACATTCTTTTTTCATACCAATGAATGAATGAATCTCGCCATGATTTTTTTAACCTTTTGTAAAATCAGCGAAATGTACATTCGCGGTATTTAAAAATGGTATAAGGTTCATATTCAATTTTACCAATTGAATATGAACATTATGACATTGTGATAAAGTTGAAAATCTATCAAAGAAATTCTATCAAAGATTGTTGTAGCTTGTTGTGCTGGCGTCTCTACATCAATGGCTTACCAAACCTTATTCCAAGTAAGTGCGAACCCCTCATTAGCCTTCCTCTCAACCCTGACCTCATGGTCATCAGCCACCCGCTCCTGGGAGTAACCTTCCACCATAATAACCTCGTCTCCGTTGAGGATCATGTTCAGCTTGCTCCAGGCGATGGACAGGCCTATCTCGTGGTCGTAGGCGATAGTCATGTCATCTACGAACAGATCAGGAGGGTTAGCTAAATATATTTGTCAAAGGATAATTTTTAGTTTCGAGTCAAACTAAAATTTATTTATGTCATACTATTAATTATCTAGTAGCAAATGTCCGATCGTAGATAGTAGATATCTCCGATTTGCCGAACATGTTGTTCTGTTCGCCGCTTCAGCCTCCGAGTTGACTCATATGCTAGACGATTTTAGCAAGGCAGGTCTAAAGCCAAACATAGTCTTTGACAAATCAGCAGAGGTCCACGCTCGCGGTTTGCCAGAGAACTATGGAACGGAGTATTCTGGGTATAAAAATCCAAGAACTGCTTAGGAATACTACTATGCATGCCATCACAATAATAGCTGACGTCATTAGGAAAGCTGTCACGCTGAAATGGAATAGGGCTGAATACATCTGCCGCATGTCAGACGATCATTGGGCCAAACGCGTGACCCAAAGAGTCCCTTTACACGGCAAGCGACATCGCGGCAGGCCAAAGCGGAGATGGCGGTCTTATCAACACTCTTTTGACAAAAACCGGTCCCAAATAGCCAGATTGTCAGAGAGAAGTGGAAGGAGAGCAGAGAGGCTATAATAAAAGTATAGTATAAACAAATAATTAACACAACTCACCCGTAGCAAACAGCATATTATTCTCCTTAGACAGTATCAGGCCTAGATTCGTCTCCCCTTTAAACGCCACCCTCCAATTCAAAGCACACCCTTTTGTCTTCACAACCACTTGTCTTCTATTCTTCATATCTTGCTGAAACTCCTTCATAGCTCTCACCAAGGTCAGGACCTTAAGGTGTAAGTTCGCACTCCACTCTAAGTCTACATTCTCTATGAATTGGAAGTCTAGGAGGGCGGAGTATTTCTCTTTGGAAAGTATATACTCGATTCTTGCTAGTTTTACATGGAAGAATGTTGCTGGAATTTCGTCTGACCGCTGGCAATGGATGTTCCCTAAAATTATTGGATTTTGTTTAATTTTATATTGATGCAAGTTGATGAATATTTAGATAGGTTCAGTCTTGATGCTGAGATAAAGATCTATAGGTAAATAGGTGCGTCATTATTTTGAATTTAAACCTTATGTTCATTTTAGTCGTACAGTTTACGAGGCCTAAGCTGAGCTTTGCATTTGTGTGAGTGTACATAGATAGTGTAGGTGTGACGTCGGCCTAGAGCGCGACGCGTCCCTAGCTTGGCTTAAACCGGTTTATACTGCTTTTTGGCTGTACTTTTGGTGATTACTCACAGAAATACAAGGCTCAGCTTAGGCCTCGCGGACTGTACGACTTAAATGAACATAAGGTTTTTAATTTGCAACGGCTAAAACTTGACATTCTACTGTAAAATGTACAATTTTCGCAACAGCGTGGTGTGTCCTGGATCAATTTACCTGCAGTAGGTACTTGTACGGTCAGCGACAAAACACTTTGTTTTTTAATTCTTACTGTTGAGCATAATATTAAAAGAATGAATATTAAAGTACTATTGTAAAATCAAGTTAAAATATAGTCTTAACTATAAACTGAAAAACTGATAAGCAGTGCATCTTATTATTTCGGGTACGATATGTAAAACTAACTTAGTTAATCGAAAAATAACTTTTATCGCTGACCATACTTAAAAAAAAACCACAATTGCAACCGTCTCTACACAATAAATAAACTCACCTTTATAAGGCACCATATCCACAACCTTTAACCCCGAGATGACAGCACCAGATTTACTGAGATTCTTCTCCAAGGTCACGGCATCAATCCTGGTCATCAGGCACATATCCTCGTTCACGATGAGGAACAGGTTGATATGTGACAAGGCTACGTTCACCGAGATGTTTCGCGGAGAGTCCTGCACCTCCTCAACTTGATGGAAGTGTGGGGATGAGGACTTGTACTGGTTTAGGCAGTCTGCTAGAGAGATGATGGTTTGTGCGATGGTAGGGCTCCATTCTAGGCGAAGACAGTCTATCATGGCTTCTACCTGTGGTGGAAAAAGAATATAAACTTGAATAGCGTCTGACCGCTTACCTGAGACCGTTCCTGAAGTAGCTGCGCGGTGCGGAAAGTAAAGTTAATAATATTCCGCATCTGATACCGTTCCTGAAGTAGCTGCGCGGCGCAGAAAGTTTTTTTTTTTTTTTTAACTAGCCGTTGCTGTCAATTAAGTTAATCAAAGTTAAGTTAATAATATTTTTGAAGTGTAATTGAAAGTAAATATACAATACCCGTATGTTTATAGAGACCTCAATATTGCATTAGATATAAACGTGTTATGATAATTATTGTAAGGGAGATAAAACAAACGAATAACTCTTTTAAAGGTAACCTAAATACATCGGTACAATAACGAAATCTCGTGTATCAATCTACCAAAAAAAAACATTTTAGAATCGCAGTAAAAAAACGGAAACCAAAGACGAAAATGGGCGACGAAAAAAACATTGGAACCATACAAAAAAATAGCCAATTCTAAACGCAGTCTCAAAACTTACCTTGGAATCATTAGGTCCATGTGAAGCCCACTTAACCAACGCAACAGCTAGCAGCGCTTCGCCCCACGCATGGTTCCTCCTCGGTGGCGGCGCGCGGAGCCCTAGCGCTGCGGGCCCGCACGCCGCCCAGCCTCCGTCCACTAGCAGCTCCGCCCCCCACTGGCGACCCCCTACTGCTTGACGAGCTACCGCACATCGGTACCATTCTTCTGCAAGCGAGAATGTATGATAACCAGGGCAGAAGGCGGTTTAGCCTTTTGACCTGTCATATATAGATGACAAACCAAAATGTGTCCAGTACGCCACGGTCACAAATACAGGACAGAATTTCTATACACGTAATTCAATAGAGTAGTAATAAGAACTTGGCGCCGAGGGCCCGCTTTTGCTTTTTTGGCGTGGGTAGTAAGTATAATATAATAATAATAAATGTATTGTTTCACTAAGACTAGATACATAGCGAGGTAAAAAAATAGGATAATGGTATGTATAGGATATATATGTAATGGAGAGCAGTAATCCTCCCACTAACTAGATGTATGACACATCTAGTTGGTGGAAGGATTACTGCTCTCCTAGATAGGATACAGGACAGCCTGAGTTTAGAAGAAACAGTTCCGAACCCCTGCCGTAGTGGTTTTAGTACAAACAATAAATAAAAACAAAGATCTAGGCGAGTACGAGAAAATGTGTGTGGTGTGTGGTATTGTTAGTATTTAGTGTGGTGTGTGTTTGTATTTTTGTGTGTGTGAATGTCTATTGTGATCACTTCTTTATGAATTCTTCAGTATCGTCGTAGTTTAGAGTTTGAAGAAACGTCCGAACAGTCTTTTTGCAAATAAGAAACGTTGAACTAAAAATCGGAATATTCTTGTTAACTTTATTGTAAAGTGAAGGGCCGAGGTAGATAGCGAATCTTTTTATAATTGATGTGCGTACAGGCGGAATAGTGCATACGATGTCGTTACGGCGTTTGGAAATTTGACGGAAACGTGTTCTTTGATGTTCTAATAGGACAATTTGTAAAATAAACTGCTGTCTTACATTAAGGACGTTACAAGATTTATAGATCTCGGTAGCTAGGAAAAGTATATGTCTGAAAGTCGCCACTTTTAGAATAGCTCTATGTGCGATCTCCAGAGGCTTAAGTATGCTCTTTACAGCTCCACCCCAGCATGAGATACAATAGATTAAGATTGATAGGCATAGCGCAAAGTATACATTACGTAAGATTATGGGGTTAGCTACATGTCTCAGGGTTTTAAACATATAAATTAACTTACGTATGCGGCCAGAAAGAGTGTTGATGTGTGATTTGAAGTTAAGGTTCTTATCTAAAATGATTCCAAGGCATTTAATTTGATCTACTTGGAAAAGAATAGGACATTGGCAATCAGGTTGAGTTTGTGTGGGATAAGATTTGGGGTGGAGTGTCCGGGCTAGAATAGCACCCCCCCATTTCATCCCGAGGGTGTCGTCGAAGGCGACTAAGGGAAAATCCGAAAGTTGGGCAGCAGCGGCTTCCGTGTACTTAACAACCTCACTGCGATCCCCAAGACGTCTGCCAAGCGTGGGGATTATGGCAACGCCCCCCATTTATGGGGGACGCCTTTGTTCAACAGTGGACGTCTTCAGGCTGATGATGAAGAGTGAGCTTATAGGGTAATGACAGTTTTAAGTTGGGAAGCGTTGGAGATTGAAATGTGATAAACTTAGTTTTATCAGCATTTAGGGTCACGGTATGAGAGGACAGCTATTTTAAGGCAGAGTTAAAGCCACCTTGTGCAACTGCTTGGAGTTCCGACCATGAGTTAGCGGAAAAGTTAATTGTAGTACCATCTGCAAAAGAAACTATCGTGGCATTCGGAATCTGGAGATTGCAAAGATCGTTAATGAACACGAGAAACAATGTGGGTCCGAGAATACTACCCTGAAGTACGCCATACCGAATGGGAAGTTCATCGCTGCTGTAGTTTTCTACAGTAACCGATTGTTTACAATCAGTGAGATAGCTCTTGAACAAGTTAAGTAGTGACCCCCTGACACCCATACCTTCAAAATTGAGTAGAAGAGTAGAAACGGGGACAGTGTCGAATGCTTTCGCAAGATCCAGAAATATAGTAAGAACTTTTCTGTGACCATTTAAGTTTTCTACTATATTATTAACTAACATGTGAACCGCTTCACAAGTCGACTTGTTCTTGCGAAATCCAAAATGCTGAGGTGATAACAGTTTGAAGTGTTCCAGATAGTATACTAAGCGCTTGTTCATGAGGCGTTCGAGAACCTTAGACAAGGCACTGAGGACTGCTATCGGGCGATAGTTGTTAGGTAAGCTCCCGTCACCACCCTTGCAAAATAGGATGAATAGTTGCCCGTTTGAGTGGAGTGGAAGTGGTGGAGAAAGAAGTGGGAAAGCAAAGGTTGAAAACGTGGCATAAGATAGGTGCCAGGGTCTCGGCATAACGTCTTAAAAACGTCTGAGATATGCTGGCTCCCAACCTGTAGCAGCGTCAACTCTGAGTAGGTTTATAGTCCTTAGAACCTCATCAGGGTCTGTTTGTTCTAATATGAAAGAGATGTTGTTTGAAGTTTGTGAACCCGGTGGAAGGTTTTGGACGCTGCTAATCCTCTCCGCGAGCATTGACCCAATGTTATATGTTAAACTCAAAGTTTGAGTATCGGACGACTGTTTAATCTTTCTCTTCTTTTACAGTAAGTGTAAGTGCTGGTGTGGTTACAGGCACATGGGACATTTTAACTTTGTTTTTGGAATGGCAACGCATCTGCAAGGCCAGCAAGGTAAGCAAGGCAGGCAGGGAAGGTACTGCGGATCTCTATAGGCTGCGATGACCCGATGACCACTAACATCAGGTATGACCGTCGACTTTTACCTATGTTGGGGTCGGCTTCCAGTCTAACAGAATAGCACCCCTGCCAAGGCCTATTATAATTTGCCTAACCTGCCGAAACTAAAGGCAGAATCAGCCAGTAACGAACCTCTAGTCTCCAACAGCTGGTCCAGCTTGACTTTGACCCCGCTGCATCCAAAGCCGAGCGCGTTCTCACTCATCAGCCGCGCGTGTACCGTCACCGCGCGCAGTTCAGCGCATCCTTGCACTATGCAGGAGGAGAATATACGGGACAACCATAGTGGAGGGGATGATGCTGTAAGAAATGGTGTTGCGTGAATTATGTTAAAAAAGAAAGTCATCGATGACCATCACCATCATCTGCCTAGCATTTTCCCAACATGTTGGGGTCGGCTTCCAATCTATCATCCGGATGCAGCTGAATACCAGTGTTTTACATGAAGCGACTGCCTATCTGAACTCTACCACCCAAGTTACTGGGTAACACGATACCCCTTGGTAAGACTGGTTGTCAGAGTTTCTGGCTTCTGACTACCCATAACGACTGTTAAAGATCTACGAATAACAGCCGGATCCAACTGCTTTACGTGCTTCCCGAGGCATGGAAGGAACTCGGTAAGAAATCATTAATGACAAAAAGGCTCAAGGTCTCTAAAACGGTTCTTGTTAACGACCAATAGTAGATCTTTAAGATATTGGACCCTCACTCCAATGAAATTCAGCAGATTCAAGTGGAATATTTGGTTACTTTGATAATGTATGCTGAATCTAAAACAGTTTTTGTTTTGATCCTTAATAGGTTGGAATAGAGACCAGTGTAAAAATTATGACCTGATTTTTATTACCTTCTAAATATTGTCTTCTAGGCAGTAATTGGGGATTTGTGGTTGAGGAGGACAAAAATTAAATAAATTTTGACAATTTATACTTACAAGGTGATTCCACTTCCATTATTTGTAAAGGTTTGGCTTTTCTTATTTTCTCTTTGACTGATGTGTACCATTTAAATGCTTCCATATGACTATAACTTATGTTCAATGTACTTATAATTAAGTACAAGTTCAGTACTCCTTTTTCCAACTAAAAAAGAAAACAATATTTGAATAGACCTATCATCTATCTTTTTTTCGAATTTCTGGCCTTGAAAATTGGGTTGTTGACACCATTAACCAATAATTCCAAAATACAACTTATGTTAAAATACACTTTATTTTAGCCCCGAAAACCCGATTAATTTTCAATTAACTGTAAAATTCGATTTTAGGTTGCTTTAAAACCAATTAATAGTTAGTCAATTGAGTTGGTAAATAAGTGACGTCACAGGCCGGTATTGTCCATGAAGATATAGGTATAAATGGAGCCAACACTTAGAACAAAAGCTTGAAACCAACTGTGGGCTGATGCTCTCTTTCTGAATGCATACATCATAAGAACGAGATAGTGATATGTGTTTTCTTTATCTTATGTATGCATTCAGAAAGAGAGCGTCTGCCCACAGTTGGCTTCACTTAGGTATTTAGAGTGTTGCCTCCACTTTTATCTATAAGCTTCTTGGTATTGTCATACAAAATCTATAGAGGAATCTCGTTTTGACAGCTCATAAAAAGTATGTCAATTGATTGGTGGTGTCAACTACCCAATTGTGGTTACAAGATATTGACACAAAATATAACTGTGCATAGCTGTCATATTGTGTGTCAGATATAGGTAGTTTAGATTTAAAGAGTAATTCAATTCACAATAAAACGTTCGTAATAAAGACGCAGTGACGTGCCTTATTAACCTTGCAGAAGTACTATTCTGTTAGCCTCTGTGGTTTTGGATAAATGAGTTTGTGGGATGACAGTTCACGTCAAACTTATCCTTTTGACCCATGGATGGTAAAGGAAAAGAGCACTATTTCTGTGTATGAAAAATTGAAAAGGTGTCCGTTAAAATGTGCCACATTAGGGTACAATCACGACCGAGTAAAAAAATTCTAACTTAGCATACTTCAATCAGTCAACAACTGCTACATTCACGGATCTATGGCTACATTCATACCACACCCTGTGCCTACGCTAGCGCCATTTTGGCGGGTTTTGTAACTTGCTGCTTAGAGCTGGACACTTTCTCAACTTTCCCCACATATAAAGATATATGCTCATTACCTCTGCTCCTGAGCACTTCGACCAATAACTAGAAAAAAATACTAAAAAAACAAGAAAAAATTGGTGATAACTAGAAATAGAAACCAAAAAAAAACCCGTACATTAAAACATCCATTCCCACCACCCAACCTGGAAGTAACCTTTTGTAACCTACTCATCATACCTTGGCGTCTAACTTGAGCTTGTTGAGCATCGCCAGCTGCTGGCTGTCTGCCACCAGCTGGAACTGCTCCATCTGGAACGCGACGTACACCTGCGGCAGACCGCTCAACTCTGAGCCTGTCTCGTCGTACAGAATTGAAGCTGCACTGAATCTGGAGTTGACCTGTTCAAACATGCATAATATACTAAAAACACAATTACAAAAAAACATAATTTTAGTATTTTAAATGATGATGATTGGAAACCTGTTAAATAGAACTATCTGCAGTGCTATTCTGTTACAATCTCCCTCGGTGAACACCTAGGTGAAGTGAGCTATCCTCTGTCCATCTGCTTTGTCAATCCTTAACAGCGTGACTGATGACAGCTCACGTCACCTAGGTTTTCACCGAGGGAGATTGTAACTGAATAGACATACAGTCCTACTCTCTTATATTCAGTGATATAAGGATTAAGGGTAGGTAGGGTTGTTTTATACCAATCACTGTATTCCTAAACAGCACATTATTGAGAAAAGTGTCTGCCCAGTGCAACTAGGCTGTGGAGGTCAGATACGCAGTCGCTCTGGTATTCAGCTGCAGCTGGTTGAACTGAAAGTCGACCCCAACTAATTTGAAAAATAATAGACAGACTATGATGATATTAAGGAAAGTGAGCATGGTCTATGTAGCGCATTCGTGTTTGCATCTCAAGTCTAGATAATAACTCGAGTGGTGAGTTTGGAGTCCGTGTATACTTGGAACAAAATAAGGCACGGCAGCGTCCAAAAGGCATTTAATACGGTTTCATCCCAGGTAAATTATGCACGCGTTCAGGGTAGACGAACATGGTATTAACGATAATAATACCAATACGGTATGTATTGGTATTGCCATGCTAGAATGATAATAATTGTGTCAGGTCTAAAACAAAATGGTCACACAACTTTTTATTTATTTATTTTTTAGTTGATTAACTATAATCACGCTAATCTACTAAAGAAATAATTCACATAAATATTATGTTTTATCATATGCTGCCTTTTCCCAACTATGTTGGGGTTGACTTCCAGTTCATCTGAATGCAGCTGAATACCTGTGATTTGGACATGGAGCAACCTCCACAACCTAGTTACAGGGTAACACGATACCCCTTGGTAAGACTGGTTTTTAACCCCCCGACGAAAAAGAGGGGTGTTATAAGTTTGACGTGTTTGTGTGTCTGTGTGTCTGTCTGTGGCACTGTAGCTCTTTAACGGGTGAACCGATTTGAATGCGGTTTTTTTTGTTTGAAAGTAGATTCTCTAGCGATGGTTCTTAGACATGTTTCATCAAAATCGGTTCAGCAGTTTTAAAGTTATCAGCTCTTTTGTTTGCTGCGGTAGGGATCTTAGACGCATACCGGATGTTTACTTTGCTTTCAAACATATTATTATAGGTGACCACGCTGACCACACAAAACCAAACTAAACTACATTTAAAAAAATTAAAATAAAAATTAAATTAAAAATTTAAAAAAACCCCCAACGCAAAACATAAAAGCGATTATGTAAAAAGTAAAAAATAATACTTTTGTTGAGCCATCAAATGTTTGTTCGTTGAAATGGCGCTATAATGTCGCGGCGGGGTACCGCTAAATATCTAAAATAGAGAACTGATGGTAACTAGATTTGCAACAAGATTAACAACTAGATTAGCAACAAAAATTTGATAATATCGAAGCAAATTGGTCGGAAATGCTGGTAAATTAATACAGTGAATGAAATTGAGGGACTGACTTACTTAAGCGGTACCCCGCCGCGACATTATAGCGCCATTTCAACGAACAAACATTTGATGGCTCAACAAAAGTATTATTTTTTACTTTTTACATAATCGCTTTTATGTTTTGCGTTGGGGGTTTTTTTAAATTTTTAATTTAATTTTTTCAGACTTACGGGCTTCTGACTACCCATAACGACCGTCAAAGATCTACGAATGACAGCCGAGACTGACGTCTTTTCGTGTTTTTCGAGGCACGGAGGGGCCTTGATATTATTTCAGTTTTTTTTTTATTTTAACAAAATTACGGGCAAACACTCAAACGCTACTCAATTTTAAGATGCCGTCAACTCTCGTGTTGTCTCTATCACTTTAAGTCAATGACTGTGACAGAGACGAGACTTCATCTTAAAATTGTGAAGCGTTTTAGTATTCTTTTTTTCTTTATTTTTCTTTTTTCATAACGTTACCCCACACTAGGAATTACTCCTGTGTCGTGGGTGCGTTTACAAACATATAAACTCACATACACAAACAGCCAGACCTGGAACAACTATCTGTAGGCCATACAAATATTTGTTCCGTGCGGGAATCAAAGCCGTGACACGCAGCGCAGCAGTCGATCTTTCAACCACTGCGCCAACCGTGGCGCTCTAATTGTTAGTTAGTCTAATAACATTGTTAGTTACAAATACAAAAATATCTGCATGACAAATGGTAGAATGTACCTGGAGCAAAACACTGTAATATCTCACCTGAATACCGTAATTTTAATGCTAATAAATTGATTCTATTATATTCTATGAAATACTTTTTTCTTATAAAATAATTTAGTTTTGTATAAACTTACTTGAACACTCTGCAAAGACATTTCGAAGGTTGTATTTACAGTCTTGTCTTTGCAACTTAGTTTTGTTGAGTCTATCTTTAAACTGAATATCTGAAATCAAAAAATACGTTTAATCTATATTATAAAGAGGTAAAGGACATGTTAGGTTTTTGTATGGAGGCTGGGCTTTAATTCGGAGCTGCTGTGAACAGGGAAGAGATTTTTTTTTTATGAAAGTACATAAATTAAGACTACTTTTTGTATATTTTTTATTTTTTTTAAAAGCACCCTTCCTAAATTATTATATTTTTAATTAATTGTAATTTAAAAGTAAATTGCAACCTTCGGTATTTATTGATTTTGGCAACACTTTTCGGTTGGATGTCATTATTGTCATTATGAAAAGTGTAAACGTCAATCAAGTGTCAAATTCAATTATAATTGCGTACCTATGCGCGCCCTATTATTAATATACTCTGCGAATGCGTCTGTGGTTTGCGTTACAACAACGGAACGGACACAAGTGATTTGTTTTTTTTTTGTTTTTGTTGTGTTATTGATGTTCAAGTTTCTTGTAATCTTTAAGTTATCTTTATTTGACCTGGCTTTTCATTTGGATTCTTTCCTGCACAGTATCTTGATAATATAATTATAAGGGATGATGTTGAAAATTAAGAGGTAGAATAAAATACAGTCAAATATAAATAAATGCATTACTTTTATTTCTCTACCTAATACACAAAAATGTTCACCTATTCTGACCTGCTGGAGCGACTATTTACAAAAGGTGAACAGACCCCTTATTCACAATCATTCGATTCGATTCCGTACCGAATCGAAAGTCAAAAGATATCGAAGATGTCCTTCAAACGCAATTCACAAATCCGAAACCGAATAATTTTGACAGTTCAACGAACATACGAAGACTGAAGTCGGAAATGACATTGTCGAATACGGTTCCTTACCGACACGGAAACGTATCGAATGGTTGTGAATAAGGGGGCAGGTCCAATCCATTTAAGTCTGTCTGTATCTGGACTGTTTGGTTTACTGGCCTGCCTTGGAGGAGACGTAAAACCATCAGTAATCATTTTGCAATTTACTGAATTCATGATGATAAAGTCATAAAGTCCCAAATTGTAGGAGAAAATAAGGATGTTTGATACAAATAAATTCATACACTGTTTTAAGCTTTCACGGTTTAAAATTAAACTAATATTGTCACACGGGATATCTTCCGTGATACGCGATCATGGCGCTTGCCAGCGTTGAAATATCGGGAGCTCAAAACAATGAACAATCACGGAAGATATCCCCTATGTGACAATATAAGTTTATATAAATTCATTACCTATCCTTATCATAAACCATTTACTGTTATTGAAAATAATAGCATTTCTGCGTTAATACAACTTCGCTATTAAAAAATAAATTCAATCCATTACTGGCCCCTTGCTGGGCACGGGCCTCTTAGAGTGAGAAGGGTTAGGCCTTAGTTCACCTCGCTGGCCTGGTGCGGGGATTACACACCTCAGATGATGATTTTACTAATATCAAGTAGAAATTACAAATATTAAACCTAAATATTCATAAGCAAACGGAAAAATAGCGATTCTAACAATGAGACAAGGGCTTGACAAGCGATCGACATGACAACTGACATGTGTGGTGTGACACTGACAACCTTACTGACACAACACAGTTAATGTTTTCATAGATTCCGGAATCAATGCCATGCATACAAATCATGGAGATAATTCGTCGGTTTTATAGCCATCTAATAATGTTTAAAAATATTTTAAATAACAATAAGGTGTTTAATGTACTTTAAAAATGATATTTAACCCTTTTTTCTTTGTTTCAATGTACAAAAATAATATTACGATACAAAAAAATATCTGGATTTAAAATATTTATTTATTAAATAATGGTGCTTTTAATTTTTTTTTTTTTTGTTTTTGTTAGGCCAGCTTGAATAATTTTCTCTATCAGAAAAACCACACATGATAGCTGTTCGAAAAAAAAAATATTTTAAGCCCATTTCATAACATGTCCTTTGCTTGTATGTAGGGGGTAATGGCCGGAGCTATTCATCCCACTTCTTTATTTCACCAATGGGAAGCTACGATACCTCTGAGTGCCACAGGGCTATATTTTAGCATCAAATAAAAACTTTTTTCAAAAAGAAAACCACCTTCAAAAACTAAAAAGTGATAAATAACTTTAGCACAGTTCGGTGGCGGTGGCTTTGTTCTGTTTGTTGTTTTGTATTGCCACCGACTTTCGAAAGTAAAGTAATGTGTGCGCTAAAGTTATTTATCACTTTTTAGTTTTTGAAGGCGGTTTCTTTTTTAAGTTTTATTTTCCGCTTTTTAGAGTCACCTTAACCTCCAAATCTATTAAGAAACGGCGACTTGATATTCGAATAACTTGATAATCCGAATTGATAACCTCCTCCTTTTTGAAGTCGGTTAAAAAAAAAGGGATCCGTAAGAAAACTTCCCGCGAATGAAGTTGCGAGCAAAAGGGTAGTATATTATATTCTCCTGCTCTCAATGGAGGCGAGACAAAACACAGGAGATAATTGTTATAATTATCTCCTGTGTTTTGTCTCGTCTCCACGTGCACAAGTATATAAATGGATCACTCTAACTTAACAATCATGACTACATATTGGCAGACGAATGATGACGCTTAGAGAAAGAAGGGGAAAAAAATTCGCCCATATTTTCTGAACATAGCATGACATATCAGTAAACGACATTAATTTAGTAAGGCCCACTTCCGCTAAAAACTTGACTAATACAAGCCACCTACACACGTAACAACATAATTTGGGCAAGCATCAAGCAATTTTTTGTGTTAAAATGTCACTTGTCATAATAATACCTTTGGTATAACTGGCGAAAGTCTGGGAATGACAGTAGCAAGGTGGTCTTCATCATTGACACTCATTACTGGTGTGCGCCGGCGCTTTTTGTGACTCTTTAGGAACTGGTACAATTCGTCTTTGAACGTCACTGATGTGTTGCTAATTATTGCATGGATTTTCTACAAATTACAAAAATCAATTAGCAAAAAAAATATGTTATTACTAAGGAAGTCACGAGAATTCATGTATAAACATGTGAGCATCAGTGCTAATCTCACGCACACATAAAAAACGAGTGTTCCGGCGACGTCATCTGACGCTTACTGTCTCAGCTAGTGTATACCGAGTTTTACACATCAAAAATATATAAATTGTCTGCTGCTGTATTTCGAATGCAATGTGTGACCTTACACCTAGAGCCGCATTATATCAGTGTTTATGCAATCATTATTCCATTGCGAAAAAGGGATGGCGCTAGAGATCATGTATAGCTCTTTCTCTTGCACTGGCATAAAATGCAGTAAGACTTATAATGCTGCCCCAGGTCTAAAAACATGCAGTTTTAACTTGTTTCTGACAATGAAACTCCGACAGATTTTTTTCCAGTCCAAAATTGTTTGTTAATGGGTTTGTGGAATGAGTGTTTTTGACTTCTAAGTTACCTCTACATTCAGAGGCCCATCAGCCTTCACAGTTCCCTCAATGATCAAGCAGCAGGCCGCTTCTCCCAAACACTCCCCCTTCCCTCCTATCCTCACACTTGCATCCACTAGCTTCGTAGAGAAAACAAGCGCACGCGCAGGCCCGCCCGCCGCGCCGTCTGCATGGACTTCAGCGGCAGTGGCTGTTAGAGACCACGGATTGTCTGTTGTGCCATTATGAATGGTCACTGATGCATTGAATATGTGTACTCCCATGAACTAAAAGAAAATAATATGAATTAGTTTTTTATATTTTATATTCTAAAACACATACTAGTAAACTGGGATAGACAGTCAAATGAGCTCACGGGGACAAATAGCCCTGAACTCCTGACTGTGTAAAGAATTCTGATAAGTGACTGGGATCTGTATTACTCTGATACTCTGATCTTAAACTTCTTTCATGTTCAGTGATTTAGAAAGAGCAATTTGACCGTTTTTTCAACACAACAACCTACTACCACCGGTCTCTGAGACCGCAACATATTTTCGAATTTCAAATATTTCGGAGTATATTTGAAATTCGAAAATATGTTGATATAGTCACTCGCTTGTTTTAAAGTTATTATTTTAAATGTTTTTCTTTAATTTTATAGTAAACTAGCATTTGCCCGCGACTTCGTACGCGTGGATGTCGGTTATATCGGAAACAGATGAAGTCGCTTACTAAAAAGTAGCCTATGTCCTTCTCCAGGGTTCAAGCTATATTCATACCAAATTTCATCAAAATCGGTTCCGCCGTTTCATCGTGAAAGCGTAACAGACAGAGTTACTTTCACATTTATAATATTAGTATGGATATAGCTAAACAAATCTTAAATGTCATAAAACATATGTTCTTTCAGCCATTTCAATAGTGTGTTTTTAAACGAATTAATATTATATAACAATTTTATTTCTTTTGGAATTTTGTTATAAATATGTACACATGACTAGGAAACT
Source organism: Charanyca ferruginea (assembly GCA_947361185.1). Taxonomy (NCBI): domain Eukaryota; kingdom Metazoa; phylum Arthropoda; class Insecta; order Lepidoptera; family Noctuidae; genus Charanyca; species Charanyca ferruginea. The sequence continues at coordinate 25,867,301 of OX376064.1, read as the reverse complement.
TTTTGCATACTTGGCTGATCAACGGTCAACGTGTTGACTTTGCTTTGCTTGTTTTGAGTTAAACAATCGCAATGACCCATAGTTGGTAATGACCAACTCCAATGGGACAGGAAAAGGGTTAAAGAACTCATCCATGAGAGGTCTCCAGGACTGCACATAGGTGGTTAAAGGACAGAAATAGGAGGTGAGTTAATTTGAGACTCATGATTAGAAATTTGTTACACAACAGATTAATTCAGTTTGTTATTTAAGTAATGTTGAGTAATATTTGTACAATGTCATAAAGTAAATATCAATTCATCATATATGTATGACGGCAGAAACAACACTAATAATATAACTCAATTAAATCATAGCAGGATAATGATAATTAACTTAACTAGATATGTCATCAGCTGAAGTAGAACATAACACAGATACAATTACAGTTACACATTACACAAGAGAATAAACTTAGTCTAAACACAAACCAGCATTATTTGATAAGCCAATTTTATTATAGAGGTAAAATAAGTAGGTTTGTAAGTTTGGATGTAGGAGGAAATCTCCAAAACTACTCCACTAATTTAGAAAATTCTTTCAATAATAGAAATCCTTACTATTGCCGACTTATTAGATTAATATCTATATGTGGACCAAAATTTTACCTTCCGTTCAGCCGTCAAGGAAAACATCCATCCATCCATCCTCATAAACATTCACACTTATGATAGTAGTAGTATACAAGCACCAACATACCTGAGCAAACATAATCAAACTATGTGGTAGTTTTTTATCTCTGAAATCCAACAGCTCCTTATTCGCAATTCGGTTCAAATTACTCTCAAGATTCCTGAAATCTGCCAATTCATCATAACTGTCGCCTCTTGTTGTAGAGTTCTGTTTTGAAAGCAGCGGTTTGAGGATTGTCTCCACAACAACACTCCTCTTTTCCTCTGCATTGTTGGTTACTTCAGCTCCTCGGATTACGACTGACACCAGTTTATTGATTTCAGAATTGAAGCAACTACTTTGGAATGAAATTTCATCTATATGCTGTAAATTAAATTGTAGAATATTTATGTTCATTTCATTTCAGTTGTAATAAAATGATACTTATTGCTTTTATATAAGTTCACTAGAAGTATTATAAGTGCATATTAAGAAGTATTTTAAACAACATATTATTATGTCAACATATGTTGTTTAACTATTAAGTTCTTGTTATATTCTCATTAAGATTCTCAACGTAACCATTTTTCATGGATAAAATCTAGGCACTTAAAAATTAAGTTTTATTGATATAAAACTTGGCTCATACTATTGCCAAGGACAGATCGGGAGCAGTAAATATACTACCCGTTTAACTTTTACGATCAATAACAACTGCTAATAAATATAATTACTCACAATAGAATACCTATCTTTCGATAGGCTCACATCTTTGAGTATCAACTTTGGCACGGCGATTCTGCCTATTTTCAACTTTATATGGTACTTTCTCATGAACAGCCATGCTAGTAGCGTCGGCAACAGCCTAAAAATACCCCAAATGTTACCAAAATAGTAATCAAAATACAAAACAATAATAAATATAGCGGTGTCATCGTACATAGAACACTTACCATGACACACAGGAGTATATAACCACAAATATAAAAAACAATATCAATAGGGCGTTCATTTTGGAACGGTTAAATCATTTCGTTTGAATCATTCGCTAATTAATTGAGTAAATATGTTCATATTAGATCGCGATTCACTTCATTTATAACCTCAAAATTAACCAACTTTCATCTGTCACATTCGATTCGTTCAAAAACTTGGTAGAAAAGTGAAAGGCATTACATAAAGTTTTGAAACTTAAAACAGCCAACTACTGACCTCTTTTTGATATCTCTGGTGAAAACAATTCATAATATAAATCCAATGTATAAAGATAGAGTAATTTAACATTTTTTACATACAAGAATGAAAAGACTGTTTGATATAGCGGTGCGATGAAGTTTGTCTCACGACGTCCAACGTCAAGTCAAACGACGTCTTAAAACTATAATGATGTTGGTGATTTAATCAAAATCGTTTATAAACTCTCTATAGGTATTAAAATACTCTTTGTATAAGTATGCTTAAATATTGATACAGAGATAAATGATACATAATATTGTGCAAAGACACATTTCGCCATTTGGTGTTGGCATGCAAATGTAAACGAATAAAATGTACCTATACCTAGAATAGAAAGTAAAAATTCTATACTATTTACCTACCTATATTCATATTAAACACACACACACACACATTACTTATATATAGTCAAGGAAATTTCAAGGAAGTACTTAGGTAACTATTTCACAACAAAGTAACTTAATTCACTGCAACTGCAAGGCATTTCTGATATGATAAGTCTGACTCGATTTTTTACTGATAAACGAGAGGGCCCGTCAGAAGTTGTCCTGCCCTGAAAATCGGTAGATAATAAAATCCAGCTCCAGCCTACCATACTGTAAGTACCTACCTATCTATCTTTCTACTAACTACTCTACCAACCTTCCTACCTACCTACCGTACCAATCTACCTACGTACCCTATCAGCCTATCGACCTCCATACCCACCCTACCCCTACTTACCTATCCTAGGTATCTACTTATCTTACCTACGTACTTACGTAGGTAGGTATATAAGTAGATAGGATAGGTAGGTAGGAAGGGTAGGTAGAGTAAGTACGTACTCTACCTACCTGCCCTACCCTTACATACCTACCTACCTACCTTGTGTCTACTCGACACAGCAATTTGGCTCTTCGCAGTGTAAAGGTACCAGGTTGACATAGATTTAAGGATAGAGTACCTACCGGGTCCAATTGTGATTCTAAACCATACTCGAATCCACTGGAACACACACAAATTTCATGAAAATCGGTCTAGCCATTTATGAGGAGTTCAGTCACATACACACGCACAGAAGATTTTTGTATGTAACATTCTCCAACTGAGAAAAAATTATGAGACATCAGCCGATTTTTTAGAACCGAACATAATTTTTTGTAAGTTAGTTGTGTTATCCAACAAGGTAATGATGACTGGTGCGTCTGAATAGTTCTAGGTTCTAAGACTGCAACACAATATAACTATTTGTCACGTCTTGTGGTCACGGTTACTAAATAGATAGGTTGGCGACACGGTTGGCGCAGTGGCTGAGCGATCGACTGCTGCGCAGCGTGTTGTGGGTTCGATTCCCGCCCAGGGTAAACATTTGTGTGATGAGCACTTGTGTTTGCCTTGTGTCTGGGTGTTGTTTATCTATATAATATATAAGTATTTAAACAAAAAAATAAAAAAAATGTATTTGTGTATGTATATCAGCTGTCTGACACCCATAGTACAGGGTCTCCCTAGTTTGGGGTCAGATGACCGTGTGTGAATAATGTCCCCACATATTATTATTATTATAGGTATTACACTTGAGAGTGGCTAGTCTCTATTGCTATTACATGTAGTACTATTAAGTATTCTAATTTAAGTACTATTAAGTACCCAAAGAAAGCACCTAACGACATAGAAAAACAACAAAAATTCTTGAGATATCGAAATACATGCAACTACATAGTTAAAAATCTAAAAAAACAATATTACAAGGACAAACTTTATAAGAGCAAAGGAAATATAAAAGAAACCTGGCAGGTTATAAAAGATATATGTGATATTAATAGTACTAAAGAACCTCTGGATGACTTACTAAAAATAGCTGACTCTCCTAAAGCTGCTCTCAACAGGGTAAATGACTTTTTCACCTCAATAGGAGGCAGATTGGCTGATAAAATATTGGATAAAATGTGCACACGCGAACAAGATCTGGCACGCAAAGCAAAAAATGATGACTCGCCGCTACAATCCATGTCCTTTACACCGACGGATCCTTATGAGGTACAAGCTATTGTTTTGGAATTGAGAATGCACAGTGCTCCAGGCTGGGACGCTATTACAGCAAAAGTTCTGAAGCAAAATATATCATCTCTTGCCTCACCCATTGCTTACCTGTGCAATCTTAGTCTGCAAACAGGTGTTTTTCCAGCAGCTTTAAAAAAAGCGGTTGTATGCCCGATTTCTAAGTCTGGTGATAAAAGTGAACCGTCTAACTACCGACCAATTTCCCTACTTTCTACATTATCTAAAGTACTTGAAAAAATTGTTAATAAAAGAGTAGTAGGCTACCTCGAAAAAAATGAACTGCTTAGTAATCAACAATTCGGTTTTAGGCAACGAAAATCTACGGAAGACGCCGTACTGGCAATAACAGCAAAAATAGTATCTTATCTAGATAGAGGCGATAAATGTCTAGGAGTCTTTTTGGACCTCCAAAAAGCATTTGACACAGTCTCGTTTCCAATACTTTTAACGCGTCTGGAGAACATTGGCATGAGAGGTGTAGTTCTAGACTGGTTCACAGACTATCTGTCGGGGAGATCACAATGTGTGAGGGTAGGTAATGTTATGAGTAAAGAGTCTATCTGTAAATTTGGAGTCCCACAGGGCAGCACCCTTGGTCCTACACTGTTTATTATTTACATTAATGAACTTTGTAAGGTTGCTGCTCTGTCCAATATTGACATAAGTATGTTTGCTGACGACACCGTCCTAATATTCCACGGCACCAACTGGAGCACTGTGTTTCGTAAAACTGAAGATGGGCTCGCTAAGGTCTCTGCATGGTTGGAGGATAGCTTGTTGTCACTTAACTCCTCAAAGACCAAATATGTATGTTTTAGTAAGACAGCTTCGGGTAAACCCCATTCGAACTGTAAACTTATAATGCATACATACCCCTGTAACCGTAACGATGACAATTCTGACTGTGATTGTGTGGCTCTTATTAGAGTTGATTCTATTAAATACTTGGGCATAATAGTAGACGATCGACTTACCTGGAACTTGCAGATTCGTACATTGGTAGCTAGAATCAGAAAACTAATCTACATTTTTAAAAATCTCCGCGCACTAGGTGATAAAGTACTGCTAATCCAAACTTATCAAGCACTTTGCGAATGCCTTATTAGATACTGCATATGTGGATGGGGTGGCGCCGGTAAAACGATTCTTATACTTGCAGAAAGAGCCCAACGCGCTGTTCTGAAAGTACTTCTCACCTTACCATTTAAGTATTCTACTACTGCAGTATATGAATTAGCCGATGTGTTATCTATAAGGAAAACCTATATTTATGAAATTCTTCGTCGATATCATAAAGAATGTGTTCCACATCAAGCTACACAAAATAAAAGAAAAATGCGTTGCCCGGTGCCCCCCCAGAAAACAGCATTTGGACAAAGGCATTTCAGTTACCATGCCCCAAATATCTACAACAGATGTAACAACACATTATTCAATACAAGACAATTAAATAACAACAATTTTAAGAAAATAGTACTCACCTGGTTGAAATCGTTGAGGTATGATGAGACTGAAAAACTTTTAGAGGTTACAAAATGACAAACATTGCAAACACATACATAAACGCAGACGCCCATTTACAAATAATTCATGCTCAAACACACACACACCCCTACACAAACACACACACACACACACTTACACATACACTCACACACGCTTACATATACACTCACACACACTCACACATACATACAATAAAAAAAAAAAATTATAAGTAATAGCAAATAGTTTTCACCTTAATGTTTTTGTATTTATTTTATCGCATTTGTTTTTAATTTTAGTTTTTTTTCTTTTACTTTATAAATTGTGCTACAAAATTATATAATAATTTGCTAAGGGCATGATAAATTAAATGACAAATTATGGGGAGGACGCTAACTTCTGCAACACAGTTTTTACTAGCGCAGGAGTTAGGGAAATCTTTTTTATTAACCACCGTTTGTGTCCAATAAAGATATTATTATTATTATTATTATTATTCTGTGCTATTACAGACTCAATAGGGAAAAAAGAAAACATGCGCTTTGAATAATTTTATGTATCAACTAAATCTAGGTACACAACATTTTAATTAACTCTATATCTATACAGCTTCAGGGCCATGTTCGCTTGGCGGAGTAGCCTTCGTACTTCTTCCTAGTCTTCAAACCAGACACAATAGTTGAACTCTTGGGAAATGCTGATACACCATTGAACATTGCATCTTTATCTGAAACAGAATATTGAACTTTTATGTGTTTTTTTCTTTAATAATGCGAATAATTTCATAAATGTTTTGTTTTATTAACCTGGGTGGAATCTGACGTAATCTGGCTGCACATACAAGTTCTTGGGCAGTTCCATTCTCTTTAGGGTATCAAATGGTGTTGCTGTATCCACAGGAGTCTTGTAAAATTCTTTCAATTCAGCTGTAACACAATATAATATATAAGTTTAGAAAAATACAAGAATCTTATAGCAGAAATGGAGAGAACACTCCAGGGAATGCCGTCTCCAGAAAATGCAGTTACCAGAAAGAGATCGCATACTTGGCGCGAAAAAGAGGCACGCTGCAAGGTCTCCAAAACACTAGAGTAACTCTCCAAAACCTACTAGACTACAGAAGATTCTTTACATGTTCTCTCTACTTTATTTATAAACTTCTTGGGCAGAACGAAATAATTATCAACGGTTGTTTAAACAGCCATAAATAATTACCTATTTTATTTATCGAACATCGACACTAGCGCCGTTTGACAATTACGTCTATTTTACCGTTTTTACTTTTGACAGTATTTGACTAGTTATTTGGCGCGCAATGAAAATTGCAGTAGGCTGTACGACTTTATGAAATACGAAGTAAAAAGTGCGAAGAAAATCTTAAAATAATCGAAAACACGGCTGACTGAGATTTGTTGTTTTGTGTACTTTTTAAATGTGTAGTTTTCGAAAGTGGGAATACGTACTTATACTTCGAAGTGTGGAAAACATAATATTGTTACATCAACGAAAACTTGTATGTTTTCTATCCGAAATTAAAATTATATAAGTTCTTCCCAACTTGGGAAGTACATCTTTTTCGGATAGAAATTTTGATTTACTAAAAAACGTAATTGTTATTCCTACAATTCAGCTACTTTGGACTTGAAATAAGTAAGTAGAAGTAGTAATGTACTACATATTTCTTAAAAGCATGGTGAACCTTTAATTTACTGCACTATTGCATGGCTTAAATGTGCTATTAGTAATGTGTTTCATAAAGCATTTGCTAAGTTGTTTGTTGAGTGTTATGTATTATCCAAGTGTATGGCTGAGACCTAATTGCTATTTTTATTTTACTGCTTATTTTTATGTAATAACAGTTTTTGGCAGATAAAAACATTGAGACTGGGTCTGCAATGAGTGTAATGGTGATATCTAGCTTGAACACCAGCGTTGTACATAGTTGTTGCAAATGTGCTAGGGTTGCATTGAAGACAGAATAAACATCTATTCAGTGCCCATAGATGAATGTAGAGGTTTCAAGTAAGCAACTGATCATTAGCTTTGAAAAAAAAAAAAATTATCTTATTTCAAAGATGTCATTTTGAAAACTGCAATTTGATATTTTGTTATTATCAACATACTATGAAAACTGAGCATGACAAATTCAAGGAACAAACATGGAAGAATGATGATGAAAATCTCGTATATTTTCCACTGTGTAGTAACATACCGACACTTCCAATTGTATGCAGCAGTGAATTAGGTACATCATACCCTGTCTCTTGAAAACATGCCCTGAGTATTGTAAACTTAGTTTCTAATGCATCAAACTCAGCATCAGAATTTAAACCATTAGAGGCACATATTTTACTGATTGTCTCTTCAATATTCGCTGGAGGTTTCCATGGCTTTGTGGGTCTTAAAAAACTGTAAATAAAATTTTGTGATTATTATTTAAAAAGTCAATATGTTGGCAGTTGGAGTTCGTTCTGCCAAAATGAACCACCCCATATCAAAATTTCTCCCAATTTGCGAAGAACTTTTGTAATGATTTTAGATAGGAATTTATTCTTGTAATAATTTTTGTTATGAATTTTTTAAATGATTTTTTGTAACAATTTTTGTAATAATCTTAGATATTTAACTCTGATTAATTATTAATCTATTTTCATCATAACTTTGGTATGAACATTGAACTATTAATGCTGGCATAGTTATTGAAGTAGCTTGACATAATTAATTTAATTATAGAGAGATTGTTGGTTGACATGTTTTGGCATTAACTAAGACTAGTTAAAATTATTTGTCTCTTGTTATTTAAGGTTAGATAAACTTGGTTATCAATTGTGTTTCACAAATCAAAATAGATAAAATGGTAAACAATCTATACTGTACCCTCTTGCAGCTAAGGATTCTGCAGTAGCTTGGAATTTTTTGTCTACTTTAGGATATTTCTTCTGCTTATACCTTATTGCAGTGACCTGAAATTATTTACTTGATTAGAACGCTGTAATTATGTGTTTTTTTATTATTAGGTAAGGGGTACAGCCAAATAACCTGTAAATTCCGGCGCGGTATCGCAAATAGCACATTCCGTAGCATTTTGTTTTATGTTACGCACTGCGCTTATTTTGATAGAATTAAAGTATTACTATATTTATGCTTGATTTACTAATGAAAGTTTAATTATAAAATTAATATTTTTATTTCATGTCCGTAGATTTGACAACCTTAATGCAGTGATGTTTCTTTACACATAACGTACACGTAGTTAAGTGAATTATTTTTAATGTTTGATTACGTAATCTCGATAACTGATTCTTAAACAAGATATCAATGTTTTGTTTTATTACAACGAGATAATTAAGAAAAAGCATACAAAAAAAAATATATTATGGGCTTTCTCTGCGATTGCAAGAGAGGCAAATAAGGAAAGGACAAAGTTCTATTGTAATGACATCGGTTTGTTTGTTTGGTTCTACTTATAATTTGATAATAAAAAACTACATTAATTTCTACAAACTAATAATGGAGAAATTGCAATTTAAAAGCAAAGCAACCTAGATAGGTACTGAAGTCAGCCGTAAGTTGATGAGTACACCAACGTAGAATGGAACGTGTTTACATTTCTAGACGAAACCAGTTTCTATCTTTGGCCGCCTACGGCAGCACTGTCGGCTTGGGTTGTTGTTTCCTATCCGCCATTTTCCAGTCGCCATTGAAAGGTGAAAACTTCACTAAATGTCGGTGATGATTTTAAGATTTTGAGTGGTTTCTTTAAGATTGTACCCGTTTATAGTGTTGTGATATGAAAATGAAGTGCCCCGGACTACCATGACGCATCAAAATCACCAAACAAACGGTGCAAGTCTCGAGGATTGCCACACAAACTTCTTCGCCTTGGTAAGTCACTTTTACATTGATGAAAGAACTCGTATGTACTTTTCTTTCGAAATCATTACGATTTACGCGATGCTAGTATTGTGCGCTATTGTTCTAAGGTCTCCAGTTACATGTTTAGGAATTCCTAAATAATGAGTTCACGACGTCTAAGTAGACGATGTGATTATCGTTACTGGACGCTGGTATACAAAATTCACCTTATTGCGCTACGACTGCTGAATCGATCTATTGCGTTAAAGTTTTTGTATGGGACAATTTACGTTTAGGCGGCTAATGACGGCCGGCCGTTAGTCATCCTGGCATCATTCTCGCCACAACTCGGAGTCATGTCATGTTGCTAACCCACAAAATGTCAACGCATTCGGCAAGCGAGGCCACAAGAAGCCACCGGCCCATAGAGGTCATTTTGAATTCACCTGGCCGTAACGCGGACCGTAATGCGTTCGCGAGACTAGTTTCGCCAGGTTGAGGAAATAACTTTCTTATTACATTTTTCGCTTCGTACCGTTCGATAATGCGACACGATAGCGCTACATGAGGAGTAATGTTTATGTGCGTGGTTAAAAAACCCGTCGGGTCATTCATTATCGCAGTGTTGTAGTGTTGAGTAGCTTTGCGTAATGTTCATAGCTGGCGCGAATTTTATCAGATTGTGTTCGGGTGAGGATTAGCGGGTGAGGGGCGGGCTTGCGGGGCGCCGGGGGCGGTCGGTCGTCCTCGGCGAGAAGCGAGCACAGCACGGGCGCCACTTCCACCTGACGCGTTGCCATATCTCCGCGGCGGCGCGCGCCTGCCTGCACCCGTCTCCCTCTGCGCTCCGCCTATCTCGACGCGATACAAATTACCGATTTCTTGCCCTGCCTGCTTATTGTCTAATTATTTATGCGTCGTTTGCGGACATCGCTGCTTTTTTCGCGTGGAATTTTTCTCGTCCACAACATAGGCGGTGACGCATCGGGGGCTACTAGGTGTCGCGTTTGGGTTCAATACACTTTACTAGGAACATTGCGCAAAAAATACAATGCAATCATTGAATTAATAGGCACTAATTAAATCGGAAATGTATCGCTGATTATCAAGCTGTGAATTTTCACTGGCTTTACCTAGGCTCCGTTTATGTTGAGGTATGCGCGGCATCTGCGCGGCGACATCACAGATGTCGCGGGACTCGCGGGGTCGGTGCGCGCGCGCTTCCCGGCTGCGCAGGCGTCTTGCGCTCATTCAACCGTTTATGAATGGTCGTAATGATTGTAACTTTCCCATAAGCGGGCCTCCGCCCAGGCACCAGTTGCGTGCACTGTGATTATCTAGGTAGTTGATGTTCGTCTTTGTTCTTTTACCTGTTTACACTTTGTCTTATAAATTCTAGTACAGTCATACGCTGTATGTCATAGCTGTGACTTTGTCTTGACCATTGTTTACCCTTGATGTATGAGAATAAACTGGCAATAATCATTCATTCATACTGTACGGTGTTTATCATCGGCAATATTTGGAAGCATGCTAATTAAATAACATGAAGCTTTCCGCTTATTTTCCTTTGGTAAACAAATAATAATTTCAACGTCTGTCTTTGAACTAAATTAGGGTTTTCATCTAATTTTTTTCTTTCCATCCTTTTCTATCTTGATTCTTTCCCACAACGACGATGTCCATTGAGTGACGGAATACACCGCTTATTTATTCATGGCATCTGACGTACATACACGAGTCTCCGCGACCTCTGCCCCGCCCCTCACCCCTTATCACCCTCTGTGCATACAGAGCACGACTTCAATTTTATCCTGAATGTGCTCATTCCCTCACTGTTATGACTCCAACTGCTTCTAGGTCACAAATTCAACCTAAGAACAGATTTGGTCCTGAGTTCCTGACTCTGTATATAAATTAAACCACTAATTGACACTGACCAGTGTCTAAATTATCTAATTAACTAGTTAACAGTATTAAAACAAGTTGTAAACTACCGTTTTGGCGGCAATAAAGTAACAGATAATTTTTATTATTTTACGTTTGTCCAAAGTGGCTATATTACTAATAAATTTCCTTAATGTAATCAACCTAATTACAACATTGTGCCATAATGATTCTGTATGCTTTGCTGCTTTTTATAAGCTATAAATTCTTGTACGATGCTTACAACGATAATCATAAATTTTCACGAAGTCTGTTCTTTGCCTTTTGGTATTTCACACATTAATATTTTCACTTTCATCTTATTGGAAACGAGATGTAACTAGTTGTTGTCTGAAGTATAATCTTTGTCTTGTAAATAAGTTACTTCTCTCTCGTAACTACGAGAACTTCGATACCATGGTTTCTTTAACGGCTCAAGGTCGTAGCAAAAAACGTCTACCTGAAAACAGTGGTTTACTTGTCGGCTGCACATCCGAATGAATTTGAACTTTAAACAAAAGACGTAGAGTAAGATTTTAGAACTCTTGGTAAGATCTCATTGTTATTATGAAAATAAAGGTGACCTTATAGGTTATTAAACGCTTGATTTGTGTTTGTCGGGTCACTGAAGTATTTAAAACAGTCTGCGCCTGCGCACATTGGAACAAACGGTGGCCGACGTTGCTAAATCCGGTTTATTGTATCTTAATTGTGTATTAACTACTTACTTTACAACGTTACGCACGCTTTGAGCATAGTAAATGAGCTCTGACAGATTTGGTTTGTCCCGATGTTTATTTAGGCATATTAGCCAAGTATTAACATTGTTCTGAATACATTTCAGATTATTTAAAATAATCGTACATAAACAAATAAAACAACAGGCTCATTTGACTAAGAAAAATATTTAAGTAAATAAAATCATTTGAAAAGTTAAAAAAGTTAGTGAAGAACGGAAACTTAAAAGTTGTTTGAAAATGAACTATACGTTTTGTTATGTCGCGGGGGTCGTTATCTATTGGCTGATAACTTATCACACTCACATGGTATCAAGGTTCCAACGAGAGCGGTTGGTGCTTCATGTCGCTATCGCCCCCACAATAGGACACGATTAAAAGCTTTAGAAGTCACTGACGGAAATAAAGATTATGTGACCAAGTGGTAGAAAACAGCTGATGATACACAAAAGAAAGGATTTTTGATAAAAATACCAATTCCATAATCTAATCTTTAATTCTTTAACAAATAGTATTATTGTCTGCAGATTAAATGATAATAAACACATTGACACGTATAAATCTTACAACACCTTTCACGATGCGAAGGAATTCAAATGTCGCTGTTGTAATCTATGCTTTGAAGCACGTACTCACGAAGGATGCTCAAGAGTAAGACAAGAAAGAGCACGTGTATGAATTAAACAGAAAACTGTACAAATAAACTGTATTCGCATCATTTTCAGTCCATAAACCCTCCAGCTCCCCTCTTGCCCGCATCTGGACGTACATCAAAACCACAGTTGAAAGCTGTGTGTTTATTTTGTAACCAATCGCACGGTTGTTTACAGTGCGACCGGCTATATTATGCCACATTATCACACATGATAAGCGAACAGTTGCGGCGGCGGTATCTCACGCTCCTTCAACACTTGAAATTAATATTACGATTGCTATACATTGTTCCCTAAACAATTAAATAAATCAGTGCAATGCCATAAAGTCAAATAACTACCAATAGCGACAGACGAGGAAAATAGTTCGACGTTTCCTTTCCTGCATAATAAATAAATCCATGTGACGCGTATAAGAATGACTGACGCACTGTTTATCTCGAGTCTCGAATGACCTCAGACTGGAAAGAAAATGCCAGATAATTGAAGTAACTAGTGTAGTAGTGCAATATGTATTGTATGTTTATGGCAAGCGTGTACAGTGGGAGGTATAGGATGATGACGTTTGTGGGAAAATGCAGTCAAAACATGCGTGGAAATGACTAACATGTATTGCTCACATTTTCCTAGGATCTTCTGTTAGTATTGCACCACATATCTGACCGTCATACTATCCAAGGTCACTCATAAAATATGCATCTAGATTCATAAGTTACGTCAACACTGTGACCCAAATACTTAACTGATTCTAACAACTTAGGTGCAAAGATAAACAGCTGATACAATTTCAAAGTTGACAACGACACGCCATACACCCAGTGATTTTAAATTGCGATACTGAAATATCAGTACTTAATGAGTATCGATTGGCTTATCAGAATTATCACATCAAGCATTTTAATAACGTGTCTAAAACACAATTACGTTCATAAGAGGTCAGCCCTTGGGGCGAGCGTGTACGTCCTTCGCGCGCATTACGCATTGTCCTTAATCGATATGGTTCCGCAACGACTGCCTTTATTTAACCCACATTGAAGAGAAAGGTCCGTATCACCGAGTCTCGGCAATTAAAACTATTTTCGAGTTAACGCGTAATCGTATTACTCCATTACTCGTTGGCCTTGCTTAAATTGTTGTCGGAATATAATAATTTTAATACACACAAATATTTTAATGGCTACTGCGTTTTAATTGTACGAATACCTAGGAATTAAAATATTCAACTTACTTCGACTTATAAACGATCGTTTGGTTTGGAATTCGTTTTTTATTAACCTAATAAATACGAAATTGTGATCGAATACATTACCATTGATAATCCACGCAGGTTTTCTTACAACTTGCTAAAGGTAAAAGGGGTTAAAATCCAGACGTCCATCTTACAGACGAAAATAAAAAAATCGCCTTCAAGGACACTCAAATATTTTCGTAATTGAAATAAAACCAGTCTTAAATACTCCGACGATATGACATCACTTGATGCGATCCTGACAGCATCTTCGTAACGTCCTTTTCCTCTTGTTGTTACGAGCCACATTCTGGGTCAAGGTTCTGTTTTGATGATGCTGTCACGAGGAAAAATGTTCGCTCTTTCTCATTCGTTTACGATCTCAATTTTTACCATTCGTTCAGTGATATTGGATTTTTTTCATTAGCGATCTGTATTTTCCTCTTTCCTAGAAAATTCGTTTCAGTAAACTTCAGTTGTTTTTTTCCAAACACAAAGGAAACACAAAATTTTCGGTTTATTTTGCTTTTGTAGGTACTGTTTTGCAATCGTAACTTTCAAGATTCACATAATATGTATCGTTTTTTAAGAAACGCTTTGATGTTTATGTAAGATTTTTTTATAATTCTCTATTTCTGATGTTGCCCTTTTGAATTTCTCGGCGTTTTCCATCAGAAGGCAATTAAGGTGTTCCGCTATAATAGCGGCAGCGGACCGGCCGCGACCGCGGTCACGATATGTGGGTCAAGATAACAGAAGTGCTCTGTGCCTGTCCCACATTCGATACTTCACCAGAGTCCGCCACTCGACGCCAGCGCGGGTCCTTTGTCGCCACAGATTTGCAATTACATTATTGTAATAAAAAAAATATTAGAAAGGTATCTGTATTCTGAAATACAGCGGCATTTCATGGACGCAAGCTAATAAGATTGATTGTAACTTATATTTATCCAATTAGATTATGTTTCTCAGTCTTTACGGTAATCAATTCACTATGATAAATCTGTTTTAAAACATGGCCCATTAACTGTTCATTTAATCATCAGTACTTATTTGATTCGAATGAATGCATCTCCGTCGAACGTAAAAGTTCATTAGTATGATTAAAAACACGGTATGTGTTCAGGTTTCTGCGTTATGTCGATCGATAAAAACAAGTCTTCACTAGCCTTGTGCTCCACTTTCGCTTTTATTGGCTAAAGGTTATTTCTACACGAGTAATTTTACTTCGTAATCTGGCTACACCCCGTCGTACGGGACGCTAGTGTCTGAAAGCGTGAAAGTAAAGAGTGACCTATATTTTTTTTTATTGTGTAAACAAGACGGTGTTGTGTGTTGACAACACTTGGCACCGTCTGTACGTGCCTAAGGCGAGATGAAAACTGAAACTTGGTTTAATAGCATTACTTTATTTGTGAAATGTTTGTGAGATGATACAAGATGCTTTGGAGATTACAAGCTGTTTGTATTCGTAACCGCCTCTCGGCCCTTTTCATGCGAGTTTTGGCCCTCGTCTCACGGAAAACAAGTTTCACTATACGATTAACTGCGTCATGTTGTTCTACAAGCGTAACACATAACCGCACGTATTCCAACCTCTCGCCTATTAAGAGCTAACGTATGTAAAACTCGATGTATTACTTCAACTTGGTGAAACTTTCTTGCTGCTTTACAAATTTATTAAAGTGGAGTTTCGAAGTAACTTGATGGAATTCTAGAGATACATCCATGACTGTAGAGTGTAGTTATGTGTTTTGAAAATAAATTATCACCGTTAGCGTATTTACCTACATTTAAATTACCTATGCCTTAAAACGAAACGCTGAAAATAGCCAGAATGTACAAACAACGTTAAGCCCGTCACAGACGTAGCTATAATTTAATATATATTAATATAATTCATAGCAAGGCTCGATATATTTTCTATTGTAATCTTCGAGTGACCACAGACCCAGCTATAATATATCTTTATTACGTCACCAAAATATGTGGACAGATATAGCAAGGCATATTAATATATATTAAAAAAAAATGTGCAGCAATTAACGACCGCAGACTATATTATTATATTAAAACTACCGTGTGTGGTGGCTAGCTATAATCTAATATATAAAATTCTCGTGTCACAGTTTTCGTTCCCGTACTCCTCCGAAACGGCTTGACCGATTCTGATGAAATTTTTTGTGCATATTGGGTAGGTCTGAGAATCGGCCAACATCTATTTTTCATCCCCCTTTTTCCCCCCTTTTCATCCCCAATCCAAATGTTAAGGGTTAGGGTAGGGTAGGTGTAGGTAAATAGGCAGGTAAGTAGGTAGATCGGGACAGGACAACGTCTGTCGGGTCAGCTAGTCTATATATATAAAAGAAAGTCGTGTTTGTTTTTTTTAGGTTTAGGGTAGGTGTAGGGTACGTGTAGGGTAGGTAAATAGGCAGATAAGTAGGTAGATAGCGACAGGACAACGTCGGTCGGGTCAGCTAGTTTAATATAAAGCTTAGTCTATTAATATACATTATAGCTACATCTGTGACGGATCACGGGCTTTATTGCTTAATTAATAGAATTTATATAATATATTTCTCTAGTATTTAGCTATATTCCAACTTCAACATTTAAAAACGCCGACAATTTTAATGAACATTACATAACACTTCGTCGATGTATCTGTCGATGATGGCTTGCAAGTTGACCTCATTTGCAAATGACTAACAAAATGAACTGTCAACAGACAATGCGAATCGGAGCTATTGCATAGCGGCCGACGAAATTATTAGTTTATACACTGTAAAATAACATGGCCGAATGTCTGAGGGCTTTCTCGGATTAAATTTGAAACGCTTTCACTACAATCCCCCCCTTTGCCTCTATCATCCGCCCCCCCATCTACCAAAGCCGTGGAGGTGTAAATTCGGCAACAAGACACCATACTGATATTCCGTTTGAAATCGGAATGCCTGGTTATATTCGAAGGATATTAGCAAATCTTGCATTATGTAACCCATTATTATCTTTATTAAGTAATTTATTTCGTGTTTCAAATAATTATTTCATTCTAATATGGCATTAAAATGATACAATATAACATGCTCTCGCTTCCCAAATCAACCGAACGTGCGTACATTATCATAATCTTTCAATTAAAACAGAGTTGGTAAACGTGCAAGTGGCTTTCCAGTATTTGTCGCGGCCCACTTGTTAAATAGTGCACGTAGTATTTATGTGTCACCATAGAGTAGAGGCTGAGGTTTAACGCGTGAGAAGGTATGTTCTAGAGAGACCAAAAGACACGGAATAATCAAGCGATCGAGATCAGCTTGTAGGCGATACTGTTTCTTTTCTGTGCCCTCAAGTTGATTAGTAATTTTATGTTTTGTGATATTCTCGTTGTCAAGCTTTCCTTCATTTAATTCTGGCATGCCTCCTCAGATTGCAAATGTAGCCTAGCAAGTACTTGTTACTCGCATCTAACTACCTATCGCACCACAATATCCTAGCGACGTCCTTTGTATGCATAAAAGCTTTGCGGTCTGCGTCGGAATCTGCATTCTGCCGGCTCGTACGAACTATCGTCGAGTTCTCAATCTCGAGATTAAAATGTTTGCCAACATCAATCATTTCGATATTGAGTTAATACTTTATTTACCTGCTTATTCCAATGATGTATTATAAAATGTAAATGACTTTATTGGTCGAAAAACAAAACTAGGGCAAACCTTCGAATTTCTAGACTAGACGTAAGGTCGTTGGGTTCGTTGACCGCGGTCGGCGCACGGTGGTACCGTTAGCAGCGTAGAGCACTAGTACTGCCTACCTGCTTACCCTTTACCCTTCGGGCACTAAGGACGACACCAGGCTTGGTATCTAGATTTAGAGTTTAATTAATGGTTTCGTGTGAATTATGTTCTTGGAGAGCCTCTTTAACAATCACATAAACGACTTCAATAGACATTAATGTTTATACTTGTTTTTCTCCGCGTACGGATTTTATGTGGAGAAGCTAATCAAGTTTCGGTCTGATTCCAAATGAATGTCAAATTCTTCCGTTGCAAATAAATTCAGATCTGTATCTTATGCACTGCCAGTTTCCGTTACATACATGAATTTCCAAGACTATTTTCGACTGTTGACGATCTTGTAACCGTTTCGTGTGTCGACCTCCTTCCTGAGGTTGTCCACTGCGACTATCCGTTTGTCGTTGGCCTCGAGGTACCATGATACCAGCAACATATCCTGACGTAATACTTCTCGAATAGTCGTAATCAAAACTAAATGGCAATTAAAAATACTATGACCGAATAGATAATAGTTTTCTTCCCATGATGACATGATGTCATTACTACTTTTAAACATAATACTTCTAACAGTAAGATTAGAATGTTTCTTTCGACTCCGTACTTGATGTAGTGAAAATTCATCCTTTTCAATTTCCTTCGTAGGTCTTATAAAGTTAATAATAATCCTTTGTTATTTGTTGATCGGTTCGTTTAATTGTTGATGTATTCAATTTACATAGGTGTTTGGTTGTGCTTGTGCGAATGTAGACATACATGCGCAAGCGCCGATGTGGCCTATAAAACGATCCATGGCGCGTGCCTGTGGACGCGTTTGCCGCATAACAATTCCATTTTAATACCTCCGTGCATGCAATATCAGACTTGTTAAGTCGGCGAATTTAGCTATCGATACTTAAAATATGTATATCGTTCACAGTTTTCAACGATAAATTAATTGCTACAAATATTTTAAAGCTAATAAAATTAATTGCCTGTTAGTCAGTTTTGCACAGTTCGAAACAATTATGGTCGACTTTTGGTCTTGCTGTCTATTGGAAAATATTCCTAGTGTTTTATCCACGTTGGCCGACTAGCTAGCAAATGCGGGATCTATTATCTTTGGTCACGTGGCGCGTGTCCTCGCCCTTGGTGACATAGTAGCTTAGTTGTACAACGAGAATGTAAATCTCGCTTTTATAAACTTGGCTACGTTTGCGTTTTCCTGCACATTGCCCACTACCTTCCGTCAATTTCTGTAGCATCTACATTCTATGTTAAGGATTTGATTTCCGCATTTAGTCCTTTAAGTGGACCATTGTATGTGAGCCATGGTGGCCCTCATCCCAACCAGCCCATCTTCCAGAAGCAGATTAGATCTAATTAGGTTTTAATCTGCTCAGAACATCTCCGAGCAACTTCGGTGAACCAAGGGTTTCTCTTGCTCTCTCGCAATTTTGGTGACACCTGTGCACTCAGGGAGCATATATGCGATCTGTTTCTTCGGCCTACATACATGCTCTGCACCAAGAACTGCCCGTTGTGTCTAGTGTGTCAAGGTGTTTGTTCAGTGAGCAGTACGCGGTGATCGTCCCAGTCACCATTCACAGGCTGCTCCTATCCAGGCGCAAAAGGCGTCTACTCAATGTGACCGTAGCATAAGGGCTATGGTTTTTGATAGTAGGATAAAAGTTGTTTTTGTCAATTAATGCAATTCTTATTCAATGAAACCCTACAGTGGCCTTCATTGCTCTAAACCTGAGGTTTTATGCCTATGAGGTTTGTTACATAGTATATACAATATTTACATAAATATTACTTTGATTGAATGCACGATCATTTCTTAAACAAGGTTTTTTGTCCTTTAATAATACCTGAACAAAATCATTGAGGAACAAGACAAGTTAGCGCGTATGATACGAATCTCTGGGGTCAAAGGTAATCATTTTATCATGACAACTTACATTGGTAAAAACTATGCGGCTAATCATTCTATCTCTCTCACTCTACTATAAGCAGACAGAGTAAGGAATACTAAAGTGTTACCGTTTGCCACCGCCCACTCGCAAGTAATATGGTAGTATACTGTCGGCTTATAGTACACGTGTGTGAGTGGAGTGCGCATGTGAATGTATGTACCAGGTAACTGTTGTCCGCAGTAAATATTGTCTCCATGTAATACTTTTATTGCGATAATAATGTTTATGTTTGAGTTAACCGCCTTGAGAAGACTTGATATTTACAAGAGTTATTTTGTAGTTATAATCTTTGACTGGGCCAACATTTTCACATTAGGTTATGATTTTCTCTCACTATCTTGTTCCCATATTTCAGTTCTGCCTTTCTGATAATAAAAAATCTATTTCCTGTCGCAAAACTGTGCACTTAAGTTTTTTTCCCCAAGTTTATTATACTCCAGAACCATGATAGTTTCAACTATAATTTTTTTATGACTTTCAGCGCATTATCCTCCGCCCTTGACATTGCTTATGATACTTCCTAGATATTCCTTTCAAAATTACCACACAAAGTAAAAATAAGGTAAGGCACATAGCGACAACCAAGTGACATAAGTTCAACACGCACAATCCATAATAATGATGACGTTCGCGGAAGCGGACAGTGGCCGGATCACCGCGGGCGCTGCGATATCTGTGCCATAATGCGCCGAAATACTGAAACCCACCGAAACACTCGACACCCATGAAATTTCGCAGACTGTTTACAAACATGCTTATTTTTAGGTGACTATTTCTAATACTGTTTATGCACTCGGGAAGTCGGGACTAGGGCGCAGCGATTGAACACTGTCTCTTTACTAATATGCACAGGTAAACAGACCAGATACCCCCTCACCGAACTGAAAACAAAACGCATCTAGTGACGTCACACGTCAAAAATGCAGTAGCGAAGTGCACGGCCGGGGGCGGTCGCACGCGCAGCGCACCGTCACATCATCCTCGATTGTTTACCCCGCTAGTAACGTAACCGCGCGGTGTTGCCGCTCCGCGTCTCGCCTCCTCTCACTTTCGCGATTGCCGCCGTCTTGCTCACGTCTCATATGCCTGTCCCGCTCACTCGACTAGCGGTGCTCGACTTTTTTGGACATGCAGTTTTTTTCCGTTCTAGGTTATGATCGCTTTACGGGATCATTGTTTTACAGGAAACTGATTATTAAATAGTATTTTTATTATTTATCTATTTCTTACATAGTTTTAACGGGTTATACCGTCCAACGACCATTTTTTGTTGCGCTTATATACGTAAGTAGGTTATTGAAAAAATATAAACTACCTACTTTATACCTAGGTGGGCATTAAACTTGCAGTGCATTTTTGCGATAAGTGCGTATGTCCAAATATGTGCACCAAGCGATGCAAAAGATCTCGATGTAGGGATACGCCAGCGCACCGATTGTATGCGTAGGCGACCGTGATAGAGGGACCAAATGGGAACAGTACTGCTATTTCTGTATTAATTTAACATTATAATCCAATACGTACGTACAAGACCACGGAGTGGACACGAGCAAATAACAAAATGAAATACATAATTATTATTCTTATTTTAATATTTTAACTCCGCAAACTATCCGCCCGGGTTTCATTTGACTTTTTAAAGTCTGGCACGAAGTGACGTAACACCGCTTTAGAATCGGTTACAGGCGGTATTTTCCGGAAAAGGCACGGCTTTCGTCCGGTTTCATCCGGGTGTTATCGTCGTCCATCCGTCGCTCGTTTCGCATTTTAAATTCAAATAACCGCAGATTTTCCCGACAAACTTGCTGTACCCTGTGCAGTGTGCTCTTTGTCGAGGAATATTTTTGCGTAATATCCACCAGGCGATATTGTCATAGCACCACAAGATACTGCAGCTTTTGAATTTTCATTGTGATCCATTGACCTCCGTGTGGGTGTATTGGAAATACATTAGCGACTCGCTTACACAATGTTTTATTGATGAGTTCCTTTGCTCACTTACTCGTGCATCCATTAGGAGTGCACTTACTCGATTGATTTCATTATTTATTATACTCAGAGACTAACTGGCATTCTAAACTAAACATTGATTTTATCTGGACACCTGTTCAGTACGATATCTTTAACTATGACAACAAATATCTATATGAGCTTTACGGCCAATTAAGTAAATTAGTATAAAATGAAGGCAAGTCGTCACATCGTACAATAGAAAGTGAAGCGGGCTGCGCGGGCGCATCGGGCGCGTTAGAAAGCGGCCGCCGGCCGGCCCCGGCGCCGCCCGAACGAACATTCACGGCACCGAGCTTGACGCATTCCTCCATATGTACTCAAGAATGCTATCCAACTATTTATTGAATACAGCCTTTCAATCAAGCTTCAGTAAAGCCTGATCTTTGATCTTGAACTACTGCTCAATAAACAGCCGCTTAACACAACCATCTCGTACATAATTCACTAAAACGATTTAATCTCTGTCAACGTTTATAGACGTGTATTATATTTCAATAAAAACCTAATTACTATGACTAATAAAACAGTAATAAAACTTCCTCAGCACACGGCACACCATAAACGGCTGACTTGTATAATTTTATATCTAAACATCGCTTAACAGTCGCATTTTAAGCGTCGACCAATAACCCCTCATTTGGAAGTTAACACTAAACTCGTTTGGAGTTACTTATTCCTCCCCTTATCGCGTTAGGTCGATGCGACCCCACGCGTCACGTCTGCCAGGTGCGTTTAGCCCCTTCCGCCGCAGATGCGCGTGGCGTGGAAAAATGTACAATGAACTTTTAACTTTGTGTGTTACCAAATTAATAGGTAATGTAGTTTCGTAAACCTTCTTGCAAACAAAGACCTTATTCACTTGACGCACATATTGACCTTCAATATCTACTTGCTGTTTTTAAATCAGGAGGCACAGTTCAACAAATAACCTAATAATAAATAAAAAAAAACAGTGATACACAGACATCACATGTGATGAGTTACTTTAAATCCACCAAAAGCTTCAGATAGTAATCGCACTTGTACGATTGTGTTGTTTACTTTGATAAATTATATTAATCAGTTATGTAATGACTGATATTTCCGCTCAACTTACTGTTCATTAAATTGGAACCAAGTTGGTTGAGTATCGTTTTATGTTTATTTAAATGACTTGAAACATGAGTTGAGTGCCGCTGACCGCGAGCGGTATAGGGTTGAAAGCTTTCGGGAAGTAATATTTGTAAACAATAAACATAGTTCCATTGTAAAGGTTATTTTACATTGATTTCAAAACCCATTACAAAATAGAGGACTCAATTCTGGAGAATAATTTTATTTTCTAATTTGAGTTCAAAATCCTCTCAAAATTACGAGTCCAAACGTGAAGCTATCTATTTCGAATCATCAGTCGATATTGGATATACGTAATCTTAACAAACCAATTGCTACGACAGTAAGTTAAAGTTAGACCAAAATTCAATTTTTAATCCAAAATAGACAGGGTAATTATAATATCAAACGAAAGTGAAAACTTTATGTAGAAAAAACATAGGAGTGTTACGAACGGGCATTGTCCAGAGAGGGGCGATGGGTGTTTGACCCGATAAAATATTTGCATACCCAAGGTCGAAGCACCACCTGCCGCATGTACTCACACTTAACCGTGCAATTGCCGCTCACTAATGGCGCTGTGAATGGGAAACTAATTGGCTGCTTGGTAATTTTCGGGTTATGAGTGAATGAAAAGTTTAACGGTCCATTTGTGACTTTACGAGCTCATGCATCAAGCACTGAGGATTTAGTTGTAACGGAAGCTGTTGAAATCATGCTAAGGAATGAACAAGCTCTAATAGTGCTTAAATCGTGACTTGTTCCAAGTTTCTCGACCACGTACGCCATATTATTTCCTTAAGTCTTTTCTGACAGACTACACGGAAAACAGCTCCGTAATTCGGCATTCCATGTAAATATTTTCAATTCAGATATCAAAAAGCGAAAGTATTATGTAATGTCCATCGCAATTGAGCGCTTTATTTTAATATTTGCGGCCTGTATTTGCTTTAAAACGTTCAGCGTGCGGTTTTTATGGTGAGGCTTTTTCAGCTGAACCAATAAATAAAGTTTAAATATTATGAGAACATCATCAACATGAATTGCGCCACTGAATGGTTATTATACAGTATTTATGAAAGCGTTTTGCCCAAAATAGCAGACACAGATGCTCCGGATGTCGCGACTTGCGATTATCGTTTTTAATAATATTGACAAGTTCATCAATTGTGTTAATAACTGTTTACCCGGGCAATAATGTACTCTATAAAATAAAGCTACGACTACGTTAGGGTAGTAACTGCTTAATTTACGGAGCACGTGTCGACGCTACAAAAACAGTTTCGGTTAATCTCTTCGCGTTAGAGCATCATGTCGCCTTATCACCTTTTTACAACGTAACCCGCTGTTGCCACAATATCGCGTATATTTTGAACAAGTCCCATACAAAAGTTTCTAGAGATATCGTTAGTTTACAACTAGGTATAATTCTCCGCTGCGGTGCACAGTGGCTTCCGGGTGCGACGCAGAATACCTCCGATCTTGCACCTCTGTCCCCCTGGACTCTTGCCAGAGACAATTTTAGAACAGTTTCGAGGTCTCTGCATTTTCGTCCTGATTATGCGGACGATTAATTCTGTCTATGTTGGCAGGTTTGTCGTCGTTGCGGACTTCTTATTGTTTTCGCGAAGTTCCATTGTTTGTTTACAAACTTCGTGCTATACTGTCGCGTGGGGCAGTATTAGTATTTAGATAATATGCGGCGTAATGTGTACTTGTTCTACTGAAATTCTATTGTTATAGGCAAGCTCGTCTTCATTTTTAGGGTTCCGTACCCAAAGGGTAAAAACGGGACCCTATCACTAAGACTCCACTGACCGTCTGTCTGTCACCAGGCTGTATCTCATGAACCGTGATAGCTAGTAGTTGAGCTTTTCACAGATGATGTGTTCTGTTGCCAAATAAAATAAATATTTAAGGGGGGCTTCCATACAACAAACGTGATTTTTTGCTGTTTTTCTGCTCGATGTCTAATGTTGTATAGATAATGGTACGGAACCCTTCGTGAGCGAGTCCGACTCGCATTTGGCCAGTTTTTCATTCATCAAAACATTTTTAATGTTGAAATCGCTTGGGTCAAATTGTTTTTCAGTTTGCACTGGCCATGTCTTATCATGTTCTCACAATTCCCCTGGGAAATTTTAGAAAACTTTCTCCAAAATTTCAGTCTTCACGGCCTAGTTACGTATTCCGCAAACCATTGTGATCATGTTTGGAATTCATTATACTAATTATGCACTGGATAAGTCTGACTTTAGAATAACGTCTCAAAGGTTTAAGATTTTAACCCTCACTTTCCTATTCCAGACGGAGTTATATGGCATAAAATGGCGTAAGCTCGTATGGGGGGAGACGAGCGGTGGCGGCGACGGGGAGGAGGGCGGCGCGCCGCTGGCTGACCCGGTGATCAGCAGCTACGCGCGCTGCCTGGCCGGCGACATCCTGTGCGTGTGGCGGCGGGTGCCGGCACCGCCGCCGCCCGACAACATCTATGAGATGAGCACGCCCGTGCCGCCACCCCTCTCCCTCCGAGCCGCTAAAGAGCTATGGATATTCTGGTACGGCGAAGAGCCAGACCTGAATGGTCTCGTCGCACCAGAACTGATTGCCAGCCGTGAGTATTCATTGATTTATTTAGTCATATAAGAGAAATGTTTGAAAGGTAGTTTGTAGCAAGAATTTAGACATCAAATGCAGCCTTTAAACATGACTGTACTCCTTCAATAGAGGTCATTGTGTCAAGTGCACTGTTGCACCTCTGGCCTTGACCTTTATGAACTAAGTTTATGTGCGAAACACGTTTACTTTAACACTGGAAAATTTTCAATTTCTTGAAAACCTAAAGCAGTAAAAATTCCACATTAAAATGTGTAATTATCTTTGGTATTAGATACAATCTTGTCTAATAGATAACAGTGTTCTACTAAACTAATACTTTTTACCGCCTTAGACGAAGGCACAGACATAGTTTCATAACAAAAATGTAAATAAAAAATACAAATTACACTGTGCGACATTACGCAATTTGAGTAGATTATCTTGCGTAGACTTGCGATACAATGGCTCAAGTTAACAGCTCGTTAACCAAACCGAGAGACGTTGTATCACGACAATTAACAGAAAGATTAAGATCTCGCGACGCGGCGACGTCATGCCGATGACAATAGGGAATCCAGGAAGGAACCGGGCCGGGAAGAACGGCGCAAGTAATCAACGTAATGAATGAGTCTTGCAAGTATACCCCCAGTGTTTTATAGGTTGGTCGAGACTACATTTGAATTGGAAAGTACTTTAGGTTTCTCTTTTGAAATTATTTCTTGCGAGGTAAAATAAACGGAGAGAATTTTAGGTTTTATTTCGGAATAAAAGAGAGATGTAGCCAGACTAGAAACATTGTTATTTTTTCTGAAAAAAACGACGTATCCATGACTGATTACAAAAATATGTATAGACTTCATATGTCAGAAATTGGAGCAGTTATTGAATTTTACCTCCAGACTTTTTATTAGTCTCTATTTATTTAGGATAGATTTGTTCTCAATCGCTGTAGCGTTGATTCGTTTTCTGAAACATTAGATCCTAATGTTTTTCAAGTTGTAGCTCTCAAATTGAATTTAAAATACCAACAGTAGCCTTCTATATATTCAGAAATGGCTTAAGTTGACGGCATTTCAAGTCTGAAGACTTGATTACATTTTAAAAGCATTATGTCCTAAAGTTGCCCAGGCCAAAATTCTGCTGTTTCGCTCATTCCGGAGAAGCGCTAACATAAAATTTCATTACTCTGGCAGTGGTAATCCTGGAGGAAATCTTCATTTATATTTTAGCGGTAGGTCTCGTTCATAAGCACCAGCCTGTGCGCCGCCCGCCCAATTTGCGACGAGACATGACCTCGATTTAGTCAGCCTTTTTAGTGGGCGGTTCTATGGGACACTTGCCCCTTTCATCTTAAGTAAATTCTCGGTGCTTTACTTTTCCTCATGTTTTCTCGCTCTTTTCAACCGACTTCAAAAAGAAGGAGGTTCTCAATTCGTCTGTATGTTTTTTTTTTGTATATTTGTTACGCGATTTCTCCGGCAAATTGTAAGGCGATTTTGAAAATTCTTGTTTTTGATGGATAGGGTATGCCTCAAGGGTGGTCCCATATAAATTTTATCGAAATTGATTCAGCACATTTTGAAAAAATCGACAGAAAGCAAAATAATATACATGGATGATGTTGTAATGTTCTCACCTTGTAATTTTAATCTCTGTTTTGACTGTGTTGCCATTTCTTAATGGATTTGGATGATAAGGAAGTACTAAAAAGCGAAAGATAAGAAAGCTTTTTACAAAAAAGACAACCGCCTTAAACCAAAAAGTGAAAAATAACTTTAAAACAGAACACACATGACTTTAGTTTCGGAAGTCGGTGGCAATACAAAAGAACAAATAGAACAGCCAATCGTCCGTATGGTGTCGGACGTACAGAATAGCACCATCCCATATCTTCCCATGGGTGTCGTAAGACGCGACTAAGGGACGTACCAGAGAATGGGCAGCAGCGTTCTCTGTGCATTTGTAACAACCATACTGCGATCGCCAACCCGCCTGCCAAGCATGGCAATTATGGCAAAACCCCCCCCTTGGGGGAGGCCTATGTCCAGCAGTGAACGTCTCCCGGCTGAAATGAAATGAGAACAGCCAAGCCACTGACTTCCGAAATTAAAGTCATGTGTGTTCTGTTTTAAAGTTATTTTTCACTTTTTGGTTTTTGAAGGCGGTTGTCTTTTTTGAGCATAGTAGTTTTCGTGGTCTTATTTTTCATTTCCCAGCATATTCAAGATGGCTTCCTTTGAATTAAAGGTTTTGGGATCACCAGCTACTTATGCCCTCTTTGCGGTATCAAAATTGGTCTGCCTTTTATTCCTTTCTTAATTACCTTTTGATATGGATTCTAAAAGCTTTTTGGGAACTGCTTAGATTATACTGGGTCATGGTTTAGGTTGGTTCTTAGTTTGTTTGCTTATAACGGTTTTGTGTTTAACACGAAATAAATGCTGAAATATTAACGTTTTCGTCCTGAATTCTTAAGTTAGTTCAGAATGAAAACCGTTTAGTTAGTCCAAACCTTATTGATGCAAATAATCAAGTTATTATCTCTGGAATTGAGGAAATATAGGCATGCAAAGTAATTTTAGCACTTCTATTTCCTTTACGCGGCGTAAAATAACACTAATACATCTAATATTGAAGTTAACTACCCAAACTATCCAAGAAACAGGAAAATGGTACATTCGATCTGTTGTTAATGTTATAACTTTGCTTTGAAGGGCAATTTAAGTAAATTTCTATTCACGATACTCTGTACTGAATTCAATAAGTGAAGGAGTACTTACACCTACGAAATACTTTAATGGTATTAACAGAACTATATGTAATGTTTAGTGTATATCTTTTGTTGGAGATCCTAATATAAATAAATATAAATGTTATAGAACAGGGTTCAATACCTCTTAATAGTCAATAGCACCTGATCCATTCTGATCTCATCAAAGGATACAACCCAAGTGCAACATTGTAAATGTCGTAATCTAACAAATTAAAACCTCAAGAGCTCCTAAAGGTAAATTAAAAAGAAAACTCCTTTTTATAATAATGTCCTTTATCTAGTTAAGTAAAGCTGTTAAGAGGCAAACACCTCAAGACATCTATCAAATGTTTTTCACAAAGTAATTTGCTTCAACAGGTGGTTTTGTTTCTTCACCTCAGGGTTCGCTGCGGGTTACGAATGACTTATTGCAGTCCTAGAGGCTGTCCTGGTGGGGTAAATTGGAACGATTTTTTCACGTGTTAACTTCCTAACCCGTTCTTCCAATAGGATTTTCATTTGTTGCTTTTCCACGAAAATTAGAGGAATGGCGATTCGATTGATATTTTGTCGTACGAGGGTTCTATATTGGTTTTACTTGTACGTAAGGCACGCATTTATTATTTTAATTACTTTGGCGTCTTCACATCTTTAATTAAATACCATGAAATTCATAGCAGTGTCATCCAATTGAAAATAGTCATGAAATTACGTGCGCAATGACTAATATACCATCACCATTCTTCGATCGTTGGAGTTTTCCTCTTGTACTCTTATTTAAATCTGCCAGCGCGTGCGCAACACTCGGCGCGCCCTCTAGCGGGCAAGTTCATACACGACTGGTCGAATACTAAAATAGAACGTGACATAAATCTACATAAACGGTCTTTATTTTGGTCCCCGGCCATTGTTTTGGTTTGCCGGTTATGATTATCCACACACGATGTCAACGTTTCTTTACTAATACTGGGTATAAAATAATTTATGTCCTTACTTGTATGTACCACTTTGTAAACATATCAAATGTTTACAAAGATGAATGAAAGTGAACTACTGTTGTACGCCTTTGTATTAAGTTTTGGCCGTTGCTTATGTCTTTATGGGGCTTTGTTTTGTTTAATTTAAAATTATTTATTTAACATTTTTTACGAGTGACACTGTGGGCTTTATTCCAGTGTTCTTTTACATTATGCTACCCAAATAATGAGAAAACGAACAGATGCATGTAACTAAAAGTAAACCTCACTTCTCTTTCTTCTGACCACCATGTCGAGAAATCCAGATCTATATTTGGTCGACCTTCGGCTGAAGCGTTCAGTTTTGACGCGAGCGAAGCTTCCTAAGCTTGCTTGCATGTTTTATACTTTTCCAAGCTCTCTGGCCATCCCTCGTTAATTGCTACTTCTACTACTTGCAATACACGTGTAGAATAGTAGCAGCCTACAGTTGAAACAGATCGATACACACACTGCACAGTGCACACGGTGAAGGTCAATTGATGATTGTGTAACTCGACATTGACATTGCGCTCCTAGCGAGTTTTTGAATAGTGATAATAGTCCTTGTTTACTTTTTTGGTAATACTAAACTTACTAATATTAATGATTCCAGGAGATCTTAGAAGTTCTACCCATTTGATTACAAAAATACAGCTGGTCCCATTCCTGTCCAAAATATTAAGAATTGTCTTTTGTCGCCCTTTTTAACTCCTGGTCAGTTATGAATTTGTCAAATTTTACCTGGGAAATTCTAAACAAGTTTTCCGCATCCTAGATTCACCAAGCACCTATTGTTGGTCCTCTCCAAGTTTCTTCTAACAAGCACTTTTCAAATACAGTATCCGCACAAAATAATCGTCATATTTTAAGAAATGGCAAATTCGATGACCCTTGGTGCCTGCGGTCCGGTTCGTTCGTCCGCAGTCTTATTACCGGCTACTACGGGGTCTTGCGACCGTCGTCGACTCAATTGTTTCAACCTTGCGATTCTATTAGTCAGCATACCACTCGATAGGTTGATAGCCGCGTGTTAGATAAACACAAGATTATTGCACTTTTGCTAATGTTTATGTTTGAATGTCAAGGCTTTCTGTATATACGATTTTCGTTTCTTAAAGCTTTCGTGTCACGATCGCCTAACGTAAACTAAAAACAATGGTTATTTCTCAAAAAGTCAAGACCATTCACCAAAAACTTAATAATGGTACCTATACTAACACAATGCGCTAGTTTCGGGTCGGATATGCCACAGAGGCGTTAGTCGACAGGAAAAGTTGTGTAATATCGCACCTATGTGCTAAGTAGCGGTAAACTTGTTATCCGCTCGGTTACGACCTGCTCGATACAGATGTTAAAAACTCAATGACGCTATTTGCGAGCGTGCCGCCACATCGGTACTCGTTACTTGTTACTACTCGCCCTCCACCAATCAATATCCAATTAAGTTTTCCTAAGGCTTAGAAATTTTCTTGCTTACTGGGAACATTTTCTTTGGCGTGGTGTTGTTACTTATTTACGTTTATTGCTTGGTTTATCCAAGGTTTTGTACGTAGATTTGTTGAGACCCGGTCTCGAAGCTTACTACAGAATTCCTGCCCAACCAACTTTTCGTCTTATTTTCCGAATAAATAGTTGGTTTCATTGCGATCTTTTTGCCTGACTTCAATATACAAACAATAAGAATATTGTCCGACGTAACATCGCGGCCTGTGTCTCACAATTGAACCGAGCGTGGGAAGCCCATATTATCTGCTACCATTTCTATAGGGTTTAACTACATGTTACATGCTAATATGCCTCAGTAAATGCTGTCCTATCGTCGGTCAAAGTCCTCTCACTCATGTCCTTGACGTATTAAAGGAAGTGCTTTCAGATCAGCCTCACTGTCGTGGCTACTGTACAAGAGTACATCAGCATGGCATGTGGATGTCGCTTGTTGAAACGTTGCCAACTTTGCGAAAGGGCTGGTTCTTGGATGTGTGTATCAATAAATTCAATTAATGGTATCGATATACATACAAATAGATTGTTAGTCCTAAGTGTTCTTCTGGGAAAAAATATTTGCTCAGTGAATTTCTCCGTAGGGTTTGCAATTAAATTCAGTACATAAGATGCCATTGAAGCGCCATTATCAATTCCCAAACCATATTAACATTTAACGTGCGTTTTGCGTCAAAACAAATATTTGGTTTTCCAATGTATTCGCACATTGATGTCGAGCTATTTTGGAGTGGAAACACCCGAGGATCCAGCTAAAAATAAGTTCGTTATTGCCACGATAAATCTCTCCCGGTCACCCAGTTTCCGCTTATATGGAAACGGGTACCGCAAGGACGTCCTGGCGACGTTTCAGTTCATCATGTATGCTTTATTGTACCTACGCAATGTCATTTACATGTACATATATAAGCCGCTGAATTGGTGTAAATATCCTTTGAGATTAATTTGATCATTGCTGAAGTTAATCATGTTTAAAACATGTTGACTCTCATTAACAAATGAGCTTCCCAAACCAGGACAGCGTTTAAGCGGATTTATTTGTAGCGTACTCCCAAACGTAAACTGGTTTCGCTCATTTTAAAACAGGATCAGTTGCATATTTGACAATGTTCTGGCGGGATCGTCTGTTCGCAGACTTTCTTGTTACTTCGTACATTTTCGTCGTGTATGCAACTGCACTTGAAGGTCGTAGCACGTTCTGTCGTACGCGCGACTGCCGATAGACGGAAATAGCCGGACGTATGGCAATTTCCCGTTCGTACCGGCCAACGAAATACGTTTGACTTCACAATTGATTACCTGATAGAGTTGTGAACTTGGACATTCAAGTTGGTTATTGAGCGTCACTGTTTTGGGCTTTGCGTTTTATTGTTTCCGGGCAAGAAATCCCAGTCTCAACATTATATTTTGCTGAACAAAATATAATCTTGCTAACCAATTGTTCTTATGTATACGACTTGACTTCTTAAAGTTTCCCTGTTGCAACCTCAAAGGTGAAGTTCTTGTTAGTGGCCTTCTCAATTTAATAGAATGTTGCCCCGAAATGAAGATATGTTGCTATCCCTATTAACAATAAGTACCAACACCGTAACGCGCAGCTTACCCTTATAAAAACAGTGATTAACACGTCTCGGCTGCATATCGGTCGTTTCGATCTCCCTTTAATATTTAACCGTCCGGTGGCGGTTATAATTTTAGCGGGTACAACAGTTCTACCGTCGTACGTGAGCCTATTTGCGCGGAGATTAACGGCCTGACCCGCCGCCGGCGGACGCGACAGCGGATAATCTGTTTAGGCCAACCCCGCGCCGCGTCAGAACGACGCCGGGGGATGCAAGGGGGTCGATTTGTGGACGCGGATTTTTTTTTCGTTGTTGAGACCGTATTCTTTTATTTTTCGGCAGCGATATCTGAAAAGCGGAATGACGGTAAAGATTTTTATTTGAAAGAATTCTACGGGCCTTCTATGGCGCTTCTTATGTTAAAATTATGGAACCTTCAAGAAACTGAACGTTCTAGTAAACATCCCACAAAATCATGTTACCAAGGATCTGGAAGTCTGAAACTTACAAAAATGTTACTCATTGTTTATTATGAATATTTAATAGCTTCCGAAGATACCCGAAAGCTACTTGGTACATTATTCGGGTGAGGCACATGGGCCAGGGGTAAGGGCGGGTACAGGGGTGCAAATGTCACGTTACCCACCCCGTGTGGGCGTGCTTGCGACTCCTCAGATGGAACAGCTCTATCGCTGCGCTAATGAAATTAATAAAGGTCACGCTAGCCCTAGATTTGCTTATTTATTCAGTTACTAAGCCATTGCAGTAATATTGCCAAGAAAAGAGGTAAAGCTAAGTGCCTAATCTATTGAAGTTCAACTACTTGTCAACACGGTTCCACCCACATTGTGCGTAAAGTGACCGATTAAATTATTTTGTTAACTTAATGACAGCAATGACTAATAGTATTTCCATTGAGTAAAATATATTCATAATTCACTGTGCCTAGTATATCGTAAACACATTATGTTAACCCAATTTAATGAAATATAATTTGCGATTCCGAGTGATTTATCGCAGTCATTTCTATGAAATCAAATTGACCGTCCAATTACTGGTCTATCTCAACACCTGGCGAGCTGGCGCATGTAAATAGCGGGGAGGTGGGCGACGGTCGGGTTCAAGGGGTGTCAAGGTGCACCCCCGTGAGGTCCGCCCCCGCCTTAATTATTAATACACCAGCGATATACTTGCCACTTTATCGCTCGCCCTGATCACACCGACACGCTTTTGTATCTCGAACATTTATTTGGATGAGAATATCGCCATTTTCACGATAATGCCTGTCCAAACTGCCGGTTTTTCGCCTCATTTCCCCCAATAACAATGTTTTCCGTAAATAGGAATGTGCTCGCCTTTATTTGTTCAGAAACTTTGTTTTGAATTCAAACTATTGTTGACCAGCAGAGACAAACATTTCGCATAATGAGTTAGTTTAGTTGTGTCAGTAAAAATATCGTTGTGGATCCCGAAAAGCTTTTTGTAAAACCTTAATATTTCCACACATTGAAACAGTGACACATTAGAAAAGCTTTCCCCTTGCTTACACATGCCGTCCGTTTACCATGTTGTCGGTCGTCGTAGCCTTGCGGAAACCCTTGAACAATACGAGGACAAGGGTTGGGAAGCGGGCGGTGTTTGGATCAATCACAGGGTGCTCGCGGTCGCGGGCGCGGATGCAAGCGCGGGCGCGGCCTTCTATCGATCCCATCCGCTGTCCGCCTATTGGCCAGCTCAACCCCCGCGAGCCCCACGCCCTCACGCACCCGATCTAATGTACGTGACGACCACGTGTCCAGCGACCTTCACGGAACCGTAGCAACACAAATAGTTGTAACACACACTTGTATGAAAATATGACTTTTGTACCCGCTACGTGCCGTTGAATATTTTAATATTCGGTAACAGTATTCAGCCTGACCTATTAATGTCTTAACTATTAGTTAGTGTGGTATAGCCCCACCCTAGTTAATTAATTAGATTCTGAATGAATTAATAAATTGATCTGAAGAGTTATAGAATATAACCTCATTACCACAACCATGTTAATGACGTCTAGAAATTAGCATATTTAGGCTATTCGTTGAAGAAGAAAGCCTGGTCTCGGTCCTGCTATTTATAAAATTGAGACGGTACTAAATTGTTCTAACCTTTTTCGCAAAGCTAACTAACCCAATATACTACTACAATAACAGTAACTTACTTTGAGTCAGATTACAATCTTATAATATATTCAATTTGATTTAATAAGATTTACGATAAAACGGCAAATTCAATTCACTTTCGATTACAACGTAGACTCTACTGCAGAAATCTCAAAAAGTGATACATCATCGCATAAAAATATGGACATAACCGTGTGCCGGGGCATCATAACAGTGTATACAAACAGCTCTTCGATGGCGACACGCGATAAATTAGGTGTGAAGACGGCGATAAGTGCACGTCGCACGTACCGGCGCGCGCTTCCCGCCCGGCCCGGCCCGCTGATCGATACCACCCCCGCACACAACACACCGATTTGTGTACAACCCCGCAGCCACACGGTTATTGATATTCATCTTTGGATTACGTCAAACTTTACCTTGAGAAAAACTATGCAGTAAGGTCCTTCTGCGAGGGATTTGACTACTGTGTGGTTTTTCAGTATCCCAACGACAGTCGGGCCAAAAATATAAAAGGTCAAACCTCCATTGCTTGTGTACTTTCAACGAAACTCGAGCGGGTATTTAGATATTTCGAAAAATTCCATTGAAGAAATCTACGAGTTAGAAAGTAGCAGGAGTCGAATCAAGCTCTCGTTCCGAAGAGCCAATTGATTGAATGCAGGATCTAAGTCTTAAAGTTCAAAAATATTTCAAGTTGTGTATATATGCCATTTTGTAGTTACTGAAAATAGCAGTAGATCGACTTTGCCTCGACCCTGTAACCAATATCGGTCCGAAATCTTTCAAACAAACACGTTAAACAGCC
Organism: Charanyca ferruginea; assembly: GCA_947361185.1. NCBI lineage: Eukaryota > Metazoa > Arthropoda > Insecta > Lepidoptera > Noctuidae > Charanyca > Charanyca ferruginea. Next base: position 25,832,250 of record OX376064.1, on the reverse strand, counting down.
AAAGCTTCGGCACCGACTCGATCGAACGACGAAGACAGCCTTATAATAACCGATATATCAATGATTACATAGCCTTTATGGCAGGACCGTGTCGCACAGGCGATCATACGCGCCATCTGCCGTCTGCCCCCGTAACATCATGTTTTCTTGGCCTGAAGCCAATGTCTAGTAAAATTTCCCAAGTTCATTGAGTAGGCCAATACGAACTCCACTTTTAGTGCTATTCTTTGAAACTTTCTTCGGCGCAGTTCTATTCGATACTTTGTTTTCATGACTAAACATTATTTGTTATTGTTTGTGATGCATCTGTATTATACGAGTAATAAGCTCGCATTGACCCTCTTGTTATTTTGTCTTGACTAGTTTTTATGATAGCCTGATTTGTGCAATCCCGAATTTTAGTGTCAATTGACCATTTGCCTTTTTTTATTCATCCATGCATTGGGTAATAATATTCTTAAGCTCTATAAATCAGGTCCCTCTTCATTCATCAAGTTGGCAACAAAGCCGGAATACGTCTAGACGACACCAGAGTAGCGAGAGACGGCTAATTTGCCGATTAATGCACGCCAACCAGCCAAAGCTTAGTGCCATCCGGGGCACGTACTTTGTCTTAATCCAGCCCTAATTCACGCACCAACTACCATGACTTTCCTCTATGAATACCACTTAGTTACGACCACACCCAAATGTAAAGTAACGATGATATGCATAATAGCAAATCTTTTGTTAATCAAAGGTTACACAACGTCAACATTGATATAAATCGTATCTAGTTGTCAGAATGTATCAAGCACTACGTCTTGTTACTCTTATTTAAACGTTTCAGTAATGCGAACGCAACAGGTTGTTTTGTAGGCTAATTGTGGACGCAATTAAATCGTTTCTTTTCGCCTTCGCCATGGAGGACGCCTCGTTATCCGTAACGAGCCTCACTCTAGATCTTTTTGTTCATGCAACATTGTTCACTTTAATTCTAATTGTCTCATCGATGCTGTCCTACTCTTTTTCGATGTTCGCCGTCGATTCCTCTGATCGCGATCCTTAAATCCTTCATAATTGGCGTATACTTTTTACGTACATTATCGGTACCATTTGATGTATCGAAATATTTGAGTTTTTACTTTCATATCGGCAGACGGGTGAGATGACCGGCTCTGTAACCCGTCGGGCAGGGTTTGCCCACGGTCAGTGCGGCGCGACACCTGATCTTTGCTGCACATGTCCTGTACGTGTTACGCGTTATATAGACAGATGTTCAAGGACTACCGGGAGCTGGTTTTAGTGCACCGCTTCACGGCTTTTGTACGCTTAGATAAGTTTTGCATATCTTTTATACACATTGTCCTCTTTTACAACCTGAAGAGCTTTTAGCGAACACATTTCGTATCTGAGGCCCAATGTAATTGGCCGACAATAAATGTATCGTGCGCGTGCGCCGTCTCGTCGCCCGAATTCCTGACAATGGGCCTGTTGATGGCCGTTTACGTGTTGTCCGCCTGTCACTGAACTCTACTGTTTTAAATTTCAACCGACGTGCTTAAACAGGTTTCGGTTACTTTTTGTATTTATGATTCTCCTATTTGAAGGCTGGACTACCGAGTTACCTTTTGTACGGAAAGTGTTATTATGTTATATATTAGTCCTCGAAGTAATGAGCGCAATGAATTTGATTATCGCAATTGACTCACGATTCCAATATTGTTGATAGGTTTGGTCGATCATGTTTGGCCTTTCCGCAATGCCATTATCCACGATCGATTTGTGTGGGAATGCATGTAATGTCGTCAGTGTGTGACGGTCACCATATGAGGCCGTGCTCCGATGGTGCCCCGCGCCGTGTCGAATGGACTAGATGAATTATTTCACCTCGAGCTGCGGTGGCCGGGGCGCAGTCGTTGACCCGCAATGCGCCCGTTTGATGTCCATGGTATGCCCCCCACAAATAAGGGTTTCTGATCGGTGAATCATGCCCGAAATATACACTTGGGAGCAAATAAATCGAGCCACTACCTTTTTTCACGTAAAATGGTAAATATTTTTGGTAATATGGAACGTATCAATTCGAACTATATATCGCCTAAAAGTTTAGTTAATAACCTTTACAATGAGGGTAAATTATTGAATAATAACCTTATTGAATGATAAATTATTGGCTCTGCAAGAAAAATGGTAATTTTGATAGAAAATTTAGTAGGGCTAAAACAGTCCATAAAAACAATAAAAAACAAAATTATTGCAAAAAAAATATTCTTAATAACTGGTATTACCCCCCCGGGCCCTGATACATTCTTGTAGCCTATTAGTCATCGATCTGATCAGCGTTACGATGACATATTGTGGTATGTTCTCCCACTCTTCAAGCACAGCGACTTTAAGCTCGGGAATGGATGAAACAGCGGGAACCCTGGCTCGGACTCTCCGTTTTAGCTCGTCCCATAGGTGTTCGATCGGGTTCAAATCGGGACTTCGTGCTGGCCATACCATTTGTTGAATCCCGATCGCAGACAAGTATTCCGTAACGATCTGCGCGGTATGAGGTCTCGCATTGTCATGCATAAACAAGAAATTTTCTCCGACAAAACCAGCATACGGCATTACGTGGTTTTCAAGAATGTCAGTTATGTATCGGTCAGCTGTTAATCCACGTCTACCACTGCCATCGTTGGCGGGGTCGACGAAGACAAGTTCCATTTTTCCGTCTAGAGAAATTCCTCCCCACACCATACAAGAACCACCACCAAAACTCACCGTTTCTCGAATGCAACATTGGGCAAATCTTTCACCAGGACGTCTATACACTCGGTTTCTCCCGTCATTGCTAAAAAGACAGATTCTTGACTCGTCAGAAAACAAAACTGACCTCCAGTCTTCTAACGTCCAATTAATGTGTTCTCGAGCAAACTCCAAGCGAGATCGGCGATGAGCTACAGTCAATTTTGGGCCAGTTGCTGGTTTGTGTGATGTTAAATTTCGTTCTTTTAGTCTTCGTCTCACTGTCCACCTACTGATTGCGACTCCTCGAACGTCACGTAACGCTTGCTGTAGCTGAACAGCATTAAGTCCACGGTCGCGCAACGAATTGGTTGCAATAAAGCGGTCGTCACGTTCTGTTGTTGCCCGTGGTCGGCCAGTTCCAGGTCGCCGAACAAAAGCACCAGTCTCCAGATACCTGCGGTATACCCGCTGTACCTTTGAACGACTCAAATGAAGTCTGCGTGCCACTTCACGTTGTCCGTGTCCAACCTCAAGTAAAGCTACAACTTGGGCAGCTTCCGTCGGTGTAGTATCCATTTTATCAGGTTATTTTGATTACACAGACACAGATAAAGACAACAATAACAAGTAATATGGGTATGATTAACAAAAACCTCAAATTTAATCTTTTCTTAACAGAGTACAATAAAAATGTCATAAGCAAATTAAATGCGATAATTTTATTCTACCCTTTAAACTTTAATAAAAATGAAATTTTGACAACTAACTACCCTCATTGTAAAGGTTATTAAATACCCTTTTAGGCGATATATGTTTCGAATCGATGCGTTCCTTAATACCAAAAATAATTACCATAATGCGTGAAAAAGGAAGTGGCTCGATTTATTTGCTCCCAAGTGTATTTTGTCTAGCCATTTTTCTGTCGTGACGTGCAATTTCTGTAGACCTCTTGTTCCACTCTTCAATACTTTCAACATATTTGTTGAGACATGCTTTTTAGCAAATGTAGTATATATTGATTTGTAGTATTATATTATTTCATTTTAAGATAAAACTGTTATCTGTGGCAACAATATTGTAATATTTCGATAGTGTTATCTAATACAAACATTAAGTATCTCACCACGGATGATCTGTTTGTGATGAGGTAGTGTAGATAAGGTTGGTTTCTTCCGTGCGTCAGTGCGTACGGTACGTAACCCAAGTATCGTACTGGTGTAATCACTAATCATTCCATGTATTTGTCCGCACGTAACACTAAACACAACAAGTACAAGGAAGCTTCGCTTTCGCCCTAAAATTACCATATCGTTCCGCTTGGTCAAATGAATCAAGAGAGTGGGGAAATGGCCCGTTAGGTTTATTAATTAGCAGTTAGGGTTGCGTGGGTTGAATGCGCGCGCGTTGTCGATGCCGTCGCGGTTATTGTGGGAATCGACTCAAGTACTCTATGCTCGACTGATACGCACGCACCGAACTTTCTAACACCAGAACGATTTGATTGTAACCATGCCAAACGTTTGAATTAAACACAGAAGAAAAGCAACTCACTTATTCACATCATTATTTAACTGCGACACCACGAATGTGAGCAATGCTCGCTCAATCTAGTGGTATACTTTAAACAAGCATTCCTACTATCCGTAGTGCTATACCGTTACTATTTCAACATAACAACCACCGCTACCCGTAATGCATCTCGACCATTGAGTGCTTGCACCGAATCAAATGTTGCCAACTCATAACAATGTCGTCGATGTACGTAAGTTTTGCAATCTGCGTGGGCTTGCTTCGAGGCCGTGGGAATCGCAGCTTCCTTGCCGAGTTGAAGACGCAACACTGTCATAGTTTATAACGGTGCTACCCCGCCACCAGATGGAAGGCTCTACATACGCTTTAGGAGATCGTTGTCAACGTATATTCGAGCTTTAGACTATAGAGTGGATGAGTGTGATTTTACCGCGACGTTGAACAATAGTGAATGTGGAGCAGGTCAGGTGGTTGTATGTGATGTAACTATGTAAAGAGTGCGCGTAAGAAGTCGGCGGCGCGGGGTTGTTGAACGTACGGTGCGTCCGCGCGTTGTTCGGCGTTTTATTAATAAAATGCTCGTGACGTGTATCGATGGGCGCGCACCGGATCGGGCTATTTATTGATGCGCGTGCGCACCGCCCGCTAGCCGCGTATCGATCAGTAGCTCTCTCTATCAGCCGCATCATTATTTTCCAATTTCAAACACAAATACGACCAATGTCTTGGTGTACGCCTTCGTTCCGTACCGTTATTATCGATTCGTCTCACTTAAGTCATGTCTGACACCATAACAGTATTGCGCGTTGTCCATTATAGATTGCGACAAACGCCTCTGATGTATTCGTGATTCTATACTATTGTATTTCAAAACATTCAATCGGTTTTTTATTCTTTTTATTGCAGCGCGCGGCTCATTATAAATGCGAAAGTCTGTCTGCATATTTGTTACTCGGATTTCATCTCACCTGGGCTGTGGGCAACACATGACGTTGGAATTGCACCGAGAAGAATATCTTATTAACCGGTTATTACCATCAAGCAAGACTGTAGTCGCAAACGCGAGCATAATCGGAATTTAAAAACGAAACTGCCATAGAATCTTTTTATTGCTCATTCTTTTTCGTATTACTTACTGCCATTGTTGTGCTGTATCATGATAACTTTGTTATAAAATGTATCCATGAACCAGTTAATAAAACCAAAACAATTTATAACTCGCGAGTATTGTTTCAAACGATGCCCCCAATCCTCCCCACATCTAAGTCGCGTCGTTACCCGTCCTGACATAACCATTAGCCATCAAGTGGTGTGTCGAGTAGAAACAAAAGCGCGAGGGTGGGCCGTGCAGCTGCGACGCTATGAGTCTCGAGGCCAGCTCCCCGCAGATGCCGAGATCCGCCCCACGACATCTACCAACAACCTACCCGATGGGAACGTGCGTCTTTATCAGTATTAGGCTAACTGTCTCCGTTCAATTTGGTTCCTATATCTACTGTCTGGAGTACGAAAGGCGTGGTTTATTGATCTGCATGCCTATTTGCAAACCATCATCCGTTTTCCTGTCGTTATTATTCGCAGAATTACTTTATCTTATCACAGATTTAAATTAATATTTATCAACGAGTATCGCACGTCTAAAGTCAACAAACTAATATCCGCATCAATGATAGCTCGATACAATAGATTGGCAGTGCGAATCTGCTCAGTGGAGGGTAGGGCTTAAGGGTCCATGAGGCCGCGGGTTGCGGGCGGTTCGTGACGTCGACGGGGCGACGCGCTTGTGACGTCACGCGCGCACGTGGGTGTGCGCAAGCGAGACAACAACACAAGCACCGCACAGGAGGGACCAAGCCCTACCCGCTGCCGCAGAGGGCGCGCGCGAATTGACAGATTTCCACGCGCTCGATACGATCTTGAATTACATTATCAGGCGGCGCCGAACCGGGTTAAATGCCCGTATCCGCCTATTCAACCCGCCCGCTCTTTTTAACAAGACTTTTGTAACCTTTCTCGATTGTTTCTTTTGTGAAACGCAGAGCTACCTAGATATCCTTCGATTAGATGGTGTAACAACCGGTTCGGCAATGTTAACCCGCACATAAGTAGATGTCGGATTGGCAGCGGGTGCGTGGTTGTGGCGGCGCGACTCCCATGCCCGGTGTGTCGAGGCGAATGTTACCGCAGCGGTTAACCTCGCCCGCCGGTGGTTGTAAACAAAGCGCGCGGATTTGAACGCGACGTTGCCATGTCGCACCGCCTGCCTATGTATGTGTAGCTGTCACTGATTGTTTACTATTTTCCGGCGCCTGTGACTACAGGTTTTTTTTATTTTTTTTGTCCTGTTTTCATTCATAATACTAATGTAACATGTAATAATGGTCACATTTTTTGGTTTTTGTTTTAGAACTTCTTAATTAAGTCTTGATTTATAATTATTGAATATTTAGTCATGATACTCAAAGGTTCTTTACAATAAAATAAACCAAGAAAAATTAAATTATTAAAAGAAATATTTACACCTGTCTACGCCGAAGGCATAATAAATAGTCATTCAATGCAGCTACTCCGTGTTTTACTTGCACGAACACGATGCTCATGTCTTACAAGCTGCCTAAAGAGGTGCTGTCTGTCGTGCACAGGGTAACCAGTCTTAAATATTTTCTATTTGCATTAATTAAATAATATATCAACTTAACAATCATTAAAATCTCTATTAAGTCTTTTAAGTCAACACTATGGAGTCTACTAAACTACGGATGTCAAAAGCATCGAAAGGACCAGATAATTGGGTGACTTTACGCAGTGGCGCAAAATTAAAGCAGTCAGTGATGTTGCGAAAGTGTGCTCTTAGTAGAACACAGCGACGTGACAAGGAGATTGTTCCAAACATTGCGGTGCGAGAGAGACGCAGCGAGTGCACCGCAGACGCAGCGCGCACTCCGGCCGCGGCCCACGGCCCACGTGCCGAACGATAATGTTGTTGCGCTGTCACCGACGCAGATAAATCTTCCCGCTCTACTGTCTACTTGCTACCAGCCGATCGTTAAATATCGTATTTATTGCCTGCGACACGCTCAATTTACCTCACCTACCCACTATATTATAGCGTCTTAGACAAACCTTTCGTAAGGATCATGACAAATGCTCCACAAACCCCGCGAGCTTCCTTTATCAGTTCACATTCAATGTTAGAGTCGTCGTCTGTTATCAGCTTGTTATCGCCGACATTAACCGCAACGCGGCAGCAAACAAATAGTACTTAGGCAACAATAGTGATAATCGTATGGCGATTACTGCGCTCACACTGCCTGGTGTGGAGGCGGGTAGCGCGGCGGCGCACGTCGTCTGCCCGCTATCGATCCCGGCGCAAGGTAGTGCCAACCACCGCCGTTACACCGCGACAAAACATGCGACCTTGAACCTTAAACTATCTTCCTTATTGCACTCAAACAAATGCACACAAACACTAAAACAAACATTAGCCGACCGTGCGTTAGTAAAACACTAATAAGATTACCTTAACGAGACGCAGACTGCCACAAATTGGTACAGCGAAATGTTCAACCACAATGTTAAGTAACAAACTTTTAGGAGGTTTGTTTTTTGAAGAAACTACTTACTAAAACTATAAATTAAAGAGCAATGTCGAAAGCGCTTTCTGCGAAATCACGTAGTCATAACCCAAGGAAACCTGTCAAACGTCGAATTTCATACGGCAATAACCTTCGAAGGAAGAAAATAAAGTTGTGTTCCTTTACTCCAAAATTCCATTGACATCGACATCGATCGATGCTGAAATCCTTGGTGGACCTCAATCGCGATGGTACCACGGTGCGGGCGGAGTCGTGACTTGCTCCGGTATCCGAGCATATCGGTATTCGTATACAGTAATCGTACCGTTTGTTGCGTTAACGGCCTTGGGAGATGAAGTCGATGGTGCCGAACCGACCGGCTCAATAATAATTGCAGTGCCTGTACGAGTAACACCAGCATACATACTAGCGGTACTCATGCTAATTACCCCATTTATCGTGAATCTATGCCCCACCACACCTGTACTAAGGAGTTCTTGAATTAAATTATTCACGTAATTAAAACTAATGGATTTTGAAGCAACTTCTCTTGCTTTAACGTAAAAGAATATTAAGAAAATATTTATGAACGACAACCGAGCGAGGTAAACCTGAGAAGGCCTCGACAGTCGTACCGATCCCAAGAAAATCCAACGAATCATAGATGACACCTTCATTTGTTACGGCCAGGTTACTGCCTAGCCGTGCCACTAGATGCCCTTGAGTTGCCACTTCAAGACTAGTTTTCAGTCAGTCATTAATTTGAGTAACTAAAATTATGACGTTTTGAGGCGTAACTCCAGTTGAATATCCTTATTGTAGGTACCTCCATGTGTTTTGACGCTAATATTACGTAGAGTGACTTTATCTAAATGTGTTATCTACATTAAAAGTACCTAAATAGCTACCTAAAGCTCAACCCAATAAGCAGATGCTTCTATGTAAAATAATTAATAGAATCATTAGTGTCCTAATTGTGGAAAAACTAGTTTAAATGAGACAGACGCGATGGTACGCTTACACCTGGAGCATGAATGTCAAGGCTGAACGCTTGGAAACGCTCCAGTAAGACAGCAACTAACACCGAAAAACGTTTGTAAAACTTCTCAGTTGTATACTATCAATGTATCGCGTTAACGATAACCCGCAGTAAAAAGTGTAATAACTCATTAACTTAGAGTTTGGTTCAGTTTCATCTGGCATAAAGGCTGCTAAATTGTAAAGGTTTCATTTGAAGAATGTATAATTTTAGTGACTAGTATAGACCTTTTGTATATCCTTCATTGTAATGTTTTGAATATAAAATTCAATGTCAATTAAATAGTTTGCGGGCGCTAAGCAACGCTCGCATGTGTGTCGTGTGCGGCGCGCGCTACAAACACAAGCACGTGCGCTGAGCGGCGGAATGACGTCACACAGGTCGCCCCCGCCCCGCCTCCTAGCTAGACAAGGACGGCGATATAGCAACGGAGCGGCAACGTCGCGCGCGCCGTTTTGTTTTCGCATCTAACGTCGGTGATAGGCCGAGTTTATCTTCCGATTGCGAATGCAACAACAGCTATTTCTAGCTTTACTTACCACATTGCAACAACCAGATTGTATCGCTTCTCAACTCTACGTTCCGCTATTGTAGACATTTTCATTGTCATTTCGACCTTGAATGTTTATTCAGTTTTTAAACGATAATCGTTTAAAGGGTTCAATAATTAATTACACAATGATCGTAATAATATACGCAGCATCTAAGACAACGGCAAGATTGAACATCTAAGATAGCGAGATCAGGGTTAATACAAATGCGATGCTTAGGATAGCTAGCGCTAGGATTTAAGCTCAGGCTTAAATCCTAGCGGTCTAATTTTTATAGATTTTTTAAACTCAAAGTTTACGACCATTTTCTTTTATTTTCAGAAGGTGACCAAGGATCGTGGGAGAGTGGACTCTCTTACGAATGTCGCTCGCTGTTGTTCAAGGCTCTTCATAACCTCATTGAAAGGTAAAATCATTAAGACAACATTAATTAAAACTCATCAACTAAGTAATCAAAACAACGAGTATCAATATTATCTACTGAGGTCTTCAAATCGTAGGTGTAAAGCGTTAGCCAATCTACTTCGGGCGTATTGATTTTACTTTATTACAATTGGTCGGCTCAAACGTTACACGATTAGCATTCACAACAAAAACTTGCTTGAAAAACCCGTACGGTACTAACAATACCAACAAGTAACTTGTTAATCATTGCCGATCGAGTATACAATTTGAACTCGATGATGCGTGTCACACAGTCAACGTCGCGCGCGCATTAGTTCCATTGCGTCTCGCGAGCTAATTACTCGTGATTTATTATGAAATCATTCCTATTGACCGCTCCGTACATGCTTCTTGAACGTTTACAAAGACATTCATATTCAAAGTCGTGTATACGGTAGGTGTTCCGCAAGGGACAATACCTGGTCCTTTATTATTCGTATGCCATGCATTGGTCACTTCGGAAAATTAAATGAATGTTTAATTTGTAATTATCATTAACTCGTTGTAATGCCTTCGCTATAAATGCTATAATTATTTATGTGTACTTAATCTGAAGTTGTTAATTGTAATTTATTAGATTCTAGATAAAATCAATTACTCATATTATCTGAAATATCGCCGATCTAATGACTATTCTATTAGTTTCATATTACCTATCTACTGTGATAAGAACTGCCAGTATTCGCAAGCTCGAGGTAGCAAAATACATATATCTCTAAAGTTTTATCTAACGTCAATTTTGTTGTGCTATTGTAAATATTCCACCTGCGGAAGAGTCAGAGTTGATCAGGCTTTAGATATTTGACACAAAAAACATAATTTATTAACTGATTCGCGTTACCGTTGCCAATCACCTTGCGTCTTTAGTTGTCTAACCAGAAACTTTACTAATTAGTGCTCATCTCAACTTGATAAGTAACAAGCACACAACGCCAAATCTATTCCTGATTCGGATATAACTGCAATACTAATAATAGTGATTTAAAGATTTCGGGAAACAGACCTTAAGACTTCATTATATTTCTTTACACAAAAGAATTCTAATTCTAAATTCACGCTACACTCAAAATAGTGGTTCAATTAATACAAACGAAATGAGACTGGTAATTAGTAGCTGTTTACTCAGTTGCAATTTGCGCGCCTAAAATTGCACCCGGTGGTGCAGGCGCATCGGAATCGCTCGTTGCAGTTCGTACGAGACGAAGCTCGAAGGTCGGGGCGTTCTAATGTCGTTGTTTGCCGCGTTTTATTTGGACGCCCGTTTAAATTCCCGCCGTTATTCATACTATTGTTTCCTTATTCACTATCGGGTGTGTAATGATGCTAGTTGTATTTTTGGTAGATGATACGCAGCAACCATACACCATACTGCGATCGCCAATCCGCCTGCCAAGCGTGGCGATTATAGTAAAATCCCCCCTTGGGGGAGGCCTATGGCCAGTAGTGGACGTCTTTGGGCTGAAATGATGATGATGCTACGCAGTATACAAAAAGCAATATTTTGTGCTGCCTCTGTCGCTCTGTCTAATGTTTTTCCTACTGTACGAATAAATCAATCTCGTTTTAATTTATAATCGATACAATTTAAGTTATTTCTAACATTTGGCATTTTTAATACCACTTATTGTAAAATCGTTGAACTGAATTGTCAAGGTAACAAAGTCTATAAAAATTGATTTTAAATTATATTGACGACTTCTTAATGGAACAAATCCGATCGTCACAGACCATTTAACTATTCAGTTTACTTTAAAAGTTTTATTAATTACATTTGAAATGTAACGTGACTTATTGCCTTTATTATTCATAATTTTAATATTTTAATAACATAATTAGAGTCATTCAAAATTTTGGTGAGTCATAGCGTTCAATGACAAGGACGATTTAGACAAAATATAGTAATTTGTTGGATTTCAATCTGAGTGGTTAGCGAACTAAATGATTCGTGTTACTGTGTTTTTTAGTGTTGTGATTGGACAGATTTATAATACAACTGTACAACCAACCTTTAGTGTGTTGTGTTTTAAAGGATTATTCTATACGTTCTCCTCTATATTTTTATTCGCTACCTAGACTAGACCATTACTGTAAGCACGTAGCAATAAAAACAGTTGAGTTACAATAGCTGTTCCGACAGATTTGGTTCAAACTTTACTGTTTTATCGATTCCTTGGAGTGCATCAGTAACTATTCAAACACTTCTCTATGTAAGACCACATATGACGTAAGTGGCGCATGCATCGCCATCACGCGACTCCGTGTCGGGAGCGGTGAGCGACGGAATCTCGGCGTATGAACGAAATCCAGACGAGTCGTTGACCCCCGTGTCGGCTCGCGGCGCGTCAAAGAAACAATGCGTCGGTGAACCGGGGATGCGCTCCCGACACTGCGACAATATACACACTCGTTCAGCTTGACGATTTTAAGGTAGCAATCGTGGATTGAGGATCGTTTACAAGTCGTAACTTCGGCTGTTATACGATTAGACCCCCAAACACGATACCGTCAGCTTTTATTGTGTATAACTGGGCTTTATGATAAGAAGTGTCTTTAACTGCATCCTATACAAGGATTCATTTAATATTATTTAAAAAAAATACATTTTCTTTAAGATCTATGCTTCAAGCTGAAGACATTAGTGCAAGTACAATAAGATATGGTTTTAAAATATTTCTAAAATGTTGCGAAAATTTAAAATGGTTCGGAATGTTGGGCAGTAAATAAGACGGATGAAAAAAGATTGCACGAAGCGGAGATGAGAGTGTTGAGTTGAATGTAGGTATGGGTAGACTGACCAGAATGGATACGTTGAGGAATGAGTATATTAGAGGAAGTTTGAAGTTGCACCAGTGACGGAAAAGTTAAATGGCAATCGTTTGTCTTGGTATGGACATGACAAGACAAGAGTTAAGAATATAAATGTGGGTGGTTGAAAAAGGAGAGGAAGGTCAAGGAAAAGACGGATGGGTGGATTGTGTGAAGAATTAAATAACAGAAAAGGGAGTCAGTGCATCATGACGGTTCATCATCATCACTTCAGCTTAGTTTGGTCCACTGTTGGACATAAGCCTCCTCCATGGCGCGCCATTTTTCCCGGTCCTCTGCCTTCCGCATCCAGCCACCACCGGCTACCTTCTTCAGGTAATCGGGCTGGAGGGCGCCCCACGCTGCGTCTGCCGATTCGCGGTCCCCACTCTAGGACAAGTTTGCTCCATCGGCCGTCGGTCCTGCGACAGACGTGACCAGCCCACTGCCACTTCAGCTTGCTGATTCTGCGAGCAATGTCGGTGACTAGTTCTCCTCCGGATTTCCTCGTTGGAAATTCTATCCCTTAGAGAAACTTCAAGCATTGCTCGCTTGCGATTGCGATTGCTTGCATGACGGTTGATAGGTCGGAATGAAAACTTGTTGCGCCTACCCGAAGTAACATGGACAAGAGCAGGAAGATGGATGTATTTGAAAATGTTATCAAAACAAAAAACCTTAAGTGGAATACGTGACATCTGCAACCTTCAATCCATACTTCCATACTAATATAAATGCGAAAGAACTCTGTCTATTACGCTTTCACGATGAAACGGCTGAACCGATTTTAATGATATTTGGCTTGAAGATAGCTTAAACTCTGGGGAAGGACATAGGCTACTTTTTAATCAGTGACTTTATCTGCATCCGCGATAACCGACATTCATGCGGACGAAGTCACGAGCAAAAACTAGTTACAAATAAATGCAACATTTCAAACCAAAAATATAAAAAATATAACTTATTATTCATTTTTACGGGTAGTTACTTAAGTACGTAGTAGTAAAATGTGCAATAAAATGCGCACAGATTTCGCGTTAGGCCCTTCCAGTCACAGCCGCGATTGAGTTAACGTTTTTATGTCCATTTTACAGTCTTCGCTATTGTTCGCAAGCACCTTCTCGTGTTTTAAATTAACTTTTATAGATTTAAAACTGCGCGTAATGAAATAATTTTAGTGTTTAGTAGGTACCTGTGTTTCTGTTTTACGCGTAATATCTTATCACCATTCTCGTTTATGTTGTTTTGAACATTTCTAGACGATTTAATCCTGTTGAAATCTTACCGAATCGATTTTCTGTTCGATCTTTTTACAATTCCCTAATTTATTATTATTATTATTCAGCCTGTGTTTTTCCACAGCAGGGCAAAGGCCTCTCTACTCTCCTTCCACTTCTCTCTGTCAAGGGCTATTTCAAACCAGTCTTTGTCAAAAGAGTCTAGATCATCCCGCCACCTCCGCCTGGGCCTGCCGCGATGTCGCTTGCCATGTAAAGGGACCCATTGTGTCACGCGTTTGGCCCAATGATCGTCCGACATGCGGCAGATGTGTCCAGCCCAATTCCACTTAAGCGTGACAGCTTTCCTAATGACGTCAGTTATTTTTGTGATGGAACGGATGGTAGTTCCCTAATGTTTAAACAAATACTTTCGGAACTGACCCTGAAGTACCTTTACAGCATTATTATGTGGCTTCAGCGACCGGAATTTCGTTGAAACTGGTTCAAAGACCCCCCGATTATACTAAATGGTCGACACTGAATTGCTTAATTGGATTTACTTTTGCCGAAATGAACCAACCCACGTCATTCTTTTTCCAAATTATTGTGTTGATTTTGGATGTTTAAAGCGGAATACTTTCAAATCTATTCGAAACATATGTTTTGTAATAAACTGTTATTGCTGGATAAGTTATATTAATTTTTTTTTTTTTTTTTTTTTTTTTTTTATTTAGCCTGTGCTGTCCCACTGCTGGGCAAAGGCCTCCCCCAAGTCCTTCCAGGATCTTTTATCCAGCGCCACCTCGAACCAGTTATATTAATACATTCGATATATTGAATTGAATTTTGGCAAAACTTTACAAGCTTTTAATATTCCCGCCAAACATCCCGTAACGTTGGCATTGTAAAAAAACACTTTTACAAGTCACTGGTTGGAAATACCAACTGCCTCGCTTTTTATTGCAATGAAATAAATAAATGCCAATAAAACTATTTAATACTTAAGTCGTCTACTTTATTACATACTAGCGACCCGCCCCGGCTTCGCACGGGTGCAATGTAGATCAAACTATACGTATAAACCTTCCTCTTGAATCACTCTTATCTATTGATGAAAACTGCATTAAAATCCGTGGCGTAGTTTGAAAAATCTAAGCGTACAGTCAGCGGGAGTGACTTTTTTTTATACTATGTATAGAAAGATTTTAAACCAGTAAGAAATTACATTTTAATGGTCTATTAATTAGTAATAAATAGTCTCCGATCAGATAACAAGGGCAGTGAAAATCAAATTCGCACCTGTATGATATATATTCAAACGTATTCCTTGTGTAGCACCACCTGCGCGCGCGCACCTAAATCTCTCCGGTTACGACGCACGGCAGTTTGCACTATTGCCGTACGTGTTGGCTACGCTGAATCCCCTCACTGCGCTTGAGTGAGCGGTCAACCTTCTTGATTCTAAACTGTTGAGGGGCTACATATGATTAGCAATATTGAGGGTATAATTTTAGAAGTCCTTTTTATAAATAAAACATACATAAAAAGCTTTTTAAAAAAAAAGAAAACCGCTCTTTCCTTTGTTTTGAAAAAGCTTTTTGCTTTTAATTTTCTCGCTTTTTAGTGTTGCCTTAACATCCAAATCCATTAAGAAACGGCAACACACTTAAGAGGAGATTCAAAAATTTAGTACAACTCTTATTTGGGCATGTCCTTCAAATTATTTTTATTTTTGTAGGAATTTCTCTACATATTCAGGTTCAAATATTTTCTCAATTGGAATTTACCTTCCTGTACTACGTTTTTAAGTAAATTCCAATGATATCTTGCTAAAATTCAATATTTGTAAATTATTTTAATCAAATACACCCCTTCATTTTAGCTTGTCCCCAGTAAAATTTAAAACTTTAAGTTCAATTTTATCAATATTTTCTGGAACACCTGGACATGTTTTGATGTTTTTTATAAAAATAAACTCCTATTAAGTTTAATATTAATAACAAAAAACCGTTAATTCATTTTATCTATTTAAAACTTAAAAACAATAAGTGTCCCCGAAATTTGTTACTTCCGGACAAGTCGGGTTTGTTACGTCAATTTCTTTTAAAAAATCCTACCAAAATTTTTTTATTTTAGTTTTCTGACAATGGCAATACTATAGTCTAACAATCGGCCATCTTAAAATTTAAACGCCAGTGTCACGTCGTCGTTGGTGAGAGTGTGTTTTGTTACCGATTGGACTGAGGAGAAATACGTCGTCAGGTTTGTACTAACACAATTAATTACTTTTCCGCACGTTCCTTAATAATAAATTAATAAAGATTTGCACGGTTTTATTTTGAACATCTTGTTGTATGTAGTATAACTTAGTGAGAAACTGGACCGCTAATATTTTATTTTTAAGGTTAGCTTAATACATTATGTTACTTCGGTTTTGTTACTGCAGTTATGGTAACATATAGTTGGACCGAAAAAGTAACAAAACCGACAGCGTAAAGCTATGTTTACATAGCGGTTTTAACTGAGAATTAATAGGGGGGTACGTGTGGCCTAATACTTTAAAAAATCAATTAAAAATCCCTTTAGTTTTATTGGAAACTATTTGGTTGTGTTTTATTTTAGGAAGGATAAGAATAGTGGTATATTTTGATTAAAGAAAATATTGATGTTTCCTATCTAATAAATCAATATTTTTTTTTTTCAGAATATGCCATTAACAGCAAAAGAAAAGATGCGTAGGTATAGGGAAAGGTTAAAAAATGAAAATCCTGAGAAGTATGAGGAACAGCGAAAGAAGAACTTAGCAAGAATTAAATCAAAAAAGAAAAAAATTGCAGAAATGACACAAGCTGAAGCAGAATCAAAAAGAAAACAGTGGAGAGAAGAAAAAAGGATAAGCAGACAACGTAACCATGATATTAATAGACCATCGGCATCGCCAATGCCAGTGCCTAAATGCAGAACAACAGAACAAGAACAGAAAACAGAGGAAAATAAAATTAAAAAGTTAAAGAAGAAACTTCAATTGCATCAGAAACAAAATCAAAGGAATAAAGCTATAATTAATAAGATGAGAACTAAAATTGAATGTTACAAAAAAAGAATTCAGAGATTACAACGACAAGCCAGTGAATCCACAGCTTCTTTACAAAAAGCACTAGATATAGTTAAAACCCGAAATTAAGTTTTAGAGAGCGCATTAAAAACCAGTTTCTCAAGTTTTACGAAACATTCAGAAAAACAGTTGCTGAAAAAAGTGGTTCACAATTCGAAAGATAAACAATATACTTCTAAAGTGCTTGGATTGAAAGTGACAGCAAGACTTAAACCAAAAAAGGCAAGAAAAATTGAGATTCCAGAAATAAAAGCTTTCTTCGTTAGAGATGATGTTAGTAGAATAACATCAGGTAAAAAAGAATGTAGAGTAAAAAATAAAAATAAACGACAGATTAGGTATCTTGTTGACAGCATATCAAATCTTCATAAGAAATACAGAGCACAGGGAGGGCATTATGGCATTACTACTTTTTACAAAAACAAGCCTTTCTTTGTTTTATCCCCTCATATCCAATCAAGATCAACTTGTTTGTGCGAAAAACATGATAATATTAAATTTCAATATGAGAGTCTAAGGAGACATCGTATTATAAACGATGATTTTGACAAATTGTTGCAAGATTTAGTTTGTGACACCAAAAATCTTGAATGTATGTACAATAAATGCAAGAAATGCAAAAACAAAACCCCAAAATTTGCGGAAGATCAGGACATATCACATACGGTTAATTGGAAGCAGTGGGAACGCCAAGATCATGCGTATACAAAAAAGGGTGGAACGACAGTTCACACAAAAAAGACTGTTCGAGTAACCAAAACTGACACCGCGCAAAAATTGATCGATGATTTTACCCACGATATTATAGCTTTTAAGAGACATCATTATAACAATATTCACCAACAAAATGAATATCGAAAATTGGTCACTAATTTGAAAGCTACCGAGGCCGTTATAATTTGTGATTTTTCAGAAAATTATCAGAGTAAACTAACGGAAGAAATACAATCCATGCATTTTGGTGCTTCCAAATCTCAAATCAGTCTCCATACCGGTATGATTTATTTAAAAAATAGTTCACAATCTTTTTGCATGATATCTGACAACCTCACTCACCAACCTCCAGCAATATGGGCCCACCTGACTCCTATTTTAGATACAGTTAAAGACATGTGCCCCAATGTAGATGTTATCCATTACTATTCGGACGGTCCAACCTCACAGTATCGACAGAAAATCAATTTTTTTTTACATTCTCTATTTACCAGGCAACTTAATCTCTCTTATTCAACATGGTCATTTTTCGAAGCCGGTCATGGCAAGAGCGTGGCAGATGGAATCGGTGGCACCATAAAACGGATGTTAGATATGAAGGTATGTCATGGCGCCGATATAAAAAATGCTAGAGATGCATACGAGGCAATCAAACAATCTGACACAATGATATAGGTTCACCTTATTGAGGAAGATGCTATAAATACAATTACGAATGCAATCCCTGACAATGTACGAGTGTTGCCCGGTACTATGAAAGTACACCAAATAATTACCGACACACAGACAGACGGATATAAAATAAACTACAGAGATGTCAGTTGTTTTTGTGACCCGCTAAGAGGAAAGTGTTCTTGTTTTTCTCTTGGTGAACACTGTCTACTATCCAACGGCGATCCAATACAACCACTTCCATCCTCTGTAGTTGAGGATGAGGCTGATTTGTTACATGATTTAGTTAAACTTCAGCTTCCATCACCCGCACCTTCTTGTAGTATTCTAACAGAAGATTTAATTTTACTTGATACAATTGATAAGGAAGACAAAGAGAATATTATAGACAGTACGAACTCTGCGCTGGATATCGAGAAATTGCCCTTCATTATTTTGCCAACCTCTCCTGGCCCTAGTTTTGAGCAAAATAACGTACACATTATTCCAAAACTTCGTCAATCCAACAGAAACATGAATTTTCAAAATTGCAATAAATGCAGATGTACAATACTCGGCCAGGTAACAAAATGTATGGCTTGCAAGCAATTCTATTGCGAAGATTGCGTCGGTAGCGGTCCCGGTTTTTTTGATTATATTTGCGATAAATGCTTTCAAGATAGTGAAGGTAGTTGCGCTTGACTTTTTTCTAGATTAAATTATATTATCAGTTTACTTCTCCTAATTTAGACTTTTTTTGTTATAGATTGATTTCCATCTTCTATTCAGAGTTCAAAAAAAAAAATTTTTCAATCTGCAACACACACAAACTATACACAACAAGCACAGCGGATAAACTACAGGTACTGTATAAGTAGCTAAGCTTGTGATTTTATTTCTATAACTTTTTTTGTCATAGAAATACAATCACAAGCTTAGCTCGCCCTTCGTTACTCTTCCAAGTCGGCCTAAAGTTACTGAATGATTTAAATTTTATTTTATTTTTAGTATTTTTTTTTTTACAGATTCATTATTATTATCTTCAAACAATAAAGATGGTGATTGTTGTGGACATTGATAAAATGTTAACAAAATATGATTTGGTGCAGTATTACAACTACAATTTAAAGTGGCCATGGCCTGAGACACATTTCATACTTTGTTCTGAGTGTGGGAAATGCCATATAAATGTAACACATATCAGTGCTGCTGGAATTCGGCCAATTCACTTGACCCTATTAATGAATAAAAGCGATATAAAAAAGCTGTTATATAGCTTACAATTTTGGTGTGATTATTGTGATGCGTGCATTTACGATCATTATCCAAAAGACGAATGCACAATATGTTCTTAGATCTAGGGAGACATCTACATAAGATTGAAATTAATGCTTTATGTTAAATCTTACCGTTATAAATTTTTTGTTAGTTATGAATAATTAATATGACAAAATATGTTGATTGTTTATAAAACTATAATTTTAATTTTATGGAACAATTAACTATGTTGATTATTGTGTAAAAAGCACAGTATGCTAAAAAGTACAAATTTATATTCAAGGCTATTTTAGTATATGCGAAACCTCTTATGGGGGTCATTATGAACATCTTTTACTATGCGATCAACCCTGAAATCGAGAAAAAAAATCAGCTGTTCCATACATTTGTGCACATCTCAGTTGTCAAAATGTAGGGAACAGCTGTTTTTTCTAAACGTTGAATAATTTGTAATAAATAGATTAATACGTAAATATCTACTTACTATGTTCCTACTTATAGATATCAAAAAAAAAGATAAGATTTAAGCTAAATAATATCTACTTACTGTGTTCCTACTTATAGATCTCAAAAAAAAAAAAAAAGATTTAAGCTAAATATTTAATTATTATTGTTGAAGCAATGTAAACTAAGCCTAAGAATTTTGGTTACCGTCGGTTTTGTTACTGTCCCTCTTTTGTGTTCAAAGATTTTATATGATTTTATCGTAAAATTCTATGTTTAAGAATGTACTTGATTTCAGTTATAAATATTAGTTAAATAACAACTTTTGAACATGCTCATAATATGATATTGTTCATTTTTCATCATAGGCATGAAAAAACATTGTTGATTTGGAGACTGTGGTAACGAACCTGACTGATAGTAGTATTTTAGCTGTTTTTTGTAATGTTTTTGAAACTTGTTGATTCATTATGTAAAATAAAAAGACTGATTTTTTCAAATAAATATGTTAAAGTAATAGAATCATCCATAGTTTTATTTAATATTCGACTCCGACTATAATAACAAAACTGACATAAATTCATAAATAGCCCTCACATTTTTACATTTTAACAAATAAATACTATTTCTCCGTAAATTTTAAAATATTTTTTAATAACTAGAGAATATATGTATGTTATTTCAGATATTAAGATAAACATATGAAGTAAAAAAAAATTGAGTCATATTTTCATCAGTTGTACAAAATTTTTGAATCTCCTCTTAAAAGAGATTGTAAGTCCTCCAGTGGTTGAAGAAACTAAAACGTCGTCTAAATATTTTTTTTTGGGAATTTGTTGATTTTCTCAAAAAGGGCTGTACCAATTTTGATAAAATTTATATGGGACCTTTTCGGACTAAACCCCTTTCGAACAAAAAAAGAATTTTGCAAATCCGTCTTTAAATGATAGAGATATTCCCGAACATAAATAAAAAAAAATATATAAACATTCGAATTGATAACCTCCTCGTTTTTGAAGTCGGTTAAAAATAATAATAATCCTTCTCTTAGCTTCGCCGTAGTCAGGTAAATAGGAAATTGTTCAATTTTCTTTGGGAATTTGAATTATTGCTTACGCATACAACAATTCCAATTAATTATTAACAAAATGAACATGAATCACACATTGATAAACAACGCGACCACACACAATTTTGTTAGGTAAATGAATTCATTTTGACTATTGAAATCCTTTAGAAAACATTTTGTACAAAGGAAAATTTAATCGACTGAATATAGGTGTCGTCATACTATCATGCTAAATCCATTCGAGGGCAAACTGGTACAACAACAGGTCGTTAATGACACATCGACAGTACATGAGTATGAGTGACAGAGATGGCACTATACTAAGGGCCAACACCAGAGATATAGATAGACCTAGTTATCGCAAGAGCAACTACTTCGCGAGCCTATTTTCGTGCCTAACTTACGATAAAAAATCGTAAGTAAAAAAAATAAAGTAAACGTTTCCTTCCATCGGTAAGTCATTTTGTGATTAATATAATGCGTAATTAATTTAAAAAACAATTATCTTTAATCTAATACCCTCAGTTATACTTGGTAATAAGGAAATAAGGCAAAACAAAATATTCGTATTACATTGTGACGTCCAAAAAATGGCACGCTTGGTTTTCATACAGATGGTGATACTTGCGTTCACCTATATCGTCTATCTATATCTGTGGCCAACACACATAACGACGCGGTTCAGCAACGCACCGCTGAGTGTTGCGTTGTGGAACCGCGTTGCAAAGCGTCCTACTGCTACCGTAGCGTTAGATGACCACTTTTCCTACGATCGTGAACGTTGCTGGACGTGTGTGACGTCACAACGTTGAAATGCGCGTCGCGTTGCACGCTAATAATTCAAGTCAGAATTTCTCCAAATAAATACTTTATTGTAGCCATGAAAACTCGATTAATTTTCAATTTAATGTAAATTTCGATTTTTAGTTGCTTTAAAACAATAAATAGGTCAATTGAGTTGGTAAATGACTACCTACAAGTTACGTCATAATTATGTATTGTCATAGTAAGTGTGTGGGGGAATCTCGTTTTGACAATTTATAAAAAGTACGTCAATTGATTGGTCGCTGATATTAGCGGTGCAACACCGCATTGTTAATAATATGTGTATCCGCTACGTGTGTGATGTCACAACGTAGAAATATGCGGCACGTTGCACATTTTTGCGGCAGCATCGCGCTTTTATTCGCGTCGGCTTCTAGGCGATTTCATTCAAAAATTTGATGTGCCATACTAACGTTTGGTGTATTATAGAAAACTTGCAGTCTGACTCACTAGAAAGAGTAATGTTTACAACTGTATTAGATACAGTGGAGTGCGTACGTTTAAAGATAGATTAGGCATCGCTCGAAATAAACTATCGACGAACTACTACATTATCTGTGCATTCATTTTTATACTCTACTCATTGCACTTGGAGTAACAAGTATTAATTAATTGTTACCAAACTCGTAACGAAATTCTGTATAGAAACTCTGATATATCGAAGCATGCATTTTTCTCTTCACATAAAATAAAATCCGTTATGGTTGTGTAAGAATCAGGACACTTCTAGACTGTTACTGGGTTGCTTCTATGCATTAGAATTTGGCTTCTGTTTAACGAACCTCCAGATGTAGTAAATGACCTCCAAAAATAGTAAATGATCACCAACATTTAACCCCATTTTAATGTTTAACGAACCTCCAGATATAGTAAATGACCTCCAAAAATAGTAAATGATCACCAGCAAAGTATTGTAGAAATGTATTCAATGAGTTTGACTGTAAAAAGCGGTTTGGTTCTGGCACACACACAGTTCACAGTTCTAACCTAACCATGTCGGATCCGCCCCAGGGGAGACGTAAGGGTCCTAAGATTTGGTGATCATTTACTATTTGGTGGTCATTATATTATTTGGTGACTAAGATTTGGTGATCATTTACTATTTGGTGGTCATTATATTATTTGGTGACTAAGATTTGGTGATCATTTACTATTTGGTGGTCATTATATTATTTGGTGACTAAGATTTGGTGATCATTTACTATTTGGTGGTCATTATATTATTTGGTGACTAAGATTTGGTGATCATTTACTATTTTTGGTGGTCATTATATTTATTCCCTAAGAATTTTTGCGTCCATTTTAAGTATAGTGCGACCAGTGTCATTACCTAACTGTTCCCCCCCCCCTCCCACTTTCCAAGATTTATTAATGCGTGAGGAGTACCCAGTCTCTGACGCTGTTAATAGTTATTTGTTATACAAGAGTGCAAAGTTGCTTTTTAACCGCGTGTTCAATTTTGATGACCGAGCAAGCGAAGGATTCTAAAATTGAATCACGAGCGCAGCGAGTGATTCAAAATTAGAATCCTGAGCGTTAGCGAGGGAATCAAAAGAGCACGAGGTGAAAAATCTTTGCGCTCGAGTGCAACACGTAACTTTTCATTCCACCTCAGCGAGGAAATGACTAAATGCAAAAAAAAAACGTTTACAAAGTTTTTAACAAATTAAAAAAAAGTTGTATGATATATTCGGCACCATAGAGGTAGCAGTAAATAGGTTTAATGTTTTTTTTTAATTCACAAACTTAGTGCACACGATGTTCTAAATTCAATTTACTTTATCCTCTAGAGAATAAAAACGGCTTTTCCACTCAGATATTGAAGATAAATTTACTTTATCCTCTAGAGAATAAAAACGGCTTTTCCACTCAGATATTGAAGATTAAAAATTCTCTTTCCGAGATGGTGGGATGAAAAATATTTTGATCATCAGTAAAATAGCACCATGTACGGAGGCCAGCACATAAAGCTACAAAAATCTGTCAAATTTCTTTGATAGATTTTCAACTTTATTTCCAAAGTTTAAGGTTCATATTCAATTGAGAAAATTGGACAGTTTGGTATGCCTTGATGTTCTGGCGTCTGTACCATCTCTTGTACTCACTACATTTTAGATATTTGAGCATGATTATTATTGTTAACAGAAAATATCTGCACCAAATTACATTTGCAGTACCACCTACATTAACATTCTGAAAGTGCTGTCCAATAATTTGTAAAACTAAGCTAATAATTCATCGAAACAATTAGTAGTAAAGAAGTAGCCATTTAACAAAATTAATAGCCCTCTTCTCACGTACCAGAAAGTGAAATAGTTCTTTAGGTTGACAAGCATACTCTTGTGACAGGCTCCAAGTTGCACTATTTATTTCCAATAAAACCGCATTGCACCAACAACATTACGTTTTTTTAATGACACAGAGTCTAAATTGGTTTGTTCCTCTTAAAATATTTATTGATCTACTTCTGCGAAATACTTACGCAATTTTCCAAATGTCTTAATTCCAAACAATAACTATGCGTCGCCCCTCTCTCATGCATAACTGCATGACGTTATGGTTTCGTTACCGGAAAAGTACTAAATGTATTTTCTAATATTACTTTGGTCATTCTTGACATCGGTGAAGGAAAACATCGTGAAGAAACCTGGAATACGCCGGCGACCTTGAGCGACCGGAGAATCGTATGCGCTGCGTCCAAAACTCTCAAAGTTTAGTCGATAAAATTAAATAAAAGATGGTATTCTTGGTAAAAGGCGTATACTAAAAGATAGATAATAAAATTGTCTTTAAGATGGTGTAAGTTTCGTTTAATTATTATACCTGGTAGATTTTGTGTGATTGTCAATGTTTTGTCCGCGTCAGACACAATTTCACGAGTTAATTAAACTGTTTAATATGAATATAATCAAAAATATTCACGTACTAAATGATTAAGAGAATGTTCTAGTTTAACATATATATTTTTTTTTCTAATCATTTACACTACATATTTTAACGTCAGTTTAAAATCTGTAAAAGTCGTTAATAGCAGGGGCTTTTACAGATATATTACTATTATTACTTTTACAGGAATAACGTAGTTTCCTATTAGTAAAAGATTCAGCGAACAAACGAACAAAGAATCTTGTCAGCTTAATAATATTAAGGGCGTGTATTCGATCTATCACAACTCAAATCTAAACGATTGCTAGAACGGCGTAGCAGCATTGACACACACTAGTACAATACAATGGTCTGTTTGTGTGCATCAGAAAAAAAAATACGCACGAAATAAGCACGAATCATTGAAATTGATCGGCAAACGACAGCGCACGATGTTTTACAGTGCTTTTTAAGATAATTGTCTAAAATAAATGAGTTCGTATAATGGACTGAAAAATATTCTGTATATTATGCATAATATTTCCTTTCATAAAATAAATATATCAGTTATGTTTTTATTTAAATACTGGTGAAAAAAGAATTGTCAAAGTGAACCGATATTGTACTTTTTCAACATTGTTTTTTAATACATAATAGTAATATTTTCGTAATTTTGGCTCTGTCTCTGACTTTAGGACTGTATATCCTGTTGGAAAAACGCATAAAACATAATATTTTGGCATATTGTAATGGTTGTAAGTATTCGTCCTGAAAGTTAACTCTGACGTCTATTTTCGTAAAACGATATGAAAGGATTGTCTTCGCTTCAAAAACCATAATTACAAATTATACTTTTACTCTGTAGCTCCCTAAATCAAGACTTAATCTTTTCGAAAACTGTAATTGTCTTTAAAAAATCTGCTCACATCATTACGATATTGCTCTGGGCAGAACGCGAAAACATGAAGTTTTCGTCACGAATCGAATACACGCTCTTAAGGGCACACACACACGCTATTAAACGACTTTTACAGATTTTAAACTGACAATCACGTCAAAATGTGCAGTGTAAATGATTTGAAAAAAATATATGTTAAATTAGAACATTCTCTTAATCACTTAGTAAGTGAATATTTTTAATTATATTCATATTATATAGTTTAATTAATACGTGAAGTTGTGTCTGACGCGGACAAAACATTGACAATCACACAAAATCTACCAGGTATAATTAAACGAAACTCACACCATCTTACAGACAATTTTATTATCTATCTTTTAGTATACGCCTTTTTTTTTAATTTTGAAAGAATACTATTTTTATTTAATTTTTTCGACTAAACTTTGAGAGTTTTGGACGCAAAACTGATGCAGAACGGACGCAGTCTGCGTCCAAAACTTTCAAAATTTAGTCGAAAGAATTAAATAAAAGTAGTATTCTTTCAAAATTTAAAAAAAGGCGTATACGAAAAGATAATGTTTCTGTTTCTGTTTAAATCAAAAAACTGTACTTGCATTCCTTTTAGCATTGATTTGCAATCCGCAAGTAATAATAATAATGTTGTTCATTGCCCTTATAATCTACAATAGTCTATATTGTCAATTAGGTTCTCAAAAAAAAACAAATATACGACACAAAGGAAGCATTTTGCTAATGAACTCCACACAACTCCACACTCGAGCCTGTCTCGTGGAAACAAACCAAGAACGCAAGTTCGCTAGATCGCAAGTTCTAAAGCAAAACAATTTATTATAATAAGATTCTATGTTCATTACAATTATTTTATTAAATTACATTTTCTGTAAATGGGTGGGGCAGGATCTGGCATTGTCATTTCACGTCCCTAATCCCTTGTTTCCGATTTCAAAAAATCTTTAAAGAAGGCTACGTCATCTCCGAGTACCTATAGGCTATATTTTACTGCCAAAAAATTAGAAAAAATCACGCGGACGAAGTCGCGAAGCAAAAGCTGGTATTATCTATAGACAAAAGCTGTATTGAGCTGATTAAGTGCAGTTACTCCCTTCCCCGTCAGTACGCAGCGTTGGACGGTGACACAATAATATTCGCTATGGTAATATAATCGATATCCGAGCTGAGTTACGACACGCCCGCGCCACTATTGTAGTCTTGTAATACGTTTAGCATGCGATGTTCTATGGAAATGCATTGCCGTGGCTATGTAGACTGCTTTGTCTAAGCTCTGTAACAGTTCCACTTCGATAGAAGTAAAATGCTTGTGGTAAAAGTCAAAATCAAAGCATTTATTTCTATTAAACCATTTATAGGCACTTATGAATTGTCAAGAAGTCTGTTAGTTAGTCAGAAAGTTGAAGCTTTTTGCTCGTTCCAAAACGTAGGTAGGTCTCTATGGAGAAGAACGAGAAAGAAACTCTACGGACACTCTTTTAAGTTAAGTTTTTATAAAATACTGATTACAATTTTACCCGTGGGTGTCGTAGAAGGCGACAGAGGAATATTGACTAGAGGATGGGCAGCAGCGTCCTTCTGAGTACCATAACACGTACTGCGATCGCCAAAATGCATCGGCCAAGCATGGCGATTACGGCCGAATCTCCCCTTGGGGATACCTATGCCCAGCAGTGGGCGTCTAAAGGTTGACATGGTGGTGGTGGTAATGAACTAAGAATCAATAGTAGTAGAGTTGAAAATTTTATGATTGTGTGGCAAAAATAAATGCCGTGTTGAATTCTATTTTGTGCACGATTCTCAACATTATCGATAAGATAAAGTTGAGAATCGTGTACGAACAGACAGACAGACAATAGACTTCGTCTGCATAGGCTATAAAATTAAGCCAAAGTCCTATATTCTTCCACGGGAATACACAAATGGGACAATAATAAATCCTATTATGTGTGTTAAACTAGATTCATATTATGTATAAGAATATGTACGAAATTTCAGATGATTTCGTTCAGCCCTATGTGCGTAAAGAGTAACAAACATCCATACATCCTACAAACTTTCGCATTTCTAAACAGAATCTGTCTCAAGCCGTTTAATAGACAGACTTACAATCCCTCTTTGCCATTTTATCGTCGGAACGGTATGCCAATAAAAGAAACGTGATACACTCATAAACCGGCAATATGTTGCCAGATCTCGTGTCCTAAGTTGCTGAGCTGTGAAATTGTATAGCTTATGTTGACTCTTACTGCTCAATATTATTGCCCATCGTTAACTGAACTCGAGATTCGTTTTTTCATGACACCTTTAACAAGGTTTTAATACAACCAGAAGTGTCTGAAAGTTGTACGTTTGTCAACTACTAGAAAAAACCAAAAAAAAGAAATGATATTAAAATATGTGTACGTTTTGACGACACGGTTGGCGCAGTTGGCTGAGCGATCGACTGCTGTGCAGCGTGTTGCGGGTTCACTTCCCGCCCAGGGTAAACATTTGTGTGATGAGCATTTGTGTTTGCCTTGTGTCTGGGTGTTGTTTATCTATATATGTATGTATTAAAAAAAAATGTATTTGTGTATGTATATCAGCTGTCTGACACCCATAGTACAGGGTCTCCCTAGTTTGGGGTCAGATGGCCGTGTGTGAAAATGTCCCCAGATATTATTATTATTACATATTCCGTACATATTTATACAATCTTAAATTAATAATAAAATAATATGTGGGGACAATTCACACACGGCCATCTGACCCCAAACTAGGGAGACCCTGTACTATGGGTGCCGGACAGATGATATACCTACTTACACAAATACATTTTAAATACATACGTATATAATAGATAAACAATACCCAGACACAAGGCAAACACAAGTGCTTATCACACAAATATTTACCCTGGGCGGGAATCGAACCACCAACACGCTGCGCAGCAGTCGATCGCTCAGCCACTGCGCTAACCGTGTCGTCGATAATTGACAGCGGTAATTAAAAAACAACCGGCTAAGTAGTAAGGTCTGTAATAGTGTACAATATTTAACACTACATACAAAAAAAAAAACTCATTTCTTGTATGGAGACCCCCTTAAATTATTTTTATTATTTGTTGTCATATCGTCCACAGTAACATAAAACTATGTGAAAATTTCAAGTGTTCTACCTATTATGGTTTAAAAGATACAGGGCAAACAGACGGATGAACGGATCAATGAGACCAATATACTCCGTTTGGACCCTATGGCAACGGAATCCTAAAAACAAATAAAAGTTTTACCTTCACTATCATTTACAACAATGACATTTAACATAATTATACAAACTTCCAACTCTTAAATTGACTGCGGTAACTAAAAACAAATGTGTAATTAATTAATTAACCACATCTTTTCAAAGAATTTCCCACACAAAATGATTGACGCCTAACTTAGATACAATCGACGCTACTAATCATAACTTTTTAATTTACAGATGTCTTCTTTCGCGAGACTTCGTGCGACTCGGCAAATGGTTCGTCCAGCCTTACGATGGCGACGAAGAAGAAGTCGGCAAGAGGTAATGGAAAACACACCTTATTACTGACGCGATAAGAATTAAGTTCTCTATAGAACCGCCTCTGATAGTGAAAGTCGAAGTTACGATATGACACGCTTATGTTTTGCGTGTGCGCATTACATGTTAGCTAATTACTAGATGTTGATTGTATCTGCAAGATTTTAATTGTAAACTGATTGGATTTTTTCTGTACAGATGTACTGTTACTTATTAAAAAATCCAGGGAGTTATGGGACTTTCCTGACAGCATACTCCATATTATAAAAGTAATATAGTAATATTTTGATTAATAATGCTACGGCTATGTGTGTCGCGGTAAGACTCGTGTGTGATTTATAACGAACTGGATTTTTCTACATTGTTAATAAAAAAAAAACATCGCAGTTGAAAAACGTAGCGATGATTCTGGTAAACTAGACGCAACGAAGTCTATCGCACGAACTTTGTCCCGATAAAACCCTTTGATGTGCAGCATTTTACCGATAGCCGTGCGAAGAGTATTCGAGTTATGATTTGCGATGTGACGAATTGCTGGTCCAAATGTGTAGCACCAAGGCAAATCTTCACCATATCGCGACAATAATAATAATAATAATAATATGTGGGGACATTTTCACACACGGCCATCTGACCCCAAACTAGGGAGACCCTGTACTATGGGTGTCAGACAGCTGATATACATACACAAATACATTTTTTTTTTTGTAAATACATACATATATAGATAAACAACACCCAGACACAATGTGGCCGAACTAACTTACTACAGGGCTAGATATCAGTCCCCTTATTCTTTAAACAAAATATTACTAGACTCGTGTGTTTGGAACGCGCTGTCAGTAAAGTCCCTTTAGTAGAATTTATTTGGAATGACCTAGCAGGGGGCTAGTGGCTCCCCATTCAAGTGTCCGACCGAGGGAAAAACCTAGGCCAACAATAACGTTTTGCGATAATGAGCTCACGAGTTCTTGAACCAAATAGGTAATTTTATAAAACCGACATGTAGGGACATAGGTATAAAATGTTGACCATCTTTGAATATAATTTTCTATTGTTGAAATTGCGATGAGTACAATGACGTGTTTTAATTCTTTTTGTTAATTTAATTATACGTTGTATAAGCCAAATTCATGTTACCTGTCGACAGCCTCGTTGGCCCAGTGGCCGCAAACGCGACTACTGAGCGTAGGGTCCTGGGTTCGATCCCCGGGTCAGGCAAAAAATGTTAAGCATGGAAGTTTAATTTGAGGCAATTCTCTCAATGGATTGTCTTCAAATGAGCCGTGGCAACACAGGTCTCACTTCCTATATTAAAGAGGAGATCTCTGTGTTCTGCTCGTTAAGACATCAGGGCATAACTTCGTTCACCTTCCAACATTTTTTTAAAACATTGTTTTTCTAATATCCTTGTTTCTTATTGAAACTTGGGACACAGAAAACTTTTTAAAGCATTAATAACATTGTTAAAAATTGGCCTCGTACAGTCCGCGAGGCGTAAGCTGAGCTTTGCATTTGTGTGAGTGTTCATAGATAGTGTAGGTGTGACGTCGGCCTAGAGCGCGACCCGTCCCTTGCTTGGCTTAAACCAGTTTATACTGCTTTTACTCTTGTTTTTTAGTCATCACTTACACAAATGCAAAGCTCAGCTTCCGCCTTGCGGACTGTACCTGGTTATTTTAGAAAAGTGGCCTATCATCATTTTGTGAATTTGAAAATAAACCCCTGCCTATCCTCTCAACACTTAATGATAGACAGATTAATTTATACACCATATAAATAACTAGGTTGTGTCCACGAGTTCGTTCATGTGGAAGTCTGCAAGTACACCATTATAAAACATATTCTACGGCTCTCTGCAAAAGGACTTTCTTTTAGTGTAAAAGCTACACTAAAAGAAAGTCCCATCAGTAAAATATATTTTTCACTTCTCTTGCTCAAAAAGGCCGTCATTGTAGTGTACCAGAGCGGGGAGAAAATAGCATTTCATCCTATAGGGGAAAACGTTTTTTTTTTTAATTTTTGTCTGTCAAATATGACAATGAGCCTACAAAAACGAAAAAGTCTTTAGTCATAAGTAGAATAAATAATCATGAATAAAGACTCTACTTATTACTGTTTCATAAAATAAGAACCTCATTTTAATTTTGAAAATGGAACTAAAATCGGCGATCTCTGGTAGAATGCATGCAATGTGTTGCGGTTACAGAAGAAACAAAAAAATATTTCATATTGTATTGGATTGTTTTATTTTCTCGCAATCGTAGTGAAAAGTATAGTGTAACACACGGCGCTAAAACCCATTAAAACTCGATTTCTATTTACTCCCTTGCTGAAGCTCGGGAGTAAAACTACCTCGTATTATAATGGGTCATTTTAGCTCCTTGTATAACAATCTACTATTGTAATCGGATTTCTACTTCCAGAGTAGAGAAATAAACCATACAATCTTACCACTTAATAGTATTCACAAATTCACAATGTATCAAATATTTCTTATTATATTAAAGTTAAGATTACTATAGAAAAAACGTAAGGTAGCAACAACACCACCAGTTCTCCGCAGCAATATGTCATTGTATAGCGATCGATTGCAATTTGATTTGAAGCTGCCGCCGTCGTTGCGAGATACGGGGCGGCATCGCGTTTATATTAAAGTCTATATTATAGACGCGGCACACCTTGCGGTATTCCGGAGCGCCGCACTGCCTTGCACCGCAAACTTACTAGAACCGTCATTATGAAGCTTCTGTTTGTTTCAATATTTCATAAACTTCTTTTCAAAACGCTGAAAAGACGTCACAGTACAGGTTATTTAGGCGTGGTTCTTCCACATCGTGATGTTCACTCAGAACACAGCGTCTATATCTACAACCATAGCATATGCGAATAGCAAGTTGATGAGTAAACGAAAGAAAGAAAGACTATGAAAAATAAAAGAAACTAAGAATGATAGCATGAAGAAAAAAATATATATTAAATTACTAGTTGACCCGGCGATCGTTGTTTTGGCATATAAATTGAAAAAATATACCTACGACCTATTCTCAGTCCTACCAAATATAAACAAAAAAAAAACATAAAAATCAGTCAAGCCGTTTCGAAGGAATTCGGTAGCAAACACTATGACACGAGATTTTTATATCTATACTAATATTTTAAAGCTAAAAAGTTTGTTTGTTTGGTTGAACGCGCTAATCTCAGGATCTACTGCTTCGAATTGAAAAATTATTTTTGCGTTAGATAGTCCATTTATCGAGGAAGGCTATAGGCCATGCGAAGCCGGGCCGGGTCGCTAGTATTAAATAAATTCTAAATATTTTAACTAAGTAATTTTCTGTAAGGTTCAATTGTAAGGACTCTTAGGGCACAATAATAAAAGGGCCAACTTCTGGTTAGGAGCACTGGATGTCAGATAAATTCATAATCCCACATTTTACTATGTTTTTAGCACTCTACTTAAACACGGTTAAGTTTGATTGTAAATTTTAAATTGAATGGATTTCCTTTTGTAGATTATGTATTTGAATAGTGGTGGGTCATTGACTTGTTCACACAAATATTATAAATGCGAAAGTTACTCTGTCTGTCTCTTATATTTGTGACCTCATCACGGCATAACCAATGAACCAATCATAATGATATACGACATAGAGATAGCTTCGGATCAGGATGAGGTCATACGCTACTTTTTAGCCCGCGACTTCGTCTTGCGTTCGCGAAAACCGACATTCACGAGAACGAAGTCGCAGGCAAAAGCTACATTCAGATAAAAATAAACTAGGTACAAATAAATTACGTAAATGGTGGGTGTAAGTTCCGGTCGCTTCGCTGACCTAATTATTACGTATGTGGTCAATTTGATAACAAACAAATCATAACAAATGTTTATGGAAACGCTTTTTTTCATCGCATATTTGGTTATGAGAGTCACTGGTTGCTAAAAGGAGAATGTATAGAAACATAAAGATGAGCTCTAATGATGAATAAAACTATATTACTTTTAAGTTACATAACTTCAAAAATCAACATTTAATCATAAGGGCAATTATTAAAGCGCTTTCAGCCATGGGTGTCGTACCTAAAAGGCGACGGAGGGATATTGACCAGAAAATGGGCAGCAGCGTCCTTCTGAGTAGGTACCATAACACTTACTGCGATCGCCAACATGCATCGGCCAAGCATTGCGATTACGGCTAAACCCTCCCTTGGGGGAGACGTATACCCAGCAGCGGGCGTCTAAAGGTTGACATGATGATAATGATGGTTAAACCGCGTTTCATCTCTTCCTCTTATCTAAAGCTTTGTTGTGCCCAACAGCACAGTATAAATATTAGTACTACCGTACAGTAGCGACACGCTCCGCCTCCCTCCGAAACTGTTCCTCACCTCTAATCGCGTTGAACGATTGGTACTGAGAACTGCTTTTAGTTCGAGCGACGCGTTGACACACGCACGTATTTGTACAGTCTATTATTTTGTTAGTAGTGTAGGTAATTAAATAGTTTCGTTTGTGTAGAGTGTCGTAGGTTTGCCAACAGGGTCCATATTTATTTTAATTTATTATTACTTACCATTGTGACACTATGACTTACAATAAAGATTTGAACCTTACATTAATTCCTCCTATCTTCATGTGTGTTCCAGTCCGTGGCACCTGTCGTTTTCGTTCGCGTTCTTCCTGCACGGCGAGAGCACGGTTTGTGCGTCTGTGGACGTGCGGCAACATCCGCCTGTCCGCACGCTCACGGCCAAGAGACTCGCCAAGATCAACTCGCCTGACAACCAGGCTGATACCAAGGGTAAGAAAGAAATTATATTATCCGCCATTATTGTCCTACTGCAGGGGAAAGACCTCTTCTCATAAAAAGAAGGCTTTAATTGTTAAGTCCTTGCGATGTTTTCCTTCACGGATGTCTAAGATTAACTTATAGTACATATTAAATGGGGGTATGATGAAGGGTAAGCTAGACAAAGAGTAATTAAAATAGAACTTAATAATGATGAGTAATGTCTAGTTGCAACTAAGGCATTGGCTCCTGGCCCAAATGTTGTGACTATACCACATTGTGCCTACGAGGGCACAGGGGAGTGATAATCACAGCATGATTGACGCAGTGACAGATCAATCGGCTGTTGCGTTGCGTGTCGCGGGTTCGATTCTCGCACGGATTAAATAATTTGTTCCGGGTCTGTTGTTCTATGTTTAACGACGTCGGTAAAAAAACAAATGAACAATGTCCAGCTGCAAGTTGGATAGTTTGAACTGAGGCACTAGACTCTGGCCCTAACTACCACGATTGGACCAGAATCTAGTGTTCCAGTTGCAACGGCCATAGGGGTTTTTGATTATGAGTTACAACAAAAAACTTGTAGCTCCCTAAAGGAGTTCATATGTTAAATGGGCTAATATGTCTTTTGCCGAAAGATAAGAGTGAAACTTACTACTTTTCGCTCGAATAAAAAGTGGCCACAACTCACCTGATCTTATGTAATGATGCGGCCTGAGGTGTACGTTTGCCTTGAATGAACCAGTTCACTTGTGCCTTGAAGATACCCAGGTTATACTTATCAGGAAATGAAAGTTTCTAAAATAATCACAATTCTTTAAAATTGCGACGACGTAAACCTGCTAACTAGGTGTTTTGCGCTATCTTATCTTGATGTCCTATTGTTGCAGTGATCCTGGCACCGTACGGGCTGGAGGGCACGCTGACGGGGCGAGAGTGGAGTGACACAGACGCGGGCACGGCGCGCCTGCTGGACGCGTGGCGACAACTGTACCCGCTCGAGCACGGCTGCGGCGCCGTCGAGGTGAGACAGCATTCGACTTTACTTAGGCCTCACATGCCCAGTAGCTGGCGGACAGTGTAGGTCAGTTACTGTCTGGCAGCTACTGGGTTCGTGAAAACAAAGTTGAGCCCGTACTGACCGGTCAGTTTCGGTCAGCTACTTCAAATTTTTTTGTTTCTACTGTCCACTGACCTCCCAACTCTCAAATTGTAACCTGTCCTGACGTGTTGAGAACGAAAAGTGACAGTACTGTATAGACAGCAGAATGTACAGTTGCTGACTACTGGGTGATCAGAAACTGGGCCTGTGAAAACCAGGCCTTACAACAACATACTGTACAGAGGATCTCGTGGCCAAGTAAAAGCCGTACAGATCAAGGTTAAGTTACACTTGCTGAGGTTGATGTATCTATGAGTGATCATCCATTTTATACCGAGTTCCCTCCGTGCCTCGGAGAGCCGTTGGTCTTGGCTGTCATTTATAGATCTTTGGCAGTTAGAAGCCAGAAAGTTTGACAACCAGTCTTACCAAGGAGTATGGTGTTACCCAGTACCTGGGTTGTGGAGGTAACATAGGCAGTCGCTCCATGTAATACACTGGTGTTCCGAAGTCGACTCCAACATAGTTGGGGCAAAGGTTAGGCAGATGATGTTGACTATAGGATGTACAGGCAGCCCTGTCCACACATGGTTTCTTAATCGTACCAGTGTACTAGCCGTGCCGTAGAATAAACGCACGAGCTTGTACATGACATGGTAAACCACCGGACAAGACAACGGCCAGGTACGGTTTAGTTGTGTTTTTTTCTGTGGCAGACTGCATTAGACACCCCATGCACTGATGAAAATCGCACCGTGCATAGAGAAACAGTTGAAAACTCATATACTGTGGGTTTATTCTATTACAATCTCCCTCGGTGAACACCTAGGTGAAGTGCGCTGTCATCTGTCCCAATGCTGTACTGCTGGTGGTTTACAAAGCACTACAATCTTATGACAGCTAGATGTTCACTAAGGGCGGGTTGTTTCAAACAGTCTGTTAACGTTACATACGGACGGTGAAAAAGTTACTATGACGTGCGATGTTTAACGTACGTTAAAACTAACGGGTTGTTTCATGACATAAAAATCCGTCAGTTAAAGTTATTCAAAAAGAGATTCCATAATATTTTGATGTTTGAAGTAGCTGTTTGATAACTCAAAATTACGATGACTGATCGGTTATGGTAATAGTAACTTTTTGACGTATGATTTTGTGAAACAACCCATTTTGATGATTTGACGATAGTTAGCGCCATTTTTGACTATTCCTCCTCCTCGAGTCGTAAGCTCACTGCTGAGTGTCGTGATGCTCCCGTCCACCAGACTCTCCACGACAGAGCTGCTTCCACTTTCCTCGATCCATGGCGTGGTTTAGAGCATCTGTGATCGTTGTGTTTAGGTTTTTGCTTATTTGGTAGGACCATCTAGTTGGGCTGCGTCCCCTAGGTCGTTTTCCTTCTAACTTCCCCGTGACAATAAGTTTCTCCAGATTGTCGGAGGGCTTTCGGGCTATGTGGCCGAAGTATTGCAGCACTTTCCTAAGGCTATTTATTTATTTTGACTATTACCGGTCAGTAATGGTTAGTTGAAGCAACCCGCCCTAAGGGAGATTGGCACTGCTGTTTATTTTATAAATAATAATAATAATATGTGCGGACATTTTCACACACGGCCATCTGACCCCAAACTGGGGAGACCCTGTACTATGGGTGTCAGACAGCTGATATACATACACAAATACTTTTTTTTTTTTTAAATGAACGAAGTAAGTTTATTTATGTTTTAATGTATAACTGTCGTGTTGTGATCAGGTGCTGTGTGGTGGCGCGCGCATGCGCTACCCGGTGCCGTACGTGCTGCTGACGCACATGGAGGCGGGCGCGGACCCGCAGCACGTGCCGCACATGGCGCACCGCGCGCTGTGTGCGCTCACCACGCCCGCGCCGCACCAGGTACACGTCGCATAACTCATTGTGAACTATACCCTGTCCATTGGGTTATTGGTTTTTGACAGCTGCCTTATAATGTCATTATTCCCGATTACCTTATGTTAACTTTAAAATGTGTTATAAAAATAAATATATAAACTGCCATATCTTGTTGGATTATCTTATAGAATAGAATAGAATAGAGTTTTAATTTGCAAATATGGGTAATACACAATAGTTGTTTTATCACATTAAAGCTCAGCCATATTTTACCATTCGGCATGCAAACATTTATACATTATATACGAAACATTATTATTATTATGAACTTACATTTTAAAACCAGATCAATTCAGATATTATTATTACAATTATTAATCATTCAAAATATCAATTAATAAATTATTACATTAGGTATTATTAAAAAAAAAACCATTCTTACAGACATCATTCTTAAAAACATCATCTTACAGACATTATAATACAGGTATGCGTAGCAGTTTTTACAAACAACATAAATTATTGTTCACTACTTGCAGCTGTCAAAAAACGATTAAACCAGTGGACAGAGTGTAGTGTTAGGTACAACGATGCCGAGCTTTTGGGCTTTTCCAACACTGCAACAAAGTTGGATCACACAAGCTTGGCTAAATTTGACAAAAACCAACATAAGCAAACATCTTTTTTTAAGATGCATGTGCTGTTACCGCCAATAAGGATGTAGACACCACTAACCAAACTATAAGACACATCTCCAAAAAAAAAAAAACACATTTCTTAACTCTGAAAACACGATTAATTTTCAATTAACCTTTTGAGTGTTAATGATACCATATAGGTTTATAAGTAGTAGAGGTTTGATCCAGTGGCGGGATCTCCATACAAGCCGAAAAGCCGGGCTTGTTATAAGATCATAACATGAGCTAATCAATAAAGCAAAATATTAAATAAAAGCAAATTTAAGTAAACAAAATAATGAACTCAATTATTTAATTGTTAGTTACTTTTAATTCAAATTGAGTTGGCAAATAAGTGATGTCACAGTCTGTTAATGCCATGCAAAATCTTTGGGGAAATCACAATTTGACAGTATATAAAAAGTGTGTCAATTGGTTGGTGGTGTCTAAATCCGAATTCCCGAAACTCTTTGTAATATGGAAGTGGGAAACAGAACTGTCTTTTAAGCATTTCGACCAGTTCCGAGATGAAGCTTCCAAAATCAACATAGAATTAAAAAATGTACAAATCATAATAAAATGGCATTCTTGAAATACGAATGGCATTTTAATTTTCTATTCTAACATTAAAATCCCAGCCGTTATTACGTATTCACGCAATCATTGTTCCGTTGCGAAAAATGGATGATGATATCGGGCATGTATATCTCCGATCCTCTCTCCCCTCTCTCTCCCTCTCTCACACTGAAAACAGAATACAATTTTTTATTTTATTTGTTTACTAAGAATGTAGCTGCTCACATTTTTGTCCCTTGTCTCAACAGCTAACACTTCATTCAGCGAGTGTTCTAAAATCTTGTGTCATTTATCTGATATAAAGTTGAAGTTTGTTTGAACACGAATATGACCAGTAGTGAACTACTGGCAACGTTATTCCTGAATTATAAAATAAATAGGGATCCGTAGAAAGTTCACGCGGGCCACGCTAGCTAGTTTTACAAATAAATATCAACATATAAACATTACAGGCGGCTGAAATCTGCTACGGCGAGGCTGCGGGCGACAAGAGCGACGACTTCATAGATCCCACCAGAAAAACTCCGTGTACCTGTGCAAAGTGAGTACTTTAACACATTACTTAGTTGTGCTACTTTATCGTGCATTATAATATACTGTATTTGTTATATATGTCGCTTAGGATACTCACTGTGGGACCAATAAACAGATCGATACAAATACAGCCTTGTTTTCAAGATAAACAAAAGTTGCACATCATTTGTTTTTGGAACATGTTTTTGTGTTGCAGTTTGTGTGTAAAACGTGTTACTAGCAACACAGCATATTTAGTTCTGTCAAGATGAAGATACTCATGTTAACATTTCTTATAATTTATCGAGGAAATTGTAATGATTTCGGATATTGGTTTCTGTTTAATTTAAAATGTCTTCTAAACATACGTTTGGAACATATAACTTCTATTACTCGGTTGTAATGTAACACTATGTTCATTATTGAAAGATTTTTAGTAAGCTCGTTTTGCAGAACTAATGACCAAATACTGAAACGCTACTCAATTTTAAGAAACCGTTAAATCTCGTGCTTTCTCTTTCTCTTTATGTCATAGTGACTGTGACAGCACGAGACTTAACGACATCTTAAACTTGAGTAGCATTTCAAAATTTGGCCATAAGTGTGAATGATTTTGCTGCTGTAATGTTGGAAATCTTTTGTTTACCTTGACAATAGAACGTAAGTTTTTCAATGCGTCATGTTTAAATTTTAATCAAAGACGGTCACAATATTGCATGCTATGTTCCACAGTGCATATACTCAGCGAACGATATTATATTAATATATAAGTAGATAGGAGCAGTATATAGCAGTAGTTGTACGGAATTGTGTGTTATGCATCTATATTTTACGTATAACATGTATGAAAGAATTATATAAACTATATTTTTCTATATCTTTGCATTTGAATGAGAGTTTCAGGCTAGTCTTCCACTGAGCTTATTGAACCTTACGCTTAAGACAATAAGTATCAATTTACCGGTGGATGACGATATCTGTAGTAAACTATTAGTAAGCGATTTAACAGGGTGTAGATTGATAGGTAGATGTTATGTATGTGAATGTTTTATTTTTTATATACTTAGCAAATAATATAATTATTTGTAGTTATATAAGTAGTAGAGGGTACAACAGCTTCACCAATATACATAACAATTATTATGTTTATTGGTACTTGTGACGAAGGAATTTGAAACTTATATCTTGGAAAATAAAGCTCTAAAATCCTTGGTTTAAGGTCCATTTTTGTTTGAATTCCTTCGTCAGACACGCGGCGACTCTTGTCACACTTGACATCTCTTGTTCGACATGGTTTGGATTAGTTAGCAAAAGCGGTGTAATTGAGAACGGTGTTTTAGTAGTAACGAGTAAATCGGCGAGTGCGCATCCTACTCGTTGACGAACATTGTTGGAAAACTAGAAACGAGTTTTTTGAAACGAAACAGGTTATCGGCTGAGTATTTTGTTCGTCATTGTAATTCAAACTGATACGAATACGATTTAAAAAAATATGGGGCCGTCGCGGTACGCTTGGCAGATGTGAAACATCGAAATTATTTTTGTATGGAAAATATCCATGGAAAATCAAAACCAAAATATATATTTTTTAATTAAGAAATAGTAACAGTTCTCACATATTAATTATCGTAATTATTTAAAAAACAAAAGCCTGTCTGACCCGTCGCATTAGATGTTTCACATCTAAATATTTTCGGGTTGAATCAACAAATCTGGTGAAATCGGTTTTGGATGAAAAGGTTTTTGTTGGAATGAACAATAGTCCTTAGTTAATGATCAATTGTTTTGCAATAGTTTTGAGTACAAAGATCAATTTGGGTGAAAATACCTATTTTGCGCTTAAATTCAATCATTTGGTGTCGATCAACAATGATTTAATGGTCATTGCCGTAAAAACTGGTAACGACGTCCAAAAAAAAAATGTAGAGCTCTTAAAAATTGTTAGCCAACAACAAGATATAAACCTTTTTTCAACCGACTTCAAAAAGAAGGAGGTTCTCAATGACTGTGGCTTTTTTTTTGTATGTTCGTTACGCGATTTTGGAAATTCTTTTAATCGAATGTAGTTACAAATTAGGGTAGACGATACCACCAATCAATTGACATACGTTTTATGAGATGTCAATACGCGATTCCCTCATAAATTGTATGGGAATTTGCACTTATGATGTCACTTTCGAACTCTAAGCAACTAAAAATCCAATTTCACAGTCAATTGTAAATGAATCGGGTTTTCAGTGCTAAACTGAAGGGAATTTGTGTCATGGAATTATTGGTGAATCCCATGGGGGGAAGGGGGGGGGGCGTGTGTTCAACACTAGTGGAGGTTTTGTCTTCAACATTTTTGGCTCAAATTGACTCCGATCCTGACTTAAGGGCGGCCACCCCATCACAGTTCCCATACAAACACGCTCGTACGTGATTACTGCGTTATAACAAATTTTCTTTCAAATATTTTTAACGCACGGGTATCTTGTGGTTAATATCTAGGTTCCTATGTACCGAAAAAATATTCAGTAAACACGTCCTAAAATCAGCTTCATATTTTATCTGAACTTTGGCCGTTCATATTGCTTTCATACATTGAAAAAATAAAAATTACAGCGTCATAGAAAACTTGCACATGTAATGGAGATTCTAAATTACAAACATTATTACCTTTAACATTTTTGATCGGGAAGGGAACTCTTAATAGGGTATTTTACTCTATATCTCTTTATAAATATGTTATTGAGACAGTTTAGGCATAAAGCAGTCCGAAAATGTAAGTTTTAGTTCATAAAATATCAAAATATTTTTAAAATTCAATTCAGTTTTGAGTTTTTTTAATCTGTTTTATTACACCATGAAATAGTAGCGGCCATGTTATTACGCCGTACGGTTGTGTAAACAAAAAATTGTCAACTGTCAGTCAACCGATTGGCGTTTATAGAGGCTTTGTACTTTTATTATTTTCGTAACCAACGTAATTTTTTAATTATTACACGTCTATTACAAAATATGCTTTTAATTAATTTGAAATTATATACACTTATCATATTTAATATGAGCGCATTTGATACAAAACGAACTGACGTCATTTCCGCTGAGCAATATAGCGTCCTGTATAAGGCGTTTTCATCAAACTACGTGCGAAATTTGAAAATTAAAAATTTTGCACTTATCGATTGAATAAAAATTTTGTGTTTTTTTTTATGGCATATTAGCACTACAGAATTGTATTGAGACATTTTAAAAAATGGGTGTAATACCCTATTGATCGTCTACCCAATTACACCGCTAGCTCGTTAGTGTTCTGTCTCGGAGACAGTCGGGGTCGTTAGCTCGGGTGACACAGAGATGGTGTGAGAGGGTCGGGCAGTACGTGGCGTGTGCAGCGCGCTTGTGTCCGCAGGCTGCGGCGCCGCCGCGCGACGCGCCCGCCGCCCTTCCACCGCCGACACGTGCGGCCGCGACGCGTCGCCCCGTGAGTACCAGCGCCACACAGCCACGCCACACACACGCACACACGGCATAAACAACACAACTGGAAGTGCCCATGCAGTTATCTCGCGCGTGTCACAGTTATGCGGAAAATTTG
Source organism: Charanyca ferruginea (assembly GCA_947361185.1). Taxonomy (NCBI): domain Eukaryota; kingdom Metazoa; phylum Arthropoda; class Insecta; order Lepidoptera; family Noctuidae; genus Charanyca; species Charanyca ferruginea. Next base: position 25,789,819 of record OX376064.1, on the reverse strand, counting down.
CTAAATAATAACAACCTTCGTCTGTTGTAATAAGTCTTAATTTTGTATGAACAACATAAAAGCTTTACGTCAAAGTCCAAGTCAAATCATTTATTTCAATTAGACTATTAAAAGGCAGTTTTGAACGTCATATTAGGAAAATTGAATCTAGTTGCCCATTTCAAATGGTAGTTTCGTATGGAGAAGAATGGGCAAGAAACTCCATACTTACTCTTTTCTTGCCAAGTTGTTAATACAAAATTAAGACTTATTACTACTGACGAAGGTAGTAATTGTTTTACATATTTTTCCGCATAATAATGGCACACGTGGGTTAACTAAGTGGTCACATCCATTTGTTTTTTTTATTCCGTGCACCCACACATGCTGCTCACTATTATGTTTTGACCAAGACCAGTATGGCGGAAAAAAATTGCACTAAATTGTTACAGCAACACGTTTTTGTGTAGCTGGAAACGTTTCAAAACTTCGTTTTCATAGTTTACAAGAGTTGCGCAACTATGAACTATGTTTCTTCAGATTCGCAAAAAACAAAATGAAAAGACAATCTTGACTATAATATAATTATATCAATAGTCATTTATTGAGCAGCTGAATTCAGTTGAGAATTATTTAGTTCTTATAATAACTGAATTTATTATCAAATCTTTTGAGCAAAAACCCTCAACACAATTCATACACAACAGAAGTTAACGGGATATCGAGCCACAAATAATGCAATGCCGCTTCATAACGCATGCGTTGATGCCTCTAAAATATCATTTATTTTATTATATCGTAGACATCTTATAGTGCATGGACATATTTATCGAATGCTGATATTTATCATACAAATTGCATGTTTTGTGTCTTTATCATATTTATATCGACATGATGTATCGACTTTTGACAACCTTATTACATATTCGACACCATTACTGACTAATTAGGATCTTATTTCACTTCGAATAGTGCTGCAGGTTGAAATATATATGTATAGAGATATTATACCAACTTAACTGTGAAATAGCAGTTTTTGGAACTAATACTTCATAGAAGACATAAGGTCGTCTTTTGTTTGAACTTTTTTGACTTTTAAAACTCATTTTACAGTTAATTCGGTTGGACTTCATTATGCTTCATGACATACGAATATGTCGTTACTAACGTTAACAGCGCACATTAAAATATAGCCAAAAGAACCCTTACGTTTTTCGCTGGCTATATTGAAAGAATCGGATTGAGCGTGGTCACATTGTCGAGCTATTACTAACGGGTAGTGTGCTGTTCCACTATTCACAAATTACGGTTTTACTTATAGCTGAGCTACTTGTTAATGACAGAAGAAACGAGTAGATACTTATAACCAATGACTATTTTATTTCGTAAATCAAATTGCTGTACAGCTCTTCTGAAACTAGCTACTACCTACTAGTTATAACTCTCAATTTGACCACGCCCTTAAGAACATTTCCAAAGTCGGAATAGAGTTCAAAATACATAAAACGAAATCACAAATAGTCTATACGGTAAATGGTCGAAGTAATAACGTTGTCAACAGTCATCATCGAAGGTAACGACTTGACAGTTGTCAGCCTCTCTTGTCACCGAGTGACGTCTTCCTGTATCATATCGGAAATACTCTGTGGCGGTTTCTCTAGAGTACTGAGATCTCGCTTCGTTCATCACACATCGTCATTTTACTTGTATCTGCTACACTGTCGTTGCTTGTAATGTGTCAATGTTCATTGAAACTGAAAGATTGACCGCAGAGTATGAAATAATAACAAGAAAGCCTTTTAATGTATCTGTAGATCGATCGGCAATCGATTGGCGATAGGTACAAATCGATCCACAGATACCTTTTTAGAAAGCGACCAATACACAAGTAAAAAAAAACGCACACTTAATATTATTTGGATCGCATTGTAAACTTATATGCGCATCTAGAACAGCTTTTACCATTAAATTCAGGGCATTGAATTAAAATTATCGCTCATAACAGCACGGCTCGATAAAGCGCTTTAAATTGTGTGCGTTAGAATCTTTTTTGTAATGACAACATAAACAGTTGACGGTTCGCTGCTGCCACCAGAGCGCTGCTGTCAAATTGAGCGACGACTGAAAAAACATTTTATATGAAATTTTTAATACTTGCTACTAAGGTAGGCCAGATAAAGCTTCAATAAAAGTCGTTGACACCTACAAATGTATTCAAATATCTCATAACCATACAAAAAGAAGTGTAAAAAAAATCAGTGTGGCTATCATGATCAAAACAAACGAATCGCGGTAAGGGATGTCCTTGACGCGGATTTTGGTATTATGAAATTCGACCGAAGCAGTATTAGGGTCAAGACACACCGGAATGGCAGCGCAGCGGCCGGCAGTTTTGATGGCAAACCATTTTCAACTTTATCTCTAACGTCAAGACATAGTATCGCTTAAAGATTTGCGTGCGTGTGGTTCTGCGAGCCGATGACCGCCGCAGCGATACTATGCTTTTAGTTTTAGAGATAAAGTTGAAAATGGTTTGGCAGCAAAACTGCCGGCCGCTGCGCTTCCATTCCGGTGTGTTTTGCCCCTTAGCGACGAATTTTATGACGAGCGATATCTCTCGGAACTTTTTGGTTAGAAGTCGGATGAGACATTTTTTGCAACTGTATCTGGCGCGTATCTTTGTACTGAATTTAATGTAATCTAAATAATGCCTAACTTAACTTGACAGTTACAAGCAGTGACGTTACAGCAACAGGTCGCGTTACACATGATAACATCTACCTTTCATTGGGGGTCTAACGTCCATGTCTGTTCTAGTTCATGGGTCTATCGTTCATTGGTACCATTCATTATTGTGTTCTACGGTAGTGGGGTGGAAGTGAAGGGAAGACACGTATGGAGATGTAGTAAGAATAAGGAGTTTGTTTTTGTATTTTTCAGTAATTGGGTGTGCAAGGAAGTAGATTGTTCCCCGGTTGCTTGAAGATGTATTAATGTGACAATTTGTTAAGTTGTTGGTTGTTGATAATGCAATCAACAAAAGTTTCAAATGAGGTTTAATAAATAGGACTTCTATGTAGATGGATATCCACAGATTGAGTTTTCTTTTTGAGGAAAAATATTGAACTCTTGTGTTAAGGGACATAGCCGAAAAAATAAAAATCCACTTAACATGAATCTGGAATTCCCGAACGGACAGCACACAGCCTAAACCGCTGGGTCTAGAAGCCTGGAATGTTTTTACAAGAGTTCTTTAATGGGAAGTCCCATAAGACTCATGGTTTCTAGTATCATAAATACGTGTTGGTATTCATATCCACGTCTCCTTCACTTCCCCCCCACTCCGTGACGTGTCGTGCCCCGTGGCCGCTAGTGTAACTCCCCCCCCCCCCACAGGGCGGCCCCGGGCGGCGCGGTGTGCTCCCCCGGCAGCTGCGCGGGCTCCCCGGCCGCGGGCGGGTCGGCGCCCCCGTCTGCAGGCGCGCCCCCACCCTCGCCGCACCATCTGCCGCTGCCCAACCATCAGGTAATAAATACACTACTATTTGTTAATGTCGGATTTCAAATCTACAGTCGTTAACATAATATTATGACTTATTTTATAATATTATGGGGTTCAAAATACTATTTACGGAACACTGTGACATTTCAATCAGTATTGATTTCGGAGCAAAATTTGAAGTATATAATAATATTAGCACTGTGCCTGCGATTTGTTCGCGTTTATTTTCTTAGGGATCCCTATTTTTTTTCAAAATATAGCCATGTTACTCAGGGATAAAGTAGCGTTCTAATATTGTGAAAGTTTTTTTTTTAATTAGACCAGTAGTTTTTGAGTTAAAGCGTAACAAACAAACAAGCAAATCTTTCCTCTTTATAATATTAGATCCAGTTCATGTTCTAGGCTGACACATTACATCCAGATCCTGAAAGCCTGAAGTAAATATGATCAGGAGTCCATTTCTTGTAATTTATTAGAATTACAGTCGTTACTAAAGCTACGGAAATCGCCTTTTCTGCTTGAAAATCACATGTCGTCTGGTTAATAAAAAAGGCTATCGTGCACAATTTATTTACTTACCCTAACATACAAAAGGTATGGTGTGCTGAAGAACCGATAGTACAACAAGTATTTGCACAAAAATATTGTTAAAGTCCTTCTGGTACATATGAGTAATGAACCCTGTCCTCTAGTCCTCGGGCATCGTGCCGACGACGCTGCACACTCCGGCGCCGACGCCCGACCCGCACGCCCCGCCCACCCCCGCGCCGCCATCGTTGCCGCCGCCCAAGACTTACACTCAGGTAACTTCACTACATAAAATATATTGTGGATATGTTACTGTTTTTTTTTTATATATTTACTACGTTTTTATTTATAAAAAAATGTCTAAATGAGAAATAAATATGGCGGTTTGTCATATTTATTCTTTTATCATCATAGTCGTGTATAAATGATAAACCAAAATGTTCCAAGCACGCCACGGTCACGACTATGACATAGAGTATGTAATTTAGCTGACCGCCGAGGACATGTTTTTACTTTTTTGACGTGGCGGTCAAAAGTTTAAATAAAAGTTTTCTGTAGAGACCTGTAATTAATTAAAGCCAGTTCGTAGAAACCCAAGCTGACTCTGTAATCAGCAATACCCACGTTTACTCAGGCTAAGAACTCACGATGCGGTTTTCACCTGCGTCCGCCTGCGGTTGCGGGCCCGCAGCTTCTGTAGAATGCAGATATATAATTATGTAGAAAATCGGAAACCGCATCGTGAGTTCTTAGCCTTAATATACGAATGAGGAACGTGACCGTATATGGCAGTAGACAATTTTTCTGTGTACGTAAGATATTTTTTGAGCAGTTCGAGGAGCTTGTGGCTAAGTAAAAGCTCGCGGTCGGTCTGTGGATGGGTGACCGCTTTTTGGTGACAGAAAAATCTGAATCCCCCCCCCCCTGTCTATATAGACGTTTCACTTCAAAAAGGCAGATGATGACCAACGGACCAACTTTTACTGAAAAGATGGTAGCGACAAAACATTACTAAAAATTTTCGTTTAAGAAACCTAGGATAAATCTTCCACCTCGCCATCATTGTATAAGTGTATAACCTCCTGCTCCCAGGGCTCGCCCCCGCGCTGCGAGGTGTCGCGGCGCCCCGTGCTGCCGGGGGCGGCGCCGCGCCTGGACCCGCTGGAGGACGAGCACTCGCTGCACATGCTGTACGACTACACCACCGTCTACGCCTGGTGAGCACTCCTTGTACAGGGACCTGGACATCAAGCCATACCAAACTGTCATGGCAGGATCTGTACAAAAAAATAAATATGTTTAGAGAATTCTAATTCTTATACTCTTGGGTACCTAAAGAGTATCTTCCGGCATTTATAATATTTTTAACCCCCGCAATAAAAATGGATGACAGTAACAGTGACACTGATAGCGCCGTTTCGCAGGTCTTACTTTGAAATTGCATCGTTTTATGGGAAATAAAATCACAAAATATAATGATTATTTTTTATCCAAACACTTGTCACATCACTTGTCTGCCAATTTGATAGATCCGTTAATGTCATTTGTCACAAAATGGGCAACGAAATAAAACGAAAAAAGTGTTTTCATTTCGAAATTTTTAAATTATGCGGGGAGATTAAACATTTGGTATGTATGTCAATCTACTCCTGGTAATGTATTCTCCACATTGGAAAATATTTTGAACTCTCTAAATGGTTTTTATTTTTCATACAAATGAATGTATGGATCTCGCCATGATTCTTTCCCAATGGAATATGAACCTTTTGCTTTTGTAATAAAGTTAAAAATCTATCAAAGAACTTTGACAGATTGTTGTAGCTTGATGTGCTGGCCTGTGTACCATACAACAGCGAGATAACTACTGCTTTTTAAATCATTTGAACTGCTGAAATGTTGTGACTCGGATGTATTCGCGGATGTATGGAAGTCGATCTTGTCGATTTTATTTGTATAACTTTAGTACAAGAATATTTTTATTTTGTTTTTAATCCGAGGATCCTAAAGTTCTTAATTAATAAATTGACTAGAACTGAGTCTAAATTGCAAATTGTGTTTTAAGAACTTAATTTCGTCGGAATATAGTTCAAAATGCAATTGGGTAGATGACACCACCGTTTCCCCCTTTTTTATGGCATATTATTATACTTTAACGTCACTGCTAGTTACTTGCCAACTCAAATGTCTATACACGCTGTAATGGTTGGTTGTTTTCCCGAAGTGTAATGATTTCGTCTTCGTAGTTCAATCGATTCATAAAAGAATAATAAATCATTAAAAAAAACTGCAGATTTAGAATAAAATTGTGAAAAACAAAACTCAAAAGCGACCTCGAACCAATAGTAATACATTTAAAGCACGATCAGAAGACAGCGCGCGGCGGGCGCCTTATTACTACGTGCGAGATTAACTCCATGAATCGATAGTACTACTTTTTTTTTACAATTAAATAGGCTTGCGTTTAACCGCAATTCACCTGATCGAAAGTGATAATGCGGCCTAAGTTGGAACACGCTTGCCTAAGATGAACCGGTTCACTCGTGCCTTAAACATACCCAGATTATACTTATCAGGGAACAGAGAGGCGGGCAGGGAATTAGGGCAAATCGAACTGCCGCGGAAAACAACCATTTAAACTTCAGCGTGTATTTTGTTTTCAAACCAACTAAATATCAAACTTTACAGTCAATTAAAAATGAATCTGATTTTAAGTCAAAAATGTTGATTTTACTAGCGTCGGTACTCAAATATTTTTTAGAGAAGTTCTGTCTTGGATTTATTGGGTAATGGTGTCATCTAGCCAATTGAGTGTGCGAGCTAACACACGGACACGTCATGGTAAAGCTGACTTGACGTGAATCTTGCCACTCGCTACATTGTACACCAGTTTGCGCATCAATATCATTTCAGCTTTTCTTATTGTGTTCAAAGCTTGGTGACATTCTTTTAACCTACTAATTATAATTTTTGGTTTTCCATGTTGCATTCTTTTTAATTTTCCATTTCTAAGGCAACATCTATAATAGTTAAAAACAATGTTTCGCAACATTGTTACGAGCAACATTTTATTTTGCATAATGTTCTTTTGTTTACTATGAATACGTAATATTAATATGTTGCCAGCATTATTGCAACACTGTTTTCCGAAACACAAAATCATGTTGCTAAAATAATGTTGCGCTATAAGGTAGATGACACCACCAATCAACTGACATAGTTTTTATGGCTGTCAAAACGCGATTGTCCCAGATTTTGTATGGCAGTTTATACTTATGACGTCACTTATTTTTCACTGAATTGACTAACTATTTATTGATTACAGTAAATTGAAAATTTGTCAGGTTGTCAGGGCTAAATGTAGTGTTTTTTTTTAGATAAATTCTGTTTTGGAATAATTATTGGTTAATAGTGTCATCTACCTAATTAAAGAATCATGGCAGGATTTGCACAAAAAAATAAAGATGTTTAGAGAAGTTGAAATTCTAATTCTTATATTCTTGGGTACCTATAGAGTATCTTCAGGCATTTTTAAACCCTCGCAATAAAAATGGATGTAAAAGGTGAATAGTTTAACGAAAAGCTCATTATTTCAGAACGAAACGGTGACTGACAGTAACAGTGACACTGACAGCGCGGTTTCGCAGTTCTTACTCTGAAATTGCATCGATTTATGGGAAATAAAGTCACAAATATTGATTATATTTTTCCACACATTTGTCACATCACTTGTCTGCCAATTTGATAGATCTACAGTGCTATTCTGTTACAATCTCCCTCGGTGAACACACTGGTGAAGTGAGCTGTCATCCGGCCGTCTGCTTTCTCAATCTGTAGCATCGGGACGGGTGACAGCTCACTTCACGTAGGTGTTCACCGAGGGAGATTGTAACAGAATAGCACTGCTGTTAATGTCACTTGTCACTTTATTTTTTTTTATACTTAAACACAAAATGGGCAATGAAGTGAAACGATAAAGTTTTATTTTCATTTCGGAATATTTTAATTATGCGGGGATTTAAAAATATGGTAAGTATATCAATCTACTCCTTATAATGTATTCTCCACATTGGAAATTGTTTTGAACTCTCTAAACGATTTTTATTTTTCATACAAATGAATGTATGGATCTCGCCATGATTCTTTGCGAGCTAACAACTCATGTACATGTCATGCTAAAGTTGATTAGACGTGAATTCGTTCACTCGCTACATTAAATACCAGTTAACGCAGCAATAAGATTTCAACTTATCTTATTGTGCTCAAAGCTTGGTGACATTCTTTTGACCTACTCTTAAGTGTATTTTATTATGGTTTCTCTATCTGCATTCTTGTGACACTTTCCTGTTCTAACAATGTTTCGCTACAATTTTGTTAGCAACATTTGATTTTGCAGAAACGTTCTTTTGTTCGTTTTTTATATGAATACGTAATATCAACATTTTGCCAGCATTACTGCAATATTGTTTCGAAACATATGTTGCTGATGAAACTTTTTTTTCTCAGTGATTCGGGGTCTAATTATTACTAATATCAATACATGTGATTGACTTTTTGTATTTGCTTTTAACTAAAATATACTGCTACCATATGACTTTTTTCTAAGATTGCTTCAAGACTATTATTTTTGATTGTCCAAGATTAGGATATTGGCTTTGTAACCAGAATCATCTTATACCTAGAGTAAAGTTACAAATTTCGACTTTAACTCCGAGTTTGTTATTGATCGAGAAAGTGTTTTCACTACTTCCTCAAGCTGAATATTGCTAATGAATCCCTTGACTACAGGCTGGAGCATCCTGTGAAGCGGTTCAAGTCATCCCAGAGCAGTTTCCGCGAGGAGATGGCTCTTGGCGCGGGTGCGGGCGGCGACCTGTACGCGGGACACGACCACACCAAGATGGCGGCCATGCGCGACCACACGCTGCTCGACATCAAGCAGGAGAAACATGACGTGAGCTATTATAATGTTACCAGCGAATATGTGGGTGTGCTATAGGTATACCTCTTGCCTAACTTTTTGAGAAAAACAGACGGAATGTTTTGAGTATGCTACAGATATTTTGAAATGTGTTTGAATGTTTGTTAATTAGTCACGCCTCAACGGCTGAACAGACTTGGAAGAGGAGATTTGGCATACGGGTAGATTATAAACTGATTAAGAACTTAGAATACATTTTAACCCGATTGTTCGTTCTTATGGGATAATTTCTGACCTTCACGCGGGCGTAGACGCTTGCAAAAGCTAGTTCTAGTTTAATACATTTAAACAAGAAAACATCAATTCGTTACTTAGCTCCCATTCTTTTCTCTAAAGGAGGATACAAAAGAATACAAGAACCTATTTACGTCTGACGGTCTATGTCCGGCGTTGAAAGACTTGGAGCAAATATTTGACACGTCCGACGATGCGGCCAGCGGAGATGAGACGGTAAGACTTGTGAGTGTACACCCTTCTTTATAGTACAGTAGTTAGATAGATCTGTGTTCAGCTTGATTTTTAACTTTTTCGTCTAAATGTTAGGTCGTATTTTAGAATGATACTTGAGTGTGAATCTTAATAAGTATTTATCAACGAAGCATAATGGCTATATCAACGAAACCATCACACACTTTCAACGTCAGTACTTGTACGCGATTGGTTGCGTCAATTTCCTGAGACGGCGCACGAGTGGATGTTGATAAGACGCAGAGTGAAATTTTGCGTGCGACCATATTTGAGTTTGGATTACATTTTCTCACATATTTGTAGGTTTTAGATTTGTATGAGAAGTTTATTGTACCTAAGTATTTGAAACTAGGGTCATACTTGAGTATCATTCTGTAATACTGGCCGTGGATTAATAAAATATTCGTTCTTGGACAAAGAAAATTGTTTTCATTAAATGTTACTTATTGCATAGATTTTAATTGATAAACAAGTCAGATGACTAAAAAATAGTTTCATATTTTTAGTGCATGATGAACAAGGAAAAACGAATCAGAAAAATGTTTGTATATATTGCTTTAAATGTTGAATGAATGAATGAAAAATGTTTTCCTCCCGACAGCTGCAGGTGTCGACGCCGCCCGACTCCAACAAGTCGGAGGAGGCGCGGCGCGGCTGCCCGCGCGCCGAGGAGCTGTCCAAGATGTTCCCCACGCCGCCCAGCATGGAGGCGCACGCGCAGGCGTCGCCCGGCTTCTCCCTGCCCGACGACACGCCCGTGCGGCACGCGCTGGCCTCCCCGCCGCCCGACAGCAGCATCGAGGTAAGATGTTGTCCACGCCGCCCAGCATGGAGGCGCACGCGCAGGCGTCGCCCGGCTTCTCCCTGCCCGACGACACGCCCGTGCGGCACGCGCTGGCCTCCCCGCCGCCCGACAGCAGCATCGAGGTAAGATGTTGTCCACGCCGCCCAGCATGGAGGCGCACGCGCAGGCGTCGCCCGGCTTCTCCCTGCCCGACGACACGCCCGTGCGGCACGCGCTGGCCTCCCCGCCGCCCGACAGCAGCATCGAGGTAAGATGTTGTCCACGCCGCCCAGCATGGAGGCGCACGCGCAGGCGTCGCCCGGCTTCTCCCTGCCCGACGACACGCCCGTGCGGCACGCGCTGGCCTCCCCGCCGCCCGACAGCAGCATCGAGGTAAGATGTTGTCCACGCCGCCCAGCATGGAGGCGCACGCGCAGGCGTCGCCCGGCTTCTCCCTGCCCGACGACACGCCCGTGCGGCACGCGCTGGCCTCCCCGCCGCCCGACAGCAGCATCGAGGTAAGATGTTGTCCACGCCGCCCAGCATGGAGGCGCACGCGCAGGCGTCGCCCGGCTTCTCCCTGCCCGACGACACGCCCGTGCGGCACGCGCTGGCCTCCCCGCCGCCCGACAGCAGCATCGAGGTAAGATGTTGTCCACGCCGCCCAGCATGGAGGCGCACGCGCAGGCGTCGCCCGGCTTCTCCCTGCCCGACGACACGCCCGTGCGGCACGCGCTGGCCTCCCCGCCGCCCGACAGCAGCATCGAGGTGTGTGCGCAACTGTTGCATCCAAACATCATCATCAACCGTATCAGCAGTCGACTGCTGAACACCTCACATCTCGATTCCTGATCGAGATTTTTCTATGATATAGTGACCCGCCTCGGCTTCATACTTGTACTATGTAGATAAAACTATAAACCATCCTCTTGAATTACTCTATCTAATAATGAAAACCGCTTCAAAATTCGTTACGCAATTCAAAAGATCTAAGCGTACATAGGCACAAGTCGCGAAACGACTTTGTTTTCTGCCAAATACAATCAAAACGTCATGATACGTACTTTTCAAATTGACGTTTTGTATCTTATTTATTTGTGCAATTTATGTAGTGCGCGGATGAAGGCAGATTTTGTCTACAATAAAACCTTTCTACAATCTTTAAATACATTCCTCTAATTAATAAAATAAATAGAAGTGTTTTAACTCGTATTTAACCCCATTTTTTCCCCCTCCACAGGACTGGTCATATGTGTTCAAACCACCGACAGTGTTCAAATACGTGGGCTCATCTAAATACGCGCCACTTTCGACGCTACCCAGCCAGCTCATGCCACCGGTGACTCTGCCTCCGCACGCCGTGTACCGGCCGCGCTGCCACCACGAGCACGACCACGAGCACGAACAGAGCAAGCAGAGGGAAGAGCCTGAACCTGATAATAATAGGACAGGTAAAGTTGATGATTGGCATTAAAAAGAGGGTCCATGAGTTTCTTGCTTCTTCATAGAAATTTGTCTAGGTTTTGGAACGAACAAGGAGCTTTAACTTACTGACTAATTTATCGATTTCTTGACAATTAGGGGTATGTGATACTACCAATCAATTGGCATACTTATTATGAGCTGTCAAAATGAGATTCTTCCATTTTTGTATAGCAATAGCAAAATGTGTCGATAGTTTTTTACCAAGTCAAATGATAAATTGTAGATTCATTTAAAAAAAAACTAAAAATTGAATTTTACGGTTAATTGAAAATTAATCGGGTATTCAGGGCTAGAGTATAAAATGTTTTTTAGAGGAGTTGTGTTTTAGAATTATTAGTTAGTGGTGTCAACTATCCAATTCAATGATGCCTGTAAATAGTTTAATTTTGACTAAGATTTACTCTGCACGGTGGAATCCCGAAAACGTAGGTATTTTGATTGACATGATTCTAGACCCGTATTGAAACAGTTGATTATTTTAAACAATCAATAAAAAAGCTGTTCCGTACATTTTGACCTTGTAGGTGTTGCGCTTTTGTATGAAACAGGTATTTTATTTTTAACTAGCTTTTGCCCGCGACTTCGTCCGCGTGAATGTCGGTTATCGTGGAAGCAGACAAAGTTGCTAATTTAAAAAAATAGCCTATGTCCATCCCCAGGGCTCAAGCAATCTTCATAACAAATTTCATTAAAATCGGTTCCGCCGTTTCGTCGTGAAAGCGAAACAGACAGAGTTACTTTCGCATTTATAATATTAGTATGGATTAGCTGGGAAAAATATCACAAAGAACAGAGCTTTTTTTGAACCCAGAAGTTACAAAATAATATAGCCTCCATATAAAACTAATTTCGATAATGTTTTTGTAGCAGGTATCAAACGCTCCGCCCCTCCGACCCCCGAGAGTCGCGACGCGCGCGGGCGCAGAGTGGGGGACCCGCTCTCCGTGCCCGGCGCGGGCTGCGGCACGTCGCGGCCCGGCAGCGTGGCCCCTGCGGCCCCACCCCGCGCGGCCCGACGCGCCGAGCCGGGCCCCGCGCCCGCGCCCAGCGCCGCGTGCCCGCTCATGCTCAACGTGCTGCTGGCCGACACCGTGCTCAACGTGTTCCGAGACCACAACTTCGACAGCTGCACGCTCTGTGTGTGTAATGCTGGACCTAAGGTAACTAACAACTACAGATAGTTCAACTCATCTGTGTGCGTGCGCTTGTGATTGGGTAGGATGACACCATCAACCGATAATCCTTTGATACCACTCCTGAAGTAAAGACTTCGTTTTTATCCCCGATAAATTTTTAATTTACCTTAAAATTAGATTTTTAGCTGCTTTGAAATCAATAAGTAGTTAGTCAATTGAGTTGGCAAAAAGTGACGTTAAGTATAAATTGCCATAGAAAATTTACCAAGGAATCGCGTTTTGACAGATCATAAAAAGTATGTCAATTCATTCAAACTCAAACTCAAATCATTTATTTCAAATAAACCATTTACAGGCACTTTTGAATTGTCAAGGAGTCAGTCAGTCAAAAAGTTGCAGCTAGTTGCTCGTTCCAAACAGTAGGTTTCTATGGAGAAGAACGAGCATGAAACTCCATGAACACTCTTTTAAAATCAATAGAATATTACAAATTTAGGTTACATCATTCATGTTGAATCTAGGGGTACAATGTGAGAACAATGTACCTAACAAGTTGTGCACGTTAAAAGAGGTCTAGTGACAATGAAATTAGATAATTCAAAATAAATTTAAAATAACCGAGGTAGCTAAGAGATGTGTTCATTGGTGGTGTCATCTACTCTAATAACAGTTTTATTTAGTGTGGCAGTGACACGGCAGTCGTCGTTCGAGGGGTAACATGTTACCCCTTGATAAGACTGGTGGTCAGACTTTCTGGTTTCTGAGCTGAAACCAACGGATTTACGTGCTTTAACAAAGGACGACTTCTAGCGAAATGATGATGATTTGTCCTCATTAATTTGTAAATCTAAAAATATTCAACTGCAAATTCATAAAATCGAATTTCGTTGTGAGGTAGGGGTTACGTGGGGATAAGAAAATGAAACGGAATGTAACCGGTCAACATAAAAAAAAATATTTTCCTATTAGGAAAAAAGGAGTGGGTAAGTCTACGGTCACTAAGATTCTTCCAGCCTCCCTTGGGAGTAGCACAGTACTCTCCTGGCTCAGCCTTTGGCACGAAGATCACAGCGGTGTGCCACGCTGAAGACGTCAGGGGTGGTGCCGGTCGGCAGGTGGTGTCATTAAATGAATTGAATGAATGAATATTTGTGTTAGGTGGTGGGCAACATCCGCGGCGCGGACGCGGCGACGTACCTGACGGGCTGCGCCGGCATGGGCGCCGGGCCCGGCGCCGGCTCGCCCGGCCCGGCGCCGGACGACGAGCCGGCGCACTGCACGTGCGGCTTCAGTGCCATCCTTAACCGGCGCCGCGCGCACCGGGCCGGCCTCTTCTATGAGGTACGATATAATATTATGTAATCTAATTACAAATATTCCTATGTATAACTGGATAGAAATGGAAACCAATCTTCTTTCTAAATGGAACATAAAAAGTAGACTGGTCTCTTTAAAGCATAAGAACGGTTATTCAGGTTTCAAAATGCCCCATTATGCATAAGCTATTTATAAATACTTTAAATTATAAACAAATAACATCAGTACATTTTAAATAGGCTTTGTATTTATTCCAAAAATAATGTAAAATTTTGATGCGTTTTTATGGCACTTATCGATTGAATAAAAATTTTAAGATTTTTTTGGTGGCATATTAGCACTACAGAATTGAATTGAGACACTTTTCAAAAATTGATGTAATACCCTATTGAATTCGTTGTTATAGAATAGTTGTCGTACTTGGCAAGTTGTATTTTAGAAAAAGCTTGTCGAGTGTTTTCGCACACATACCTGTCTCTTTTTAAACTTCTAATGTATCAATACGGTCGAGTGTTTCACCTCTTTTTATGTTATTCTCCAGGACGAAATGGAAATCACCGGCTTGGCAGAAGAGCCGGGGCTGCGTGGCGTAAAGGGTGCGGGTCTGGGCGACGTGGCGCGGGTCGTGCTGGCGCAGAGCGCGGCGCCGGCCGGCGGACCCGCGTCCGCGCTGGCCCGCGCCGCGACCCGCGCCGCAGAGCTGCAGGCCGCGGGCGAGGGCGGCCTCAACCTACTCGAGTGAGTACACTGACTGTAGCTACATGAGAAGCTCCAGTAGAACGTAGCGAGCTTGGTTTAGAAATAATTTCCGTTTGCTAGTACAGTCAACAGCATAAGTAGATGATCAAAATCAGAAATTCAATACTAATTTACTGGCAGTAATTTATATAATTTATTACTAGTTTATTTATTTAAAGTATGTGATTGTCACACACACACTTTTGAATCAATTCGACGCCACACAGTTCTGACGCGAACTCCGTTCATTAGTCTTGAATTTCTGATTTTGATAATCTACTTTTGCTGTTGACTGTACAGTACGATTCAAACTTAATGGCGGCTCTGAACCCGAGGCGAGTGGTTGCGCAGTAACAATTTCACGTGACAGCGGGAGTGAGGGGCAGGGTACTGCGCAGCCAACAGCGCACTTCACAGCCGTCATTAAGTTTGAATCGAACTGTACTAACTAGACTTCAGTAGGTCATAAATATACAAGGTGTTCATTTGAATTATTTTTTTAATTACATTTGTTTTTTTTTCATACAGAATAATTCAACAAAGTCATGATTATTACTGTAAAAATCACCCAAGTTACGTGAAACATGAAAACTTCACATTTTCTTAGCTTTAGATATGAATGATTGGTTCGAATAAAAATTAATTGCTCGTATTTATCAATGAAACTTAGATACACACAATTATGATTGTCTTCAAAACTATTTTTGGACCACATATTCTAGGTTTTTTTTTGTATTATTTTTACTTACAATATAACCCTAGAGTTATAAGAAAAACAGGTTGTATAATTAAATAAATAAAAAATGAATATTAAAGTAAGTATTGTTCCCCCCCAGGTACACGGACGGCGGCACGGCGGCGGCGCGCGCGCTGCGGGCGGCCCTGAGCGCGCCCCCGGCCCCGCCCGCGCCCGCGCCCCCCGCGCCCCCCGGCACGGTGCACCGCTGGCCCTTCATCGGCGCGCGCGCACCTCGCTCCTCCCGCGACGTAGTCAGGTAACTAACGACGGACTCGTCTGACATATTGGCAACTAACTATTATCTTAGCTTAAGAGCGCCCACCCCGTCATATTTCCCACACTAACGCTCGTACGTGATTATGGCGTTATAGCAAATTTTCCTCCAAATACTTTTAACACACGGGTATCTTCTGGTACAACTTTTTGAGAAACAAATTCAGTAAACGTCTTTTGTGAAATCTCCGCGCGCCACTTCGAGCATTGCGTTGGTTTTAACAAAAAAATAATTCAATCACGCTCGCGTTAAAGTTACACCGATGGGAAAGAGGTCCCCTCTTAATTAACTGTAGAAACTTAATAAAAATTCTTCAGTTAATAAAAAAAAGCATTTTTTTTTGTCATTTAAACTGCTATGAACAATAAAAACATAAAATTAAATAGCAAAAATTTATTGTTGTCTGTGAAGTTTCGCTAATTTATTTAAAAGAACCTGTTTTTCTTCGTAACTAACTTCTTTCCTCTCCGTCCCCAGACTGATGCGGCGGCTGAGGCCACTCCTGCAAGACGCGATACAGAAGCGTTGTTGCGGCGCACGCATGTGGGACGGAGTCACTGGCCCGCTCACCTGGCGACAGTTCCACCGCCTGGCCGGCAGGGGCAACGAGGACCTGTGCGAGCCGCAGCCGGTGCCTCCCCTGCTGGTCGGACACGACCGGGACTGGATCTCCTTGTCACCCTACGCGCTCAGGCACTGGGAAAGACTAGCGCTGGAACCTTACTCGTACGCGCGAGACGTGGCGTATGTCGTGGTAGCGGCTGACAACGACGCGCTCACGGAACCTCTGCGCGCCTTCTTCCGTGAACTATCCACCGCCTATGAGTCCTGTAGACTTGGCAGACACCAACCTATAGGGAGAATCGCAAGGGACGGCCTCGTCCGATGTTCTGCGGGAGGAGAGAGACGAGATGAACGCGACGATTGGAGCGGTTCCCTCCCGCCCGGACGACTAGGCGAACACTTGCGCGCTTACTCTGACACGTTACGTGGTACCTTATTGCCTCAGTTAGCCGCGCTCACCGTGGACCGGGCGTTATTGGACGCAGACCGGCCCACTCCAGAACCGATGCGTCCACCTTCCACTCCTGACCATCCCGCCACTCCAACCAGTGCAGCAGAACCTGACAACGACTCTTCTTCTGGAGGCTGTGGCAGTTCTTCCGGGCCTGGTGTTCCAGGAGCTTCATCGACAGCAGGGTCTTGGGATGAGGAAGAAGGCGGAGCGCCCGCGCTAGTTGTGTACGTGGTGGAGCCCCCTGCGTCGCACGCGCATCGACCGCTCGCGTTGCATTCGTTGTTACGGCTCGCAGCAAGAACTATGGATCATTTACATCATCATAATCCCCTTGTCAAGGTGAGTTTTTTCTTTAGTGTGAAAAGATGTGTTACCAAGCCGACAATCACATGTTCTTCCAGTCAATATCTTTGTAATTGGTGACACCATCAACTAATAATTCCAACAATGATCATTTAAAAAAAAATTACTTCAATTTTATCTGATTTGTTTTAAATTTACAGTAAAATTAGATTTTTAACTGCATTCAAATGAATAAATAATTAATCAATTGAGTTGGTAAATAACTATCTAGTAGTGACGTCATAATAATATACATTCAGTATTTCTGGAGGCAATCGCAAATTTCATAAAAAGTGTCATCTACTATTACCCTGGGTATTTCTTGGTTCCCAATTCATTGAAGCTCTATTTACTTTACGTATCATCATCATCATTTCAGCCGAAAGACGTTCACTACTGGACATAGGCCTCCCCCAAGTCTCGCCACATTGACCGGTCCACTTTACGCATACTTGTGAATAAAAAGTGACTAAATTATAAATCTCCTATATCCTGTCCATTGGGTTATTGGTTTTTTGGTATAATGTAATTATTCCCGATTACTTTAGGTTAACTTTAAAATGTGTTATAAAATAAATATATAAACTGCCTTGTCTTGTTGGATTATCTTATTCACGACCTCTTACAGACATTATAATACAGGTATGCGTATCAGTTTTTCCAAAAATATAGTTCACTAGTTGCAGCTGTCAAAAAACGATTAAACCAGTGGACAGAGTATAATTTCGTTATAATTTGTGCTAAATATTGTAAAGATGTTATGCATAGATTTTAGCTTTTCAAACCCTGTATAGATACAGAGTATCTTGTCCTGTCTTCGTGACAGTTAAACTTACACCTCGTCTCCCATCCGCAGATCATCTCCCTGGAGAGCATCTGCTCGCGCTGGGGCCTGGGCACCGGCCAGCCAGAGGCCGGGGCCGGCTACTCGGGCGCCGTGGGGCCGGGCGGCGCGGCCGACGTGCGCGCGCTGGCCTTCAGCGTGTTCAGCGGGGCGCGGCGTCTGCTGCAGCACCACGCCAACGGGAAGTCGCTCACCGGCTTCGGCACGGCCGCGGACTCCAACCTGTTCCTGCAGAACAAAGATGTGAGTGTACTTCATGCAGCTTAGCATTAAAAACCCTCTGCGTATAACGGATCCATAGGCTGCAGGTGTACAATGTCTGGCACTACGTCATAAACAAAGTAAATTTTAACATTTTTTGTGCATCATGCTACCCTGCGCGCCAGCATATTGCATCTCACTGCTAATCCCTGTTTCCTCTCAATATCCAAATCGTCAAAGACGTCCTCAGTGACCCAGGTACTTGAATTTGGTGAGTCTTCACGGTACCAGTAGTGTAAACTTTACGAGCGCTGTTATGTGAAGACTCGGAGGATTTTTATAATTAAAAAGAGGAAACGTGAAGGAAACACTTATTGCTTAGCAAACGTCAGAACTCTACGAAGTCACGGAAAACGATCGCCTTCATATAAAATCAGCAAAACGCTTCAATCTAAGGCTTCTATATTCAAATTGCTTCTTTAATAAATTAGTGTTCTGAAGGAACATTTAGTAAAATTCGCATGCAACCTTTACAGTACACATACATTTTCAAATCTATATTAATATTATTAAGCTGACAAGATTCTTTGTTCGTTTGTTCGCTGAATCTTTTACTAATAGGAAGCTACGTTATTCCTAGGTACTAATAGACTATATTTTGAACTGTAAAACATTTGGGATCCATAAGACAATTCAAGCGGACAAAGTTGCGAGTTAAAGCTAGTTGGACGGATCCCTGATTTTTTTATCAGTCTAAACATTCATATTTCGTGTTCAGATACTTTTTTCAATGGAAATCAACTAATTAGTAATAATTTATCTCTACCCAGGAAAAGAACCGCGAACCCTACAAGCTATTCTCCCCGGCGTGGGTACTCGCCGCGCCGCGTGCCCTCAAGGAAGTCGCAGAGACCTGGGGCCAGGGCTCCGGCGAACAGGGCGGAGTACTATTCCTGGCTTACTGTCTTAGTCACGACCAGAGGTGGCTGCTCGCATCGGCGACTGACGCGAGGGGAGAGTTACTGGATACTGCTGCCATCAATATTCATGTGCCCCAAAGGTCTGTAGTTAATGTAACATTATTGTTATCTAAATGTACTTTATTATCTACTAGGACAGTGAATAAATGCACACTTATCTATTTAGTAAAAATCTTCCTCTGTGAATTTAGGTGAACTGAGCGGTCAATCCTAAGCTTTAAGTGGGATGACGACAGCTTACTTAAGCTCATTTCTAACCCACTCTAGTTTTTCTTCAGATAACACAATAATGGTGCCAATTCTGTTGTGCACGAACTTAATTAATTTTAAGCTATTTATATCTCTTTCTCTCCAATAAAACAAGAAAGAGACATATATTATTAATAAGAGCTGTCAATTTAAGATGATCAAAAATGTTCATCATTTCAGAGTTCAAGGGACAAACTAATTTGACTTCTCTAACTTTGTCCTTGTCTGTCGCGGTCCTTTTCTTCAGCTGCCTGGTAGTAAGCGATGCCAAATGCCTAATTTTAATTTAGTTTGTGAACAAGGGAATCGGCACCAATGTCTATGTTATCTGGAGATACATCGCGCGGCGTAACGTCGCGTAGATGCTGCGCTAGCGTCTCCTAAATATGATTGTAACGAAACTTATCGACACGATGACGCAGCATATACGTTTCAAGAACGCAAACATTGGATGCTAGCCTACAAAAACCATTGGATATAGATTATTCACTGATGTCCTTTCTCTGTAATAGTAGTCTTGGCACAAAATAAAAATCTCACATTATCTTAGTATGATGCACTATAAGATTCAAATAACTTGTATGGAGTCTAGATTGTATGTTTAGTGTGATAAATAAAACTGTCTAAAAATTAGGCGTCAATCTAAACCGGCTCCTCAAACTTATCTCTAATTAAATATTCAGTACGAACTCTTCCAGATGTCGTCGACGACGGAGCGGGCCGGCGCGGCGGCTAGGGCTCACCAAGCTGATGGACTTCACGCTCGGAGTCATGAGCCAGGCCGCGCAGCCCTGGCGCCTCGTGGTCGGACGCGTCGGTCGCATCGGCCATGGAGAACTGAAAGGTAAGATAACATAAGTTATTTGGTAAATATTGCCAATAAGATTTTGTAGGTAGTAATGTGACGCGAGTTCCATTACTGCACGAAACAAATATTTGTATGGCCTACAGAAAGTAGGTCTAGTTGGTCTAGGTTTAATTGTTTGTATGTGTGAGTTCATTTGTTTGTAAAAAAAAAAAAAGAAATTTCTCATGTATAATGGATGTGCATTATACATGAGAAATTTCTAGTGTAGGTCAACGTTTTCTTGAAGAAAGTAAAGAGATGGTCAGTAAGAAACAATTTAGATAATATATTAGGGCCACCATTCTGTCATATTTTACATTCTGATTAAAAACGTAATCAAGATTTTTGTTTTTAGGGACATAATATATATTAGTAACTTGCTGTTACCCGTGACTTAGTTTACGTGAATGTCAGTTGTCGCGGTTTAAAAAGTTGGCTATGTTCAAGCTATTTTCACACCAAATTTCATTAAAATTTTTCAGTTGTTTCATCGTGAAAGCATAATAGACAGAGTTACATTCGCATTTCTAATATCAGTATGGAAGTATGGATGAAGTATGGTTATCTATATTCCATACTCTACCAACCAAAAATACCACCACCAAATAGTACCAAAAATTTAATGAATAAATAAATCATAAATCCTACTATATAATATTATAAATGCGAAAGTTTGTGAAGATGTTTGGATGTACAATACGGTCAACGTAACTTGGCGCGTCTGAAGTTAGCTGTTTGGCTGCGCAATGGAACTTTTAGGAACGAAATTGTCTACTGCGCAGCTAATCGGCTAACTTCAGACGCGCCAAGTTACGTTGACCGTACTGTACTCAATCACGCGCAAACCGTTGAACAGATTTGCATGAAAAATGGCACATCGATAGACCATTTCCTGGATTAACATATAGGATACTTTTTATTCCGGTAATATGTTCTCTTGGGATAATCGTTCTTTTTACGCGGGCAGAAGCTAGTATTAGAAATAAATATATGAATAAATGGTGTGCTGTACCCAGGCTGGAGCTGGCTGCTGTCGCGCAAGCACCTGGGGCGCGCCTCGGCGCAGCTGCGCGAGCTGTGCGCCTCGTGCGGCGTGCTGTACCCGGGCGGCGCGCCCTGCCTGCTGTCCGCCTGCCTCGTGTCCACGGAGCCCGACTCGTGCCTGCGCCTCATGGCCGACCGCTTCACGCCCGACGAGCGCTTCTCGCAGGCCTCCATCCAGTCGCACCTGCACACGCCGCGCGACGTCACCGCCACGCACATACTCGTGTTCCCCACCTCTGCTACCACGCAGGTATGACTAAGCGCGGCTTTCACGAGACTATGGTTTCCTTAAGAGCGCCCATCCCGTCATATTTCCCATACAAACGCTCGTACGCGTTTTACTTTTTCAATATATGAGTGCATTATGAACGGCCAAAGTTCAGATAAAATTGTGCAAAAAATCTGATTTTCGATCGTGTTTACCGAATTAGTTTCTCATAAACTTTATTTTTGGCTTCATATAAACCTAGATTTGAACCACAAGATACCTGTGTGTTAAAAATATTTGGAAAATAATTTGTTATAACGCCGTAATCGCGTACGAGCGTTTTAAGTAAAATTGAACAAGTCCTAACTTAATTGTAGCTCATGTAGAGCGAATCAGCGAAGCCACACTGCTCCGTTGCGTCGTCGGAGCGTTGTCGAACGTATTGCGTCGTCGCTAAGACGAAGCGGGGGGAGGTGATGCGGAGCAGCAACGTAGTTAATTTTGTACTGGCAGAGAAAAAACACGTGCGCAGCGCAAGACAATGCAGTGCGTCCAAATCTTGCACTGCGACGTCGCAACGCAACGCAAGGGAGCAGTGTGACTTCACTCGTACAAATAACCCATAGAATTTATGTCAACGTCTATGGTAACAATTTGACATTGATAAAGAGCGCATTTCACTTTACTTCACGTTAGAACATGCTTGTGAAATTTGTTTTAATTAAAAATCTATACACTTTTTGAGTCAGATAACAACAGTGACATTATTATTTCTGCTCCAGTCAAACCAAATGCCATTCGAGCCACCCATGGCGAACGGCGACGAGAGCGACATGATGTTCCTGAACGTGGACATGGGCGACGAGGACATGGGCGAGGACAACATGACGGACCTGCTGATCGGGGACATGTTCAACAACATGTGGGCGGCCGGCAGCCCGCGCCGCCCCGACGACGACCCCGCCGCCAGCCCGCAGCACCACCAGCACCACCAGGCGGCCTACCATCATCAGGATGATAATGCTTCCGTTAGTATATCTAACCTAACCTACACTCTGTCCACTGGTTTAATCGTTTTTTGACAGCTGTAACTAGTGAACAATATTTATGTTATTTGTAAAAACTGATACGCATACCTGTATTATAATGCCTGTAAGAGGTCATAAATAAGATAATCCAACAAGATTAGGCAGTTTATATATTTATTTTATAACACATTTTAAAGTTAACTTAAGGTAATCGGGAATAATTACATTATTAGGCAGCTGTCAAAAAACCAATAACCCTTTGGACAGGGTATAGAGTGTTGCCTCCACTTTTATCTATAAGCTTCTTGGTGTAAAAGTATTTTGCCTGTTAAAAGAATGACAATGAACTTGATGACTCGTCACCTCAGGAGGCAGTAGGCGCGCTACTGCAGCAGCCGCTGGCGCTGGGCTACATGGTGTCCACGGCCCCCCTGGGCTCCATGCCGGCGTGGTGGTGGGCGGGCTGCTCGCACCTGCGCGACGCCTGCCCCGCCTTCCTCAAGAACGCGCTCCACCTGCACGCGGGCAGCCTGCAGGCCGCCGACGACTACACCTCGCTCACGCAGCGCCGCGACCACAACACGCATCCGCTGGACTCGCAGACCACCACCGATGTGCTCAGGTATGGTACACTACATTATGATCTGTTGTCGAGTTGCGGAGAGTATAGACTCGATTTGACTTGCGCAGTACTCGATTTAAAGGTACTATATCTTTAAATCGAGTACTGCGCAAGTCAAATTAAGTCTGTGTCAAGTCTCATCTTTCGTGGCACTTACTATACTACACTTAAATACCTCAAGGTGTTTGCAGATGTCAGTCAAACAAAGTAAAATGCCCTTAAATGTCTGTAATTTCACCAGCACACAATTTTTCGAACGAAGTTCCCTAACGCGGCTTACGGGTAGAGCGAATTAGTAGAAATCGTCACGTAACGAAATGCGTGTGTGTATGTGTTCGTGTATCGAGCTGCTGCGGCACACTCGCTGCTCATGATATAATAATAATAATATAATATGTGGGGACATTTCACACGATATATTATTATTTTTATTTTTTTTGTACAGACGTACGTAAGGAACTTCGTTTCTTCGTTTCTTCGTTTTTTTTTATCTAGCTTTTTAGAGGCCAGCCTCATAAGGTCAAACATACTAAAATACAGTTAATGATATGCCAGCTGCAGCTGCAACCAACATGTCACCAATTGTACCATTCAAGTGGCCTACTCACATCCATTTTAAATCTTACTTTACTACTACTGTTCTCTCCATCACATTCTCCTCATTTCTTTCTTTCATACATACTTTCAGGAAATTATAAATACACTTGGCACTCTTCAGACATGGGCTAAAATTGTTACGTTGACCTACTTCCCTAAACAAGAGCTTTCACACAGAGCTTTAACTCCGCTGTACATATTTTGTATTCCAATATGAACATATGTAATTTGTTTACAGATACGTGCTAGAAGGCTACAATGCACTCTCATGGCTGGCGTTGGACGGCAACACACACGACCGTGTCTCCTGCCTCCCTCTACACGTGCAAGTACTCATGCAGTTGTACCACACGGCCGCTGCCTTGGGCTAGGCCTTCGACCAACCACCAATGTACCTGTGAAGCTGTGTCAGCCTTGTGCTAGGCCCTCCACCACCTTCGAACCTACAATGTTTGTGCAGTGCAGTGATTGTGTTCCCAGCTTGTGAGCGAAGTGCTTGTGATGTGCCTGTGTACGGTGAAGTGATGCGGTGAAGAAGTGGATCTGAAATTGACGGAAACTGGATTCATTTATAATAATAATGTAGTATTGTGCAGAGAGCCTTAAAAAGCTATTCTTCTATTTCAATATTTGGAGGTTTTCGCTTTGTTACATTACATGGTGTAGGAAAAAGATGACACTACATGTGTGAGTGGTGAAATATGACATTGTACCTGCCTATTACTATTTATTAGAGTAAATTATATTGAAGTTGGTATTTGGGGGGCAGTTGTAGTGGTCATATTAATATGGGTAATGTTTATTATTCATCTCAATACTTTCAATCAATGCTACAAAAGAACAGAATCCAATTTTGAATAAATTAGTTCATTATGTTCTTATTACAAGACAAGTTCTAAGTTAAAACCTTGCAAAGCCAGTTTTGTATTTTAAACTTTATCTCAACAAGTGTAAAGTTCATAATGCAGAATTGACAACTAAGACTCCGTCATAAAGTCAGTTTTTATATTAACATCTTTACATCAATGTATAAATAATATTCAAAATACAAAAACAAAGCTTATAATGTGCTGGTCTAATTTCTTAGAACTAGTATTGTAAACATAACTTTCCTATTCAATTGGTTAGCAACTGGATAGCAGCCTATTAATTTTCATGTAAACAATACCAACATTTTAATGTTGTGCAGCGATTTACCTTGTTGCAATTCAGTCATAAATATAAATCAGAGTATTACCCATATAACTATGCATTAAACTAAGGTAAATGACTAAAAGGCAGCGTTAACATAGAGTTGTAGTTGATGACAGTACTTAGATAAATTAACTGGTAGGGAGTGTAAGGGCCTCGTTACGAAATGTTGTTGTTGTCAAGTGTTGGTATGTCTCCTACATGTTGTAGGGGATGCTGTTGGGGTGGGGTCTTCATTCACTCTGTTTAGTAACAAATATATGTTTTAAAATGATTTCATATATTTATTTTTAACTAGCGACCTGCGGCTTCGCTCGGGTGCAATGTAGATACAAACTATATGTATAAACCTTACTCTTCAATCACTCAATCTATTGCTGAAAACTGCATTAAAATCTGTTGCGTAGTTTGAAAGATCTAAGCATAGAGACAGTGGGAGCGACTTTATTATAAAGTGAACATGAGTATAGCAGGACACCCTAATTTTTAATAACATACAAATACAATTTAAACAAGAGCTTAACTGTCCGTTAAGCAGACAGTGACAGTGAGTGCAAGTGATCTCAAGATCATTGAACAGTTGGGGGATAACAAATATTTGTACCTGAAATGGTAGAAATATATCCAATTTTCACAACCCGTTAGAGGTAGCTATTAATATATATTTTTATTACTAAACACAGTGAATAATTACCATACACAAAGTTCTAAATTGAAATATCAGAAATGTTATAAATTAATTACTAGGGAAATTTTTAAATGCAAGTTAATTAAGCCGGGGAATCTAGGATATATAAGTTTGATCACAAAATAAGGTCCAATTCGGCATATAAACAGTTTTCCATGTTTTATATAATTATGAAGCATTGACTAAATGTCATAGGGCATTTTATTTTCATTGCAGTTACTATAATAATCAGCATAAAGTCGAATAAATCTAGGTCTCAAACTATTTTATAGCCATGCTTCCAAAGTATGAGCTCATTCTATAGTTAATATATAGTTTTACAACTGGGCCATAAAATAGTTTTCAAAACTAACTGTTCTTGAATGCAAATATTTTATTATCATTTAACTGTTTGATATTTTTTCCTAACAGTGTACATTATGTATTTATTATGTGCTGGGGCTATATGATGACGATAGAAAGCAATTATGGTCCCATTGCGAAAAAGGGAGAGTACTATCCATCATATAGTTCTGTCTCTCTCACTCGCAGTGTAAAAATAATAGCATAACTTTATAATACGGCCCTTGCTTTATTTTATTATCCTATAACATTTTCAAATTCAAAACGTTTTCCACATGAAAAGAAAATACTTCCACATGAAATACTTCCTGATCTCTCATTCCAGAATCGACAGCGAACCTCATTTTACGTAGATAACATTTTATTAAACGACATGCATACAAAGACCTTAAAAGTAATTTAAAAACGTAGAAAATTTAAAATAACGCGCCTAAATGGCTAAATACAAATATATAAGGATTTTATGTGGGAATGTTGTAATTAGATAGTTAATTGCTCACAGATATCCCTTTTCTCTCTTTTACCTCAAATATTTTCACACCTCGACATTAAATCCCGTCGATTTTAATTGTAGCTAGTATTAAAATTATTAGCAAAATAAAATTTGCATGTTTTCCAAATAACATTAGTAAAAAAAAAATAAGAATGTTGAACTTGTTTAGCTTGTATTCAATTCATATTTTATGCAATGTAGAAAATTTAGAATCAGCTTATCTATTTGAGAATTAATTTTAGTATTGCTATGTCATTTCGTTTTTATCATTTACACCAAGTTTATTTTGTTCTCAATAGCTATCTACTTTTCTACTGACTTTTCTAATACATGTTCAGGGCATCTGACTTGACAGTTATTTATGCACTACAATTTCTATGAGATAAATTCACCTATGAAGATTTAAAATATCACACAACTTTTTCTGATTTAAAAAATACAAATGGATACTGCAACACTCAAATATTTATTTCATAAAGGAATATGACGTCACAATATTTACTGCTGTAACAAATATTGTTATGGTGTATGTATTAATGTAATATATTTTTTGTAATTTTTCGTTATTTTAATAAACCGGTATGAATTACCAAAGGAGTTAGATATGTATAGTATTTTAGATATATTTTTTTTACTGACGTTTCTAATTAATTTGTCCACCAAAACATCTCATTTATTTTAACGACACTTATCGACTCGTTCGTTCATATTTTATTTTTGTAGGTGTTTCGAAATACGCAATTTATTTCCTAATTTATAAACTTCTGCACCACTTTGCAAATCAAGTAAGTAGTATGCAATCTCTAGGGACAAAATGTAATTAGTAAAATTGACCACTGATGTAAAACTTATGTAATTCTGTACAGTTTTTAAGAGGGAACAAACATTTAACGTTGTTTCACACGAGTACCGCCTTGCACCGGCATTCTAATGGAAAATCAATGTTCAAATTATACAATTCACTAATGTTAAATACCACATGCGTTGTTGTTTACACAATTCTATAACAAACAGATTTGCTATAAACATAGTAAATATTTCTTATGATAATGAAATATGAAAATCTGATCAGTAAGCTTAATTGTGTAATGCTCACATGATAACCATTGGTTCTAGTGTGATTTTTCTCAACTACTTTTACTTGAATAAGACCTTGTGTGCTCAATCCAAGGAAACACTGCATTTGTGTGCATAGTGTTCGGATAAAGCATGATCAAACAAGAAAAGGCACATTTGAAGCAATCAATATCCTGGCAGTGTTATGCAATTAGACTACAGAACGCTAAATAGGAACACCAATAGTTTATGGTTAGTTAAAATAAAATAGTGATAAAGAGAGCCCCCTAGTTGATGTTCGAAGTAGCATTTGTATAATTAGACATTGTCGTTTTATAACAAAAATAAAATAAAAATAAAACGGAGCCATTTGAAACAGCAGAAGAGCGTGTTGATACGTCGAATCTCCGACAGTTTAGTAGTTATAATGAAAATTTTCTATTTTAATATATTATTAAAGCGTAAGAGTAGGGAGGTGTGCTGTGAAAACAAATCTGTAAATATGTCCGATGCGTGGTTTGGATCGTGTATTACTCATTTTCTATTGATATATTATTCCATTTTTAATCTTATTTCTGTGGACTGAGTTCGGAAAAATCAAAAACCTTAATCAATTTTTCGTATTGAACAAATTATCAGAAATCAGATTGTAAATTATTTTTTTGTTGCTTAGTACCTAATTATTTTTTGTATTGTCAAGTGATGGTAGGCAATTTGTACAGGTTTTGTATGTGATGCGCGTGCGCAGCGCCGCGGCGGTTTGCATAAATTATTTAATTGTAGACGCGGCTCGCCCGCCACTTAACTGAATTATGCCTAGTTGAATATGAAATGTTTTAAATGTGTTACAGCATTTGAGAATATTTAATGATGTTGTATATAGTTTATTATTTTGTTTAGTAAAACGACATTTTGTACATATACTCGATGTAGTATCGAATACCGTTAATTATTTGCCCACATTGCCGATGTATAATGGAGCACGTTTTAAAGAAACCACTCGTAATATGTTGTACAGTTGTTAAGCGAGATTCGTAGTTGAATGGATTATTTTAAGGATTTCGTTTTTTTTTTTTTGACTTTTTGTTATTGTGAATTTGTCAATTTTTTTAGGGAATTGGGATTGTACTGTACATAGACCTCACCATTTTGTCATATATTAGTTCTAAGCGGTCAAATCTGATGATTGATGTGGAAATCAAATTTTCTAAATGGAGCAATCGTTAGAAATTCGTAAAACAAAATTAGTGTAATACTTGATATTAATATAACTTTATAAATAACTGTGAAAATAGGTAATAATAATTATGAATAAAATATTACATATTTAAAAAGCATTGTTTCATTTTATAACTGCTTTTATAAACTCAAACTCAAACTCAAAATCATTTATTTCAAATAAACCATTTACAGGTACTTTTGAATTGTCAGAGTCAGTCAGTCAGAAAGTTGAAGCTAGTTGCTCGTTCCAAACAGTAGGTTTCTATGGAGAAGAACGAGCAAGAAACTCCATGAACAACACTCTTTTAAAATCAATAATATGTTACAAATTTCGGTTACATCATTCATATTGAATCTAGGGTACAATGTGAGAACAATGTAACAAGTCGTGTACGTTAAAAGAGGTTTAGATAAAAATATAATCATAATAAACAATTCAAAATAAAATTAGAATAACCGAGGCAGCTAAGAGATGACCAGTCCCAACTAACGGCGCCCGTTCACGAACATGACGCACGGATCGGCATCATTCGACTCAACCATTTTGAAGGGAACCGAATGATCCAACACGCGCGCCACCGTCAGCGAGACATTCCAGTGAGCATGACATACTCCCAACCGCCAGGGCACATTCAAGTCAATGAAAGACATACCTCGTAAATGGTAGCTTTAAATAACATAGTGCTCACATGTATGTGCTATGAAAAATGTATATAATACTAACACATTGAGTTTATACAATGCAAAGATAATGTAGATCTATATCTTCAGCAGCTCCAAAAATAATTAAAAATGCTAATCAATGAATCTATGAACCCTTATGGCTGTGGAGCTAGACCAGCATCCAGCCAAGCATTTTTATCAGTGATGTATTCCCCCAATGAATAATATGCTCGGCTGCATAGTGTGCGTTTTATATAAGACTTAAATTTTGTCTCATTTAGTTGAACAATGTGGGGAGGTATTTTATTGTAACATTTTAAACAGTACCCCATGAAAGAAGTATCTACTTTAGCCAGTCTGAAACTCGGTTGAACTAGTTGGTCCCTATTTCTAGTGTTATAATTATGTCTTTCACCCCTTTTACTAAAAAGATGCAGATTTTTTCTAGCGTACATTATGTTTTCATAGATGTATTGACAAGGTACCGTCATTATGTTAATTTCCTTAAACAGTTCCCTTAGAGAATCGCGCATACGGAGATTGTAAATGGCTCTGATGGCTCTTTTCTGCAGAATAAAAATAGACTCGATGTCTGCAGCTCGTCCCCACAGTAAAATACCGTAAGACATTATACTATGAAAATAACTAAAGTAGACCAGTCTCGCGGTATCCACATCAGTAAATTGACGGATTTTTCTGACAGCATATGCTGCCGAGCTTAGCCGTCCAGCGAGAGATGTTAAATGAGGACCCCATTGTAGCCTTGAGTCGAGCGTGATCCCCAGGAAAACAGTTTTATCAACGAATTCCAGCTTCTCATTATTCAATACTATGTATAATAAAAGCTATTTCCGTATTCCTAAACAATCATCCAAACAGCGGCATTTTTTTTAGTATTTGGTTCGCCCATGGGGAAAGCGCATGAGTTCATGTATTAAGGAATATCATAATGGAACGCGTCGCTTGCAATCGGTTTTCCGCGTTGCTCTATGGCCCAGGCGCGTCATAAACAAATATCATGAAAGGTGCATCACATCGAACTTCCTACTAATTGACTTAAAAAGATTGAGATAAAGAGAACTGCAACTTTTTATCCAAAATTAAATATTGAAGTTGACTATACTATTTATAGCAAGCGACTTTTGCAGATTTTAAACTGACCAATCACTTCAAACTGTGTTGTGTAAATGATTTGAAAAAAATATAACATGTTAAACTAGAACATACTCTTAATAATTTAGTAGGTATGTTTAATTAAATCGTGAAGTTGTGTCTGACGCGGACAAAACATTGATAATCAAACAATCTACCAGGAATATCTTAACGAAAATTTTACTATCATACAGACAATTTTATTATCTATCTTTTAGTATAAGTACACCTTTTTTTAAGTTAAAGAATACTATCTTTTATTTATTTTTTTGACTAAACTGAGAGTTTTGGACGCAGCGCATACGTTTCTCTGGTCGCTCACGTCAGACAATCGGTGACCGATGTTTTGTCGGTGAGAAATGGAACATTTATATGAACTCGAACTCCAATAAGTATACCAACGCAGATGACCCACAAAAAGTTGGTCTCACGAAACTATCAACGTCCTACAAGTCTGAAGTGGGCGGGCAGCCTAAAATATATTTTGAAAAGTCTGGGACAGCAAACTTTTCGTAACAGTTTGCAAACTTATTTATATTGACCTAATATTATTTCAATATAAATATTTGTATTTCTTTGTTTTAGTATTGTATCTACTGACATAATAAAATAATTTAATGAAGAGAATTGATTTGAATTTTTGTTTGTAATAGATAAACTAACAAACAATTAATTACCTAATGAAAGTTTTACGTGTGACTGACACTGGCTTGCACCATCAGGGATTTTAATTTCGATATCACTAAAAATTTGTCGCTAATTAGTCGCAATTTCTCGCCAAACATCAGAATTTGTCCGTCACTGGTTCAAAAGATATAAGGGTGGCCGATCTGGAGAGTCTCCTCAGTTTTGCCTCATTTATATCTCAAAAACTAGGGCACCTAGCGAAACTGTGTTTTGTTCCAAATTTAATCGCTAATTTGTCGCCAACACAGATTTAATCGGGTCTTAGTTTAGAAGGTATAATGAGTAAAGTATAGTCCAAGAGCTAGATCACCTACCTACCTTATACCTGTGGTGTATAAACTATGTGTACAGTGTTGTCTTAGTCTAATCGCACCTTTAACACCACCCAGAGAATAGGGTATTTTACTCTATACGAGAAAAAATCTATAAATATGTTATTGAGACAGTTTAGGCATAAAGCAGTCGGAAAATGTAAGTTTTAGTTCATAAAACAACAAAACAAATTTTTAAATTCAATTCAAAGTTTTCAGTATTTTTAATCTGTTATAAAACACCGTGAAATAGTAGCAGCCATGTTATTACGCCATACGGCTGTGTAAACAAAAAATTGTCAACTGTCAGTCAACCGATTGGCGTAACATAGGCTTTGTACTTTTATTATTTTCGTAACCAATGTATTTTTTTCATTATTACACCTATTACAAAATATGCTTTTAATTATTTTTAAATGATATACAATTATATTATTTAATATGAGCTCATTTGATACAAAACGAACTGACGTCATTTACGCTGAGCAATATGGTGTCCAATAAGAGGCGTTTTCGTCAAATTACGCGCGAAACTTCAAAATTTAAAATTTAGATGCATTTTTATGGCACTTATCGATTGAATAAAAATTTTGTGTTTTTTTTGGTGGCATATTAGCACTACAGAATTTCATTGAGACACTTTCCAAAAATGGGTGTAATACCCTATTCTTTACTTAACAAAGTGTAAACAATGCCTACCTAACTACTCAACAGCTTGTTGTAGTAAGTTGGATCTGTTGCTGCTATTGTTGTAGTTTAGACGTTTATGCCGATGAAACTTAGATCGTCAAATCAAATAATGCAACGTAGTATGTACCTAATTATAACGAATTTCATTGTTTTGTAACATCAAAGCCAGGGCTCTTCTACTACCTTCCTTCTGATTTAAAACAAACTGAAATAGTTCGAAGTGATATTCTTTTTTCCCGATTTATTAAATACTTTGACATAACGAACGTGAAATAAATATACAGACTAACATGTACAACCCTAATCAGACTACTACAGCAATTTCCAGCTGCTATGTACCTACCTAATATGAATACAAAATATGTAGAAAAGACAATAGCAGAAAATCTATAGAACTTTGCCCCACTCAATAAAAGTCATGTACAAGCTTGCAATATGTAGCATCTTACTTCTTATACTAAACATTAGTCCTAACTAACGGCCTTTTTACGACTTCGGTTTTAGCGGCGAGCGGCGCGGCGGGCTGGGAACAATTAATGTATAAGCCGGTGCAAGAAACGAATCTAAAATGGCGGCATGTACTTGCGTTGACAGATAGTACAGTCAGCATATAAAATTTCAAGTTAAAGTTTTTTTCAATTTAAAGATAATAAAAAACAAGACTGGGTCACATTAATTTCAAACTAGCTTCTGCCAACGGCAAACATCAAATATTCAGGTTGGACCGAATTACATAATTTAAACGAATAAAATGGTTGTAGACCTATACCTTTCATTTGACACCAAAATCGTTAACATATCTCAACAAACAAAAAAACACATTTTCAAGTTCCATAACTATTTTTATTTTCTCGGTTGTTTTTGCTAACGGTACGCGAGAGTGAGTATAGACGGCACTAGTGTGCGAGCGAGAGAACATGATAAGCGCCGCCATTTAAGATTCCTTTCTTGAATGAACCGGGTTATACTAGCGACGACTCGACGAGAAAACAGCGCGCGATTTCGCTGAGCGGCGACTCGTGGCGTGTTTCATACATTTCTATACATTTAATCTTACCGCTCGCCGCCCCGCACTTAGCTGCCGCTCAAAGCGGCAGGGTAGTGAACATAGACTACTATAATATACTGTGAATGAGCCGTAATGACTGCAGAACTTGCGTTTCTGTATTTGAATTCCTTTTAGCATTGATTTGTAATCCGCAAATAGTAATGGCCAACAAAAAAAGTTCTTTCAATTCCTTATAGCCTAGGTGTATTGTCAATTAGGTTCTCAAAAATATATTATTATTATTATATTATACAAAGGAATTAGTGTGCTAGGTAACGAACTCCACACTGCACACAACTCCAGACTCGAGCGAGCCTGTCTCGTGGAAACAAGCCAAGAACCCAGGCAAGTTCTAAAGAAAAGCAATTTATTATAATAAGGTTCTCATTACAATTATTTTATTAAATTTTGATTTCCTGCGAATGGGTGGGGCAGGATCTGTCATTGTCATTTATAAATGGGAATCATGCTGGAAAGGTTTTCTAACAGTTTATGGCGCTTTGTTTACGAACGAAAATTACGTCGTCATTTTGACAGTACTTTAATATAGATCGTCATGACATTGGTGACATTGACTTTGAATGTGATGGATGTCAAGAGTCAAGTCAAGTAAATTGAAGATCGTAGTACGATAGTATGGTAATAGTGATAGTTTTTATTTTTTTCCACTAATTTCACAATTCATTGAACTTTTACTATAAATAAAACAATTTTTATAGAGCAGACATGCGTTTTCGTAATCTAGTATAAATCTTTTAATCATTAGTACAGAAATTTACACGACATTGAGTCTTCCAACTCACATTTTCCTCTTCTATGTTCCGTGTATGCATGATATTTATAAATGACAATGAAAATAAATGAGAAGAATTTGTGCGCTTTCGCGTCGTCTGCGACGCCGGTGGACCGCGACGGGTGGCTGGATATGAGGGGCGAAGTCGGCAAGAGCTACCAGAAGCGATGGTTTGTGTTGAAAGGAAACCTGCTCTTTTATTTCGATAAGAAAGGTGACAAAGAACCTGTTGGTGTTATCGTACTGGAAGGGTGCACAATAGGTAAGAATATTGACAACTAAAATTTTATATAATACTATTTTCTGACTGAACTGGAACTGCTTGTTAGTCAACCAAGAAACAGTCTATGACACTGGACAATAGTTGTAGCTTCCTACCAGTAACAGATTTAAAGGTACCAAAAATGAGGTACCTCTTATAAACATAAAAACAAACTTCTTAATAATATAAGTATGATTGTTATGGGCTGGTTAACAGCATTGCCTCTACTAAGCTTTTAATTATATCTCTTCCAACATTATCCTGCACAGCCATTCATGTCCACTTTTTCGTCTTCTTCCATACTTCAATTACCTGTCTCTTAGTTGTCACCTCCGTTCTGGCCATGTCACACTTTGAAAAGTTCATACAAACTCTTCAACTTTGTACAAATCCTGTAGTCCAAATTTTGTACAAAAAAGAAATGTTGTCTTTGATAACAATGTTATATTTTTAGAGTTAACAGAGGAAGAAGCATACAGTTTTAAGATATCGTTCCAGTGTGAGGGTGGACGCACTTACTTCCTCTGTACTAACTCACAGGCATCCATGGAGACGTGGATGAAAGCCCTCGCCTGTGCTAGTTATGATTACATGAAACTCATGGTGAACGACCTACAGAGGCAGTTGGATGAGGCTCAAGGTAACTTTTTACTTTTTTATGTGTTTGTTAATGCACCCTACAATACAGGAGAAATTCCAAGTGTGAAGCAAAAAAAAAAAAAAATTTGTCTTATTTATGTGTGAGTGTGTATTTTTCATTGGCAATTTGTCAAAACCAATTAAACTGTGAGTTCTACTTCCAGCGGAAGCAGCAGCCGAAGCAGCACTGGTAACACTAACTCCACCAGAGGATGAGCCTAAAGTTCCACCGAGAGGGCAGAGGTACAACCCATTCAACAAAGTCACAGATGGAGAGACCAAGGCTGTTCAGGGCAGTAGACATCGTAAGTATTTCTTGGAACACGCTTGCTAAGCCATGCCTTAGTGTTTCGAATTAAATTATCAAACTCGAAATTTGAAAAAGGCAAGAGCCAGCAAATGTATATTGTGCATGCAGAATCTGGGTGGTTATTAGGGCATCAGCCAGTTAATTTTATACAACTCTTCCTTTGTGAATTTAGGTATTTTACCCAATTTCACTGAGCTTGAGGCTAGCTGTCATCATTTTGCTTTCAGCTGGATTGACAGTTCACCTCCTGCACTTGACGACTCCGTTGTTACCAGAATTTGTGGCCAGTGGCATACACACTTGCGTCTTGCTTTGCTTGCGTTCATGTGGACACACTCGGCTTCGCTTTTTGTTCGCGCTGGAAACCGGCATAGTTCGGATCGCCTGCCGCGAAGTGTACAATGTTTGACGCTCCTAGTTCGGCAACGTAACACTATGTGAAGCAGTTGCAGAAACGCGGCGCGCATTAGGGTCGCGACGTAGTTAATACCCACCTTTAAGTTCACTTCACCTAAATTCACCGAGAGTTGAGATGAACCGTGTGTTGCTGGCCGCGATTAGCACCACCCTATTTCTACCCGTGGGTGTCGTAGAAGGCGACAGAGGGATATTGACCAGAGGATGGGCAGCAGCGTCCTTCTGAGTACACCTACTGCGATCGCCAACATGCATGAACCAAGCATGACGATTACGGCTGAACCCTCCTTGGCAAAGACCTATGCCTAGCAGTAAGAGTCTAAAGGTTGACATGATGATAAAATTCACCGGGGGAGATTTTTACAAAATATCACTTGAAAGCAACAGTTTCACAGACCTCTTTATATTTTCCAGACAAAGAAAACCTCAGACCAGACATGCCCCGCAAGAAAGTTCCCTTCCGAGACATCCACACGGCGTACGGACGTAAGATATTAGTAGATAGGAGCGTGTGGCGAGCCAAAGTGACCAAACTGAGGGAGGACACATCACAACCTCTGATACAGCTGTAGATAAGTAGGATTTAATACGTTATTGATGGGTGCAAGACCATAAACATACACAACATAATTAATTATTATTGTAATGAATTAATAATGTTTGAAATGTCAATGACAGCCTCAAATTTCTGGAATGAAGTTTTTCAGATCCAGGCCTTTGGCGTTTGAGAGCTAGGCCGAAAATAGTGTCAGATTTTGACACTTTTGCTACACATGTGTAAAGTTTAACACATGTGTAGCAAAATTAGCATACCTTCATTTATTTTGTGCTCAAAAACGTTTATATCATTGTACAGACGTCAGCACATCAAGCCATTCCAAACTGTATAATCCCAATTGAATATGAACCTTAATCTTTGGTAATAAAGTTAAAATCTCTCAAAGAGATTTGACAAATGGTTGTAGTTATATGTGCTGGCCTCTGTACCTGTTATTTAATACACAATATTATAGCAAAAGGAACTTCATTCCAACCTACGTTATCTCTCGTTTTGTCATCATTTCAAAGGTTGAGTAGGCTTGTAAATTAATATGTATGTTAGAATAGAAGTATGTACGCTTATTTAGTTGTATAGTTATATGAATTGCTGCTTGTAAATTAAACAATTTAGGCACAAGGCATTGTTGGAGCATATTTCCTTAATTTATTTTATAATAATATAACAATATATTATATAATATTGCCTGAGTAAAGCAATAAAAGGTCGTTTAGGAGAGGCCCTTGATGAAAATGAAAAAAATGCAATAGAATCCTATTTTTAACCGAAGAGAAAGGAGGAGATTCTCATGTCGTTAAAAGCAAACTGTAGTTAGCATTAGTTTAGTCAGTATTACTATGAACAAAGTTTGAACATTTAATATGTTTTTCCTAAATTATTATAATAACACACGTCATATTTTTTCTACTAAGTTGGTTTAGATAGTCTAAGCCGTAATAACCCATGCCTAATGGGATTGGTTGAAACAGAAGTAATTTTGTTAAATTCCGGCTTTAGTAAAGTTACATTATATTTATAAACTAGCTCACACTACAGACGTTGTCCTGTCCCTATCTACCTACCTACCCTACCAATTTACCTACCTACCCTATGGTATGGGGATGCAAATATATCCAAGGAATATAAAAAGTTTCATACAAACTTTTATCCCCTATTTCACCCCCTTGGGGGTTGAATTTTGAAAAATCCTTCCTTAGTGGATGCCTTCGTCATATGAGGAATACGTGTACGAAATATCAATTTTCTAGCCTTAAGGGTTTGGCCTGTGCGTTGATACATCAGTCAATCACTTTTGCATTTATATAGATAAATAAAAAAAATCTAATTTCTATAAAACATCGGGACTTGGCCAAGATTTAATAGCTTTATTTTTTTCTTATAAAAAGTATTTAATAAACTTTATCTTTTTTCTTAACTTCAATGTCTTTTTTTCTACAGTAGATTTTTCTATACCATCATTGCACAAACTTTTGCATGATTCTAGACAGACTAAAGTCATACAACTCATACATTTCATACATTTTTGTATGGTACAGGATTTTTTCCAAGTTTGAACGTCGATCCCCATCGACCGAACTTCAGCGCGAGCGTGATTGAATTTTTTTTTGTTTCAACCAACGCTTAGCTCAATAACAAACGAGTGAGTGAGAACGCGATAACATCACAGGAAAATTGGCGCGAGGAAATTTTACAAAACTTGTTCTAGGTCATACGTGTTTTTGAAAAAGCCTTACAAGATTTTGGTAAAAATGTTTGTAATTTAAAATCTCCATTACATGTGCAAGGTTTCTATGAAGCTGTTTTTTTACTTTTTCAATGTATGAGTGCATTATGAACGGCCAAAGTTCAGTTAAAATTGTGCAAAAAAGCTGATTTTCGCACGTGTTTACTGAATTTGTTTCTCAAAAAGTTTATTTTTGGCTTCATACAAACCTAGATTTAAACCACAAGATACCTGTGAGTTAAAAATATTTGGAAAATAATTTGTTATAACGCCGTAATCGCGTACGAGCGTTTGTATGGGAAATATGACGGGTTGGGCGCTCTTAACTGTATATTTCCTAATACCCACTACCAATATAATCCTGACCCTAGTAAAGGACTTAGTAAGGACCAGTAATGATTAAGATATGTATATTTTTATATGTAAAGCTAATGAAGGGCTTGATAGATTATAAAAAAATATGAATTATTTATTTTAATCTTGCGCCGCACACACGAAGGCACAATGGTGTCAGCAAAGTATAGAAAGCAATAGAAAATGTTCACTAAGCTGTAGCTGTGTGTAACTGTTAGATAAAAGTTCGGACTGTTAAAAAACAATTATTTCAGCAAACATGACACGCAAAGAGGTTGATAAAGTATAAAAAATAGCTGTTACTATGTTACCACCTAAGCTTTGAGATTGGGCCCGTATGAACAAAAACATAATAATAATTAAACTCTGTTGACATTCTTGCAAGATTGACAGTTAAATCTACTTAATAGAGTCCATAATTGAATGGCCAACTTTTGATTTGACCAGTACGTATTGTCACCGTAAGTTACGATAAAGTTTTATTTGGATATTAGTTTGTTAAATACGGTTTCTTTATCTACAGTACTATTCTGTTACAATCTCCCTCGGTGAACATCTAGGTGAAGTGAGCTGTCATCCGATTATAGTGCTTTGGTAATCCCTAGCATCGTGACAGATGACAGCTCACTTCACCTAGGTGTTCACCGAGGGAGATTGTAACGGAATAGACACACTGTAAGGGAACGTTAACGTTGCGTTATACACACGGTGATAAGCGTCTTAAAAATATGTCGCGTTCTCGCAGTCTCGACGTTGCTTGTACGCATTCGACGAATGGCTTCATGCTGTATAACCGCGAGGTGGCATTCTAGTGTTAGAAACCAATTTATGTTTAAAAAATATTTATATTAGTTTTTAGTTTGTGTTGTACGACATTCATCACAATATATGCTATGATTATGTATAAGTACAACTTGGCAGATTTGAACATGACCATTATAAATAAACAGTTATGAGAACTGAGGGCTAATTCACGTAATTTTATGACGCGCCGATGAAGTTGTAGTGCAGTTGTAGTTAAGTTCGAGTGATAAACGGTATTCTTGTAATCTTTGAACTGCGCGTAAGCTGCGCGTGAAGTGTACGACAACCAAACTCTACCAAACTTACTTATGGTGTAGCCACATGTGAGAAAAAATATCGATCGATTACATTTCAATGAATATGACGTTATTATAATATTAAAATAATACTCCAATACAGATTTTAGTGCTTTTTAACTGTCATTTTGAGACATAAACGAATAGTAGAATACCGATCATGTTGCGTTCCGAAGCACGCACCAAAGACGCGCAACAGTAGAATGCCGTTATTGCGCTCGCGTGACGAGAACTTGACGCGAGCGTGTCTGACAGCGGTAGAGAATACGAAAAGCGTTGTTTTGTTCGAAACTTAACTGCAACTGCACTGCAACAGCACTTCTTTAGTTACGTGAATTAGCCCACTGGTCAAACGAAATTAATTTTTATTTCAATGAAAGTTACGTTTATAATCCAATACAATATACGACAGAGTAAAAACGAATTTTATTCAAAAGGTTCAAAGCTGCAGAAGTTCAAAATCTGTCATGTCAATAACGCTTATTTTTAATTTCCTTGTAAACAGCTTGCCGATATAGTTATGTATTTGTTATCAGACATGAATTTGTGATTGTAAAATATATGTATGATACATTAAAGTGAACAACAAGCATTATTCGTTTTTTATAATATTTCCCTTGATGTACCTATTTATTTCTCGTGTTGTGTTGTAGTCATGTTTGCACAGAGATATCTCTTCCCTTTGCAATAAATCTGGGAGATACAAGACTGCACTACTTGAATGTGGAACGCGACAAAATTCAATAAAACAACAACATTTTTGTATTATGTAAGTTTACTGTTCATTTTATAATATGTTATTATAAACACAACGTCAACTAGTACAGTCGACAGCCTAGATATATGTCAACACACATTCAAAACGAGGAAACACAATATAATATGAAACATAGTCTGCCGTCGACTGTATGTAAGAAAGCACAAGTAACATAAGTTAATTTATTATAGCCGTGAAGAATTACGTTTATATAATCGTCTACTCGTGTATTACTTACAATGCATACTATAGATTTGGTATAACATTTTTAACCCACTAGATAACATTGAGCAATTTATTCCATTTATAAATTATGTATACAATTTTTCGTGACATGTTATATAATAGGTACATAAAACTATCCGCTAGTTAGTGTTTAACTATACACAACAATGTGAAGACGTTGGAAGACGGTTCAATGCCCAGAGTCAAG
This sequence comes from Charanyca ferruginea, assembly GCA_947361185.1. Taxonomy (NCBI): domain Eukaryota; kingdom Metazoa; phylum Arthropoda; class Insecta; order Lepidoptera; family Noctuidae; genus Charanyca; species Charanyca ferruginea. The sequence continues at coordinate 25,749,022 of OX376064.1, read as the reverse complement.
GGGAATGGTAACAGTGGTACACGCTACTCAAGGTGGTGCTCAAAGTCAAAATTAACGCAAATTATATATTTTATTTTCGTAAACATGTTAATATTAGGATATAAAGTATATAAATATGCCTCTATACTAACCGTTAACTGGCATTTACTTCCCGCCATTCCTTTTTTAAATCTGTTCTATTATAATATGATAAATCAATTTTGTTTACCGAAATCTGGATTGTAAATGCCATATAACGATTAAAAACACTTTAATAATAAATTCTAGATACACATACAAATAAATCCACGCTTTCAAAACACGATTACAATGCATCAAGTAGCGTTGGAGACGCACCACTCGGGGTTCAACATAATCTTAGAGAGACTTTGCAAAGATGGAGAATAACAGAATAAACCTAAGTCAAAAAAAAAAAAAATTAATAGAGCAATAAATAATACAGTAGCTGAAAGGAAGAAACTATTTAAATTAATTGTTTTACCGATAATTGCGTCCCCAATGCTTGCAAAACACATTAAATACAAAGAAATATTTGGTAACAACGTCTTAAAGATTAACATACAGAAAACAAACAATGAGGATACAATCGTTAGTATTTACAATAAGTATATAATTTACACAAGTCACATCACTAACCGAATCGACTAAAACTACAGCTTAGAAAATTAGTACATTATATACCGTTCTTCAAAGATTATATACAATTGTGTGGTGGGTGGGAGTCAAGGTCTGGCCACTTTTATGGTAGAAAGTTTATTTGGTCTTAACATTATTAAATAATAATTAAAACAATTAGTACATTGATAAAATAGTTCCTATACGTCGATTATTTTACTAATTTGGATTTTATAACTTAGTTAAGATGTTAAAAATTGGCTTTTTTATAAGATATATTCGTAGGATATATGCTATTAAGCTTTTTTAAGTTACTAAGCTACCATTGACGACGTTTAAATATTTAGGCGTTTGCCGTTTAGCAAATACAGTTGTCTCAAAAACGTATTCACATGTGATTATATATCTGAGTATATTAAGTGTCGTGGTGTGTGAAGCGAGTGGCCAGGTGCATGCGTGGTGGGTGACGCTGTCTACAGCTCGAAGCGCTTCTTGCGCTCGGCGACCATGCCTACGAGCGGAGCGATCGTCGCTCGGCCGCTCACCGAGCAGCGCTTTGGCTTTTTTAGTTCTGGAATAGCACGACAAGAAGGGTGATTATTTATGTCAATCCCAATGAAAGTGAACTGTGATGAGAATAATAATTAAACAAAATGGTGTGTTTGGTGTATTTATTATTCCAGTGGTTTATATTCTGCTTTATATAAGGATATACTGCATCTTTTTGGTTTCTGTATATTAAAAAAACTAAACCGCTTAAAACTCTTATTAAGCTGAATGAAAAGCAAGTCAAAAGTACGGTCGAGATAAGACCAGAGTCGGCGGATACAGTTAAAAAATGAGAACTAATAGTTAATTAATTAAATTTCATTCAAAATCGTCCGTTGGTTCCGAAGTAAATTTCAACTATATCCGACGGCTTTGGTTGAATGGTTACTTATCTCCAAAACTTAGAATAGATTTAAAATTGATCTGCCAATTTTTTTTTTAATTTTTTTTTGCCAACATTTTTGGCTCGGCAGTCAATGCCTTAACTTCGAAAAGTGGAAGAAAAATTGACTCGGTAGCACTAAAGTCAAGTAATTTTGAAGCCTTTTCTCGTTACCTGCACGGGTGACAGTTGTAGGTTCCTCGTGCTCTCTGTCTTCGCGTACTGTATCTTGGGCGCGCGCGCAGGTCTCGCCGCCTCCAGTAGTGGACTCGCCCGGGACGACTTCGTCTATAACATTACAAAGTCAACGTTCAAACATTTATTTCCAAATAATTTGTATTTGTAGGTAATTTTGAATTGGGTAGATGACACCATTGAACAAAAATTTCAAACCAGAACTTCTCAAAAAGAATATTTGATTTTAGCCCTGAAAATACGATTAATTTTCAATTAACTGTAAAATTGGATTTTTACTTGCTTTGAATCAATAAATAGTTAGTCAATTGAGCTGGCCAATGACTGACTGACGTTTTGACATCTCATAAAAAACATGTCAATTGATTGGTGGTGTCATCTTCCATACTGTCAAGTGTCAAAAAGTCGGATAGTTAGTCAAAAGAGTTGAAGCTAGTTGCTCGTTCCAAAACGTAGGTAGGTCTTTATGGAGAAGATCGAGCAAAAAACTTCATCTTGATGCATTGATATATTTAGTAATGTGTTGTATAAAATGTGCTTAAACGGGTATGTGGTGTTTGTATATTATTTACAGGCGACCAAAAAGCAATTATTTCGTCTTTGGATGTGGAATTATTATGCTGCAGAAGCTTTTTGTTAGGGGTAAAGTGGAGTGCGTAAAAAAAAACGAAAAATAATTGTTATTTTTTGTTAACACTTAACACAAGAATACATAAATAAATAAAACTATCTTCATTCCTTTTGCAGTGATTTATAAAGTAACACGTATTTATAAACTATGAACAACCCATTCATTAAGGGTCACAACAACAGCTGCAATTCTGCAGTACCCACTTTCACAACTAGGATAATAATACAGTGTAAAAACAACAGATATACTTACAACCGATTATAGAGATCATTTTTGCCTATCAATATTACTTAACTTGGTTAAGACTGTACCGAGCAAAATAATTCAAAACAGTCGTCACTTTAAAGTGATATAATCAATACTTTTACCATAATTACCATAAAAAATATGTAATGAATACCACAGTGAATGTGTTAACCGATTATCGTTGGCAAAAAATAAGAATACTGTTTAATTTAATAAACAAAAATACGTAAAGTTGCACAAAAATCTTTAAAAAAATCTCGTATTTAGTTGAGTTTTGTTAGTAAACTGTATTTTTTTTTCACAAACTTGAATTCATATTAATCTTTAACATTCATACTACAATTTGTAGTTTTTACATTTTCGTTCAATTAAAACAAAAATTCATAATAAAATAACTAAGCGACATTTCGAAAATGTAAAAACTACAAATTGTAGTATGAATGTTAAAGATTAATATGAATTCAAGTTTGTGAAAAAAAAATACAGTTTACTAACAAAACTCAACTAAATACGAGATTTTTTTAAAGATTTTTGTACAACTTTACGTATTTTTGTTTATTAAATTAAACAGTATTCTTATTTTTTGCCAACGATAATCGGTTAACACATTCACTGTGGTATTCATTACATATTTTTTATGGCAATTATGGTAAAAGTATTGATTATATCACTTTAACAGTGACGACTGTTTTGAATTATTTTGCTCGGCGCAGTCTTAAATGGCAAAGAAAAAATTAACACCGCCATCTGTCAGCACACAAATGAAGTACCTATGCTCTCTTGAAACAACTATTAGAATATGTTACTATGTTTGTCTATGTGTCTAGTTTAGGATAAAACATAAAAAAAAACTACAACGCTGTTAAAATTGAGAAATAGCCGATTATTGGAGTTACTTTTAGCAATTAAAAAGTTTCCAAGTGAAGTGAATCATTAAAATAACACTAGAAATTAAAACGTTACCTATGGAATTTTGAAGTTGCGCTTGCAAGAATGTGTGTGACGTCATTGGACCTAGACGCCGAGTACCTACTTCCTAAAATACGTTAACTTCAATAATCTAGTTCACATCCATTTATTGATGGAATTCAATTTTTTTTCAGTGATTTATTAGTTTTGATCTACTTTTTCAACCGACTTCAAAAAACGAGGATGTTCTCAATTCAACTGTATGTTTCTTTTTCTTTTTTTTTTAACACCAGTACGTTAAAGAACAACGGCGAAAACGTAGTTGACTTAAATTTGAGCGCCTAAAAGTGACTTACCTAAGAAAGAAATTACATTATTTTTCTACGATTTTTCAAAGTATCACATTAACCAGTTAGGGCCGGATAAAAAAATTATGTTAAATGAAAACTTATTTGACTTTTCATTAACGTTTAGTGTTGCCATTTTATATTTATTCTGCCAAGTGACAGTAAGTACTTAAAGCATTTAAAGTATTGTAATCAGTTTTAGTTTGTTATTACAATTAAACGGAGTAAGTAAATGTATACAGTTTATTTCCAAGTGTAGGTTTCTTGCAGGTATGTAAAAATACTGTGGTATAAAAATAAATCAATTAGTTTCGATTAATGACTAGCAAAAAGACTAGTAACCCAAATCTAAAAATAATTGCTTGGTAATTGACACAGAGTCATAGACAGATCTGTGCACAGAGTAAAAACGATATGATCGATGTATACATGTAGTAGATACCTATTGTATACATAAGGTAAGGCCAAAGAGTATTTATAACCACTGGGATTACCAACGTTAAACAATATTTTTACAAGACATTTCATTCTGAATTAACTAGGTAAAGAAAGTACTAATGCGATATTGCCTTTTTACTTCCTCAATTTGGAATATAAAAGTTACCACAGACATAACCTACAAAAGTTCATGACTGAATATCTATTATTCTCGGCCTTCTTGAACAAAAAATCTTGCACAAACTAATTCAGAAGGTGATGCTGAATTAAATAAGATATTTTTCATTTAAAGACGTAGGAATTTAATCTCAACTAAAACAATGTATGGGTGGCTGCCATTGTTCTTTAGTACTTATTACCTACATCTTGCAACTTGCTTATTACTTATCAAAACGCAAAGTTGTAGATGCATATTTGATTTACAGAAAAAGAAATAAAAATTGTTACAATTCTACGCCAGGATAAATGAAAACAGGTATCTATACCAAACCCGCGAGCGTGATTGATTTTTGTTTTGTTTCAACCAACGCAAAGCTCAAAAACAAACGAGTGAGTGAAAACGCGATAACATCGCAGGAGAATTGGCGCGCGGAGGTTTCATAAAACTTGTTCCAGAAAATGCGTGTTTTTGAAAATGCCTTACAAGTTTTTGGTAATAATGTCTGCAACGTTTATTGTGGAGAAATAAAATACTTATTATTATTATTATTATTAATTTAGAATTTCCATTTCATGTGCAATGTAGCTGTTTTTTTGTACTTTTTCAATGTATGAGTGAATTATGAACGGTCAAAGTTCAGTTAGAAACTGTGCAAAAAGCCGATTTTCAGACGTGGTTACTGAATTTGTTTCTTAAAAAAGTTTATTTTTGGCTTCAGGCAAACCTAGATTTAAACCACAAGATACCTGTAAGTTAAATATATTTGGAGAATAATTTGTTATAACGCCGTAATAACGTACAAGCGTGTATGGGAAATAGGACGGGATGGGCGCTCTTAAGATCAGGTGAGTTGCGGTCAAACGAAAGCCGTAGTAGAATAAAAAAAAAAAAAGTCCCGAGAAACGATTCAACAGTCTTGGATCCCGCAAAAGCTAAACCAGTAAAAACCTGATAATCGTCTCTTTCTCCCACAACCGACCCATAGCGTGGTAGACTGGTGATGGTGTGTACCTGTGCTGGAGCCCGTCCTCTGCCACGTGGCGGCCAGGTGTCGCAGGTGTGTCCACAGCGGCGCCGCCCTCCCATGCTGTTAGTGCACCCCATACAATATACCGTTACGCCAGATTGCAAAGACAACGTGGACAGAGCTACGCTTGGAGCATGGAAATTGGAGACGAGGATGAAGTATGTGGGTGTGTAAATTATGTCAACCAAATCTATATACAAATGAAGCGACTGCCTATCGGACCTTCGCAACCCAGTTACACCTTGGACCAGGGATCCTTGAGAAAATTCACGCGGACGAAGTCGCGGGCAACGTGCTAGTGTATTGTAAAGATTGTTTATTTGAATGTTCTAATCTCCGGAACTACTGGTTCGATTTTGAAAATTTATTTTACTGATATTAAGCTACGTTAGGTTATCACTCGTCTCCATTTTGTATGCTCCAAGAAATGTGAAATAGTTGTAAACTATAGATGATCGCGCGAATTGAGCTGATGGAATTTTATAGCTGGGATACCTATGTAGTTAAATGAATAGCAAACTGTATGTTTTGAAGCGTATTTTTTATTCGACTGCCAAGATCGGTTATTTTATGTTTTCCAAATTGTAGCTTTGTAGTTAATTATTCAAAATATTTTCTAAATAACTGTAATAAATAATTAATTGATAACTGAATATTAAAACCTTAATATTTTGTGTCAAGATGATTATTTTGTGAGATATAAAGCTCCTTCTAATGTCACAAAATATCGGAGAATCGTACCTCACTGCAATGATCATATTAATTATTATTATCACTTTTTGAATGTCGTTTGTGACCCAATAAAAACTAAAGCTTGTATGTAATATTATGGCACCTATATGGTATTTATTATTTAAGCTCAATTTGTGCGATCTAAGAGTAGAAACAATTTTAATCATAAATTCTTCAAGAATTCAATTTATTTACAAAGAATATTACGACAGAGAAAGAATTAAAAATTAAGAACATCGAACACCAAAAAAAGTGTCGTCAAAATTAGAACAATCTAGACCTTAAAATTAACTACTTAAAGTTCATTTTCGAACGGTATTTAACTGTTACGTGCGATGTATGATCATGCAAGCGTGTGGCCTTTGCTTAAATGGTTCAATGAAGAGAAGCTAGCATAGGCTGTACAAGCGTGTACCGTGGTATCTGTGGGTTAAAAAAAATAGCAAGTGACATTTGACTTACCGAGCCAGTCTCCTCTATGAGCTGGGAGAGAGTGGACGCTTCAGAGTTCTTCATTTCATTGGCTTCCGATATCAAGTGAGCGCGGAGTTGTTTGTTTCTGCAATAGAACAAATAAGATTTATTACTCAAGGATAATAACCATGATTTTTTTTCTCGTTAAAATTCTTTACTTTTTTTACAAAAAAAAAAACAGTCTTTAGATACCCATCAATTTCAAGATTTAAGTATCTAGATATGTGTGAGAATTATGACTCACAATTAGCATTTTGATTATATTCATTTCAGCTCTAATAATGGACATTTGTGTTAATGTCCATATTTTCTTCTTAAGAATACCAGAAATCTTTAATAATTTAGAAGTGCAAAAAAAACATGACCTAGCATTCTAAATATTCTTAATCCATCCAAACCTACTATGTATAATATTATAAATACGAAAGTAACTTTGTCCGTAACGTTTCCACGACAAAACGGCTGAACCGATTTTGATGAAATGTGGATAGGTTACTTTTTAATTTGCGACTTCGTCTGCATCCACTATAACCGACATTCACGCGGACGAAGTCGCGGGCAAAAGCTAGTAAAACACTATGTCTTTAGTAATATACCTGGAATCCAGCTGCATGATATGGTTATGCGCCTGCGCAAGCTGCGCGGTCGCCGTGGCCAGTCTCTCTTCCAACGCTGCCGACTCCACGCACTTGACGGAATACTTCTCAGAGAGGGAGAGGATCTCCCGTTTTATCTCTTCCATCTCCTGCCTGGAAAGGTTACTAAAAGACTTTACTATTTGGGGAACGGTTTTAAGGAGTATTTGTATGGAAGGGGAGTAATACCTACATGGGTATGTAGTGGATATTTGAATCCGAGCTAGCTTCGTCGTTGTGGTTCTGATCTCTGATACAATAAGAGAAGAAAAGCTGAATTTGTTGATTTTATTCATAAAAATAAATAAAGAAAAATAAAATGGATGAAACTAAAAAAAATATTAAAAATATATTTAGGTGGTACCTATTTATTTCGCCTTAGAAATCTTCAATACTATCAATTAATATTTGACGGATTTGAAGAATACTATGACATAATGTCGGAATCTGAAATGCTTTCCATCCGGTTCTTTAATTATATTGATTCAAGTTTTAAAATTATATATCTATTAATTTATTTAAAATGTATGCACTAAGTTACAAAAGTGAACTTAATACCTTAGTGCAAAGTAAAAAAAAAAAGAAAAATATGATAAAGATATAAACTTGCATACGTGGAAAAATGAGTTAAACATAATTATTACGGCTCCTTCAAGTGAGTAAATAATTCTGCCGACCGAATTTCGTGCACAAGTGTGTGCACAAAAATATAATTAAAAATAAAGCCAAAGCATTTATTACATTTAAACCATTTACAGGCACTTGTAAATTGTCAAAAAGTCAGAAAGTTGAAGCTAGTTGCTCGTTCTAAAACGTAGGGTAAGTCTCTATGGATAAAAACGAGCAAGAAACTCCATAAAATACTTAAAGACTTTCTCATCTTATAATTCAGGACTTACTAGGTACCATAGAAAAAGAAAACCAATGTAACTTACTGGTGCCTGGAGCTGAGCTGTGTGAGTTCTCCGTTATGCATGCCGCGGCTAAGGAACTCCGTCTTGAACTTGTCTACTTCCCTGCGGACCTCACTCTCGTGTGCCTTGCGCATCGCGTCTAGTGCTGCAAGCGTAGCGCGGGTCTCCTCTGCTAAAGCTTGCTCTTTGTCTAGCCTGGAAGGTAGATAGTTGTATGTTAACAATTGAGAGATTTACTGAAGGATTTGGACATGATTTGAAAATGGGTTTCCGTTTTAGATTTGACGTATTAGAAATTAGGATAAACGAAGATGATGTTATCACTAGATTATAAATACATATTTTACAATTTTACTTATTGTGATGTGTGTGTGTGTGGTGGTGTAGTGTGTGGGTGTGTGTGTGTGTGCGATATAACTGATAAAGATATAACTATTAAATTGTAAATCTGTAATTGGCTGTAAGGACTACCTTATATTTTAAGATAAATGAAATGGATGGATGGATTTTGTGAATAGTAAATAAATAAATCTTTCCAAATAAAAATAAAGTCTGTTTGTAATTCGATTTGCACTGGCAGATATCTGATAACTTATGTGACTTTTATTTTAGAACAACAAATTTTGATCCGCACAAGAAAATTAAAGCCTCGCTGATAGCGACAATCACGCGGACGCAGTTGTTGTGGTTTAGAGTGCACGAAAATATTTAACAAAGCTCACATAAAAAAAAATCGGTCTTCGGCCACTTAGTTCTGAAGCCTAGTGTAGTTAGTTACCTGAGCTGTTCCCTCTCGGCGCGGTGCTTGTCCTCCATCTCGCGCACGATGCGTCGGTGCGAGGACTCCATGGCGAGCAGGCCCTTCTCGCACAGCGCGCGCAGCTGTTCTATCTCCTGCTGGTAGCGCGCCCGGAGACCGTCACCGTGCGTGTCCGCGGCTACTGCGCTCTGTGACATGATGACACGTTTTACAATTATGTGACACGGAAATTTTGAGGAGATAATGTTGTGAAAATTATCCATGGCTCGGAAAGCACGTAAAGCTACTGGTCCTGGTGGGTAGTTAGAAGCCAGAAAGTGTGACAAGTCACCCCAATATCTGGGTTGTGGAACTCATATAGGCAGTCGCTCCATGTAAAACACTGGTATTTAGCTACATCCGGAGGAGCTCGTGGTTAAGTAAAAGCCGTAAAGATATAGGTTAAGCTATGCTTGCCGCGGTCGGTCTGTGGATGGGTGACCATCCAATTCATACTGAGCTCTCTCTGTGCCTCGGAAAGCACGTAAAGCCGTCGATCCCGGTTATCATTCGTAGATCTTTGGCAGTCGTTATGGGCAGTCAAAAGCTAGAAAGTCTGACCACCAGTCTTACTAAGGGCTATCGTGTAATCCACTAACTGGGTTGTGGACTTCAGATAGGCAGTCGCTCCATGTCACTGGTATTCAACTACATCCGTATAGACTGGAAGCCGACTTCAAGATATTTCGGAAGGGGCTAAGCAGATGATGAAGTTATTAAGAAAATAGGGTATTACACCCATTTTTGAAAAATGTCTCAATGAAATTCTGTAGTGCTAATATGCCACCAAAAAAAAACACAAAATTTTTATTCAATCGATATGTGCCATAAAAATGCATCTAAATTTTAAATTTTCAAACTTCGCGCGTAGTTTGACGAAAACGCCTCATAGTGGACGCCATATTGCTCAGCGTAAATGACGTCAGTTCGTTTTGTATCAATTGAGCTCATATTAAAATATGATATTTGCATATAATTTATAAATAATTAAAAGCATATTTTGTAATAGGTGTAATAATTAAAAAATTACGTTGGTTACGAAAATAATAAAAGTACAAAGCCTATATTACGCCAATCGGTTGACTGACAGTTGTACCCCCCCCCGACCCTTGCTAGCGCCAGCCCGCGTCGCTGAGCCCTTAGCTTTAAAATAGCCCCTAATTAATGGAGACCCGATCCAGCCTGTCCCTTTGCTGCCCTCTCTCAGTGGCGACCTAAGCCGAGGCTCGTACCCCACAGGGGGTGCCCTTAGCGTAGTCACTTAGTTTATAAGTTTTTGCCCTGGCTGGAGGCCCTAAAAGTCACTTTTAAGGCACCACAGGATTGTCCGGTTAAGCAGTAACCAACCCTCAGGTTGAACTGCGAGATGCCATACAGAAAAAAAAAAAAAAAAAACTGACAGTTGACAATTTTTGGTTTACACAGCCGTACGGCGTAATAACATGGCCGCTACTATTTCACGGTGTTTTATAACAGATTAAAAATACTGAAAACTTTGAATTGAATTTAAAAATTTGTTTTGTTATTTTATGAACTAAAACTTACATTTTCCGACTGCTTTATAATAATAATAATAATAATTTATTGGCAGACCGAGATCCATACTGAACCCGAAACTGCCTAAACTGTCTCAATAACATATTTATAGATTTTTTCTCGTATAGAGTAAAATACCCTATTGATGGCTTTTTAAACTGACTAAGTACTTATATTATATTCTACCGATCGAATTTCGCAAAGACGCTAATTTTCAAGTACGCAGGAGATACTATATAGAAGTGTGTGCTAAGACAGGTGCACTTCTTCTTTCCTCAATTTCATAGTCCGGTGGGACGGCAATCCGACACGACCGGGGAGAGATCAAGCGTAGGATCAACGGCTTTACCTGCATTCCGAAGCACGGGGGTGTCATGGCACTAATTCATAAACTCCATAAAGATGCTTATAGTTATGATAATAAAAAAAAATTGCATAGTCCAATATTTAAAAAAAAAACCTAAATGTGTGCTGGGACACATGGTAGAAGTGAAACTTTAACGGACAAGTGGCTCCGCCGTTGCCGCTTCTCACCACACGATATATCGTCTACCCCCTCCAAACTTAATACTTCCCGTCTTTATAGAAGTATCACTTCAAAAGATTGTATGGTCCAAGATTTGCTGGTACAGCCCAAAACATCCCAAGTGCATACCTGATAAGCGGCTCGTAAGTTCTCGAGCTGCGCAGAGTACTCTGAGTCGAGCGCGGCCAGGCGGCGCTGCAGTGTTCGCGCTCGCTCGCGCAGGGCGGCGCGCTCGCGCTCGTGCTGCGTCTGCAGCTGCGCCCGCGCACGCCGGGCGCCTGCCAGTGCTGCCGCCTGCTGAGCTAGCGCGCACTCCCCGCGCGCGCGCTCCTCGTGCAGCCTGCGGGCAACGGAGCTGTCAGGCTAGCAACCACTCAGACAACATAGATCAAGCTTTAAAGATGGCGGACACAATGAATATGAATGTGTATGAAATGGATCCGTAGTTGTCCGAATAAAGAATTGTATTGTTGTTGTTAGTAGCAAACCACCATAAGTATAGTCCCCGTAGAGAGAGATGGCACTATAGACTGCTGGTCATCTTCTATCTCGCTTACACAAGAAAAAGAAAAATATATACAAGATGCTTGTAAAGAAAAGAGACAGAGCTTAATATTTTTTGTCCCTCACCGCGTGCCGCGTTTTTGGCACATGTGCCTAAACAAAGTCGTTACATATTCCTGCAAAATGGTGAAAATACGCTGTACCGTAAGTGTTCTTGGTTGTGCTTTCTGTCCCTTTCAGCGACACGCTGAGCAGTAGTCTAGTGTTCTATCTCTATGATAGTCCCCGTCACGAAAAGCTACACATTTTGTAAACACACATTCAGGAGTTCGCAACCTTCCAATCAAATCAATCAAATTAAAAAAATTGGTTGTCTGTAAAGTCGGTTTACGGACGATAGTTTTACGTGATAACATATATAACATAAGCAAATAATGGCTTCTGTCGAGGTGGGCGAAGCTTATTGCTTAGGCCGATCGTGCCTCTCTATCGCTTGTTCCGCGCTCTCGCTTGCACGCTCAGGCTCAGGCGGAACGTAACACCTTTTCGTGCGTGCAGCCGGTGTTAATCGATTTAGAGGACATTATCACATCAAAAAACAGGTTTAATGATTTTTATTTTTATAAAGGGATATTATTATGTTAACACACATCTAATTACTGTCTTCAAATGATTCCGAGTATACTGTTGCAGAATCAGTTACATGGAAAACAAGGCTGTCTACCGTGCTATCTATCCTTTCATCAATCCTTTCACCAAATGTTTACATTCTATGAGTCAGACGCGTTCCGGTACAACAAAACATCAGACGACAGCACTTTATATCGTTAAAATATAACCCGACCAAGTGAAATTGCTCGTTAGTTTCGTATTACACGTATATGTTACTTCGAGTTGATTGAATTTGGCATTATTTTTTGGTGATTGAATTGTCGCTACATAACTTACGGCTGAAACCAATTACCTACCTTCACTGAAATGTAGATCACTACCGCTGGAAGACCATATGTTTCTATCTATGTTTGATCGGTATATCACATTCATCAATAACGGTTATCTATGTGACGGAAACAATAGATAGCGGTGGCCCTCCCGTGCGTTTCGTTACAACCGACATCATCATAAACAACGTGATTTTTATAAAAAACTTCTGTATGTTTTAATAAATTACTGGATTTAGTTATAGTTTCCATAAAATATAAAACTCTGCGAGTAACTCGAACATTATACAAGATTTGACTACATTTTGCTAAACAAAGCGGTAAGGCTAGAGAGGAGGAATTAAACGTACCTAATTGACAATTTAAAACTCAAAAAATATTTTTTTTTGTAATTATTTGTTGAGTAAATAACTTGCTATTGATTTATTTAAATGAAATCTATATGTAAATTCATTACAAGTTAATTTGCTCATATGATCGATACGGTTTTTATTGTTTGTTATTGGTTCTATGTTATAGGACCTCAAAAGCAATTTCCTTGTGGGATAACTCTGGTACTATTTCAAAATCAGTACTTGCACTTGAGTAGAACAGGTTTCATGAGATTATAAATAAAGTTTATTTTAAAAGCAAACCATTTATTCCTAGAATTCGGCGTATCAACAAGTCTGTTACCATTAGTTACCACCCTATCAAACAAATAATTGTCAACACGTCATTGGGACACATACTTTGGCTTTTTCATACAAACAGTAATTATCCGTAGTAAGCCACAGACCCTCTCATCGATAGATATCGTGTGCCGGTAAGATTTCTTACTCTCTAACAAATAATTGGGACACTATAACCACAGACAGAGAGATAGGTTTTTCTATTACCAGTATGACAAAATTGGAGATAGAATAGGTAATTGGGTTTAGCCGTTAGTAGACATGACGGGGACTATAGTTACACTAGGAAGATTAGAGAGAATCATGTATCTCACCTGTCCAGCGCGTCTTGCAGCTGCTTGCAGTGCTGACAGGGCACCAGCGCTTGCAGAGCCTCCACGCGCCGGCGCAGCGCGTCGATGCGATCGAGTGCGCTAGCGCCGGGGGGCGTGGCCTCGCGCGGCGTCTCCCTCCCCGCCCCGCCCACCGCCTCCTCCCCGCGCTCGCTCAGCTGCCGCGCCACCTCCGCCACCGCCGCCTCCACCCGCTCGAGGCTCTCGCCGATCTTCATCGAGTCTTCACTGTTACCCGAACAGTCACTGGAGAAGAGCGCTCGGCACTCGGTCGAGAATCGTTGGAAGAGGTAGACGAACTCCGCCTCCTGAGCGGGGTCCGCCTCCAGCGAGGAGACGGCGTCCTCGGCGGAGCGGCGCGCGCCGGCGGGGTCGCGCGGGGACGAGGCGCGGTAGGTACCGTCCAGGACCGCCACTCGAGCATCCACCAGGGCGCGCTGGGCCAGAGCCTCCGCCAGCTGTTGCAGCAGAACCCGCGAGTCCTCCCCAGAACCCTCGCGCGGCCGCCGCTCGTCGGCCAAACAGGCGCGGTAGCGGACCGCGATGTCCTTCACGGCCGCGTCCATCTCGCAGCGCAAGTGATCGTGCGCGGCCTGCCACCAGAGCTCAAGATCGGCGCGGTCCTGGGCCGTGAGCGTGAGGCGCGCGCGTCTGGCCTGGTCCAGTCGCTGGTCGCAGGCGGCGGCGGCCCGGGCTAGCGCGCGCGTGACCTCGGCCTGCACTAACTCGGCCCCTAGCGCGTCACGCGCCGCGGCCCAGGCCGACCGCACGCGGGCCGCCTCCAGATTCGAACGCTGTCTTTCCACATCGCCGTCGGCCGGAGCCGCGTAACTAAGCGTCTCGCAAGCTAGTGCGGAACACAGTTCAGCTAGCTTCTCGCTCTTGTACCGGTCGACTGCTTCGGCAACTTCGCGCTGTGACGCTTTGAGCGCTTCGAGATCAGCTCCGTGGATGATGAGTTCAGATCTTCGTCTCTCGCGCGCTTCCTGGGAGCCGTTGACGATGTCGATCTTCCTCGAGAGGATCATGGCGAGGTAGTCCAGCGAGCTCCTGGTGCCGGCGCCGGTCCTGCTGCTCTCGCCGTTGATCTTGCGTTTGAGGTTATCTATTAGTTGACTAGTTTCGATAATTTCAGACTTTATCAATCGAGCGAAGAATCTGCTGCCGTTTGAAGACTCGAGCGCTTCCTGTATCCTGCCGACGAGGACCGCTTCATAAGCTAGTTTCTCTGCCAGTATTTCTAGGCTCTTCCTTTGTGTAAGCTCGCCTGCCTCATACAACGCCGCCTTTCTCCTGGATATCTCTAGGAGCTTCGTTCTCAGTTGTTCTTCGAGCTGTACCACCACCTGAGCAACGCTGTCGTTCACTTCTTCCTGATTTTGGTGTTGGTTTTGGTCAAAGTCAACGACGCACTTGTCGAAGCACTCCTGTAGCCTCTTGCTGACTTCTGTTAGGCACTTCTCCATCGATTTAAGGCTATATTTCTTTTCGAGACTTGGCGAGGGTGATCTACGCGACTTTGCCGCTCGCATTGCACTCATTTGACAGAGGCACTCGTTCACCTTATTTCTAGAGTGTATTACTACATTCTCTAGACTCTGTAGCCTCTCTAGTAGATGCCTCTGCGATTGCGTGCCGATACTGGAAGTCTCAGGGCTCTCGTTTAAGGATGGACTCTCTACGGATCTGGTTGCCTGACTTAAAGACTCGCAGGAGTTTGTGATGTCCTTGCGGTTCTCTAAGGCGGAGGCTACTTTGGTTTCTAGCGAACTCAATCTTACTAGCATCTTCATCGGCTCGGAGCTGGTGGCACTATCGAGAGACTTCCTCCTCAGTCGAGCGGCGAGGCGTTTCATCCGTTTTTCTTCCGACGTATTTTCAGATTTGGAAGATTTTTCTTTGGCAGGTGACGAACTTTTGGAGGGAGAGTTTATCGTTGGGACCGGTTCGCCGGACTCCAACATTGTGATTTTGTTCTCGAGCTCTGTTAACTTCTCTTCTACTTCTTTGCCTAGAGTGAAGGACTCTCTGCCTTTTAGCGACAGACTGCGTCTTTTCTCTCTAGATTCAGACTTTTGAATTTTGTGTTTTAGTGTTCGGACTTGTTTGTCTGAAGCAGTTAATTTCTGCGTTAAGTCGAGTATGCGGGCTGCCATCAAGTCTATCTCTGATCGACTGCACTGCTCTCTGAGCTTCATCTCATTCCTTAATTTTAAGTTGGTGATCTCGAGCTCATCATACATATTATGTGAATCACGTAGCTCCTTCTTCATGGCTTTAATTTCTTGAATAGCCTTCACGAATCGGTCTCTTATTTCAACATACTCTTCTATTAACCTATCTTTTTCCATCGATTCTAAATTCAGTTCTTGGTTCAAGTTTGTGAGGTCGCTGAGAGAACCAATGCTCTTTCTTTTCTCTTTCGTTGGTAGTGCTGACTCGATAAGTGATTTTCCTTCGAGATCTCTTATCCTCGTGTATAGCCCATCGCTTTCTTTCACACTCTTTACAAGTTTCTCATTGAGTTCGTTTACTTCTCGTTGTAACTGTGCTATCGTCTCTTGTGCCGAAGCTAGCTGCCTCGTCAGTAACTCACAATGTTCAGTCGATTCTTTCAAGAAGTTCTGTGTCTCCTTCAACTTACTCTCCCAAAGACTTTTGTCTTGGTTGTATAGTTCTTTTATCGCGTCTAAGTTTTCAGCCTCTTTCGTTCTTACTGACAATTCATCTTCTTTGTTCTGCAATTTTGTAACCAATTCTTCCATTTTCTTTTCTTGCAGAGCAGCCTCAGTTTTTAGTTTCTGTAGCCTTGTTATCTCTGCTTCTGCCGCACCAACGTCATTAAGCGCAAGTTTTAGTTGTTTTCTTAGATCGTCAATTTCGATTGATTGTTTGTCGATAGTCGATATGTAGCTACGTTTTCTCGCTTCGATAGGTTTCTCGTTTTCATCAACCTCGTCGAGGGTGCGTTCTTTTTCTTTGGTAGAGTCAATTTCGTCTCTGTCACCCTTGGGGGTGTCTGCTCGCGGTGGTGCCTGGTGGGAACTTCTGATACGAACCTTTTCTTTCACTTTGGATATCGGAGTTCTAGTGAGGAGTGGGGAAGGAGGTGGTTGAGGTCCCATGTCTCCCCAATCAGCGCTATCTCTTCGGCCACCTTCGGAAGCCGTTCGGTATTCTTCGTCGGATGAAAATGGTGCTGATTTGCCTGTGATAGGCGTGATGGGTGTTACCGGTGATGTTGAGGATTCCGAAGCTTGGTCAACTGTATCCTCCCGTAATATCAGTGATAAGGGCCCAGTGTCGGGTAGTCCAGCTGTTCTTCTCATAGCTGATACCCAATTTGCTCTGATACCTGCCGTTACCGCCGATAGGACTATATGCTTCCCATCCCAAGTCTGTGAAAAAAAAACATGATTCATTTGAAACATCATTAATTTGCGCGATTAATAAACCCAAGATTGTATGTATATATTACGTACCTCAGTCTCAAAAGCGTATCCGTTAGTAGAATTCGGCAGCTCCACCACCCTTGATATCCCACTCAAGTCTATAACTCCGTCCATCAGTCCTCTATGTTCTGCGTGAGGATCTCGGAAGTACAATAGGGCTGCTCCTCTAAGCACGAACCAATGTCTCGACCATCCTGCAGGTCCTCGTCTTTGCAGCCACCCGGCTCTTGCGTGGAGTAATCTTTCAGCAGGCAGTTCAACCCTGCCTCCTTCTCCGCTTTCTGTTTGTTCAACTACGTCAGTAGGCTCGCTGCCTTCGCTTGCTGAACTGGAGCTGGCTTCTTCTGGAGGTGCGCCACCGTCTGGTGAACCACGGGCCTGAAAGAGAAATCAGAATATGAGGTACCTTTTAAAAAGCTTTTTGGTTGCTGATAGTTAATATTTTCAACAGACATTATACATAGTTGATACATTTCGTGAACGCGCCTCTTTTATTGCAATTTATAATTGTCAATTTATATTGGTTTTTAACAGTAATATAAGAGGCACATGATTCACGCTACTGAATCGCAAGGACTACACTAATGTGTACTGAAAGTAACCAAGCAATTATGCGACTATTTCCTTCCAAAAAAAGAGCAGAGTCACATACAGGCAGTCGATCTGGCGGTGGTAGTCTTGTGGGCCTCTCAAGTGTAGGTGGAAGTGCTCGTCTGGATCTTGGTCTGGTGAGAGACGCTGCGATGTCACGTAGCTGTTCATCATACTGCTGGTGCTGATGCTGAAGAAGCGGCGAGCGAACACCAACGGTGGCTGGAGAAGAAGAAAATTGATTTAGCATACAAGAGTTTGTATTCCATGAGGTTCCTAAAGATAGAATGAGGACCTAATGAAGACAATAGGCTGGTATTATTCTATATTTTAAGGATTCTTTGGTTTGCTACACTTGGTTCCCTCTTTACAGCCGACAAGGGTTTGAAACAGCTTGGCCCAGCTATGGGCAACAAGCCACTAGTCGAAACCAGTGCGGAACCGCGCTGGCAGAAACCAATATGCTGCCCCGGCGACACCTATGATGCAGTTCTGTGTCCCGGCTACATCACACTACGAAGGTTGAGGAGATCGTGGCGTATGTTCGAAAAAAGACTAGCTGGACCTGAGTCGAGAAGTTGGAGTCACGCCACACCATGAACTTCAAGTCGTTCGTGGTGCGAGTTCCGACTCATTATATTGAGACCTAGACTAATCGGTTTTTTTACCTAAATTAAAAAAAAAATGTTTTAGAAGAGGAGATTTGGTATAAAACTAATCCAATGTCAGCCTATTCGTGTGCCTTGGTTCATGAACAATAATATAAGTAGAAAATTAACTAAGCTCTTAGGCTCAGATCCGTATGTCTATTCTGTTACAATCTCCCTAGGTGAAGTGAGCTGTCATCCGTCCGTCTGTTGTTAATCCCTAGCATCGGGACGGATGACAGCTCACTTCACCTAGGTGTTCAGTAACAGAATAGCTCTACTGGTCATATTCCATGTAAAAAAATTTCCTTCATGATGAAGAAAACTACTTCGTCCAATTGCGAAGAATGTGGGGTCGGCTAACAAAAAAAAACTGTAGATAGACGGTTCTCTCTCTAACTTACCATCGTCAGTAACCGGTGGTGTGGTAGGTTCTGCCCAGGTATCCCTGCGTCGAGACCTCGCCTTCTCCTCGCCGTTGATCTTATCCCGGGTCGGGGGGGACGCTGATGATACTGGCTGGTCTGTGTATACTGAAATAAAAGATAGTTCGAAGTTGTAATTAATTAAATTGGTTAGACTGCCCGCGACGAAAATGGAAGAGGAAATCGTGTTGAGCCCATCCAAGTAACAATGTACAGACAGCACATCAAGCTACAACAATCTGTAAAATTCGTTTGCTAGATTTTCGACTTTATTCCAAAAAGAAAAGGTTCTTACTCAATTGGGATAATTTGACAGTTAGGTATGGTTTGATGTGCTGGCCCAGAGGCCAGCGCATCAAACCATACCGCTTAATAGCGCTTTGCCCCGCCTGGGAACCGAACCCACGCTTAGATGAAGCGTGGGTTCGGTTCCCAGGCGGGGCAAAGCGCTATTGGGTTTTTTATTAGGAATTCCTCAGTAACAGTTTAATAGTTGGTGGTGTGGACACCCCCGAATCTCGGAAAGGAAAAGTAACACAGTTTACACAAAAAGAGAACAATGACCTGTTTTCAACTTTTCAGTCATTCAAATTAAACCTTATATTTAAGTCTGGATTTAATGTGTCACTACATATTATAAAACAAAGGCCCCCGCCGCGACTATCTGTCTGTCCGCCATAAACTCAAAAACTACTAAACGGATTTACATTTGGTTTTTACCAATAGACAGATTGAGTTCATAAGGAAGGTTTAAGTGTATAATTCGTCAAAACATTATGTAAATTAGGTAGCTGATATGACGATGATTGTTGAAAGAATCATTTCTCAAAAGAAATACGAGCTGGTTGATCTTCAACTACACACCGACCTAACGAGGTGACCTCAAGAAGTATATATGAAATAAAAGTAAAATACGTTTTAAGGCTCTCCCCCACAGGTGCGTTATTATCGGCCGATAATATCGGTTGCATTATTGCGATATTTGTTTTCAGTACATTTTGTATTAGGACGGCTACGAAAGCCGTCCTAATACAAAATGTACTAGGTTACACAATGCTGCGATAATGCCGCAATGGAAGTAGGACGTTTGCGTTCCTTCGTCCTGCGATATTCCGATATAAGTTGTTACATTTGTATTGGGACGCATGCGACCTCACACACAGCTGTGAGATCGTTAGTACGTCAAGGACGAAATTTGGTTTAGCCGACGGTTACCGAGTGTTCTAAAACTCTATACATAAATAAAATAAATAAATTCATTTATTTCAGGTAAATTACACCCATTGCCAACAATAAAATAATAAAAAACACATACAATTAAATAAAATCAGATTAAATAGGTAAAATACGAGTAATAATAGGTAATATAGATATTGATTTTTCATGAGACGAATCATTTTTATTACTAACAGTACCTACTGTACAGTGTGACCATCACAAAAATGACAAATCTGCCAGACATTAGCGAAAAACCTGCCAAAAACACGAATACGAAATAGAATTATCGGACGATAAAAACGCAGCTGTGTGCAAGGAAACGGGACGCATTATCGCTAAAACGCATACGGTATTATCGACCGATAATAACGCGCCTGTGTGGGAGAGCCTTTAAAGATGCGTGCGTCCTTTCAGCGGGACTTATTTACGATGTCTGGGAGAGGGTAGACCATACAAGGCGAATGAATATCATTATTTTATGACGTAAGGAACATCATTCACTTTTTTATACCTGATTAAATTTTTCTTTTTTGTCTTACACATTTTTTGTGAAGGGTTAAGAGATGGCATTAAATTGAAATTAGTCTTTCTGTTATTTTGTTCTATAAAAGATACTTTAACTATTGGATACCAGTGTACTATGTGGTCTTGGTGGTCGCGTGAATGTCGGTTATCGCGGATCCAAAAGAAGTTGCGGATTAAAAAGTAGCCTATGTCCTTCTACAGGGTTCAAGCTATATTCATACCAAATTTCATCAAAATCGGTTAAGACGTTTCGTCGTAAAAACGTAACAACAGACACCAAGTACTTTCGCATTTATAATAAAAAAGAATGGATTGAGAAATTATGTTGTTACTGTGGATCAAATGATAATTTATATAAGCTCTGTTTAGTGTAAAGTGTAGTGTAGCCGTGTGGTGCTGGCCGCGAATAGCATTACCCCATCTATACCCGTAGGTGTCGTAGAATGCGAAAGAGGAATATTGACCAGAGGACGGGCAGCAGCGTCCTTTTGAGTACCATAACACCTACTGCGATTGCCAACATCCATCGGCCAAGCATGGCGGGGAGACCTATGCCCAGCAGTGGGCGTCTCAAGGCTGACATGATGATGATGATAAGTGTAAACAGCTGCATCCAACTCTTTAGCTAAATTAAGATGAATTAGGTACTGAGTCAGCTAGTGGAAATTTTGGATGACGTCAGATTATCTTAAATCATTCTTAGATACGATGACACATCGGGAATTTTTGGTAAACGTCTGTCTGTGTATTAAGATAAAAAATAGCAATGTAACCTAATTATCTAATAACTATACTACTTACGTACTTAATTTGCAATACTTATATCTTTCTAACTTCCCTAATACCTAAATACTGACTATTTCAATTCACTTTATGGTTTAAAAAATAAATAAATGTCACTATATAACTAAAACGAATACAATAAAACATGAAAAAAATCCTACACATCTGAGAAAATATTATAAATATTGTACATAAATAATAATAATCCAGAAAATAAAAATAATTTACCTTATTTTTAATTTTTATTATTTATTAAATTTAATATTTTTGTACACCGCCGACGGCAAACCGTGTTATAATTTAGCGTATTTAATAAGTATGCCAATAAAAATATTTAAAAAAAATATTGATTCGTATTTTTACATTTATATACTTACTTTTGTAAAGTTACACAAAGTCAAAGTCAAAATCAACGCTTGATATGTAATACATAGAAAAAAAGAAGAATAGGTCGTAAATAAATCTATTTAGTATTTAGTCTTTTCCGTCAAGTCAGAAAAGTAAACGAGTCTCAATGATTCTTTTCTTTTTTTTATATCATATATTGATATTCTACAATAGATATAATGAATATCCACCAATGATATCTATAATATAAATAATATATATAATCATGATCCATTATAATACAGATAATAATAAGTCTCCATAAAGAGGATGAAGTAAGTATAAACTTTTATGCGCAAGCGCCGACAAAAGAGCGCGTTCACGCCATCTTGTTTATTTTGTCAATTAATATTATTAATTGGCAGCCGAAGCGATCGTAATAGCCTGCTGCACTTCGTATTATTTTATTCATGAAGTTAAACTAAGTAAATTTAATAATTATTCTTGTAATAAAATGTTAAACATAATTTTATGGGAAAGATGAACATTCCAAACACATGTAGAAAGATTTATAGTATCACAATAATGGATACATTACTCGAATACTTACCATAAAATACCTTATTTATCCCCCATAAATAAAACTTCAACAAAAAAGCAATAAACATTGACAAATAATAATAATAAAAAATAAAAATAAACTTTTTTTTAAATGGCGGCGCTCACAAAATAGCGCAATACCATCGTGTCACGTTCATCATACAGAAAAGATTTACAATTGAAAAAACTGCGAAGTTTAATAAATATGAATGAAGCTGGCCGTAGACAAGCGGGTGTAAATCATTGACACCCACTGCGCGCGCGCATCGCATTGTGCTGCCCGTGGGGCGACTACGAGCACGCTTTGAGATGGGAATGAGAACTTTATGTAACACGTGCACTCTTTTCCTTTACAAAACAGTTTTTAAAGGTGCGGCTACACTGCTAGTATTTAGGGTGACTATCATCCACGACATAGAAAAACAAGAGGAAATTACCACGCAACTATCCCGCGCGTGTCGCAATTATGCGGAAAAATATGTAAAATAATAACAACCTTCGTCAATTATAATAAGTCTTAATTTTATATGAACAATACATCAAATTGTAACGCAAAGCTTATTTGTTGTTCATACAAAATTAAAACTTATTCAAACTAACGAAGGTTGTTATTATTTTACATATTGTACGCACAATTATCTCATAAAATTATTGCGCAATCGCAATTTTTTTTTTATCAAAGTTAATATCGCGACATTTTTCGAAAGAGTCATTCTGCGAAAGTGACATTTTGCGACAGCAGACATTTTGCGATTATGCCTGACAGATGGACAGTGAGTCTTGTGGTAAACTACATAATCCAAACTTTGAAAACTATTCATTGCGTTATTTATGTCGTCTAATAAACGAACTTATGAAACAAATGAACCAGTGGATTATCTATTTGACAGCAAGTGTGTTACGCAATGAGTCTTCATCTTTCTTTTGAAGTAATTTACCTTTTTCAGTACATCTCATTAGTGTCAACTTTACCAAATATTACATAATATTATGTATACGTTACCTATTTACTTTTATTGTATTACATAAATTATGTAAATAAACTGGTTTTTAATATCTGTAGGTATAATGGTCTGTTTTAGGGGTCCGTACGTCCGAAAGAAAATGATGTGATGATGTCTATCATCTAGAATATTAAGTTTATACTTGGATTATTTTCTAAAACTAAAAACCATTTCATTCAAAATACAATTTACAAGTAGGTAAGAAGGTACTTCTGAATTGTCAAAGAGACCGTCAGTCTAAAAGTTGAAGCTAGTTGCTCGATCCAAACAGTAGCTTTCTATGGAGAAGAACGAGCCAGAAACTCTATTAATCACTTTCTTAAAATCAATAAAATATTACAAATTTAGTTACCTAACACTATTCATGTTGAATCTACGGTTACAATGTGAGAACAATGTGACAAGTCGTGCACGTTAAAAGAGGTCTAGCGAAAAATTTAATCATAATACACAACTCAAAATAAATTTAAAATAACCGAGGCAGCTAAGAGATGACCAGTCCCAACTGACGGCTCCCGTTCACGAAAATGAAGCATCGGGTAGGATTTTGTATGTAGACATCATCTATCTCGTCAGCCTACCTGACCTCCACAACCCAGTTACTGGGTTACATATGATACGCCTTGGTAAGACTGGTTGTCGGACTTTCTGGCTTCTGACTACCCATAACGACTGTCAAAATCTACGAATGACAGCCGGGACTAACGACTTTACGTGCTTTCCGAAGGCACAGAGAGAACTACGTTCTTGGGTTATTTTGTATGTAGTGTTAAATATTGTACGGTTGTACGGAACTCTTCGTGTACGCGCCCGACTCGCACTTGACCGGTGTTTTTATTGAAGTGAAAGTTATCGCCAAATAATAATGTAATTAGTCGTGTATCGAATGTTGACAACTTCTTTTTTTTCTGTTGATGTCAGAGCTGTGACGTTTTTTTTTTAATGTTACAGCACCAAGCTGAGATAGGAGCCTTTTGGCCTCGTACAGAATCAATTTTCGTTTCTTTTTTTATCATGTACTTTTGTCTGTTCTTGCCCTGGCGGGCGAATAAATGGTTTTTCTTTCTTATCTTTTTTCTAACTGACTAGCACTTCGTCCGCGTCATTATCTGCGTGTTTTTTTTTTAAATCGCAATCTTTTTGATAACTCTATATAGCCTGTAGCATTTAGGTATAACGTAGGTTCCTATTGGTGAAAGATTTTTTGAAATCGGGTGAGTAGTTTTGAAGATAACCCCCTTCTTATTCTTCTTAGCGTGACGATGGCAAACACGGACACGGTGTAACATTATGTGTGTGTGTTAATGTGCGAGTGTATGGATTAGGATGTGTGAGGATGCATTGTGACATCCTATGTGTCCAAGTAACCCATCGGAATTCCTCTCAGAGCAGACCATTCTTGGACTTATCGCCGAGATCTGTCACTTAAAGTACGGTAACGCAGTGTTTGCTGATCCCGGCGTAAGTATCATTCCTACAAATTGCTCTAGTGTAAACAACATTACCCCCTAGGTAAGGGTTTGTGTGCGTGTGTATAGTTGTAAGTACCTAGTGGTACGTGAAGTTCGATCATAATTATACGAAGTGCTTCGTTCGAAGAGATTAGTAACCTGAAATAATAAACCTATTACTTATTTACACATCATGTAGTATCGCACCCAGGATTCACCAATCTTCTTCTTCTTCCTGCCCTTATCCCATGCTACTTGGGGTCGGCGCAACATGTTTTCTTCTTCCATTCCGTCCTGTCCAACCTCATGTTTTCACTGACTCCCTTTTCATTTTTCACACAGTCCATCCATCTTTTCTTTGGCCTTCCTCTCCCTCTCCATCCATCCAAATTAATATTCATAGCTCTTTTGGTCACATGAGTTTCGTCTCTTCTCTTCACATGCCCATGCCAAGACAAACGATTCCCTTTCAACTTTTCTGTCACTGGCGCCACTTTCAAACTTCCTCTAATATATTCATTTCTCACCTTATCCATTCTGGTAACTCCACACATCCATCTCAACATTCTCATCTCCGCTTCGTGCAATAGTTTTCCATCCGTCTTCTTCACGGCCCAACATTCCGATCCATACGGTACGACAGGTCTTATCACGGACTTGTGGTTCCAGGATTCATCAATATACTTATGAATGTTATGGAATTGTATGATTGTATGTCATTGGTATATCCAGTCCATTCTCATCTACTCATTCCAGTCACATTAAATATACCTAGTACTTAAGTACTTAGGTAGGTAATAGGTATTCCAGATTAAAATCTAAAAATAATAATCTCAAAAAAGACAAGTGTGAGTACATTTCTTCAAGTAATTTCAATGAAACATCATTATGAACTAAAAGTACGGTCACCAAAGGAGATAAGTATCCATGTCGCCGGAAACAGTTGAAGTTTACTTAGAAACCGATAGGTTTTTATGAATAAAATAAAATACAATTTATAGAGAATAAACAGTTCAATGATTTAGTAAAATTTCATTTGAAAGCCCCCATTGGTTTCTAAGAAATCTTCAACTATTCCCGACGACATGGATACTTATCTCTTTTGCGTACTGTACATATCTACGTACATTTTAAGTCTCGCAAAAAATTGTAGGAGCCAGAAAATCCATTAGGTAGGGTCGTCGACCCCCGTTAGTCATGTACTCATGTGATATGCTGAACTTACTGACAGCTTTCTGAGAAGACACATGGAATTACCGATGTTTTTTGCGTATGCGCATATAGGGTGGTATTAAGATAGGTAGTGTATACGTAGCTCTTATTATTTAATTTTGTTATCTTAGAAGAAGAAGAAGAGAGAAGAAAAAGCATTTATTGGCCGGCACAGGACATAATACACAAATAATAATAAGGTTGAATTATTAGGTATTGTAAAATAATAAAAAAAAGAAACGAAATTGGTCCTTTACGATGCCAAAAGGTGCATATCTCAGCATGGTGCTGTAACATTTAAAAAACGTCACAGCGTTGATATTCTGATAGGGCCCAAAGTGATGCCACGGTCAGATACGGATATAATAAAAAATAATTAGTGTAAAGTAATAAACAAATATAAATTAGAGAAAGAAAAATAAATAAATAAAATCTTAAAATCGTATGTATTAATTCTTAATAATTTCACCACGACAGAATTTCGGACATGGTGCAAGATAAACTTAAAAAGTGCGTATTAATTGAAAAGATCAAATTGGCTTGCCAGTATCGAACCCGCAAACCTATGCATGAGTGGCATCTTAACCGCTGGGCCATCATGACATTTATTCAACCCGTAATATGTAAATAAAAACCACAAATATTGTTGAACAAGACAAGTCCCCTTACGCTATGATTGTACCCCGAGGCTAACTAAATACTTGTGTCGCAGGATTTAAAGAGTGCGTGGAATTGTGGTTTGTAAAGAAGTAAATGGGCTATGTGACAAGATGAAGGTAGAAAAAGCCATCACTTAAAATGTTTAAGACTAGATATTTTATTTCATAGTTTTTTAACGGCCTTTGCCCAGCAGTGGGACTGGGTAGAAATTGGGACACAATAACACGCTATAGAAGCAAGTTAGAATATCAGCAGGCTTAGGCAAATTGACAATCTACAATCGATGATGCTAATCGAAAATAAAAAAAGCTTTTTACAAAAAAGACAACCGCCTTCAAAAAGTGAAAAATAAATTTAGCACAGAACACACATTGACTTTAGTTTCGAAATTCAGTGGCTTTGTTCTGTTTGTTGTTTTGTATTGCCACCGACTTCCGAAACTAAAGTCAATGTGTGTTCTGTGCTAAATTTATTTTTCACTTTTTGAAGGCGGTTGTCTTTTTTGTAAAAAGCTTTTTACTTTCCGCTTTTTAGTACCTACCTCCTTCTCATTCAAATCTATTAAGAAGAGATTGAAAGTTAACTACTACAAAGATTGATAAAACTAAAACGTCGTCTATGTAAAATTTTTGGGTATTTGTTGATTTTTCAAAAAGTGCTGAATCAATTTCGATAAAATTTATATGGGACCACCCCTGAAGCATGCCCTATATATAAAAAAAAGAATTTTCAAAATCGGTTTACGTTTGCCTGAGAAATCGCGTAACAAATCGCGCACATACTTAATGCAAATTTAAGACTTATACGGTTTTCTCATGGATGCCATGGTCAGAACTGTACCAAATTAAAATGGGACCACACGGGAAGCACTAGCTTCTATATAAAAAAAGAATCATCAAAATCGGTTCACCCAGTCCCGAGAAATCAGGTAACAAACATAAAAAAAAAAGAAAAAAAAAATACAGACGAATTGATAACCTCCTCCTTTTTTGAAGTCGGTTGAAAATGGATTACGACGGGGCGTCCATTATTGTAGAATGAGATACGATACGGAACGTTTGTGTAACTTGGCTAGGCCCTCAGTTGTAATAAACATGACACAAGGTTTTTCTGGTTTTTGACATTATACTACATGTGTTTAAAACAAAAGGCAGAATATTCACAAAACTTCTAAAATTCATACTTTCCGTCAAAACATTTCGTTCCGCTGCGACTGCGCACGGAGCGGGACCTACATTCTGTCGCCGACACGCTCCAAAGCGCGCGCGCACCGCAACTCAACGAAAGTGAAACGAGATCGCACTCTTTCACAAAGAAAATATCTTAATCTGTATTATTTTAGAACTCCAATCTGATAGATTTTAGACTTATTTCATAGAAAGTCTGCCTTCAATTGACATTGTCGAAAAATCATTCACTGTTCATTTCTAAGTTCAAAATAAATTGTTTTTTATTTATTTATTTTTTACTCCTGGAAACATAATGGGATTGTTTTACAAGAATAAGGTTCACTTAATCGTAATCATAAAGTATTGATACTTTACAGGCGGTAAATTACACTTAACGATAACAGAACTATTATTGAAATATTATTCGCTGTAACTGCTTTGTTTTGATTTAATTAAGTAATAAAATAGTGAGTTAGTGTTTCTGCTTCAATACAAATAAGCTTATTTCAGAGTGCGCGATAATATAATAGCTTATAGCACAACAACAATATCGCTCACCGTACATTTATTTAGAACACGCATAATATATAGTATAACAAAGTGTGAACGTCTCCATAACAATGTATTGTGCTAAGAGCTATATACTATTATAGCTATTATATTATAGCGTAGTCTGAAAGCCGCTATTTACTATAATTGTTGACTTTTTTTAGAAGGTACGGGCCGAATGTAACTTATTATCCTAATAAAAAAACCGGACAAGTGCGAGTCGGACTCGCCCACCGAGGGTTCCGTACATATTTGTAGGTACATATCCATACTTCTATACTAATCCATATCCTATACTTTAATCTACTTAATATTATAAATGCGTTTTTTGCGACATAAATATCCCTTTACCACGTTAACATAGAGGGTTGATTTTTTTTACAGCATCAAGGGACCGTAGACTTGAGTATATGGTTTTAATTTCAACTCGATACCTCCACGCGTTTCCAAGATAAAGGGTCTTGACAGACAGACAGACAGACGGACAACAAAGTGATCCTATAAGGGTTCCGTTTTTTCCTTTTGAGGTACGGAACCCTAAAAAGGGAAAAATTTTCTCGTATACTATATATCATGGGTGCATTTACAAACATATTAACTCACATACGCAAACACCTAAGTTTCCATTTCATACAGAGTTCCCTCCGTATCTCGGAAAGTACTCACAGCTGTTACCCCCGGCTGTCATTCGTAGATCATTGACAGTTGTTATGGGTAAGCAGAAGCCAGAAAATCTGACAACCAGACTTACCGAGGGGTGTCATGTTACCCAGTAACTGGGTTGTGGACGTCAGATAGACAGTCGCTCCATATAAAACTCTAGTATTCAGCTGCACTTGGTTAGGCTAGGCAGATGAGAGCTATACTTTTATTTACTTGCTGAAAAATTCGCAGTGAAGTAAAAGGCAACGTGTTAATACAACCAAGCATTATTATAATTTCACAAGATTTCAAAACACAAACACAGAAGTACATTAATTCAGCATCAATACTATCCGACAGCAAATAATAAAACAACGTTAATTTACGATGTTAACATTTAACTTATCAGCATTCACATTTACAAATTATAGTGAGTTCATACTAAATATGGATACAGCTATTTGTTAGTGGAAACCCGTTATTTAGTAAATTACAGTGTCTAATATCTAATATTTGCTTAAAAAGGTGTGTTTGTATGAATTGCTCGGAGCTACGGCAGACATGTTGCGTAGTTCTGTGTATTTAGTGGCAATATGGTACCTCGTCTTAGAATTTTGTAGCTACTTGTTGTGGTCTTTGTTATTGTGATTGAATACGTAACAACTTGAAATAAATTATGCAGCTATAAGCCTGTAGTGTCTTACTGCTCTTGTTTCAGTTACCGAGACCCCTCTTTGCCTTAGAAAGCATGTAAAGCCGTTGGCCCCAGCTATCATTCGTAGATCTTTGACAGTCGTTATCCCCTCGGTATCATCGACTTGATACTCCTTGGCCAGACTGGTTGTCAGACTGTTCGGCTTCTGACTGGGCAAAGGCCTCCTCTACTAAAGAATATATTTGATAAACTAACCATGTTTTCTCTTCAACAGAGCGATAACAATCCCATACATTTTACATTACTTTCCCAGACATGAAAATCCAAAGCAATTAATATAAATTACAAAGATACACTGCAATGTGGTGCAGATACAGAAAATACGATGAAAACACCAACATTATACCACGATGGAGTTTCTAAATAACATTATCACAATCTGTAATTAGAGGGCGCGCTTGACCGCCGTTAGATCAGTAATTAGGATCGGCGCAAACGCACGCACCGCGCTGCGTAGGCGCAGCACACATAAATATGGGCGGGGACTGCAACCATAAAGAAAGAGGCAGAGTGTCCACTCCACTTTTACCTATGTTCGATACGATAATTATCTACAGGCAGAATGGGACCAAAATGTCGCTAAATCATGACGGTTTTGCAATAATTTCCAATTTAGCGATGGTTATTTTATGGACCATGAAAACCGTAATAGATGACTATCCTTAAATGGAAGTGGACAGCTTGATAGAAGATATGATGATGGTAGATAAGGCAGAGAATTGAATGAGAATTCTGCAGCCAGACAAGTTGATACCACATAAGTCCATAAGCAGTGAAGGTTTGACTTTCAACATTTTTGGCCTGACTGTCTTTGGGTTAAACATAATATCGCGACTAATACCTTGACAGGCCCTGAGCTCTCAATTTCTAGCATCAGTAGGGATAGCAGATCTCCTAAAGCTCATCACATCATCAGGCGTCCACTGTTGGACAAAGGCCGCCCCTAACTTGCCATAATACCCACGCTTGGCAGGCGTCTTGGGGATCGCAGTGAGTTGCCCGGCTTCCAAATTTTCCCTTAGTCGCCTTCTACGAGACACCCTTGGGATGAAATGGGGGGGAGCTATTCTGGCCCGGACACCCCACGGGCCACGGGCCACGGGACCTAAAGTTCACTTCACCTACATTCATCGAAGGAGTTACAGAATAGCACTGCTGAACTGAATGTGTATTGTACTGGCCTTGCTTCTAGGACGCATTCAGTATGCTTGTTCCTAGCTATGATATATTCGTTCTGTGATTGCAATTGTTTGTGCAGTGGGCCGGATTTGCAGACATGTTAATTAACTTTTGGAATGGTTTGTATTTATTTATCTTGACACATAAAATGTGTAATGTAATAATGCAAATTGTTGTAACTTATTAATAATGTACAATATATACACGAATAATAATCTCATACAATAAGACATCAAAAAATCCTCCACATCGCCGCCATTTGGGAATGTGCCCAAGAGACGATGAGAGAAGAGGGATGGAATGCTTAACCCCTGACCAAGGTAATAACCAGCTCTTGGATCACGGGAATTGTCAACCAATCGTTATCAAATAAAAAAATAAATGCATTTAATGTGTTGAGACGCCTCGAAGACCAAATGGTGAAAACGACCATCAACGTAGCTACGAGGAAACTAGAACGCGGAAGACGATGGTGATTAACGATGGTTTAGAAAGACTTGAAGGAAGCAGAAAGCCGAAACAACACAAAACCGTGTTCAATGGAAGAAGAGAACAAGGAGAGCCGACCCTGCCTGAAACGAGACAAGGCCTAGGACAATAATGATGATAAAATGTCTAATGTAAACGATTGGTAAGTAGCTAGGTACTTGTGTTTTGATGCCAAGGATTTGGCGCGAGTTCGACGAATAAATTGGATATTATTAGGTCATTAATAAAACTTTATTGGACTGTCAAATGATGGCCCGATTTCGCGACATGTTCCAATTTTCAGGAGGACAGTGAATTGTTCTGCGAATATTGAGTTTATAGGACGTATCAGATCTTGTTTAACGACTGTAAATTATAATAGTGCAATTGACGCTTACCAATGACGAGCAGTAACCTATATTTTGAGATTTTAGCATAGTTCTAAAAGATGAACGAAAATATTGTGCAATGAAATACAGAGCTAATGGAACAGAATTTATATTTGAATTTATTCCGAGGTGGTGAAATTTAAGTGATTGTAACAGTTGTTATCGATTAGTTAAAATACAATGTCTTTAAAAATGCCACTCTTTGGATACCAGCGTTATTGTCAAAGTTCAGCAACTTCACCCTCACCAGAGGAGTAATTCCCAAAGTTCGCATTCTAATCTGGGTCAATCTGTCAAAATTTTCTCTAACTTTTGACATTGATTGTTGTTGAGATGAGACTGCTACTAGATTTTGGACGATGATAATTACGGAATTGGGCTTAAGAAGCCCACAAGCCCGCCACACTCCCCAAACCTGACTAACTACACCTCCTGAAAGCCAGAATGAACAATGGCGACCACGAGAAAAGCGTCGAGGCAATAAAGCTCAAAGAGTCCCGGAGAAACGGTACAACAGTCTTAGATCCCGCAACGAAGTTAATCAGAAAAGAACAGTAGAAGGAGTAAGAAAAACAAAACATATTTTCGACTTTCCTCCATAACAAGCAGGCGACAGAACAGAACTAGGCCAATATAGGCACAAAGGAACTTTATAATTTGGGGAAGCCCGGATGCCAAGCACGGATTACAATTAACATTACTTAATGGGTCCTAAAATGTGAGCATTAGATTCCAATAATAGGTTTGGCAAAAACGCTTGAACGCACGGAAATTAGTTCTAGTTTCTCAAGGCCAATTTTACTACAAATAATAGCACCACCCCATTTCTACCCGTGGGTGTCGTAGAAGGCGACAAATGTATATTGACCAGAGGATGGACAGCAGCGTCCGACGCCCACTGCTAGGCATAGGTCTCCCCCAAGGGTTCAGCCGTAATCGCCATGCTTGGCCGATGCATGTTGGTGATCGCAGTAGGTGTTATGGTACTCAAATTTTGAATGCCATGCTTGGCATCGGCCAAGCATGGCGATTACGGCTGAACCCTTGGGGGAAACCTATGCCCAGCAGTGGGCGTCTAAAGGTTGACATGATGATGATAAATAAAAGCATTCTTGGCTGATTGAAATTGAGGTTAGAATGCGGTCGGTTCTAAAATTTACAAGAATTTCCCCCCCTGGTCCTAGAAGTCTATCAAGATAAATAAGTAGCGACATCAATTTACTAACTAACATATTCACGCCTGTCAGGTAGGATAGTAAAGGCTTCCGAAGGGATATTTATCGTAACGGTGTTAAATTTAATTGACGCGAAGCCCCCGTTCCGGTGCTGGGTGTGAATCATCGTCTCTAATGGGTTGTAGTATGAAGGATGGGCAGTAGCGACGTGTTAAAATAGAGAAATATATTTACGTGGTTATATATATCAGACCGGGTTGGTTGGCAATCTCTGGAGGAGGCCTACGTTCAGCAGTAGACGGCAATAGGCTGAATGATGATGATGATATAATATTTACCTATGAATGAAATAGAGGGCGGATATTTGATACGGGACAGTAAGGGCAGGTACAGCCAGCGTCATCAACTGTTTACCCCCTATCCGAAGACATTATAATGCGTGAGGGGTAAGCAGTTGATGACTCTATCTGTACGTTAACCGTTACATAGGATAACGTTCCATCGGTCTTGTGACTTACCGTAGTTTCTGTACTCAAACTTCAGTTGGCCTCAAAGAATACATATTTCTTACTGTGATCAAAAGATGATCACAGTAAGAAATAGCATCGTTTGGCAACAAAGAATATTCCGAGATGATTAACCGTTTTTCAGTACAAAATGTATGAGAAAAGTTTTGGGCGATTTCTGTCATTTCTATTACTTAGAACTTAAAATGTTCTGAGAGTCTTTTGAACTCTACATGAAATAGGATCAAAAGGTATAAAAAAAACTGTAAGGTCGGGGAATCCCCGTAAGGAACGAAGTTCCTTACGTACGCGATCTATACAAAAAAAAAAAAAAAACTTGAGAGGTGTCAAGGGACACCCGGATGGAACGAAGTTCCTTTCGATTAATTAGTGAAGGAATTGTAATAAATTTTTATTTTTTTTAAGTTATAATATAATATTTTTTTTATTATTAACAAATATAATGAAATTAAAAGACAATTTAATTAAACGTGCCCGTTTATGTATCGAGCGAAATGGACTCCATATTGAGCAGTTGCTTCGATACAGGGAAGTGTAAATTTTATACCTAATAGGTAAGTTTTTTAATTAAGCCAAAGTTGATTAAAACTGTGTTCGTGAATAGCTCTAATTTATTTAAATAGGTTACCTATAGCACCTATAGGTACTACGCCTGCCTGCCTTTCTTTTTCTAGCAAAAGAGTACCTACTCACTTACCTACTTACAACTACAAATAATTTGCCAATGATAAAAGTAAGTACCATTACCTACCTAGGTACCCACCTAAGCTCCCACTGGCTTAATTTAAACCAAAACATTTTAATCAAATCAAAAAAAAAAAAACTTGAGAGGTGTCAAGGGACACCCGGATGGAACGAAGTTCCTTTCGATTAATTAGTGAAGGAATTGTAATAAAATTTTATTTTTTTTAAGTTATAATAATATTTTTTTTATTATTAACAAATATAATGTAATTAAAAGACAATTTAATTAAACGTGCCCGTTTATGTATCGAGCGAAATGGACTCCATATTGAGCAGTTGCTTCGATACAGGGAAGTGTAAATTTTATACCTAATAGGTAAGTTTTTTAATTAAGCCAAAGTTGATTAAAACTGTGTTTGTGAATAGCTCTAATTTATTTAAATAGGTTACCTATAGCACCTATAGGTACCTACGCCTGCCTGCCTTTCTTTTTCTAGCAAAAGAGTACCTACTCACTTACCTACTTACAACTACAAATAATTCGCCAATGATAAAAGTAAGTACCACTACCTACCTAGGTACCCACCTAAGCTCCCACTGGCTTAATTTAAACCAAAACATTTTAATCAAATAAAAAAAAATATTATTGTCGCTAGTAAAACCTAGAGAAAAGTACTCTGTGACCTAGAGCGATAAGGTGCAGTGGTTACCTACTGACGACCGCGACCGATAGAAAGCTCATGATTACCAAACCCAAACTTTCAATAGGTACCTACTAAACAAAACATAGAAGTAGGTACAGTAACTACCTACCTACCTAACCTACGTATTCTATGGCTTAATTATCGACTTAAAATTTACACTCGTTTTCACAATCCACACAGTCTCACAGTGAAAGGTGGATTTATCTCGTAGGTCGTTATCATCGGAATTATCACGCAATGATAATTCCGATGTCATTAAGGTAGGTACCGCCACTATTTGAGCGAATAAACTTAAGTACTAAACATATCGCCGTAGGTACATAGTTCAAAGAGTTCGCCGCGCCGCCTTTAAATACATAAACATATTCTACGAAAAGCGAATTCGGACTTTATTTTGTAAACGTAAACGGTTAAAAATTGAAAGGAGAATGGCGAGACTACATGTATTGTGGGACCCAGTGTTAGGAGTAGCATACATTATAGAAACTTATGAATTGTTAAAGAACGACATAAGACTAACCAAAAAGCAAATGGGAAGTAAGTTATAGAAGATGGGAGAAAAAAGATATGAACGGTAGAAGATTATAACCTAAAATATTCTTAAAGTACTTTGGGCATGTACTTATTGGCCTATTATTCAGTAGTAGAATGGCTTATTCATACATATTTACTTAAATTCACACCTACTTATATCCCGTGAGGGTAGGTAAAAACTACAGAACGCCATCTGCTACGATTCGTAATAGGTAGGTATCTACTTCTTTTACTTCATCCACGATCATACGTCCGCGCGTTGCGCCTGACTTTTTTAAGGACATCACTAATATTTTCAGTGGATTTTTCTAGGGTGTCCTCCCATTACTTGTCAAGAAACTAGATTGTGGTCAGGTTAAACCTAGCTAACATGTAGTTTAGCATCATCCTATTGCTCTTTCCAATCCATCGGCACAGTATGTCCTCTACCATATCTACATCTCTACAAGCCATCATCTTAGCATTCACCCCCTTACTACCTACCATACCTATCATCTTTCACACAATCTATGCTGCTCAGGGGTTTGGCTAGGTTTACAGACATCAACCCTCGTTACGAAAAGGTTCATAAAATAGTAATAACTTTTTAAAGTGGTAAAGGTACACAATATGACTAGATAAGGAGTCCAGTTGTTAGATCTCCTAGAATATAATATAAATAAGCATATTTGCTCTGCTTGAAACTAGAGGTTTGTTAAATAAATAAAAATATATTTTAAAGAAATCACTTTTATTTACTGTATAATGACTTATAAAATATTGAAGACATACAATTGTTGTGAATCTTGGATATTTTTTTTTTTAGTATGTAAGTATTGATTTATCTAATTAAAAGATTATCTAAGAAGGCAGCTGGTGCAGCGACATACCTCTGGTGTCTGGCATAGCCCATCTACCACAATATGCTCATAACATGAGAGCAACAGCCCACTGTCCATGTTCCCACGGGGCAATAACACTAGTATCCTAATATGGCATTTCGCCCCTCCAGCCTCCTATCTAGTGCGATGTATGTATAATAGGACTTGCTACCTATATGCCTAGATTTAATTCAGGCACTTAGAATAAATGGGTGGTTGCCAAATAAATAGTTACCTAGGTGGAAATTGCAAATTCTAGCATTGCTAGGAATATAGAAATTAAAATCCTTTATAATTCGTTTTCTGAGCCCATCAGGTATATGTCACTTTTCAGCATCATTGCACTCCAAAAACAAGCAGCACCGTGCTGTATCAGCCGCTCTTCTCAACGTGGGCAATATAATATGTTCAGCAGAAGTTAACTGAAACAATAAAAGTAAAATGTTGCCAAAAATAATAATATATTAGGATTTCATATCATTATTTGTAATATTAAATGTTTATAGGGTTACTGGTAAGGTTGCCATCCAAAAAGCCCACTTGTGATGAGACCTTGACAGTAACCTTACCTTAGGCTTACCAGTAACCCTATATAAATTGTTTTCATTACCAACCTGGCGGGGCCTTATCCATTCCGATACAATGTCTCTTATTCGGGTTTCCCTTTCAGACATCTCTGGTCGGACAACTAGCCTGCTCCTGATTCTCAAAATCTATCTGCCACATCCAGCACATACATCACGAAGGCCAGGTTGTGGTTGGGTCTCATGTTCAGGACCATCATTTGGGTTACTATTTATCAACTCCCAACATGAGTGACAAATATAGTTGTCTCCAGTTACCTAAAAATATTATTACTATGGTTAAGGATACACAAAAAATGTTTACAAGCTAAGTTATAATCATGTTTTGCTTCTGGGTTAAGAAAGTGACTACCACATTCAATGCTGCCTAAGCATGTGTGGTACAGGTACCCATACTGAGTAGATTAAAGAACAGACTATCCAAAAACTCTATCCATCAGGTTATTACGCTAGCAGTGTGGTTATACAAAAATAGTAATATTCTTCTAATCAAGTATCTTGACTTGGCCTGCGAAGTTGTACTTCATCAGTGGTACACCTAGTCATACAACATTGTTAGGAGATTCTGCTCTCTGGAGCCCTTACCATTGGTAGCTTGGGTCCTGATACCGGTGCAGTATTTTATTTTAAAATGTTATTAATATTGTGCACCACAAGCAGTACCTAAGACGACCCACTGACCGTAATCTGCAGTATTATAAAATACTTCAGGTTGTTATTATATTCAAAAGATTAAGAGATGCTCCTGTGTTGCCCAATACTGCAAGACGAGCAGGAAGAGCATAATTATGATAAGAGTATTTTAAACGAAACTACATATTTGTATACGAAATCTCTACTTTTGCTTGCTCCATTTATTTTATATTTGTATGATTTGTGTTCATGAAATTAAACAAATTAGTACATGAATATACTTACATCACGCGGGTACACCCATTTCTGTACTCTTTCAACTATTTGATCACGTTCATCAGACAAACGATGTCTCGGTAAGCGAGCAATTCTCAATTATTAACACAACGCATTTTAACCGTGAGAAATTCCAAATCACTTGCAAGTCGGTCGTCAGTCTAAAGGTAAAGCCAAATTGTCAAGAATCCACAAAATCGCAAAAATAGTATTAGAATCCCACCCACGTTAGCTGTTAAACACAAACAATGGAATGAATTGACAATGACATCAAATGACATGACAATTCGACACTGACGTTCCATTTTTACGTTCCATGTTTTCATTACTGTTAAAATAATTTATATTATTTTTACGGACTGTTTATAACAGTATTCATGTTTCGTTTTATACTTTATTGGTTTATTTAACAAGATGTAAGTAAAATAAAAAGGAAATCTGCCAAGCGAAAACGTACTTAAGTATTTTAAGAGGGTAAATCAGTAGTGTAGATTGGAATGTATCAATGTAATTCGTAAAAAACATTGCGTTCGGAAACTGCACGATACTTATTTTTTAATAAACTAAAATCATTAATAACTTTTAATTCCCATTCTCTAGTAACTCAATATTTTTTATATAGAACTCTTGTAAACTTGTTACTATAATTAGTATAAACTAGTCCGAGCACGGTGCTCCGTTAATTTTTAAATTACGTGGGTCCAGCCTCGCCATCCTCCTTTACCAAACTAGGTATGATAAAATTATTCTGAGAAACGTATAGGCTGGTGCCCGACCGGACAATAGGAGCTATGTGCAACCGAATTTCACGGTTAATGTGTAAAAATAAGGTTTTAATTCGCTCCAATATTTTCATAGAAAAGCCGCCATTCAACTAATAATGAACTCTATTTGACAGTTCCAACGATTCAATTTTTCTGTTCGAATTGTCTGCGTTTGTGAAGTAATAAAAATAGCAAAAATAAGGTTTTAATTCGCTCCAATATTTTCATAGAAAAGCCGCCATTCAACTAATAATGAACTCTATTTGACAGTTCCAACGATTCAATTTAGCTTATTACAGCATGTCGTGACAACTTTTCGTAAGATTTTTTCCGTCTAGCCCCCTTTCACAACGCGCGATAAGGAACTTCGTTCCAATATAAAAAATAATAATATCGCAGGCGAGTGCGCCGCAGCGGCTCGATACACCCACACATGTACACACGCATTTCGTTACGTGACGATTTCTACTAATTCGCTCTACCCGTAAGCCGCGTTAGGGAACTTCGTTCCAAAAACATTGGTAGGTAATTTGTAATTTTTTTGGCTGACTGTATTTTTTTTCCAAAATCTGTGAATGCAGTTCAGAATATCTCAAACAGTTATGGATGGTCTCCTAGTAAAGTTTTCCTGTAACTACAACGGTTAAGGTTGTTGCCCTTACTGTCCCGTCTCAAAAATATACCCTGAATATTAATTCATTTCACTTCCCGCTATCGCTTATGACATAGAACACCACCACTAAAAGTCAGGTTACACCATCTCCTCAATCGAACAGCTTTTAATTAGGTCTAACGCTTCGTCGCCGGACATCGAGATTTATGGTCGAACTCTGTTCAGAGCTGACCGGGTCTGCGCAAGCGCACCTGTTCTCGCGCATAGAACTGGTATTTAGTGGCAGATAACGGAGGGACCACAATGGATGTGTGGTCTGTAATGGTGGTAGAAAGCGGACATTTGTTATGGTGTCTAAGTGGCTGGGTTTGTTTTGTTTCTTATCATTTGTTAATGGTGTTGGCCATGTCATGATGACCAGTGGTTAAGGCCTTTCTTGTGTGAAGGTTCGGGTTAAATACCGGGCAAATACCAATGTGTTTTTCCAAATCTGTGAAGGATAGTCTGAAATCGCCAATCTGTGAATCTATACTAACATACTAATAATATTATAAAGAGGTAAAATTGGTTTTTTAGTTTGTAAGTTTGTATGTAGGGGATAATCTCCAAAACCGCTCATCCGATTTTTAAAATTCTTTCACCATTAGGACGCTACGTTATCCCTGAGTGCTATAGGCTATATTGCATTATCAAAAAATTAGGGATCCTTAAAAAAATCACGCGGACGAAGTCCCGGGCAAAGTGCTATAATATTATATAGAGGTAAAATTGCTTTCTTAGTTTGTAAGTTTGTATGTAGGGGGTAATCTCCGAAACTACTCATCCGATTTCAAAAATTCTTTCACCAATAGGTAGCTGCGTTATCCGTGAGTACTATAGGCTATATTGCATTATCAAAAAATTAGGGATCCTTGAGAAAATTCACGCGGACGAAGTCGCGAGCAAAAGTTATAGTAAATAAATAATTCTTACCTTTGGTGTCGATAGGTGTGGGAGCAGCCAGGCTTGGGATTTCGGACTGCGGCGGTTGCACCCTGGGGCCAGGCCAGGTGGTGGTGCCTCCAGAACAGTACCGGGGCCTGGTGGCCTGGCACCCGTCTGCTACATCACGAAGAGTTGACGCATCCGCTGAGTATTCTGGAATGACGAGGGGCGATTCTGAGATGAATATTTTACGTCTGTTTACTAAATTGTTGGTTGGCTTGACTGTACGTGTTAGTAGTTAAATACTATTGAACTAAATTATTTCTAATCCGATCTTGTCCGGATTAAATGGTTTAATTGAAATTATTTTAATGATTTAACTTTGACTTTGAGGCGTCGCACAGTGTTGCCGCGATAGTACAAAAAGGAATTTTAAATATTTGGGGTAGGTAATTTCTTTTTCTTGATTATCTAAATAGAATAAAAAGTCCATCAATATTTAAAAAAAGAAGGTAAGTAATTATTCGCGCTTGATATGTTAATGATTTGTCAAACTTCTGCAATGGATTTCTACACGTTTTTGGCTCCAGAAAGTTGTTGCAAATAAACTGTGTTTTAGAGTGAAATAAAATTGTGATCCTCCCAAGTTTTGAAGGCTAGAGTGAGAACGTGAAATCTCTTTTTCATTTGGTTACGTATTGACTACAAAATATATTTATTTAACTCGTTAAATTAAGTTGTTTTATTTGAGAACCTTTACTTATCTTATATATAAACATCTTCTGTGGGTGTGTATGAAAGTGAACTCTTCCTAAACGTCAGGACCGATTTTGCTGAATTTGTTTGTGTGTGTTCAAATGGATTCGAGAATGGTTTAGATTCACAATTGGACCCGGTAGGTGGCGCTGCAGTTGGGTTGCAGGATAACGTCTGCCGGGCCCGCTAGTATAATATAATAAGTCAAGAATAAACTTTGGAAATAATTTTGTCCGTAACTTACTATGGAACGGTAACACTATGAGTCGCCTAGTGTCAGCGGAAACGGATATTAGTTAGCTGACCTTCAATACAGCTACTACCTATTTTCAATTTAACATAATACTTACTTCTAGTTGTTGAAGACTGCAGCAGACTCGCAGTTTGGCCTCCAGGAAATGTTGCATTCCTCTTATGTCGACCCTGTGAACAAGTAATAATACAATTAGTAATAAAAAGTGGTGATTTTTGTTAACCTTACACAACGTACCAACAAATAATTTGCGCAACTTTCAGAAGGTAAAAGCACTTTTGAGTATGAAGCTGTCATAAAGTAATTTATTTTATTGCGTCGAAAAGTGTGCCTAAAAAAGTAAGTGTAAGTAAAAAAGACAAAGAAGACTTTTACATCATAATTTCAGCCTAAAGACGTCCACTGCTGGATATAGGCCTCCCCAATGGGGGGTATTACCATAATCGCCACGCTTGGCAGGCGGATTGGCGATCGCAGTATGGTTGTTACAAAGGCACAGAGAACGCTGCTGCCCATTCTCTGGTATGTTCCTTAGTCGCCTCTTACGACACCCACGGGAAGATATGGGATGGTGCTATTCTTTACGTCCGACACCGCACGGACTTTCACATAGGTACTATCGTGGACACACCCGCCTGACCACCACTAAGTTCATTTTTGCTTGCACTCAAAAGACGGAAGCGCTCTCTACCCCGCCCCGTTTACTTCGCAGGCGCCAAGGGATTTTTTTTTTAACTGACCAGGCGGGAAAGTCCACGATAGTACATATTAATCGTGTTGTAAGTAGTGCTTTTCGTATGGAACAGCAGATCTTTTATATAACCTCATAAAGATGTTCGTTTTCATCAGTATTTCGCTTCTCTGAATAAGACTTGAATAGTGAATCCAAGAAAAAAGAAATGTCGGTCGGTAGAATTTGCTTGACCTAAGAACTCAAAAACAAATTACCTCAATCCCCCTTAGCCTTCAATTCAGTACCTTACCCTCATTCCTAATACCCATAGTAGGTATATGTCCATATCACCGAACAAGTCCTCAATTACCGACTTCCTAACGAGACAGCATCGACCAATTAGTAAAAGATTTCTAATCGAGAACATCTCTATTGCGTTGTTAGTAAGGCATAGTTTCCCTGACCCCACCCATCCTTGGGAAGCGATGCCGATGTGAAACCGTACCGATAGGTATCGTTTAATTGTTCGAAAGCACATGCCGAACAAGCCGAACAAACTGGTTGAAATACGAAACGGGGAGATTCAAAGGCAAATTGTATCAAGCGACATTATAACAGTCTACTCCATTAGACAAAATGTAGCAAAATAATGACACTTTTTGAGGTATATTGTTTAAATAAATGCATTATAATGTTTGTTTTTTAATGTGAATGGAAAATAGTTTAAGTACAAACGCCAGCACATCAAGCCATACCAAACTGTCAAATGTCAATTGAATAGAAACCTTAGTATTTTGTAATAAAGTTGAAAATTTATCTACGAAGCTTATTACATGCTATTATTGAAGTAGGTAACCCTAGCGTTATAGCGATGTTTCTGCGAGTTTCTTGTCAATTCTTCGCTATACGAAACTCCATTTTACAGCAACAGGAATAGATTAAACTACTGTTAAAAACTATAACTATAAATTCATCAGTCGGAAGACGTCCACTGTTGAACAAAGGCCTCCCCCATAAGGGGGGGGATTGCTATAATCTCCACGTTTGGCAGGCGTCTTGGGGATCATAGTGAGGTTGTTATGTACACGGAAGCCGCTGCTGTCCGACTTCCGAATTTTTCCTAAGTCGCCTTCTACGATACCCTCGGGATGAAATGGGTGGGTGTTATTCTGGCCCGGACACCCCACGGGTAATTTTTTCTTGTAAATGTCACTTATTTCAATAATTTGACGTAGCGTGTTAACATGACAAAG
Organism: Charanyca ferruginea; assembly: GCA_947361185.1. Lineage (NCBI taxonomy): Eukaryota > Metazoa > Arthropoda > Insecta > Lepidoptera > Noctuidae > Charanyca > Charanyca ferruginea. The sequence goes on along the minus strand of OX376064.1, from coordinate 25,706,240 downwards.
AAACTCCACTGTTTGTAATAATCTAAGAATAGATTTTTGATCACGTAAAGAGTCATCCAGTCGCTTGGTAATTTCCGGAAAAACAAGGTGAAGTATTAATTCTAGATCATCGCAATCCCAATTAAGATCAACTGCCAGACAATATCAATATCTCGCCTTAACCACGAAGATTTATCAAAGCCGTCGCTTAAGGCGAAGCTCTTCAGCCTTCATTCGTTAATCGGCCTCAATGGGATAATTGGCAAATTACTGAGAAACTCGTCGCAGCGTCGTTGTAATGGATTTATCACAATTGTGCTCTATGAACAATTGTACCGTCGCGCGTCGCGAAAGTGAAATTTTGTTGTTGATTTTGAATTTACGATACGTTAAAACCATTAAAACTCACGTTCAAAAAACAATAAATCTATCAACCAAGATTTATTGTTTTTTTGAACGCGAGTTTTAATGGTTTTATAATTATAAAGATCGGACTAACTTACCAAGTGACGTCCGATCCTCAATTATGTGAAGTAATCTCGTCCTCATAATTTGATACAATGTAGTATGCACTCCTGCATGCTGCGCTGCCACAATATTTAAAGATGAACATCTTCCTAAGAAAAACTAAACGTGCCCATCACTAATTTCACGGTAACATCCCTAGTGACACTTCCTCATCCGTCATTGTTTCAAAGCACACAACTTTCAGTAAGGGTGAGAATCTGAAACATATTCTGGGTAGGGTTGGGAATAGTATGAGGACGAGATTACTTCACATAATTGAGGATCGGACGTCACTTGGTAAGTTAGTCCGATCTTTATAATTATGTTCCGTAATCTCGTCCTCATAATTTGATACAATGTAGATGTTTAAAGAAGAAAGTTGTGATAATAAGATCAAATTGCTTAATCAATCAGTCTTTCTGTTAGCTAGGTACCTACTTAATTAATAATTGAGTCTAGCACTGCAATTCGACAAACTTTAAAAAATTGTCTTCTACATGTTTTTATAAGGACAAAATCAAAATAAAAACAATGTTACAATCAGGTGATGATATCACATCCTAAGTGCTAAACAATCAAAAGTGTTTTCGTTTAGGCAACAATGAAATGAAAATAAACAACTTAGTTTCTTCTAAAATATTAATTTAGATGCTTATTAAAGTTTGCTACACTCAGTCAATGTTTTGTTCTCATATACTATGTAGGTATAATATTTTATGTATTAATCAAAATTATGTTATTGTTACATCAGTTAACCTTCCCTTCTATGTAACATTTTAGAACTTAATAAATATTCACATATTATTATTTGTTTCTCTTAAAACCTAGTTTATGATGAAGGTGTGAGCTAGTTTACTCTGCTGTATGTGAATTCACAAAGTGTCACAATTAATATTATCATTAATGTCACAAACTGCCCGAGCAAAATAGTTGGGATCACGAATGATTGGTCTTTTATAAAATCGAGCAAACACACACCAGCCTCAGAGGTGGGCTGCATGTCTTGTGTTATGAGCTGTATATATATATATAGTGACATCTATACCACTACCAGACAGAATTTGTTTGATCCATCTACCAATGAATGCTGAAGAAGCTGAGTGATATGGTTTCCTAAATGTCAGTATTAATCTTCTATTATTATTATTATTCTTAGTTTTTAGTTACATTTAAGGTAAAATGAGGCTAGGTTGTAAATTATGGGGGGGGGGGGGCAGAGGTCTTGATAGAGTCTGAAATCTTAATCCTATGTTATCTCCATTTATAGATATATTTTCTACAGTTTGTACTCGATGAGTAGAAGCAACTGTCAAGAGTGTGACCAATATTTATATATATTTTTTATTAAGTACTTCTAGACTAAGACTAGCATTTGGATACAAGGTTAACAGAAAATTTAAGACTATACAAGGATCCCAGACCTCCTCATGCTTAAGTTTCTTTGGTCTTGGTTTGAAAATACCTCTAAAGAAACGTTTCATCCTATCATCCACTTTTACATGTGGTCCTATAGGTAATCAGTGATAAGGCTGATCTTATGGAGTTGAAAAAACTATAGGATAACTATTCTCTAAATTTAATCCTCAAATATGAAATAATCATAGGTATTGATGCTGACATGGGATTTATCTCCTGTTCCCTACCAAAGACACACCACTGCTTCAGAGCAGAGTTGTATTATTTTCTTGTTTTATCTGAAAGGGAGGCCAGCACAACTTCTATTTAAAATGGGGCAATTCCTCTTCTTAGGAAGGCTTCCTTGTTAATACGGCTGTTATGAGAGTCTTGTGTAGGAGATGTGGGTCTCTAAAAAGGAGATTGTAATAGACTGAAGTGAGGTTTAAAGATCAATTTTTGAAATATGATCATGGATTCAAACGGTGTGTACTATGACTGCGATGGCCAGTGTTGTACCACAATAACTCCCCCCCCCCCTCTTTTTTAAAGTGTTCTGCTTAGTAGTGCAAATGGAGGGAATGCATAAAAGAAATCTGTATTTCACTTAAGGGTGAAGGCATCTGTGGAGATTGCATCTGGGTCTGGATACCATGAAACATAGTTTAGGCTCTTGGCATTGGCTTGACTGGCAAACCAATCATTTTCTGGACTGCGAAACTATTTGACGATTATCTGTATGCTACGTCTGAAAGCTTCTATTTTATCTAAGAATGTGAATGTCGGGATTCCTTATCAGCTATGGTACTTATATAAGATGCATGCCTTTGTCTTCACACCACTTCATAAACTTCTAGCTATATCATTGAGATGAGGGTAGCATGATTCCCCCATTTTATTGATATGTGCTATGACTCTAGTGTCATCTATTCTAAGTAAGATTTCACAATTAGGTCTGATGCAGATGTCTTCAAGCCTATAAAATCTGTCAGCAATTCCAGATAATTGACGGGAAAGCATTTGTCTTGGTCTGTCTAATAACCATGACTTCTAATAACATTTCAAACAGTTAAAATTAAAATCTCTTATTTGGCAATGATAGTGCAGGCGAGATGTCCACCACAGTAAATCCATTACAACTTCGCTATTTAGTGATATGGTTGCATTATTATTATCAGAATTATATTATTACAATTATCATTAAAGCCATTGTTTTATGACTTTCAAGGATTATTGTGTATAGTCAACCATATTCTAGTGCTGGGCATGCTGCTGCAAGTAAGCCTAATATTTTGGTAACTCTCTTATTTAATATTATGGTCTGTCTTATTTAGCTTCAGTGAGTGGTATAGAAAAAAATTATGGAATCTAAGATAAAGCCTAGAAATTTGCATTTTGTTTAGATATAAAAACAACTCTTTTCTTTGTTAATTATGAACCCTGAACTTCCAAGTAATTGTTTAGTAATAGGTATCTATAATATTCTTCTTGCACTGAACATGATTGGTTTCATAATCTCAGTAAACACCTACGGTGCTGTGCTGCTGAGACCAAAGAGGAGGCAAGTGAATTCATACATTGTATACAAAAATTTAAATCTCAAACATTGTCTATAAGATTTTTCTACTGACACTAAATAGTATGCATTTTTAAAGTCAATAGTTGCCATGTAACAGTTTTGACTCAGTCTGGTTGTCATTCTGATGTCCTCTTTACCTTACCCTTTGAAGTGAATAAATTTATTCAGTTTTTTAAGGTTTACAATGAAGCACCATGTGCCATCTACCTTAGGATGAAGGAAAATATTAGATCAGATAGGAATTGTTTCTCTACAGGGTTACATGGTTCTATTTATAGCATCTATCTGCAACAATTTGCAACAGTCTGCAACAACTAAAGACATCAATGTTCTTTCCCTTTCTTAAAAGAAAATATTGTTGACAGGATATAAACTCTGTGAAGGTAGGTAAGTAAATGAATTTCTGTACCCTGACATCCAGTCACATATTATAGGGTTAGCGTTGATGCTATCCCAGTTAGAAAGGTAATATTTTAATCTACCTGTTTGTACCTGGTTCACCGACATGTCTGGTGATGATGTTGATGCCTCAGCGGGGACCTTCTGGTGCGGTCATCTTCAGTTTTTACTTGGACTAAGTGTTGGTGGTCATTGAGGACCCTGGTAGTTTAATTAATTATTAAACTTGCATTTTGCAGGTAGCTTGGGTCTTGAAAGCACAGTATTTTTCCAGTTCCTGGGCAGACTTCTTTACTGCTTTGCAAGTGGTCACTCTATCTTGCAGTTTGTCCCCAAACAGGTATTCAATTATTGTTGTATTTTCCATTAGTTCTCTTAGGTTTTTATTTAGACCTGGGAGAATAAGTGACCGTCTTTTCATACTGTCACCATGGAACATGTCACATAATAAGCGTGAACTATCAATGTCTCAATTTCTTTTATATTCTGAGTCAGCATTGTGTTTAGCACCTAACCATTTGCAGCGATGACAGCAGCCAGTGTCGCTTGTTTATCACTGATCCTTTAGTTTTGTTTGGTTCCACTGTTGTTCATGGCTTTCTTGAAGAATAGCTTGTATTAAGGCTACTATTTAGGTCCTCAACTAACTTATGGGAAACAATACCTTCATCACCTAAAATTTTAATTAATTCTTCAGGTACCTCAGATACCCCTTAGATCGGTTGCTCTTTGGGTGGTTTACTCTCCTGAGTTAGTATGTGTTTGTCAATGTGTTCCCTATTGAGTGACTGTGCGAGCGAGAATGGTTGATCAGAATGGGGTGGTTATGGGGCGACTAAGCTGACGCCGCCGAGTATACGGAGGGCTCAGACTGTGAGACCGCCTCCGGCTATATGAACGGACTGTGTGACCGATTCCAACTGTATGGTTGACTGCCATGTTCGTCATACCCGTCTGGAGAAAAAAGACGCTAACATTATGGTCTGTCACGCTGGCTAACCTCTCGTGATAGCTCAACATAGCGTGTGTCCACAGTACAGCTCCTCGTGGCCAACCTCTCGTGAAGGCTCTTGAGGAATATTATATAATTATGCCAGATAACCTCTCGTGACAGCTCAATCATGGCAGTTAAATAGTCACGCTGGCTATCGTCTCGTGATAGCTCAACATAGCTTGTGTATTCCGCAGTATAGCTCCTCGTGGCCAACCTCTCGTGAAGGCTCTTGAGGAATATCATATAATTATGCCGGCTAACCTCTCGTGAAAGCTCAATTATGGCAGTTAAATAGTCACGCTGGCTAACCTCTCGTGATAGCTCAACATAGCGTATGTATTCTATAGTGTAGCTCCTCGTGGCCAACCTCTCGTGAAGGCTCTTGAGGAATATGATATAATTATGCCGGCTAACCTCTCGTGAAAGCTCAATTATGGCAGTTAAATAGTCACGCTGGCTAACCTTTCGTGATAGCCAAAACATAGCGTGTGTATTCTACAGTGTAGCTCCTCGTGGCCAACCTCTCGTGAAGGCTCTTGAGAAATATGATATAATTACGCCGGCTAACCTCTCGTGAAAGCTCAATCATGGCGGTGTAGAATACAATTTATACCATGGTGGGTGTGAACACAGGATATTTCATGGTTTTAATCTTCCGTAAAAGGTATATGACTCAATTGTGTATGATATATATTGGTTTCTTGGCTAAATGAAGGTAGTCTTGCACATATAACACTTTAGGGGCTTACCCGAATGGCGGCGGCGGCGACATAGTTTCATTTTTTTTCTTTAATTTCCTATAAAGGGTCTCAATTAAGACTGATTCCTTCTTCCACATTAGTTTTAGTGAATTTTAGTTGAAGAAAAAATTAATTAAAAACACTAATTGGGATGATAATAGATTATTTACGTGTACAACGCAGCGCACAAAAAAGTACAATGACGGATGAGGAAGTGTCACTAGGGATGTTACCGTGAAATTAGTGATGGGCACGTTTAGTTTTTCTTAGGAAGATGTTCATCTTTAAATATTGTGGCAGCGCAGCATGCAGGAGTGCATACTACATTGTATCAAATTATGAGGACGAGATTACGGAACATAATAATTGTTCAAGGCCTGTAGACAAATTCCCTTTCTGTTAGCGTTAACGCCAACGGAAAAATTAAATTGTATGGAGTTGACGTTTGCTTACTAAGGGCGGGTTGCTTCAACTAACCATTACTGACCGGTAATAGTCAAAAATGGCGCTAACTATCGTCAAATCAAAAAAATGGGTTGTTTCACAAAATCATACGTCAAAAAGTTACTATTACCATAACCGACCAGTCATCGTAATTTTGTGTTGTCAAACAGCTACTTCAAACATCAAAATATTATGGAATCTCTTTTTGAATAACTTAAACTGACGGATTTTTATGTCATGAAACAACCCGTTACATTTAACGTACGTTAAACATCGCACGTCATAGTAACTTTTTAACCGTCCGTATGTAACGTTAACCGATTGTTTGAAACAACCCGCCCTAAATGTTACGTAGTTAACAGAAGAGGGATTTTGTCTACAGGCCCTGAACGAATTTCGGTCAAGATAGCCAATCTCATTGAAGACTAGTCGAGTATGCAGTAAATATTGTATAGTGCACAAGTGTGTGCGAAAACATAGATGCACTCGCTCTTCCCTCACTCTCATAGTCCGGTGGGACGACAATCCGACACGACCGGAAAGAGATCAGGCGCAGGACAAACGGCTTTACGTGCATTCCAAAGCACGGGGATGTTTCGATTTTGCAAATTCTTTCGCTAATAGAGCTCTACGTTACCGGGGTGCTATAGGCTATATTTCACTATTAAAAAACCGTCAAGTGCGAGTCGGACTCCCCACCGAGGGTTACGTTCAAATTCCGTGATTTGGTCACCCATTCAATTATGACCGCGCAATGCGCATACCTTGATGATTGATTACGTACTTTAAATACTATATTTTTTATGATTTAATTACAAATGTATAGTTTTCAGACTTTTTCCTATACTTGTAGTATAAGACGATATTACCTACTTGCCAAATTTCATAGTTCTAGGTCAACGGGAAGTATCCTATTAATTTTGATTCCCTTGAGAGTGTCGAAATATACGTTTTTTGCGGCATAAACGGCCGTATCATTTTTTCACATTAACTTAGAAGATTGTTTTTTTTACAGCTTCAAGGGACTGTAGACTGAATATGGTTTTAATTTCAACTCGATACCTTCACACGTTCCCGAGTTAAAGGGTCTTGACAGACAGACAAACAGACAGACGGACAACAAAGTGATCCTATAAAGGGTTCCGTTTTTTCCTTTGGAGGTACGGAACCCTAAAAATAGGAATCCGTGAAAAAATTGACGCAGGCGACATCGCATTTTTATCTGCATTTTACCGTAACATCTGCAAAAAACTCGAATCCAAAATAAGCTAGACTAGCATCTAAAATAATTTATGACTATAAAAAAAACGTATGAATCATCTCAATAGCGAAATATAAAATTAATTGTATCGAATATAAAACAATAATAACATCGGTTCGCCGGCGCCGCTTGGCCCGTTAGCGCGTTGAGATCTCGATTAAGGTTTGTTACACACTTACGACTAGAAGAACTTACAGTATTTTTTATAGATATCAAATTATCGGGACTTCTTGCTTGATTTGTGACAATTATGACCAAAATTCCGTGAACAAGAGATGTGTGGACAATGATTGGAGTCATAATTTTATAGGGTAGATGACAACACCAATTAATTGACATTCTTTTTTAAGTTCTTGCTGTCAAAACGCGATTCCCCAGTAGATTTTGTATGGCAATATATACTTATGACGTCAAGGTCAAAGTTACTAAAAATCTAGTTTTACAGTAAATTAAAAATTAATTAGGCTATTGGGTGTCTTGGAATTATTGTCTAATAGTGTCATCTAACCATTTTACTGAAAAAAAGATCTGTCAGGTGCATACACCAGGACCCGAGGTGGCGGCGCGTAGTGTTCTACGCGCGCCCCTCTAAGACGTCCGGGGGGGAGTCTAACACCTCACTCCCCCCCCCTGACCCGAGAAGTGGCCCGCTGCAGCGGGCCGGCACCAGCCGGGGGTTGCGGAAGTATCTCCAGTTCCCGCGACCCCCGACGTAGGTGTGAGATGGAACACCGGGGTGGTTTTTAGTCAGTAAGAGTCTGACAGACCCCTCCGCCCGCCCCAGGGCGGAGGACATCCATGAGGATTTTCCACCACGTATCAAAAAAAAAAAAAAAAAAAAAAAGGTGTGTTGTCACTTTGTAAATAAATATGTCAATTTTGAATTTTAAACTTCCAGTCCAACTGTCTGTCAAATCTGTGAAATGAAATGAGCGCATATCTTAACAGTAGGTACTTTTCGTAAAATAAAAAATTATGTTTGTACATTTTGTCCTCTATGCCTTCCTGGGTGCTGAACTTTAGTGTAACTTAGCGGGGTTGTCTTGCGTAAGCCCGCGAACGTAAAAAACACCGGGAGCGAAGTCGCGGGCGGCAGCTTGTATTAAATATTTGCATTGTCTGCCTTTCTCTTCAGACAGACTATTTAATTATTTTTAACCGGGGAAATTCATAATCATTTTTTTTAAACGCAGAGATGCGTTTGCCGTGGCCCTAACGGTTCATTGTCCTAGCCAGATTTTATGAGTGGTCGTGATAAGGAGACGTGGGAGCGGATATTAGGAGTAGGTACACTGTTCATCTTATCGTTATAATGTAACAAATTGTACTGTTCATTGTTAGTTATTAATTAAGGAAGTAATTAATCATCCTAATAAAAGTTTCTTATCGACACATTTGTCACTTGGGTCGTATGAATCATCTCAATAGCGAAATATAAAATTAATTGTACCGAATATAAAACAATATTAGCATCGGTTCGCCGGCGCCGCTTGGCCCGTTAGCGCGTTGAGGAGATCTCGATTAAGGTTTGTTACACACTTACGACTAGAAGAACTTACAGTATTTTTTATAGATATCAATTAAGAATTTTATTATCGGGATTTTTTGCTTGATTTGTGACAATTATGGCCAAAATTCCGTGAACAAGAGATGTGTGGACAATGATTGGAGTCATAATTTTATAGGGTAGATGACAACACCAATTAATTGACATTCTTTTTTAACTTTTTGCTGTCGAAACGCGATTCCCCAGTAGATTTTGTATGGCAATATATACTTATGACGTCAAGGTCAAAGTCACTAAAAATCTAGTTTTACAGTAAATTTAAAATTAATTAGGCTATTGGGTGTCTTGGAATTATTGTTTAATAGTGTCATCTAACCATTTTACTGAAAAAAAGATCTGTCAGGTGTGTTGTCACTTTGTAAATAAATATGTCAATTTTGAATTTTAAACTTCCAGTCCAACTGTCTGTCAAATCTGTGAAATGAAATGAGCGCATATCTTAACAGTAGGTACTTTTCGTAAAATAAAAAATTATGTTTGTACATTTTGTCCTCTATGCCTTCCTGGGTGCTGAACTTTAGTGTAACTTAGCGGGGTTGTCTTGCGTAAGCCCGCGAACGTAAAAAACACCGGGAGCGAAGTCGCGGGCGGCAGCTTGTATTAAATATTTGCATTGTCTGCCTTTCTGTCTGACTATTTAATTATTTTTAACCGGGGAAATTCATAATCATTTTTTTTAAACGCAGAGATGCGTTTGCCGTGGCCCTAACGGTTCATTGTCCTAGCCAGATTTTATGAGTGGTCGTGATAAGGAGACGTGGGAGCGGATATTAGGAGTAGGTACACTGTTCATCTTATCGTTATAATGTAACAAATTGTACTGTTCATTGTTAGTTATTAATTAAGGAAGTAATTAATCATCCTAATAAAAGTTTCTTATAGACACATTTGTCACTTGGTGATTAGAACTTTAGTATTTTTGAAGTGAAAACTTCTTTAGCCTTAGTCTTTTTTCGTAGGGTCAAAACTATTGTGTTCGCTTTACCGACATGCTATGACCTTGTTACGGAAATATCAATCTTATTTTTAACAAGTTACAGCTTTAAATTGAATGCATTTATTATAGTGACATCTAGCGGCGGGTAATGGGAACTTGCTCATAAAACTTGACTTCGTTACGGAAATATTAATCTTACTGGTAACGAAATACAACATTTTTTTTTTTATTTGAAATTTGCCTTCAAAGGAAAGGAAGTGAATATTAATTTATTTACGTTATGCGTGTTTGGATCATAGAAATTCCTAAGAGTACCAAATTTCAACTTAATTGGTTCAGTACATTCGGAGCGAATTGGCTGTGACAGACAGACACACGAAGTGATCCTGCAAAGGTTCCGTTTTGCAATCGGACGCACGGAACTCTAAATAGGTTCCATTACATTTATTATCGGTCAAACACAGCTGTCAATACTAATTTGACAACTGTAAAACTATATTATTTGGTTTTGTCAGTGTCAATCTTTTAAAATGCTTTAAGTTTTTTAATAGATATATTTGTGTATGTAATTTATTTTTCGTATCCGAATTTATTCATTTGAAATAAAAATGAGCTTCTCAGACGAAAGTAACGCTGAGCTTTCATTAGAAATAGTCCGGTCGGTCCACTCTGTGGAAAGTTCTGAGGATCCGCCTAAGGAGGACTGGTCTTCATTGGAAATAGAGCTTCTCGAAGAAAACAAGAAGAAAATATTATATGAAACCGGGCAGTATGATCCTGGTACCGGAGACATATGCACAGAGTATATAGCAATGTCTACCAGTTCTATGCTCAGACATCCTTACTACAATTACCCGGCGGTCTTAGATCCTGGAATAAAGAAAGCATTGTTAAAACCTGAAGCTGCAATCATATACCCGATCGATGGACAGGCTTTGTACCTAGATATCTGCAAGGAGATGAAACAGTGCCCAGTTAAATTATTTTACAAAGGGTTAGTTGAGAGCCGAATTATTAATCTACGATATTACGGCGTCAATCCAGATGGAGTACGGCCAATGGCTAAAGCTTTGGAATACAATAAGACTGTCGAAGTGTTAGATCTAACTGATAACTTCTTAAACGGTGATGCTTGCTTTCATTTGGGAGAAATGCTTTTGTCAAACAACACACTAACTGAACTCAATCTGCATGGTTGCAGAATTGGTCCTAGTGGTGCTAAACGACTGTTTTCTAGCTTACCAATGAACAAAGCCCTCGAGGTTCTTGATTTGAGTCATAACAAGTTGGGTGATGAATCGATGGAGTCTTTAGGAAGTGCCATACTTTTCGGAATGAATGTGAAAAATCTTAATTTAAGCTACAACAACATAACTGGAAAAGGACTCGTTGCTTTAGTAGAACCTTTTGAAGCCCATAACAAATTTACTACTTTAGATCTTTCGTGGAACACAATATTCAGTCCAGGAGGTAACGTGTTTCTAAAACAATTAGCAGAAAGCAGTTGTCTCAAAGTCTTGAATTTGTCGTGGAACGCCTTGGCTGGCTCTCGGATTAGTCTGGCCCTCCACGACGTTGTATTGTGCCCGACTTTGAAAGAGCTAAATCTTAGCAATAACTTACTAAAAGAAGAGGATATACAGAATATGATAGCACATTTGACAAAAAATAAACAATTGACTACGTTGAATTTGTCATACAATCCTATGACCCCTCAAGACACCATCGACGTTTTGCAGAAAGTATCGATGAGAGCTTCGAAAGTGAAAAAATTATTATTGGATAACGTAATCGTTGATGACAATTTTTTAGCTTTGCTCAAACATACAAAACAACGGAAATCAAAGGCAGATTTAGTTGTAACGTATGGAGATGTTGCTAGTGATGTTAAAGGTAAAGGGCCAGACGTCAGAAACACAGTACTTAACAGAGTTGAATATGTTACTAAAACGAAAAAGGTTAAGGTTGATTTTGCATTGATTGCGCTGCAATGGCAAAAAGATAACATTCAAAAAATGGATACGAAAGATTTATTTAGCGTTTTGGAAAGCGCTGGAGCGACACTAGATGAAGATCTTATAGATGAATTGGCCAACTGTTTTCCGGCACCGTTCAATCCAAGGGCAAAATTCAAATTTTTAAATATTAATCTACTGGTAGAATATATAAAACGAAAATGGCCAAACAGGAAATTACCTCCCACTCCTCCTCCTGAACCGGAACCGGAACCGGAACCCGAACCTGAACCAGTCATAACAACAAAGAAAGGGAAAGGGAAAGGAAAAGGTAAAAAATGATTATTGAGATTCAATGTAATCATTTTACCCTCAAATCTGGATTTTTAAAAATTTATTTAATACTATAAATTTTATATAATTTGTTATAATTTTGTAAGATCTTATTTTTAATTTCTAAAGATTATTTTTTTGAAGGCTTATGTTATAAGTTATGTTAAATAAAGTTATTTATGGATTATATTATTATTTATCTTTTTTATTATTATCTAACTTTTTTTTTTTTTTTTTATATTGTTATAGGCTTGCGTTTGACCGCAACTCACCTGATCTTAAGTGATGATGCGGCCTAAGGTGGAGCACGCTTGCCTAGAATAAACCGGTTCACTCGTGCCTTGAAGATACCCAGATTATATGTATCGGGGAATAGAGAGGCGGGCTAGCGACTTTAACTAGCGACCCGCCCCGGCTTCGCGCGGGTGGACTAAGCAGAGCGTATTTTATATTGATATATTTTAAAATTTATACATTTAATTCCAATGTTTCTAAAGAGGGAGCGATGCGTACGCGACGCGCGCTATGTCGTGCCGAAAAAAATCTCTGAACGCGCCCTAATCATCCCTCAAGGCAGTGCAATTGGAGATGATCCCTTTTTTCATCATAGTCTAGCTCAGGGGTTCCCAATCTTTTATACACTGCGATTCCCTGTAAGCGTTGTAATTTTGTTACGACTTCCTTCTAAAAGAAGATCTTTGTGTGTAGCAGACATTAAGATAACTTTATTTACTTTTTATTTTTATTTAAAAGATTTTATTAATTTCATCATCTGCCTAGCCTTTTCCCAATTATATTGAGGTCGGCTTCCAGTCTAAACGGATGCAGCTGAATACCAGTGTTTTACATGAAGCGACTGCCTATTGGACCTCCACAACCTAGTACTGGGCAACACGATACCCTTTGGTAAGACCGGTTGTCAGACTTTCTGACTTCTGACTGCCCATAACAACTGCCAAAGGTCTACAAATGACAGCCGGGACCAACGGCCTTACGTGCTTTCCGAGGCACGGAGGGAACTCGGTATGAAAGAGATGGTCACCCATCCACATACCGACCGCGGCTAGCGTAGTTTAACCTTTGACCGATCGATCTGTACGGCTTTAACTTAGCCACGAGCTCCTCCAAAAAAGATTTAATTAATTATTATTTTCTAGCTTCTGCCCGCGGCTTCGCCCGCGTATAGAGAACTGTTATCCATTACCGGGATAAAAAGTATCCTATGTGTTAATTCAAGAAATGGTCTATCCATGTGCCAATTTTCGTCCAAATCTGTTCAACGGTTTACGCGTGATTAAGTAACAAACATCCAAACATCTTCACAAACTTTCACATTTATAACATTACTAGCTTCTGCCCGCGGCTTCGCCCGCGTAAAAAAGAACGATTATCCCAAGGGAACACATTATTGGGATAAAAAGTATCCTATGTGTTAATCCAGGAAATGGTCTACCTATGTGCTAATTTTCATGCAAATCTGTTCAACGGTTTACGCGTGATTGAGTAACAAACATCCAAACATCTTCACAAACTTTCACATAATATTAGTAGGATATAGTAAGATCGTAGGATTATAGTAGGATTTTAAAATATAGCAATTATTTTAAAAAGTACAATGATTGCACTACAATCAATGAGAAGAAAGTTGCATGCCGGTAACCTGCGTGGTACCGTCGCGCACAGCCAGTATAGCGTCGCGAGTTAGTACTACCGTACAGTAGCGACACGCCCCACCTCCCTCCGAAACACTGTTCCTCACCTCTTCCCGCGTCGAACGTGCTCTCGAAACCGCTTTTGGTTCTCGCGGCGCGTAGACACGCACACACACACGTACGTATTCGTACAGTCTGTTATTTTGATAATAGTGTAGGTAATTAAATCGTTTCAGGTGTGTCCATGGTCTAGCTAGAACAATTAAGGTAAAAGAAATACCCCGAATACAAAACATCCCCTTTTTGAAGTCGGTTAAAAATTGATACGGTATAGAAACAGATGAAAACTTGAAAAAGACAAGCGACTCAAAGTAATTGTTCTACGCAGATGAGCCGCGGGAGCAAGCTATTAATATTATAAGGAATGTATCATAGTTTATGATCAGTATGCTATTAGAGCTACGTATGTGGACCATACAAGATCGCTGCGTCACTTTCTGTCGTAGCGATATACAATGAGAATATTGTGGACATTACTTAAATTTATCTGTCAGAAGCGTATTCAAAAACCAGACTGTTGTTCTCCTAGTTTAGACTTAAATTTTTTTTTAACTAGACTTTTCTAGTATTGTAGTAAGGGCTTGCATTCACCGGTTACCCGCAACCTTGACGATGTCGTCAGTTCATCTGGTGGGTGGCCTACCCAACACTGTATCATAGTGCAGTACCACACTACCACCACAGTACACAGGCAGTACCACCTAATTCGTGGTCACTACTCGAGAAGCAGGTTGCCGCTCGTTGTGGCGTTCTATGGCCCCAAGGCCTATGTTCAACAGTGGACGTCTTTCGGCTGATGATGATGATGAATAAGGGCTATTTTAATTTAAGTTTTTGGTGCTGCTGCGCCCTAGCTGTGCGGCTGTCGTACGGTACAAAGACGGTCGTATAAACAAGCTTTTATTTAGATTCACCTGTCCCGGTGTCTGTCTGTAGGTAATCAAACTTGCACGTTTAATTTGACCCACTTACCGGCGTTCGATTGAGCTGAAAAACAATTGACAGCATGAGAAAAAGTGAGTATAATAAACTTTTATTATGGTAATAGAATTAAATTGTCAAAAACGGAGGAATTGTAATGTTATAAAATGGCTTGTTTATAATCAAAATAAGTTGTTTAATTTTAACTTTTAGTTCTTGTCTCATAAAATCAAAGATTGCTTCTAAATATTTTGATACTTAAGTAATATGTTTTCATTTGCATCCTTAATAATTTGTCACTTTAATAATTTGTTCGAGAGATACTTAAATATAAGATTATCCATGTTAATCCAACCGGATCTTATCGTATTGGTAACAAGAGGCGCCGCAAGTTCATTGATCCCTAATTTTGGCTCTCTTCATTGTTATTGGTACCTAGAGGTATTTAATTGGCTATGCTAGGTATGATAGTTGGTATAACGTAAAACTATAACGTGGGTAAAAGTTCAATTAATTGAAGTCCTTAATATGGGATGACAGTTCACTACAACGACTTTATTTTCTTTTTTCTGTATGGCATCTCGTACGTCATCCTTGCAGGTTGTCGGCTGCTTAACCGGACTTTCAGGCCTCTACTCTAGTCAGGCAAAGAACTTAGCGACTACAAGCTAAGGGCACCCATAGTAGGATACGGACCTCGGTTTAGAGCTTCGCTGGGGGAAGACAGCAAAGGGGATTGGCATTGACGGGATTGACAGGTTGGATTGGATCTTCTTGATCTAAATTTACCAAGGGAGACTCTCATAGAATAGACCGGTACGGTAAGTTCTTTACCCGTGGTTGACTGCGGTATTTAGTCTAATATTCTGTATTGTTTCACTTTGTTGAAAAGAAACCGCTATATGCTGTAAGCTAACCCCGAAAGAGCTTAAGAATTCTAAACATGACAATTAATTGATTGCCCAACCTCACAATTAAGGTATAAGTTCATTTAATTGGAGTAATAAATACCATTCATTTAATTGCCCAACCAATTACTTTATATGCCCAAAATCATATAGCCTATACCGGTATGTATGAAGTAACAGATTATAACACGGTGTGTGTCGAATGATTCTGATAACCCTCCATTGTGATGCCTTGATGGCCGGAGGTGGTAGTTACAGCAGACATTAATAAGTACTATGTTATACTTTATATCAATGATCGATTGGTTACGCAACTGATTTGTACCTGCTTGTTTGTAGCTTGAAGTTGTGGTGATGTTGTTCAATATGGAATCATAGACACGACGAATAATTCTCTTTCTCTCTCACTCACGCACACCCATGAATATACAAGCTATTGTAAAACATTTATTGCATGTCTTTTTGTATATCTTCTAATTTTAAAATTAAAATTTAGTGGATATTATACCCTTTTCTAGAATAAATTGGTTTAATTTTCTTAAAGGCCTGAGGTTTTGTAAATTTAGTTTGTTAGTTTCCCAAGAATGAAGTTTTTTTTTTAAATTGAAGTCGATGTGATCGGTGTGAGGTATGTATGTTATAATATTATTACTGTGAAATCAAGGAAAAATAAATTATTAGGTAAAGCGCATTGAACAAGATGACAAATTATTATGCAATTAAACATTCATTGGTTAATGACGCATAGCAATCTAAACGATGCAAGTTCCATAAAATCTTTGTAGGTACCTACCTAATAGACTTAAAAAACAAAAACAAATCGAAGAAGGAAATTAAACCCTAAATGGATTGAAAACAAAGAAATTAAGTAATTATTTCTGTAAAATACATTTCGGAGTTCAAAAACAACTTTAATATTACTTTTTCATACTAAAATTGTCATTAATTTTCTCAAAAACCATTTAATTGACGTAGGAAATTGCTGGTAATAAATCCTGAAGATAAAAAAATAGAGAATAGCTGAAATTATGATTAACCAGTTTATAATGACACAAAATGCCAATATTTGCTGTTAAGTTAATAACTTAATACTTTTAGATTTTTTTGTCCATGGAATTTATGTAAGAAATGTTGAAAAAGAAGATGAATGAAAAAAGATTGCATGTAGCGGAGATGAGATGGATGTGACTAGAATGGATACGGCGAGAATTAGAGGTTTGAATTGAAAGTGGCACCAGTGACAGAAAAGTTGTAACTCTCTTGGAATGGGCACATCTACGACACTCCATACAAACGAAACTATTTAATTACATACACTACTATCAAAATAACAGACTGTACAAAACACGTGCTTGTGTACGCGCCGCGAAAACTAAAAGCAGTTTCGAGACCACGTTCGACGCGGGAATAGGTGAGGAACAGTGTTTCGGAGGGGGCCGGGGCGTGTCGTGTCGCTACTGTACGGTAGTACAATACGGTCAACGTAACTTGGCGCGTCTGAAGTTAGCTGTTTGGCTGCGCAATGGAACTTTTAGGAACTAAATTGTCTACTGCGCAGCTAATCGGCTAACTTCAGACGCGCCAAGTTACGTTGACCGTACTGTACTAATATGTATACTGTGGTATGGGCATGTGAAAAGAAGGGATGAAACGCATGTGACCAAAACAGTTATGAATAGAAATGTGCATGAATTGAGAGGGAGAGGAAAGAGAGATGGATGGATTGTGTGAAAAATTATATGAAAGAAAAGGGAGTTAGTGATAGCAGTATTCGTACTACCATCTACCATACAGTAGCGACACGCCCTGCCTCCCTGGGAAACACTGTTCCTCACCTATTCCCGCGTCGAACGTGGTCTCGAAACTGCTTTTAGTTCAAGGCGACACTCGCGGCGCGTAGACACGCATACACACGTACGTAATTGTACAGGTCTGTTATTTTGGTTGTAGTGTAGGTAAGGAAATTGTTTCGTTTGTATGGAGTGACTGAGGTGTGGTGGTAGCATGATGGTTGAGAGGACAGGGCCTGTAGACAAAATCCCTTTTCTGTTAGCGTCAACGCCAAAGGAAAAATCAAATTGTATGGAGTTGACACATTTGCCTCACGTGACATCTGGTAAGCGAACGTCAACTCCATCCACTCCAATTTGATTTTTCCGTTGGGATTCGTGACGAAAACTTCATGTTTTTGCGTTTTGCCCAGAGCAATATCGTAATTATGTGAGCAGATTACTTAAAGACAATTTGCAGTTTTAGAAAGATTAAGTCTTGATTTAGACAGCTACAGAGTAAAAGTATAATTTTTAATTACGGTTTTTTAAAGCGAAGACAATCCTGTCATACAACGTTTTACGAAAATAGACGTCAGAGTTGACTTTCAGGATGAATACAACCATTACAATTTGCCAAAATATTATGTTTTATGCGTTTTTCAAACAGGATATACAGTCTTAAAGTCAGAGACAGAGCCAAAATTACGAAAATATTACTATTATGTATTAAAAAACAATGTTGAAAACGTACAAAATCGGTTCACTTTGTCAATTTTTTTTCACCAGTATTTATTTAAAAACATAACTGATATATTTATTTTATGAAAATAAAGGTTATGTTTAATTTACAGAATATTTTTCAGTCCATTAAACGAACTCATTTATTTTAGACAATTATTTTAAGAAGCACTGTAAAACATCGCGCGCTGTCTTTCGCCGATCAATTTCAATGATTCGTGCTTATTTCGTGCGTATTTTTTTTTCTGATGCACACAAACAGACCATTGTGTTCTACTAGTGTGTGTCAATGCTGCTACGCCGTTCTAGCAATCGTTTAGATTTTGAGTTGCGCTAAATCGAATACGCGCCCTTAACGCTAACAGAAAGGAATTTTGTCGACAGGCCCAGAATGGAAGAAGAAAGCGTGTTGTGCCCACCCCAAGAAACATGGGATACTGGCAGGGACCTATAAGTTCTATCATTGTAATGTTTTATGTCTAAAAATAAATCATCAAAAGCGACCCATTTCCCTAATAAGAACAAGTTTCTCTTGAACCTCACAGTCTACAGCGAATGACTCACAAACATGCGCAGGCGCATGTAACGCGATCCTGCGCTAATTACATCGCCCCATTTGACGGAAACTGGGCCAATCGCACAGCTGCAGGCGACCAACTTCAAAGGAATCGATCGACCGATTACGACCAATTGAAAAATTGGATGAAGTATTCGAGCGTTTTTTTCAAAGTAGAACTCGATGACGTCATAATTTTTCTGGAATTCGTCTCAATGAAACGTTGGTCGGTGTGGTGTAATTTCAAGGCACAGACAAAATGGGTCTCATGGTGTTTCGTAAAATGTAGAGCTTTCATTATTTCCTGATAGTGACTCACTGTGTTTGCCTGGAATTTAACTGTCAAAATGAACCGTTACACGAATCGATTAATTTTCATGTTGAACTGGGTGGGAAAAAAACATAATCATGGTTCCCTCTATTATCGGGTAGACGTTTTAGAGGAATGGGAGAGTATTAACTAAGGGAAATGAGTGTGTTAAGGTGCGCGATATCGAAGGTAACATCCTGCCATTAGTTTTGCATAGTTGTTATCTTATAGATAAACATAATAATATGACTAACTAGGCATAACATTTTTTCAAAAGAATTAGCTTACGTTATTATGTGTGCAAAGACATTCATTTTTGATTCATTCATTCATGAAGAAACATTCAAATTTCACTTTTTGGTAGGGCTTTTCGAACTTTGGTCCTTAAAATTTTTCAGGTGTTCGAACTATAAACAACTCCTTTTCTAATAAATTTATTTACTATCAACAGCTTCTTTAGACATTAGAGCTTGGGTATAACACATAATCAATCTCGAAATTATACAGTCATAAATTACATGCCAACCAGCATGTTTTAAAACAATAATTTACCACTTATACTAAGACACGTTCTTACAGTTAATTTTCTAACATCTTCCCGTTTTCCACAAAAATGAACGTCTTTGGAGACAAAGCATTGTCACCTACACAGCACAGATTCCACGAGTACCCAACAACCTTGTATGCACACCCATTATTAAATCTCATTGTAAGGTATGCGGCGAAACAGGATCATTTGGATCCAAGGGCGTCGAGAACCTGTCGCTTGTCGTTACGGTAGTCAGCCATTTTGTCGGTGATCAGCATACGTGACGCGGGTTGGGTGTCGCTGGACCTGACGTTTGGACTAGGTTATCGAAGACATTGACCCTTGAGTTGGAAACCGAGTTTGTTAAAAATGATGGAGACATTGTTGGGAGACCTTACAATGTACTGTTTTGCTAGTTCAAACCAGCAAGAAATATTGAAATAGCTGTAGCTAAATAAAACAGACATGACGTATTTAACAAACGCTTAAAATATTTCAAAAGAGAGCTGCGAAAAATAATGATTCAAAATGCTCATGTACTCTAAGGAAATACCAGACCAGAATCGATTCCAATGGAAATTAAAATTACGACCCGCACTTTATAATTTGTGCCATATTAAATCGACCACAGAGCCTATACCAACATCTTATTATAGGAAACCCCGGGCCTATTAACATAGTCTATAAAATTGCGTCGGTTCATAACTTGCCCAACAATTTGCGCTTGCGCAGCTTTCGCTACAGGAAGCACACGTCTTATTACACCTCGATTGGTGTTCGTTTAGAAAACATGGTGTTTTGGCTTCCCTTCCATGTAAGGGAGGTATCACACTAACTTGGATATGTTTAAAAAATCAAGCAGTATTTGGTAGCAAATTACCGAGATGTTGTACACATTGCGTTCGTTCTTCTTCTTTTTCCTGCTCTTATCCCATGTTACTTGGGGTCGGCGCAACATGTTTTCTTCTTCCATTCCGTCCTGTCCAACGTCATGCTTTCACTGATTCCCTTTTCATTCATATCATTCTTCACACAATCCATCTATCTTTTCTTTGGCCTTCCTCTCCTTCCACATTGCGTTAGATGATGAACATAAATACTAATTCCAATTAGATTGCAAGATATTTAAAATAATCACGTTTAATTGCATTAACACTTCAAATACGACACCAAAGATTCTTACATCATCATACAATTGTGCAGGTACTATTTATTATCCCACTTTTAGTTGATAAATCTTGATGCTTAGCCTTTATCCACCTTATACACACATCATATCACCCACTTAAGTTTACCCTCAATAACGAGGAGGTGTAAATGGTCAGATTACTGGACAGACTCTTGGTGAAGGAAGTACGCAATTACGCTGATTCTATGACTGGTACGCGCTAAGTTTTGTATGAGTTTGTAAGTACATAATTGGGGATTGACCTATGCTTGGGAAAGGGTGAATGAGATAGCGTACCTACTCATTGGTAAGTTAGTAACCATAGAGGTGGGTAGTTCGTTTCTGAAATTACATGCTCTAAGTCTTTTATGACTATTGAAGAATAGTAAAATGAAGGTGATGTGTTCGAGGTAATTTTTAAGCTGTGAAATTGCAGATTGCATGGTTCTTTACGAGAGTATTGGATAACTAAAACACCAAATTATCCTGGCATTTGCCTAAAATTACGGGATCAGATGCCTACTTAAAACGGCCGAGAATATCCTCTTGAATTAATGAAATCATCGGCCTCTCCCGAATTCTCAAACAGCATTCAGCAGCAGTCATTGTAAAAATTACTTTATTTCAATAAAGTCGAGCTAAAAGGTAATAAGCCGTGTGGTGATGGTCCCGAATAGCACCACCCCATTTCTACCCGTGGGTGTCATAGAAGGCGACAAAAGGATATTGATCAGAGGATGGGCAGTAGCGTCCTTCTAAGTACCATAACACCCACTGCGATCGCCAGCATGCAGTGGCCAAGCATGGCGGCAGAATATACGGCAGAACCCTATGTTGGGTGAGATGTATGCCCAGCAATGGGTGTCTAAATGTTGCCGTATATAGTACATAATCCATAATGTAATAAAGAAACAGAGAGTACCAACCTTACTCCTAGGATAGACACTAAGCACATCAGACCACCACCTGGCCTCCTCCCTGCAGGTGCCCTTGACGAAGGTCACCCTCTCCGGAGCCGTGATGGCCAGGCTGTAGGCGTGACCGGTCACGCTGTCAGCCTCGCTTACTTCCAGGACTGTTGTCATGTCGATGCTGGCTTGAGGGACTGTGTCGGGCTGTAAAAGACAGAGAAATAAAAGGTTAGAAGGATATTTCTTTGCACCTTTGGAAAATTGGTTTATAACTTGATATTGTATACAGTGGGATCCATACTCCATACTTTTAATGTTATAATTGCGAAAGTAACTCTGTCTGTTACGCTTTCACGATGAAACGGCTGAACCAATTTTGATGAAATTTGGCATGAAAATAGCTTGAACCCCGGGCAAGGATATTGACTACTTTTTAATCCGCGATTTCGTCTGCATCCGCGATAACCGACATTCACGCGGACGAAGTCGCGGGCAAAAGCTATAGTTTACGATATTTGCAGTTATATGGTATCTGTCTAACTATAGTAACTATATAGTTAGGCAGTTGCAAAAGTTTTTTTCTTAATTAATAATGGCAGGATTTGACGTCTCAACTAGAGATGGAGAGAGAAAAACCAAAAACCTAAAATTTTAAATTGGATCTGACATTTTATGGCAGAAACATTTAAGGTTTGTTATTTCCTCAATGTTTTAATAACTTAAAATAATTATATTAATAAAATAATGACAAGCTCTACACTAACAGAAAACTTATCTAATAAAAATAATCAATCGAACGCCAAAAGAGAACTCAATTCCTTTTTCAACCATAAAACTTAACTTTTTACCGCGATAAGTTTTTAATTAATGAGATCATTAAGAAAACAGCTCCCGTTCTTCTATGAGATATAGGCTGAAACCCAGGCTATTTCTCCGAGTCACATTACTAGACCGATATCGTCGGTAACCGTCTCTTTAGCTCGGGGAACATATTTCATACAAGCTCGGGTGATTACTTTACCTTGTACTACCCGTCATTACTGTGGCGCTTGAGATTTTTAATTAAGAGAAGTGTAGCGACGGCGCTATCAATACACAACTTAGTCTAGTCAAACTTTGGTAAATAAACTAATATCTCTTTCTCTCCAATAAAACAAGAAAGAGACAAATATTAATTAGAGCTGTCAATTAAGTTGATCTAAAGTGTTCATGGGCAAAGGGCAATGGAGAGGGCTATGCTCGGAGTTTCCTTGCGTGATAAAATCAGAAATGAGGATATCCGCAAGAGAACCAAGGTTACCGACGTAGCCCGAAGAATTGCCAAACTTAAGTGGCAGTGGGCAGGGCACATTGCTCGCAGAACAGGTGGCCGATGGGGTCGAAAAGTTCTAGAGTGGCGACCGCGAACCGGAAGACGTTGCGTTGGAAGGCCTCCCACTAGGTGGACCGATGACCTGGTAAAGGTTGCGAAGATCCGCTGGATGCGAGTCGCACGGGACCGGTCAATGTGGCGCCACTTGGGGAAGGCCTATGTCCAGCAGTGGACGTCTTTTGGCTGAAATGATGATGATGATGATGAAAGTGTTCATGCAATTATAGTTGTCATGTCAGAACGTACATTCAAAACACTGTAAAGTTTAAGAAAAAACTAATTTGATATCTCTAACTTAGTTCATATCTGTCGTCGTCCTTTTCTTCAGCTGCCTGGCAGTAAGAGATACCAAAACGATACATTGACTTGACTTGAGTCCGTTGATGTAGCTTAAACTAGCGAAAAGCTAAAAAAAATGCTAGTTTTCCGGAAAAAACAAACTGCTTTAGTCCAATAATCCCAGTAACAACTCCTGGAAGCCAGAATCAACAGTGGCGACCACTAGAAAAACGCCGAGGCAATGAGGCTCGAACAGTCCCGGAGAAACAACACAAATAAGATTGTCATGTCTTAAAATGAAATCATACAACATAATTTATTGCCAAACAATTAAAATAACAACACTACAATTCAACATCGTCAACATTCATCTTCAAAACTAGTTCAATTACGTGTTTAAATCCACAGACCTTGCACCTTAGAAACTTGACCCTAGAACTAGCAGTGTTTAATCGCCTAGGTCTGTAATTTAGTACTTATCAGAGCTCATGACCTAGTGCTTATCCTAGCGGTATGCTAATGCCTAGATCTGTTACTATAGCGTGCAGATTCAGTTGCGAATGACCGTGGTTCTTAGTTATAGGTTAAGATTTTTTTGATGAGGGAGGTAGTTGTAAAAGTCTAATTACTTTGATTGACTTGTAGAGAATGTCTAAGGCTCAGATTATGAAACAAAAGGCAGATAGACCGCGCGGAACACTGAGAGTGAAGTCAAAAAAGCAAATACAAATTCAGAAGTGAACACCTACAACGCGCTTCGTGCTGTACTGACACGTGTACATAAGCAGGAAATGCCGCATTATTAAAAAAAAACAAATAAAATTACAAATACAAATAGACACACACAGATAGTTGATAAGGACAAATTAATTCCAATGCCGAAAAGACAAAAAAATCGCATTGTCAACTCTCCCAGAGATAAAACAATGCTAATGGTCTTTCCAGTTTACAACTTGCATTGATCCATTATAATGCGCAAACGCAATAGCAGGGCCTCAAGTCTGCTATTACAATAGTGTCAGAGTGGTCAATCATTGATTTCATAATTGTTGATTTTGACAAGTTTGGTAATCTACTAATATAATGTCGTCATTATGACTTTCCAATGGTCAACCACTGACACGCCATTGAAAGAAATGATATAGAATGGTAACTATTAATCTCGTCCAAAATGACAACCGAATGACTAACTTAGGCGGTAATCTGCTAAAATTTTGACAGTTCCATTGATCAGTGACCTGCCATTAGAACATTGCTGTTGTCATTGTGCAGTCATTGCTTTTAATTCGACCGACCAATGATCGACCATTATGAATTTAGCAGATCACGAATTTTTAGCAAAATGACAACGATGGGATCGTGTCGGAATGACGAAATTATAAAAATAGCAGAATTGGCCCCCAGTTGACTAGCGTCGCCCGCGCATCTAGCCTGGTCCTATAGCACCCGTGTTTTTATACAACGGTACTCAACTACTAGCACTTACAGTAATATCCTATAATGTACCGGTTTATCGGTTCCATGACAATCTGCATACGAATCGTCGCTACTGTTCTGATGTTTATTAATTTAGATTAAAAATTGTAGATAATAGGAATATTGATACAAGTTGTTCAGTAAAATAAGTATTAAACAATTTTCTCTCACGTTCAACGCTCGTGGCTAAGAGAAACCGCACGGTCACGGTCAATCCACGCCTGCCGAGGTTATTCCGAGGATGGGTGACCATCCAACTCATACCGAGACCCCTCTGTGCCTCGAAAAGCATGTAAAGCCGTTGGTCTCGGCTATCATTCGTAGATCTTTGACAAACGTTGTGGTTAGTCAGGAACCAGAGCCTAATAAGTCTTACCAAGGGGTATTGTGTGTGTTATCCAGTAACTGGGTTGATCCAGATAGGCAGTCGCTCCATGTAAAACATTGGTATTCAGCTGTATCCGGTTAGACTGGAAGCAGACCCCAACATTTTTGGGAAAAGGCTACACGGATTGTTTGTATCTTTGATCGTGAAATGATTGCAAACATTTATTTAATCTTTTGGAAGTCAGCAGGTAATTGCAGAATAATTGTTTTTTTTTTGTACGTTCCAAATTATATAACAGTAATTGGAACCTGAGATTATGTCTAATCTAACTTTAGTGTTTATCTTAGCTTACGAAACTCGTATATCAAACTGGACTAAATTCTGCGCTTGCGCGCCGGAGAGAGATAGAACATTCATTCAGCTTCAAATAAATAATACATTACAAAACTGATTAATGTTCAGACATTGACAATAACATGGTTTAATTTGATTTATAGCATAACTTTCGCCGCAAACGATTTGATTTGAGAGATCAAATGCGCGCGCGCAACGATCTACATTACGTCATAATCTCCGTTGCCATAGTTACGCGTTATATCGATTGACAGTACATAGATTTGTATAGTAATAAAATAAATTGCGATTATGATTTAGGTAATAATTTGTGTAAATGGAGAAATCTATTGTGAGGTTTGTAAGTCATCACCATCATTTGCCTCATCATCATCATCTGCTTAGTCTTTCTCAATTATGTTGGGGTCGGCAGAAATACCAGTGTTTTACATGGAGCAACTAGGCAGTCGCTCCTGGATCACTACTAGATTGTGGAGGCCAGACAGGCGTCTGGCCTCCACAATCCAGTTAAATACTGGGTAACACGATAGCCCTGTGTAAGACAGGTTGAAGACGACTGTCAAAGATCTAAAGATCTAGGTAGGTCTACTGATAATGCAAAAAAATGTATGTTACTCTATTATTACATCCCGAAACACATTCATTCAATAGACATTTATAAATAACAGGGACATCTCTAAAATAGCGAAGCAATGAATGGACAAAACTCTCAATACGTACAGTCATCGACAAAAGTCGATAAACACTGTTATAATGTAAAAGTAATTTACATAATTATTATCTAAATCAGTCATGGGCAACCTTTGGCAGGTTGCGTGGTAAACTGTTACTATATTAATGCAGTCGCGGGCCATAGAATGATATAAAAAAGCTTATTTTAGGTTACTAAAAGAAAAAACTTTATCAATGTCTGAAAAAATTGCACTTGTACAGGGCCGTAAAGCGTGTTCCAGATTTTCATCTGAATCTTGTACGGCATTTCTTCATCATCGAGAAAAATTGTTCGCATGTATTACTTTGAAAAAAAAAAAACGCATCAATTCTTCTCGCGAAGACTGAGTTTTGCGAAATTTTTATTTGTTTGGCAGCTCGGGTCAAAATCGGAAGCCGGCCGGGCGTTACCCATACGTGATCTAAATAGATACAAAATAATACAATGCACTGCTTTTCAACATTTCAGAATTTCTGGTATAGTTCGATAAAAACTTAATGACTCTGAACACGAGGCGAGTAACAATTTCACGTGTCAGTGGGAGTGAGGGGCGGGGTACTGCGCAACCTGTAGCGAACTTCACAGCTGATTTTACATCCATTCCGTATTTCCTTGATTTTGTGTTCAATAATGAATATAAAAAAATCTAAAACCACTTTTGGCGATAACCGTACTTGCTGTAAAACTATTATAAGCGTGTAATAAACCTGGTTTAGACAACATCAAAGGGTTTTATGAGTTTGTCCGCATTTTGTATCGCACGCAACGTGAGGTCAACTTTGACAATTATTGTTACTTAACACCTATTTAATGTGCCAACGGTACCTTAACACCGCGGTTATGAAAATTGAATATAAATTGAGTTTATGCCGTATTCCTGTTATTCGTTTGTTTCTAAAATCTTTGATTATCATTGATCATTTATCATAGGTGTAAAAAACATCATCAGGAAGTCTGAAGACGTCGTAATTAAAAAATTAAGGTTTTTGATTTAGTCGCAATCTCTTATATAATAAAAATGAATCGTTGTTCGTTAGTTTCGCTAAAACTCGAGAATGGCTAGACCGATTTGGCTAATTTTGGTCTTAAAATATTTGTGGAGGTCCATCCCGACTGTTAGATATCGTTACCGTGGTTGGGCGCTGTAGTAGTAACGTCTTCCGCCACCCGCGTGGACCTTAGGAGTGTCACGTTCGAATTTCGTTCAGCAACAGGTGAACTTAAAATTCTTAAATTAAATTAAAAGTCTGAAATCATACTATTTTCATTTAATTTTTATTTCAACACGAATGCTTTATTTATCAAGCTATTTAATTTAACGGTTACTTGTGTTTATGGTTAAATGCAAATTTTATTTCTATGTTCAAGTTTTATGGAAATGGCGTTTGTTAAATGGCAGAAAATAAGGTATTGCGAGTCTTGCGCATTCGACGTTGGGCTTCTGGCTTTCATTTCATTCAAAGCTTTCATTGATACAATAGTAATAACACAGGGTATTCCTTTTTCTGTGGTTCACGTTACCGGCAACCGTGCGGAGTATAAGTAAAAGTACTACCGTCCTAAGTGGAGAACATAGGCGGAACTTATGTCCCGAACTGCCACGCTACAGTTACAGTAGATACTAGATAAACTCATAGAGATAGATTTACCTATGGAGGTGCAACTTTTAAACGTATGATGTACATATCTGTCAGACCGTGGTACGTCCGCCATTTTGAGTATCGAAATAAAACTCTTAAACTGTCAACTGTCACAAGAAAAAATAAATAAAGGGTCATTTTTGTCAACGAACTATATTATTTCAACGTTAAAATACCCTTTAAAGTTTAATCCTGATTCATCCCTTCATCCCTAGTCACCCCGTTTCACGGTAGCCTTTTTTCGTAGTTAGGGCCCATCTATAGACACAAGTCAGTGGCTAAAGTGTTGTGAAATGTCAAAATTTGACATTACTCAGATCCTGTCCAAACAGACGACGAACCGCTGCTGTAAGCAGTTACTCTCTGGTAATAATAGAGATTAATATGATTAGAAAGCTCAAGTTGTAGAAAGTAACTTATAGTTAGCTGGGTGAGTTATTATTATTATTGTGGTGACAGTTCTTAAGGGTGGGACAGTTTAGTTATTTGCTTGTTGATTGAATTTTTCCGGTTGGTAATTTTCTATTCCCGATACAAATATATATATATTTTTTAAATTTATTGATTGATTAGTCTGTACAGAGGCCAGCAGATCAAGCTACAACAATCTGTCAAAGGGCAATGCCAGAAACTCTATAGAACTTTGCCCCACTCAATAAAAGTCATGTGCAATATGTAGCATCTTACTGTTTATTTATTGTTGATAACTACACATTAGTCTTAGTGACTGTAGAACTTGCGGTTTCCGTTTAAATCTAAAAACAATAATGACTTTGATTATAGGTTAAATTGTATTTTAGGTAAAATGAGTTTGTATTTTGTGGGTAGGTATTTCGTAATCCGCAATTTCTAAAGAAAAACAATTTAGTATAGAAAGGTTCTATATTCATTACAATTATTTTCATTAATTTACTTTTTCTGTACATGTGTTACTTTTTCTGTACATGGGTGGGGCAGGATCTGGCATTGTCATTTATTTGATAGATTGTCAACTTTATTACAAAAGAATAAGGATTATATTCAATTGGGAAAATTGGGGTTTGTACATAGTCAGTATTTTTGCAAATAGCAATGTTTACTTTAGTTGACATGACCCTATTAGGTATCCAAGTTTAGTTTTCTGCAGAACCAAAGATGTCAATGGTGCCGATTCCCTTGTTCACAAACTAAATTAAAATTAGGCATTTGGCATCTCTTACTACCAGGCAGCTGAAGATAAGGACGGCGACAGACAAGGACTGAGTTAGAGATGTCAAATTAGTTTTTTCCTTGAACTTCGCCGTGTTTTTAAACAATACGTTCTGAAATGACAACTATAAATGTATGAACATTTTAGATCAACTTAAATTGACAGCTTTCATTAATACAAGGTGTAACGTCAAATACGCAAAACCTGAAATTAGTTTGATTAGAATAACGAGCAGAATCAATTGAACCACTTTTTAATATTGGTCACATTTTTCAAAAAATCTTCATTAAACATGTTGCCCTGTCTATTCATTAATAAGTCAAGCCATCACGTGCGCAAACCTGCCAAAATAGGTAAACAAACACAAATGGTTGTCGTCCAATTTAAATTTTCTTATACGCGTGTTAATAATAGTTCTTATTTCAATGCAAATACGAGTCTTGGTAAAACTAAAATAGCACATAAAACCTTAAAAAATATTTTTTATGATTTTTTTCTCTCAGTTTTAGGTTAATTGAATTAAAAATCATTTGGGGTGTCTGAGGTTTTGCGTGTTTAACGTTACACCTTGTGTATGTCTCTTTCTTGTTTTATTGGAGAGAAAGAGATATAAATAGCTTAAATTTAATTTAGTTCGTGCACAACAGAATTGGCACCAATATCGAACATTGCGGTATTTCATCATTGTCCCGCGCACGTCAAATGTTGCGTCGTTGTATGTATATCGTCAGACGCAGTGGCAGCCCGGACATTTGAGTAGTTATGACCTCTGGACTGCTGGTTACCTGTACCATGCAAGGAACTTCCCTAGCTTTTCGTTTCACCACATCAATAGAGAATGCCAGTGTAAAAATAAATAACCCTCCAATAAAATATAATTATTCCTGAATCCTGTTCAATTTCCAGCCATCATTATAATACAAACGATATAAATTGTAATGGCTAGGTCCTGCTAATGATGCACAGGTTAGCAACACGATACTCTCACAGTCCGCCCCGGAAGTCGCATCGTTCGTGACGTCATAAATCTTATGCTGGAACTGTAAACAATTAGCCTTACACCTTTAACGGACGTGACCAGTATAACTTGACCCCTCATTTGCTCCACGGTGGCGTTAAATTGGTTCGGAGCGTGGGTCAGGTGAAGTGGACGGACATAGTTGGCCCATTATAGATTTGTCATGCAGTGTCTGTACCGTTGGGTGTCGAGATGATTGGGAGGTTGGGCTGTTGGGCCAATGTTGGTGGTTGGACCCAAGGTTGGGGCATTTTTCAGTTGAAGTTGCCAGTCTGCTTCCAGTTTATGAAGAGAAAATGAGTAGTGCCAACCGTATACAAGTCATAAATCTACATACCTACTTTCTTCAATAATAATCTTCTAGAAAACATAAAACAACCATCTAATAACATTGACATAAACTTAACTACCACGCCATAGTACTTATCCGATTACGATCCACGTTTACTACCCCCCCCCCCCCCTATACTTCACCCCGTCTCTAGTCCTTAACCTTCATTTATAATCCTCGATACAAGCTTCAGTGTCACAGCATTTAACACCGTTATGTAGGTTTGTCGCCCACGGTGCGCAAGCGCATGCAGCGATTATCCCTAGAGTTATGGACCTCACGCACGCGGGCCTGTCACCCTGGGGTTATCGTGGGGTAATGGATCAAGAACCCTGGATACGGAAGAGGAATGATTTATTTTAAGTGTGGCTCTGGATAATTGGAATATGTTTTTTTACAAAGTCGTAAAATTTTGTTTCGGCTGTTTGTCTTATGTATGTGTACAAGACAGACACCTCTTGTGTGTCGGTCGGGTGTCGTTGACATAATCTTCTTACATGCATTCAAAAAAAAAAAATTCAAGTGTCTGTATTATAACAGCTTTTTACCCCGACTGCAAGGAAAGGGTTATGTTTTTTACTAAATGAGCGTATGAACTACAATGAACACGATGCTTATGGCTTAATTCCCATTACAAATTTTTTTTTTTTTTTTTTGCCTGTTTGTCTGGCCGTTTCGGTTAATATCCGAAACGGCAGGTTCGATTTTGACGGGACTATCATTGGCAGATGATAATTTAAACTGATGTTAAAAGGAAGTTGTAAAAATCGAACGGACGCGCAAAAAAAAAAATTAAATCCCTGCAGTCAACCGAAATTTACGCGGACGAAAACTTGGGCATAAATAATACGAGCCCACTAAATAATATTGTCCCACTGCAGGGCAAAAGCCTCTTCTCATACACAGAAGGCATGAGCATTGCCACGTGCGCTTAAGGCGGATTGGTGATTTCTGACTTATATCAATTATAAGTCCAGGTTTCCTCATGATGTTTTCCTTCACCAATGTCAGTGATGTCAAAGATAAACTAAGAAAGTACATTTATGTTTAAAAAGTCACATTGGTACTTGCTCGTGGGGCTCGTGGCTAAGTTAAAGCCGTGCAGATCGATCGGTCAAAGGTTAAGCGTCGCTAGCCACGGTCGGTCTGTGGATGGGCGACCATCCCTTTCCGAGTTCCCTCCGTGCCTCGGCAAGCACGTAAAACCGTTGGTCCTGGCTGTCATTTGTAGATCTTTGGCAGTCGTTATGGGCAGTCAGAAGCCAGAAAGTCTGACAACCAGTCTTACCAGTCTTGTCTTAGTCGTAACTGAGTTGTGGAGGTCCGATAGGCAGTCGCTCCATGTAAAGTACTGGTATTCAGCTGCATCCGGTTAGACTGGAAGCCGACCCCAATATAGTTGGGAAAAAGGCTAGACAGATGATCACATTGGTACTTGCTCGTGCCCGGTCAGTACCCAAAACCCCGTGTACGAGAGAGACGTCTATCATAACTTGTCACGTGACGCGGGTATAGCTAATTCTTGAATAAAATTTGAATTAACACGAGATCGAAACATACATTAATCTAAACATCAATTTATCTTGTTTAGATCCGGAACCTCTATAAAACTGACCAGACCACATTTCGTTGTGGTTATCATAGCCCCATTGCTTGTTCAATTTCAAGTTTACAAGCCATGATAACTAGGCAGGTGTATCTGACGCGTACACCCTATAATTGGGTGTGTTACCCCATTTACGGGGTAATCCATTAGGTTGGCAACTCCACGTCCGCGTTTCAGAGATTAGCTGTTCCATGTTAATCAGAGATTGCGGTGTCGTTCGTGTCACTTGGGCTATTTGCGCGTGCGCGGGTTAGGGTTACCAGGTATAGATATTTAAATTTAGAATTAATATTTTTGATATTTATACAGTGGAAGTTGACTACTGGATTGTATAAAATATAGATTTATGCTTCCTGTTCGTTCGTTTTAAAATGATTAATTATGTATGTGAGGTAGTAAGATTTTGTATCTTACATTTTTTTACTATTGATAGGCATACGTTTGACCACTATCTCACCTGAAGGGAAGCGATGATGCGCGATGATTAACGGTGATGACATTTAAATTATTCCAGAAGATCTCATGGCTGACTACTACTACGGTCATCCTGCTTTACCCACAGCACAGCACAGTACACAGCTTTAGAACAGGCCTGACCAATGACTTTTGGACCAGCTGTTTCGGTCCAGGGCTAGTGTGGAACATTGGCTTAAATTTTGCCTAGCTTCTCTCGTAATCTTTTACGTTCATTCCCACTTCAATTGTGCGGCTTTAAGAATAAGTTAACCTAAGAAAAAGGGATTTAAGTCAGAGTTAATTCAACATAACCATAAAAACAACGTAAGTAAAGAATGCTCTAAATAATCCAATATTGCATCAATGATGACCATCAAAACGTCCCACATATGTCAGATGTCAGAACCCACAGATTAAAATCATGTACTCCATTTAGCGCAGTGACATCCCTGACGTGAAGGGGCGTGACTATCTTCGTAGGTGGCGACGTAGGACGTAAGTAGACCGAGTCGATGCATGTCCGTCTTCATAATACCACGTTTGTTTATTATTTTATAAATATAGAGCATTGGCAAGTAAATGGCTTTTTAATTATAACGGATGCGGTTGGTGACATTGGGAATAATAGCGCCTGAGTGTCGATAAGATAGAACATCCTGAAAACTGTACCTACCGGCAGTGCACTCCATTCAAAACGTAGTCTATTCTAGTCATATTTTAGCCAATAAGGAATGAAAGTCAGCATCAGCAGGAAAACGTTCACTGTTGCATAAAGGCTTCCCCCCTGGAACGCCACAACGATTGGCAACCTGCCGCTTTCATTCACCGGTTAACCGCGATCTTGCTGATGTCGTCGGTCCATCTGGTGGGAGGCTTACCAACACTGCGTAAGGATTGACAAGGATAAGGGTATCATTGGGTAAGGTAAGGTAAGGATGATAAAGTATCTAGGCTTGTGGTTTGTTAGTTTTACGTAATTTCGATGATGCGTTACTCATAAACTTGTTTTGTGTCCTTCCATCATTTATTTCTTAATAGCTTTTGCCAGCGACGAATTATTTGATAGGTAAACATAATACTCTGGGATAACATAGATTCATATCAGAGAATTTATAGGTTCAGATAAAGGAACACAAACTCAACTTGAATTTATAACATGTGACAAACAAGTGAAGTTGTTTGACGGACATCTAAATGACAGATTTTCTTTAAGGTCAAAGTTAGCACGTTGATTTCCACCATTTATTTTGTTATATTATCAGTCACCAGTCTAACCAGGGGATACCGTGTTACCCAGTTCTCGGGTTGTGGAGATCAAAGCAAAATTAAGCAGTCGCTCCATGTAAAACACTGGTATTCAGCTGCATCAGTTAGACTAGAGGCTAGGCTGATGATGATGTTGTTATATTAATTTAGAAATCTATGATATTGGAAGCCCTAAAAACCAGAAATACAAGTTTAAGTTTTAAAGCATTTACCAGATACGATCATACTAAAACCAGATTAGAAACTGCCCTAACTCAAGATATTCTCTTTAACCATTTCTCAATTCCAAGTTATGACTTAATTATTTTATGAAAATGTTACTACTAGATACCGCTATGACAATATTGCTTATTTTAAATAACTGTTCTTCAACCGTAGTCATTCGGAATGGTGGGCAATGAAGCATAAAACACATAAATGGAGCAGCCGGTGGAAATAGAGCCGCGGTATGTACTGGCGTAACAAAAATTGCAGCTAGCGGTGTCGAACTCACTGCCTGTGACGGAATGACCCCCAATGGTGGGGTGCAAGTGGCGAAAATAGCAGATTTAATGCCAGAGTTAGTTTTCGGAATGAAAATAGAATAGGTGTTAAGTCATACTGAAGCAATGATGACAATAAGTAGTGTAAGAGTAATTCGTTTGATAAACGAAATTCTTATTCAATTGATTTAAGTATCCAAATATCAGTGAAATCGCAAGTACCTATACTGTTATTTTTGGGTTGATTGATGTAGTACAATATACTAAACCAATCAACACAAAATGTAGACCTGCAAGAAGAGCTTCAGGACTGAAGTGGGTCTGGGCGGGCCATGTCTGGAAAATAGCTAAGCTGTGGGCCCGCTTATCGCAATATTGGAGTTCTGACACTGTAATGCGGGGTCTTGGCAGAACGAGGAAGACACGTGTGGACGCATTGGATGGCTCCCTCAGGAATTGGGGAGATGACGATGAGGCACAACATCGGGAGAAGTGGAAAGGTTGTGGGGACGCCTTTGCCCAGGAGTGGAACAGTAAAGACTAGCAAAAAAAAAAGAAACCACAATGTCGCAAAGTAAGGGAGATGTTAATAAATAGAGAAATAAATTTATGAACCTTTGGAAATTTTACACTTACAACTATAATCATAGCATTTTGGCTAATAAACCTCGAAATATATCAGCAACGGCTGCTGTCTTGGTGAATATTTTAGCTGTAGTCAATCACTACAATTGCGTGTGAATTTTAGCACGCAATTAGAGCACAATAGTGCCAAAAGGGTAAGCAGAGCTCGTTGAAACTGTTTGGAAAGAATCTTCATCCAATTTAACTCCAAACAACCGCTGCTCGCTACCACCTCACACCACAACCATTCACATTTCCTGCAACTTTGTTTGCATTACAATATTAAGGTGATATCTATAGTTTTTGCGTGTCTAGCGGTGCGCTTGCGCCGCCGGCCGATTCGGATCGACGTCTAAACTGGGCTGCGGTTACATGTAGATTGTATGAAGACCGTTGTTTCCTTAATTTGTTCCGTTGGGGAAATCGCGAGATTTATTTGTGCAACGGGATTTGGTTTGATTTTCCATTGAGTTATTGGTTTGTTGTGATTGGGTTTCATATTTGCGTGTTGGTCGGCGATAATGGTAAATTATTGTGGAGACCAGATACGGTTAGGTTTCGTTCGGAAATCGATTGCTTAAAGAGTATATTTCTAGTCCAGACTGGCATGTATTCGCTTAGATATATGTGCGTTTTAGCTTTTGCCCGTAACTTCGTCTGCGTGATTTTTTTAATGGATTCATAAAATATAGCACTCAAGACTAACGTAAATCCTGCTAGCAAAATAGTTTTGAAACTCGGACCTACAGTTCCGGATATTAGCGCGTTTAAACAAAAAAGAAACATACTGTTCAGCTTTATAATATAATAAAGAAAGTATAAATTGTACACTCTACTGGAGCTTTTCAGCTGCCCCATCGCCAGCACATTTTTGGTTCAAAATGACTTTCGTTGCAATCATTGGTTCGCCTTTTGGTATAACTATCACCACAATATCTAACCTTACCGCAGTTCTTGGAAGAGTTGTAAAATATCAGCTGTTACATTTATTTTTATCTCCATCTCATTCATACTTTCACTCCCATATCAGTCAGGAACAAGAGATTACAAGTTTTCAATCGATAAACAGGTGTTGACAATGTGCGAGGTTCCAATAAAAACTCCATAAACATGGTAATCGCTGATGGCAATCACTTCGTACATCACAAAGCACCAAACTTGGTTATCTTTCACTCATTTTATAATATCCGCGTGGGTTTTAATATTTGAGGTCTACATACATTTGCTGAAAATATGGGAGTAGTTGATTTTTATGGCCAGTTACTATAGTGGAAGGTTTTCTGGTGTCTTTAGTTTGAACCTCGGTGTTTCATCTAGCAAGCGCGTCGAAGAAAATTGTTTTTTCTGTGGAAGCGCCAGTGGTCAGGCACTATGATGAATGAGTGATCGCATTTAGCAAGTATGTATGGTTTATTGATGAATGTTTCAGCAGCATCACGATTAAACGTTCATTTGATTTCATCACCATTTCCATCGAAACCCATTTTTATATTTGAGTATCGTGTATGAGACTTAAACTCTGGGTAAGGGTAGATGGTATCTGTACAGAAAGTCATTATCTTCCTAGTCTTTCCCCAAGTATGTTGGGTCGGCTTCCAGTCTAGCTGGATGCAGTTGAATACCGGACTTTTACATGAACCGACTGCCTGGGAGACCTTCCCAACCCAAGTACTGGGCTCTACCATATACCATACCATTTTGGTAAGACTGATTGTCAGACTTTCTGGTTTCTAACTAAATACGACTGTGTGTGTGGTGTCGGACGTAAAGAATAGGCACCATCCGTGGGTGTTGTAAGACGCGACTAAGGGACTTACCAGAGAATGGGCAGCAGCGTTCTCTGTGCCTTTGTAACAACCATACTGCGATCGCCAATCCGCCTGCCAATTGTGGTAATTATGGCAAAACCCGCCCTTGGGGAGGCCTACGTTCAACAGTGGACGTCGACTGCGACGTCCACTGTTGGACGACTGTCAAAGATCTACGAATGACAGTCGAGACCAAAAGCTTTACGTGATTTTCAAAAGAGGAGACTCGTCGTTCGTTAGCCACGAGCTCTTCACATTTGTCTTTACAGAAAGTATTAAGATAGAAATCTAATTAACATCGACACGATATTGATGCAGCACACACCACACGCATGACATTTAATTTTAATGTTCGTTTTATTAATAAAATAAACTTTCATACTCACGAAACATGAACGATGACATCCAAGAGTTTAATCATTCGATAGATAAAAATCTCAATCGATGCGAAAACTCGAATTGATTGAATAAATTCGATTTTTTAATCGATTTCGATTATATATGACTTTGAGTGCCGCCCATGGGCCATATGATTTATATTCGATGCGATAAAAGCTGATATCGATAACTCTCTTTCAAGAGAAAGTGTCTGATGTAATAATTGTAAAAAAAGTAATTTAATTTTATAATGTTCTGTAATTGTTGATGTAAAAAGAAAAAGGTGTGGCAATGTTATGTAATAAAAAAATAGATATGTCTTAGGAATAAGTTAATTAGCAACAAGTGGACCGCAGCAAAGAGACACAGGTGGGGGTTCTCAGATAATACCTATCTTTAGTGTCTATGCGGGGTTTCTTCATAGACCATGGTCCACCATCTTGGACCGGGACCGCATATCCTGACACGTGCATTGCACATGTGTGAGAAACTATTGACTGCGTCAGCGAATGGTGTAGCTGTAGCCGAATACCGGGCAAAACAGACAATTATAAGTAATTTTTGTTTCTAAGCTAGCAACACTGAAGTGTAAGGGTGCCAAAGACTAAAGGGTGCTTATGAGTATAAGCACCCTTTAGTATTTGGCACCCTTTATGGTTCACGTCATGTGTCAAATGTCATTGACACTCGTCAATGACAGCTACATTTGACACATTGTCTATGCTCTTCTTGAACCCCTGGTCACACACGCTCTACATTAAACAGACTTTAATTAATAACAAGCGCACACGCATAACATACGACACTACACTCGTCGCTTGATTGCTTATTGTATTGTAATAAGACAACCATAATTTGATGGTAAGGAACGCTTTACACTATGGGAATGAATGCGTGTTATGACTACGAAATTAGCGTTTTTTTTTTGTCGATGGCCTGATTTAAAGGGACAATGAAATAATTAGAACATGATTTTTTTTATGGAAGCCGATATCTAGTCAGTCTAGTCACTTATAGAAGAGATGGTAGAGAGAGAGAGGGAAGAGGCTTTCGTTCAATAATTGTTCTTTGTTTAGTTTTGGCAATACATAGTTTAGTACATTTAATGATTATGTGTATTATATGACAGACCCAGGAGGAGATGAAAATTTCTGGCGTTTATAAAAAAACATCTGATGTTTTATTCAAAAGCGCAATACTTACAAACTGACAAAGTCATACATTTTGACTTTTTTTTTTTTAAACAGCTGTTTTTTGTTCGACTGGACATCCGTGTGGTGGCGGCCGTGAACAGGACCACTCCACCCCACCCCATTTCTACCCGTGGATGTCGTAGAAGGCGATAGAGGGATAATAACCTGAGGATAGGCAGCCTTCTGCGTGGCGTCCTTCCCTGAGTACCATAACTCCCACGGCAATCGCCAACATGCATCGGTCAAGCATGGCGATTACGGCTGAACCCCCTCTTGTGGGAGACCTGTACCCAACAATATAATTATCATGTACTTACTGAATGCATGACGTTCAAAAGTGCCTTTTAATGGTTTAATTGATATAAATGATTTGGATTTGACTTTGATCTTGATGTCCCTTAGCGCCTTAGCGGCGGGACCTTTATAGAAGCCGAAAAGCCGGGCTTGTACTAATCAGCATAACATGAGCTAATCAATAAATGAGTTACTTGCTGTTTCTTTCTTAATCGTAAAAATCTATCGGGCTTGCCCTAACCTTGACCCCTGGGTACGTCACTAGTCCCATTCATCGTAGAAGACTTGAGAATAATAATAGCCAAATGTCAAAAAAATTCAACAGGTCTCACCAATCATTGCATCATATCGTCCATTTCCTGCCTACCCACAATTTAAAAAAATAAATATCCCACATCTTTACAATCCGGCTCCCATTCAAATCAGGCCACACTATAATGACGTAGTATCCGGCACTGTAATTACTGTCCACAATGGCCCATTGTCTGTGACAGCGCGACACTTCCGGCCTGTGAGAGCATCCTGCGCGCGCGCCGCTCATCCTACTGATAACTATCAAGAGTATTGTTTTGTCGAGATGGGCGTTGTTGCAACTACTGTTGTTTTCATAGTTGTTAGTACTGTTGTTGGTGGTTTTCATAGTAAATTGGGGTCAATTAGAAGAACTGAAATGACAACTCACACAGCTGCTAGAACCATGGACTATTTGAATACTCCGTACAGGCCAGATTTAGCCCGACGCGATTTTTCTTTATTTTCCGTGATGAAAAAAAATGTTTCGTGTGCGACAATTTAACACTGCGTACGATGCCGTCAAAGCATTTCGGCGGTTATTTTTCGACCTCCTGCAATACATTTTTTAAATGTTTTGAAAGCTGGCTCACCCCAATGCATTGAGGTTGGAGGGAAATATTTGGAAAAGCACATTTTTCATATTCTAAGCATTTTAAATTTCACTAACAATTTTTGGAACAGCCCTCGTATTTCCTTGAAAGTCTAAGCAGGGTCTCTGATCACAGTGTGGTCTCAATAACAAACCCCACCCACGGATCAAATTCGAAGCATTTTACCAAGGACTAAGTGAGTCAGTTAATGGCTGACACAGTTCGGTAAGCCGATTAAAGGGGATCAGCTGAACGCCAGCTTTACCAACTAAACGATGCCGACACTCGGTATTATATTACTCAGTCATTATCCTAATGCTTCGTGGTCCCCACGTGGCCAGTGATAAGGCTTAGTTTTGGGCTTTAAATGTAAAGATATTCCAGAAGTTATAGACGGACAAAAAGAACCAAATAGGAAAGAGATATATAAAAAGTCATAGGTATCAGGAGAAAATAAAAGACCCTAAGAAAATATTGATGAATATAAGGAGTCCTCCAGAACTGAAGCACAGGATCGAGAAAGATAAAGAATGGGAGTTTTGCGCACGAGTGGGACAGAATAGGCTAATAAAAAAAAGGATGTCATGATGGCACCCGTCTGTCATACACTAGGGTGCAGGTGCGCAACCGGTCAGGGGGAACATCCTGCGTTCAATTTCATATGGTGGACATCACTGACATCGATAAAGGAAAACTTTCGTGAGGAATTCTGGACTTAAACATAAGTCTGAATTGGGCAATCCCTCTTGAGTAAGCATGGTGATCAATGCTCATGCCTTCTCTATATGAGAAGAGGCCTTTGTCCTACAGAAGGACATTAACAGACCGGTATTGTAAATAATTAATTACATAGGAACATGAGAAGTATTGGAATGAACAGCTAACTACTTACCAATGATCAGCTGCCTATGCCTAAATGAACTAGAAGCCAGCTCCAAACTATTTCGAAGGTAGCTGAGGAAGTTGGTGTTATGCGCAGTAGAATGCAGTTGTTGGACGTACAAAACTGAAATAAAGATCCCTATAGGTCAGATAACAATACGTGCACAGAACCAAAAGGTTCCCATAGCAAAATAATTCCATAAACATTAACACTGGCGCCATGACATATCTGACAAAACATTACACCCGAAGCCAACTACCCCATAATCACAGCAATTAATATCGTCTCAAGAATCAAAAGTCAACCAATAAACAAGATTGATAACAGAGATAAAAACAACTAAAGCTCATTTATTTATTTATTTTAACCTCTCTAGGACCAACATTTGTAAAAATCCGAAGATATTGTAAACTGATTGCGTTTATCTATATCGTGTGCGGTCCACTAAAAGCATGTTAATTTGAATACATTTAAAAATAGCGTTCTTTTTCATTGTCCAGGAGCTTTGCTGATAATTGGACGCAAGATAAAAGGTACTTTATGAGTCGCGGGGACACTTGCAAATGCGTTAATGTTGCGGATACGTGGGTTTTATAGGACATGTAAATAAAGCTGTAAGTATTTCTATGTCCTATGTTATATTATAAAGCTACAGTACAAGTGAAATTCTGTAAGAAATCACTTGCAAATTCGAGTCCTATCTCATTGGTTGACTGGTAGAGAATACCTAAGGCATTAAGTCCGCCTTAGTACCTTTGTGCATGAAGTATAAATAAATAAATAAATTTCCAATTTCACTATTTTAAAGCTAAGGGCTCAGCGACGCGGGCTGGCGCTAGCAAAAGTTACTTTTAAGGCACCACAGGATTGTCCGGTTAAGCAGTAACCAACCCTCAGGTTGAACTGCGAGATGCCATACAGAAAAAAAAAAAAAAAAAACAATTTCACTTGAAGTGAAAAGTATTTGGTATTCGCTAAAATAGTTACACTTATGTAAAAATAGTTCGCTTCACCTATGTTCTTACCAGTTTTCATTGAGTTACAAAATACCTAACACAGTTTTCACTGAATAGCTGAAAAGTTTTATTTGTTTAAACGTACTAATCTCTGAAATTGCTGGTCTATTTCCAAAAAAACTTTCATGTATAGAAAGCCAAACCGCCGTTATATTATGTTATCAACAAAAATTAACGACACGGTTGGCGCCACGGATAACGATTCTATGGTTGGCGCATTGGTTGAGCGATCGACTGCTGCGCTGCGTGTCGCGGGCTCGATTCCCGCACGGAACAAATATTTGTATGGCCTACAGATAGTTGTTCCGGGTCTGGCTGTTAGTCTATGTGAGTTTATATGTTTGTAAACGCACCCAAGACAAAGGAAAAATTCCTAGTGTGGGGCAACGTTTTTTTTTTTAACCTCTGAACCTTTCTCAGATATCTCCTATCAAATTAATAATCATTCAAAAGCAAAAAAGCGTGCATTTTTCTAAAAGCCATCGCAATACAATGTAATATTTATATTGTGTCTTACTAATCTAGATTTTTAAGTTCACCTATAGATACGTATGTTAATAAAATGGTTCCATTTGCAAAGATAGGCTTGTAAAAAATGTGCTGAATACATTGAGATAAAGATAACTGTTCAATTTATTACAGCAGACATCATCTACTTTGTTGCTTGGGTAAGAAGAATCTGTTCTTTTTTTCTTTACGTTTTATCTAGGTCCGTTTTGTTTATAATGGCAATTTGAATTCGTTTGTTTACATAAGGAAGACCAGTAATGTCCTTCTGACTCCTGTCATATCTTTGAGTTATAATAATCCAATCTTTATCTATACTTATTATTTACTGGCTGACCTGATAGACGATGTCCTGTTTGTTCTTTTGATTGAATTGATTTTTCAATTTTCTAAACCTTCCCTGGACTTCCACAAATCTTTCAAGACCAAAATTAGCGAAATCGGTCCAGCCGTTCTCGAGTTTTAGAGAGACTAACGAACAACGATTCATTTTTATTATTTAGATAGATATCGATATCTAATATTTTAAAGAAGTAAACTTCCGTTTTGTACCCGTGGCGTCCGGGCTAGAATAGCACCCCCCCATTTCATCTCGAGCATGTCGTAGAAGGCGACTAAGGGAAAATCCGGAAGTCGGGCTGCATCGGCTTCCGTGTACTTAACAACTTCATTGCGATCCTGCCAAGCGTGGGGGCTATGGCACTTCCTTCTATGGAGGCCTTTGTTCAACAGTGGACGTCTTTCGGCTGATGATGAAGATGAAAGTTTGAATGTTTTTTTTGTTTGTAGTAAGTTCTGGAAGTGTAGGTTCGATTTAAACATTATTTTACTGAATATCAAAACTATTACCGAGTAGGTATATATTTCATGATTTACTTGACTTTTACCAGAATTGATTATGATTAAGCTATTTTTTTATTAACTTCTTTGATGACAATACTCAAATATACATTTTCCAATAGTGACAAATTGCTAACCTATCCATCATAAAATTTAAAAGTGACTCACACTTTACTCCTTCTAAACTATTCAAAGTAATAAGTATTCACTCGGAAACAAAGATGCGCAACATAGTTTTAGCAACATGTTGGCTGTTAATGTTTATGGTAAACAAAAGAACAAATCGCAACATCTGTCATCAATCAATATTTGTAAACACTATTTCTATGAACATAATTTAGCTGTCATTTCTTAATTTGTAATACTTTGTGTATATTCTAGTATAATGGTTCTTATGCAAGGTACATCATCTTCACGTATGATTGAATAATTC
Organism: Charanyca ferruginea; assembly: GCA_947361185.1. NCBI lineage: Eukaryota > Metazoa > Arthropoda > Insecta > Lepidoptera > Noctuidae > Charanyca > Charanyca ferruginea. The sequence continues at coordinate 25,663,256 of OX376064.1, read as the reverse complement.
TTATATACTTAATATTGTAAAATATTTATTTTAAAAGAGTAAGTATAGACTTTCTTGTGTTTAAAAGGACCGGCTAGGTGGCCTCAATTCGTGGAGAACCGATTTCAATGACTCTTCTTTTGTTCGATATATTATATTATGTACTCAAGTTGGTCTCATATTTTTGTGGTTAAAATCGGTTCAAACAAACTATGTAGTTAAAAATAACTGAAAACAAAAAAATATCATCCAAGTATACAACATTGCATAATTATTTTGCTTTCCTATCATTTTTAAATGGTTTGTATGATAAGAAGTAGGCATTTAAAAGCGAAAAAAAAACCAAAATAAAATTGTCCTTAAAGTAAAATAAATATAATTTGACTTTGCTTTTGACTTTGACATCAAATGCGAAACATTATAAACTGAGAAAAAACGGATCTCACTGTGAATGTAGCCGGGTTCGTCCGACTAGTTTCGACGGCATACGGCCACCTTTGACCCTCCTACATTCACAGTGAGTTAATCCGTTTTTTAACCCCCGACGAAAAAGAGGGGTGTTATAAGTTTGACGTGTCTGTGTGTCTGTGTGTCTGTCTGTGGCACTGTAGCTCTTTAACGGGTGAACCGATTTGAATGCGGTTTTTTTTATTTGAAAGTAGATTCTCTAGCGATGGTTCTTAGACATGTTTCATCAAAATCGGTTCAGCAGTTTTAAAGTTATCAGCTCTTTTGTTTGCTGCGGTAGGGATCTTAGACGCATACCGGATGTTTACTTTGCTTTCAAACATATTATTATAGGTGACCACACTGACCACACAAAACCAAACTAAATTACATTTAAAAAATTTAAAATAAAAATTAAATTAAAAATTTTAAAAAACCCCCAACGCAAAACATAAAAGCGATTATGTAAAAAGTAAAAAAATAATACTTTTGTTGAGCCATCAAATGTTTGTTCGTTGAAATGGCGCTATAATGTCGCGGCGGGGTACCGCTAAGTTTAAAGCAATAACTAAATATCTAAAATAGCGAACTGATGGTAACTAGATTTGCAACAAGATTAACAACTAGATTAGCAACAAAAATTTGATAATATCGAAGCAAATTGGTAGGAAATGCTGGTAAATTGAGGGACTGACTTACTTAAGCGGTACCCCGCCGCGACATTATAGCGCCATTTCAACGAACAAACATTTGATGGCTCAACAAAAGTATTATTTTTTACTTTTTACATAATCGCTTTTATGTTTTGCGTTGGGGGTTTTTTTAAATTTTTAATTTAATTTTCTTAGTTTATAATATGTAACAATACTCATGTTTCGTTTAATGTTGCAAAACATTGTTGTAACTAATCTGTAAGACGCCTAAGAGATTACTTGCGTAAACGTTTGCGTCACAATTTTCGCTCCCGACTTTCCAATAATTCATTGCCTCTCATCGACTATCACTATTACATCTTCATACTTTCCTTGTATGACTCACAAATCACAATTAAACGTTTAAATAAACGCTAGTATTTACGACCATTTCTTAAAAACCATTTTGGTAGATATTTAAAAGAAAGTTCAGGCTGTGAATTTCCGGTCGAACTTCTTGGGTGATTGATTCATCATTTGTTTTTTGTAAAAGTGTATAAATACTGTGTGCCTTGCGTAGTCATGTTTTTGTTATGTTTGACAGTAAAACAGACTTTCAAAAATTCTAAAAAATAAAATTATTATCTTATAAATAATCAATCTAAAAAGTCGGATTTGACATATCGTATTTGACTATAAATCAACGATTAATTTGTGTTTTTGAATGCATTTTTTCAATATAAAGTACGAATGATACTCGTTGTCATAGTGTATGCATAGTAAGTAATTAATTAGTATTATGAATAAATAAAAGAAACGCTATATTTCACCTTTTGCCAAAAGGAGAATATCATGAAGTTACCTTTATGCTGTGGGCGTTTCTGTTATTCACTGATATATATCAAACTGCGATTATCCTTCCTTGAAATAAGATTCAGAGATTACATGCCTGGAGTTGTTCGGGAAAAACCAAAGCGTAATACTTAATAATCATCCTTAAGGAAGTCCTCTTCATTTTTCCAAATAGGTAGATGACCAAGTCAGAACTTTTCTAAAAAAAACACTTGATATTAGCCCTGAAAACCCAATTAATTTTCAATTTACTGAACAATTCGTTTTTTGTTGCTTTAAAATCAATAAATAGTTAGTCAACTGAGTTAACAAATGGCTACCTACAAGCGACGTCATAAGTATAAATTCCCGTACAAAATCTATGAGGGTCTCGCGTTTTGACAGTTTATAAAAAGTATGTTAATTGTTAGGTGGTGTCATTTACCCAATTTTACGCAAGATATTATTTCTCCTGACAACTATTACGATACACGCAATTTTCAACTCTATTACTTTAGCATTTTAGTTTATTATCAACAAATCAATGACAACTTTTAAAGCCAACGCGAAAACAAATGCCGTTCGATATCCGTATCTCCAATCTACTTACATCTCTATCAGAACAACATCTTCTTATCTAAGCAAAGCTCATCACATTAGGCGTGACAGAGATCCGTGAGCATGTGTCACAGAGTACAGTAACCCGTTTTTTACACAGCATGTGTTATGCAGATTGCCAGCGTACAGTTTACATAGTAACGTAGGCTATGTCGCTTGCCCGGAGCGCTAATGATAGTTGATGTGTGGTGCAAGGTAGAGGCGGCTGGGATTAATTTGGGAATCACGAAACACTGATTCGTTGAGGGCTGAAAAATCACGGTTATTTTTTAAGAATTAAATGTTTGAGGTCAATCTAATACAATATGCTAAATGTTTTACATTGCTATCCAACAAAACCAGTTTATTATGTACGACAAAATAAATTTAAAAATATTTTGCGTAAAATATCCAATTTCATTAGATTTTTTTCATTTCATTAGAATTTCATTATTTTATGTGCAGTTTGCACATAAAATGGTAAAGATTTACGTGTGTTTTCTTCTTGAAATGGGACTAGCCTGCCACTTTATTCCCAAAACCATTGCACCTTCTGTAAACTGTCAATAGTGGCGACCACCAGAAATGCGCCGAAACAATGAAGCTCGAAGAGTCCCAGAGAAACGATTAAACTATCTTGGATTCCGCAATGAAAATCATCAAAAAAGAATAGCAAGAAAGAAATAAAAAAAAAGAAAGAAAATAACGTCGTGAGTTGGTTTGTTTTGGTAGAAAGAACCCTATTTAGTCATTCATGGCGTGAGGTAATTATTTTCAAAAAGCTCGTGCCGACAAGATAAAAGTAAATAGTAATAAAATCTTTACTAAAATATGGTTACAATACGTTAGAAGAAAGGGTTATAAAGAGAATATAATTAGGTACATCATCAATTAGACCAGACCTGGTTTCTCCTTCCAAACGGCAGTTAGTATATAGAAGATCATTCAGGGATCTGCCCCGCCAACTCCCCAAACTTGCGTCCCAAACTAGGTGCGCCAGCGCAGGCCAAGAGACCCGCCTTTTGCCGTTTCCATGACGACGTTTTAGAGCGAATACCGACTCAAATCACTATTTATTAGCCATGTTATTTTGCAACTAAACATACGCTAGAAGCCTGCAAAGGTCTTACTCGGTTGCCATCTCCTGATTGGCAGACACATTTATTTGCTTAGAACCGGGAGAGTAAATTATATGAACTTGTTTTACTAATGCTTCTCTTCCTAGAGCTTTGGGCTTTATGCCAACTAATAGGTTCTAAGGAATGGTTGTGCGATCATTAGGGAATAAGGAAGTTCGTCGTTCATCGAGTCGAATCGTTGAAAACCGCTAAAAGCGCCCACTTTTGGCGGTAAGCAACGATTCTCTTAAATTAATCATCCATTTTTTTTTGCCATAATCGCCACGCTTGGCAGGCGGGTTGGCGATCGCAGTATGGTTGTTACAAAGGCACAGAGAACGCTGCTGCCCATTCTCTGGTAAGTCCCTTAGTCGCCTCTTACGACACCCACGGGAAGATATGGGATCTCTTAAATTATGATGAGCAAAATAATGAAGATCGACCAAGCATGGCGATTACGACTGAACCCTCCTTGGGGAGACCTAGGCCCAGCAGTGGGCGTCTTAAGGTTGACATGATGATCTGACAAAGAAATTGGCAGTTAACTGTCTGGCAATGGACAAAATACTGCGACCACCATATTATACATACACACAACATACTATTAATAAATTACCTCGAAAAACAACTTTCAAGATATGATATATTTTGACACATTTCACGAATGAAGGTGTTAATGATACCAAGATAAATAGTAGGTCAGAATCAATCTCACGGGGTTCCGATGGCACTCAAGTAGGTGACTACTGAAGCATGACCAGGGTCTAATCTGGTTCACTTTTATGACAACTAATATTATACAAGTACCTGCATATATAACACTTACACATGACGAAAAGGTTGGCGCAGTGGCTGAGCGATCGACTGCTGCGCAGCGTGTTGCGGGTTCGCCTTGTGTCTAAGTGTTGTTTAACTATATATGTATGTATTTAAAATGTATTTGTGTATATGCTATATCAGCTGTCTGACACCGTACAGGGTCCCATAGTTTGGGGTCAGATGGCCGTGTGTGAAATGTCCCCACATATTATTATTATTATTACACACCCACCTGCAACTCCTCACACACTCACCCTCACTGTACACTTACACTAACAAACTCATTTTCGCGTTTTAATATTAGTATGGATTGTGAGGGTGGGTTTGCTGTTACAAAATATCTGTGAATCATAGACCATAAGTACACATTCACAATTATAAAGTACCTAAACATTGTAAGGTCAATAACCATATAAGGGAACATCGCGATAGGCCTTTAGCGCCCGATGCGCGTACGCAAGTTATTTTAAATCACAGTTACTTTTGATCACTGCGATTTCGTCACTCGACCAGTTGGAAAACAGCGACACCAAATCGTCGGATTACGTGTAAAACTGTAAATGTCATTACAACAAGTTATTGGACGCGCAAATTACTAAGCTAGGGTTGTAACCTGCACGAAGTATAAATATAAACTCCTTACCTACATTTGGTCAACGCAAAAGTTTTTACTGAAAAATGGTTCAAAGGAGGTGGACACGTCACAAATTACCATATTTTGACAGATGAATGATAAATATACAGAGGTCAGCATATCAAGCCACAACAAACTGTCAAACTTTGATAGATTTTCAACTCTATTACAAAAGGTTAAGGTTCATATTCATTGAGAAAATTTTACACTTTGGTATGGCTTGATGTGCTGGTGTCTGTACACACGGCTACATAATATATAGAGCTATATACATTTCCAGAATAAGCAGATCTTGCATTGTATAGGATTTCCATACAATGAGAGGTCAGCCGCAGTGTATACCATGAATTTGTCTAAATTTGGTAATTTGTGACGTTATTGAAATATCTCTGTGGCCATATCTATCTTACGCCGCGATATCAAACTTCTCCGAGACATTAGCAAACTATCGTAGGGCAGCAGCCCACTAGATACTGCACCCATATCACTACCATCACCAAGTTCTCTTCCCGAACGTCAGTGACAACATTATCTTGTACCTGCTGGCACAAAACATCAACTACTTTCCTCCTTTTGACATTTGATCATTGCTATTATGATCATTAGAGACGTCCTCATCTTGTACTTGATGGCACAAAACATCAACTTCTTCTTCTTCATTTCGGGTTAGCGAAGACCCTCTGAACATGGAATCTTTATGAAATCCCGGATCTTGCGCCTGATCTCTGCCTGGTCGTGTCGGATTGCCGTCCTATCAGACTATTATACTAAGCGAGGAGAGAATGTACCTGCATTTGTGCACACAATTGTACACTCTAATATTTCCTACGTACTAGATATTGGTTTACAGGAAAAAAAAAATACTGCACAGCCCTACAAAAATAACGAGTCCAAGAAACGATCTCGATTCAATCGAATGAATGAATGAGTTCCATTTCGAAATGATCGAATCATTGAATGTTACGCAACAAATATATACGCCGATATTAAGATCCAAAATCATTTAATGTTTATCTACGGATATATTTCACTGAAACAAGATTCAGTTAGATAATATTATATTATCTATCGCTCTAAAGCTCGCTTTGCACAGATAACGTTATTATTTTTTAATCTGTGACTTTTTCCCGCGCGTGGGAGCAACACTATTACGGGCTATTGTTATGTCACTTTAGTGTCAATAATAATTATTATGGTTTCACTTTCGATTCTATTACTGCACTGCACTATAAGAAAGGCTTTATTGAATTACTATTGTGTTGTAAGTTGAAAAATTGAGATGTTACATGGAATAATAGGGTTTTGGTAAATTGATTTTAATGATTGAGTCAATTTGGTGTTGCCAGTATCTATATGAATGAGAATAATGGAGTGACTGGTATAGGTTACAAGATAAAGGAATACCCCCCGAGTTCTCCTCTAAATGACATAGGTATATATTGTAACAGGACAATCTAATTGAGGGGAGATCCACATTAGTAATATCATGGTGAACAGTCTATGCGGCTGTCTTTTTATAGACGAGTTATGGTTCTGTCATCTTCAAATATTCAAAAGTCATTGTCAGGTATCAAGTTCTTGATTTGACATTAAAGTGGATTGTCAGTTTTTAACAAGTTGCCGACATGAGGCAGTCTTAACTGTGGCATCGGAGAGACAAGTTGTAAGGTTAGTAAGATAATGTAAAATGTATTGAACTATCTATACTAATATTATAAAGCTGAAGAGTTTGTTTGTTTGTTTGTTTGGTTGAACGCGCTAATCTCAGGATCTACTGGTTCGATTTGAATAAATCTTTTTATGTTGGATAGTCCATTTATCGAGGAAGGCTATAGGCCCAGGCGAAGCCGGGTCGGGTCGCTAGTGTTGGATAATTGTAATAAAACATTGACATTGCGTTGATTTATTTGTGGTTTAATTGACTCCCTTCTGAGGTGAAGTTACAATCGTTACATACAGTATTGTAAAGGTTGTATGCATTTGGCAATTTGATCGAAACCATTATATGGCTTCGTCTAAACACTGCATTCTTTCTAAAAGCTTTTGATATTTAGAACGTTAGTCTTCCCTCTGGCATGCTCCCATACGTTACTATTATACCACGTCCCGGTAACAGTAACGGCTCGTCAAGTTGAGCTCCTAACGCAACCTACTTCCCAAGCAACGCGGGCCTTCGACTAAACAAATATTTGTTCTTACGAAATATTTCGCACAGGAAATCTAGCTTCAAGTACAATAATTATAATTTTTTATGACTGCAAGGCTTGCAGTAAACTTGCCGGGCGGGTACTAACGGATGCTCTTGCGCAACCGCGGCGTTCTAATTACCTTCGGTCACTTCCGTCGAGCGCCGTGGTGACAAAATGAGTGGGCTAGGTTAGTGATTCGAAGGATTGAGGTAAATTGTGGTACCGTTTATTTACACTCGTCTATATTTATATCGTGTCGTAGAAGGCGACAGTGGGATATTGCAGCACCGTACTTTCAGCCAAGCATGACCGAATATGGCTGAACTCCCTTGGGGTAGACCGATGCCTTGCAGTGGGCGTCTTAAGGTTGATGCCAATCCCCCAAGGGGGTTCAGCCATAATCGCCATGCATGGCCGATGCATGTTGGCGGTCGCAGTAGGTGTTATAGTACTCCGAAGGACGCTGCTGTTCATCCTCTGGTCAATATCCCTCTGTCGCCTTTTACGACATCCTCGGGGAGAAACGGGGTAGCGCTTTTGGAATGGGCAACTAGAATCAACTTTATATTTTTTTATTATGACGTTCAAAAGTGCCTTTTAATAGTCTAATTGAAATAAATGATTTGACTTTGACTTTGACTTTGCTACATTGTTACACTTGCTCTACAAAAACAGAGTCTGTTGGAACGAAGTTCCTTATCGCGCGTTGTGAAAGGGGGCTAGACGGAAAAAATTCTTACGAAAAGTTGTCACGACATTTGACATTTCGTCATTCATTTGATTTAAGAGCCATCTATTAACGTTATTGGCGCAACTGTGCTCTTCGAGATCGAATTACGAACGGCCAATAGATGGCGCAGAAATAATTAATTGGTCTTTCTATCTAAATAACTACGCATTGTACTAACATGTTAGAAAATGTTAATCTTTAAAATTACTTACTTACAATGTAAGCAGCCATAATAACTTTTCATTCCTCGCTTTTTTTTTGCCCTGGCTTAAAGCCACTTAAATTCACTTTAACGCATCACATTAATTAGTGAAGGAATTGTAATAAAATTGTAATAAAATTCCTTCACTAATTAATCGAAAGGAACTTCGTTCCATCCGGGTGTCCCTTGACACCTCTCAAGTTTTTTTTCAACTTTACTAACCCCTCAATTCCTATGTTTCTGGTCTGTGTAGAGCCCTGTGTCCTATTTCTGTTAATAATTATGTATTTTTACACCGAAGTACGTTAGTCCTGAAGACCGGAAAAAAGGGCGTGGCTGTTATGTACTTACGTTTATAACCTTTCAAACTATAAACACTAACAAAACGCCCAAAGCGTTAAGTAGCGATAAAGTTATCGTGAGTAGAAATTGTTGTTAAACTATTGTGATTAAGCCACTCCTTGTAAAAGCATGTTTAGAGAGTTTACAATTGCTTATTTCGGTCTAAGAATAATTGAAAATCTAAAAACGTAATCATGTGTTTTCAAGGGCACTCATGTGAAGGCTACCTTCACATGAGTGCCATAAAGCGCGTGGAGTGATTTTAAAACTTACACAGGGTCGTCTTTACCTGGGGGTGCAAGGGTGGCGTGATTCTAGGAGCGCAATACCATCGCCTAAGAGCCCTGCCTCATTAGGATGCCATGGCGACGTCGCCGGCTACGTATCCAAGCAGTTAAGTCGCCAAGTGAGTTGGACAAAAACAAAGACATTATATTAATGTTTTTTTTTGTTAGTAAGGGCGCAGACTGATTTTCGCACCCCGGTACCCAATACTTAAGACGCGCTTGAACTTTTGACAGAGTAGCCCGGACACAAAGAAAATATTGCTCAACAACATTTGAGGAACATTTTAAGTATGGCTGGGCTAGTCCTCAAATCTCTGAACTCAGACTCCCAAAAAGGAACCCGCATTCGATACCAAGCTAGTTCCAATGTGACTTTTGCAATTCATATGTTCTTTCTAAGCTTTCTTGGTCATCACTTACATCGAAAAAGGAAAACATCATGAGGAAACCTGGACCTATACATGCAGGGGGATCAATGCTCGTGTCTTAGAGAACAGGCCTTTGCCCTGAAGTGGGACAACATTCATCATGATCATCATCATCCTTCAGTCGTAATCGCCAGACTTAGCCGATGTATGTTGGCAATCGCAGTAGGTGTTATGGTACTCAGAAGGACGCTGCTGCCCATCCTCTGGCCAATATCCCTCTGTCGCCTTCTACGACACCCACGGGTAGAAATGGGGTGGTGCTATTCGCGGCCGGCACCACAGCGGGACAATATTATGTTGGTATTATTATTGTAACTCTCAAGCGTCTACCTAAAGATGATAGGTAGGTACCAGAATGTTAAGATATTTTGTTTTTTCACCTAATTTTAAGTGATGATGTGGCTTAAGGTGGAACACGCTTTCCTAGGATGAACCGGTTCACTTGTGCCTTGAAGATACCCAGATTATACTTATCAGGGAACAGAGAGGCGGTCAGTGAAATCCACAGTCTGGCAGTTCGCACAATAAATGTGGAATCAAAGCTTGGTTCGAGACCGTGGAACATCAACCATATAATAGTGGCGACGCTTTGCCGTATCTCTGCTCTGCTCCGTATGCTGTTCCGATGATGGAATGGAGATGGGGGAATTAAATTGTGCAATTCTTAAGCACAATTTTCGGATTACATTGCATTTTCTTCACACAACCAAGTGCCTAATTATACCACCTACTAAATATCAAGTCGAACACAAGTAAAGCACGGTATGTAGGGTAAAAGTCAATTGTTAGTCTATGATGAAATTTTTCTCTCAACAATTTTCTGTTTAGTTCTCGCGGAATGGCACAAATCAGCGTGATTACTAACGTAGGGAGAGTTGCATCATGTTATGCGCCTGCGCCGGGCCACAGTTCATGAGATATGCGATCGGCAATCGATGTAAAGATCATTTTTAGAACGTAGGATATAATTTATTATTGAAAGAATTAAAAACAAAAATTTTGTACAGACGACAGCACATCAAGCCAAACCAAACTGTCAAATATTCCTAATTGAATATGAACCTTATATTCTTTCGTAATAAAGTTGAAAATCTATCAAAGAAATTTGACAGATTTATGTAGCTTGATGTGCTGGCCTCTGTGCTTCAAATTACCCAGAAAGCTTTGTCAAAAGACTATACTTATTCAAACTATCAAGTCATTAGCTGAGTACCTTCTGTATAGTGCATTGTCGTGTCTTCCCCTACCACTTTGCCCTCCATTTCCTAATTTTCACGCCAAAAATGGTGTCGGTTTGTCTAAACAGCCCTTATTGGGCAAGCACACACGGAAGCGCAGGTGAATCGACGTGTGGGTGCGGCATGCGCGAGCGCATCGCTTGCACAACGCGGCCGCATTCCGCCGGCGGACGCTGCAGCGGGTGCACGCGTTTACGGTTTACTCCTTAGATACTTAAAACTTTGTTGATTGTGGAAGATAAAAGTTTTGTTGAGTAAGTCTCTTATGACGAAATGAGTGTTTTTGTTTCAGGATTTCTCCATTCATACCTGCATAAGTCTATGTGTCTAGAGTAACTTTATACCTACCGGCTATAATTTATTTAATTACTCCCAGAATTGAAGTACCTTAGCAAAACGTTTTGCACGACTTTCGCTCTTTACCTACCACTTCCAAATTGTTTTCAATCATTTTAAATCTTCTTATATATAAAATTCTCGTGTCACAATGTTCGTTCCCGTACTCCTCCGAAACTGCTTGACCGATTCTGATGAAATTTTGTGTACATATTGGGTAGGTCTGAGAATCGGCCAACATCTATTTTTCATCCCCCTTTTTCCCCCCCCTTTTCATCTCCGGGTAGGGTAGGTGTAGGGTAGGTGTAGGGTAGGTGTAGGGTAGGTGTAGGGTAGGTGTAGGGTAGGTGTAGGGTAGGTGTAGGGTAGGTGTAGGGTAGGTGTAAGGTAGGTGTAGGGTAGGTGTAGGGTAGGTGTAGGGTAGGTGTAGGGTAGGTGTAGGGTAGGTGTAGGGTAGGTGTAGGGTAGGTGTAGGATAGGTGTAGGGTAGGTGTAGGTAAATAGGCAGGTAAGTAGGTAGATCGGGACAGGACAACGTCTGTCGGGTCAGCTAGTAATTACATAACTCCATTAGTCCATACTATTTCTTATCTCCCATACACATGCCAAAATAAAAACGTTAACTTATCATCGCCATCTTATACAACAATGGAATGCATTAATTGCTCGATAATTACGAAAATGATTTGTATCTGATAGTATCAGCTGCCCCACAGTTGGGCGTGGGCGATAGACAACAAATAATTAAGTACTTGAGATAATTCTGTGAGACATTCGCTTCTATTTCCCCTACGGCGGAATTAAGTAGGACCTACTGTTAACTACACTATAGTATATATTTAAGTAAAAGGTCGTATAGTGGATTTAATAACTTGTTGATTGTCAGAAATACACTCCCGGACATTTATATCGGGTCACCGGGTGTTTCCATGTGAGTCCATTAAAAATATGTTACGCTGTTTTAAAGCCAACATACTGACCAATTGGCTATCGTTTTGGTGTCATCGATATTCCAAATTTGAATTTGACCTTATAGAAAGTTCTCTGACTGATTCTGAATTCGGGGAGTGTTTGTATATTTTCATCATTCATTATTTTTCAAACAAAAATAGAAAGAATAGGAATCGAGTTGGTTAATCTATATAGTAAAAAAGCTTTTTTACAAAAAAAGACAACGGCGGTTTGAAGGCGGTTGTCTTTTTAAGTAAAAAAGCTTTTTTAATTTTCGCTTTTTAGTACTTCCTGATCATCCATATCCATTAAGAAATGGGATCACAGTCAAAACAGAGATCGAAAGTACAAGGTGAGAACATTACAACATCATCCATGTATTTTTTTTTTTGCTTTCTGTCGATTTTTTCAAAAAGTACTGAATCAATTTCGATAAAATTTATATGGGACCATCCTTGGGGCATACCCTATCCATCAAAAAAAGATTTTTCAAAATCGCTTTACATTTGCCGGAGAAATCGCGTAACAAATATAAAAGAGTTCGCGATGAAACGATTTTAAAATATTTTCGCAAGAATTCCATACTTAAGTTTATTCGAAGAAGTTCTTAAATGACTTCTAGACTACCTGATGGCTACTATCTGAAGGGGTTCTATTAAACCAAAATAATTCGTCTACGTAATTATATGGTACCATGCACACACACGCAAACGCCCCCCTACACCATACAATATTTTAGTAGGCCAGTGTAGGTTTATTTGAAATCGCGTTGTCTCATAAATATTGATGCGAGCATCAACAGTACTGCCTACACCAACTTGTCCTAATTGACACGTCATGCTGCACAGGGCCGACTAGAATGCTAAATTATCGTTGTAATTGATTTATCTTCTTGCTAGGTTTTAGTGTAGGTATACATAGACCTACTACAGGAATATCAGCTTGAGATATCCTTCGGTTAATTAGGGTTCCGTGCCTCAAAAGGAAAAAACGGAACCCTTATAGGATCACTTTGTTGTTCGTCTGTCTGTCTGTCTGTCTGTCAAGACCCTTTATCTCGGGAACGCGTAGAGGTATTGAGTTGACATTAAAACCATATACTCGAGTCTACGGTCTCTTGATGCTGTAAAAAAATCAACCCTCTATGTTAACGTGAAAAAAAGATACGGCCGTTTATGTCGCAAAAAACGCATTTATAATATTAAGTAGATTAAAGTATGGATAGTAGGTATGGATAAGTATAGAAGTATGGATATGTACCTACAAATATGTACGGAACCCTCGGTGGGCGAGTCCGACTCGCACTTGTCCGGTTTTTTTCTGACATCGCCTAAGTTAATACTGCATTACACGTATAATACAATCCCGTCATGCTAAATGTAGTGGCAGATGTAATCATGTTCCGCATACCATCTTATATTAATGAAAATATAATGGGTTTAATTATGTGAGATTTTGGCCATCTACACTCGCGAACAAAAATGTTGACTCGTTCAGTAGGTTTCGATAAGGACCAAAAATATAAGATAGTGATCAAAAACTTTTCAACCGACTACAAAAAAGGAGGAGGTTATCAATTCGTCTGGGTTTTTAATTTTTTTATGTTTGCTAATTGATTTCTTGTGACTGGGTGAACCGATTTTGATGATTCTTTTTTTATTTGAAAGCTAGTGCTTCCCGTGTGGTCCCATTTTAATTTCGTCCAGTTCTGACAATGACATGAGAAAACAGTATAAGTCTTAAATTTGCATTAAGTATGTGCGCGATTTGTTACGCGATTTCTCCGGCAAACGTAAACCGATTTTGAAAATTCTTTTTTTTATGGATAGGGTATGCTTCAGGGGTGGTCCCATATAAATTTTATCGAAATTGATTCAGCACTTTTAAAAAAATCAACAAATACCCAAAAAAAATACATAGACGACGTTTTAGTTTCATCAATCTTTGTAGTAGTTAACTTTCAATCTCTTCTTAATAGATTTGGGTGAGAAGGAGGTACTAAAAAGCGGAAAATAAAAAGCTTTTTACAAAAAAGACAACCGCCTTCAAAAAGTGAAAAATAACTTTAGCACAGAACACATATTGACTTTAGTTTCGGAAGTCGGTGGCAATACAAAACAACAAACAGAACAAAGCCACTGAATTTCGAAACTAAAGTCAATGTGTGTTCTGTGCTAAAGTTATTTTTCACTTTTGTAAAAAGCTTTTTTACAATTAATGAACATAGGTCTCAAACATTTATAAAACCCCCATATTTTGACGATGTAGACACGATAGACCCGAATCTTCAAGGGCTTTAATTACTAATTTTTTAAAACTTAAACTGTGACTGTTTCGTATCAAAAGTTAATCAAGTACCTAAAGCAATTATTCTACAAATAAATCCTTTTTAATAAAGTGTGAATGAAGCCTAAGTACAGTGCATTGGCACATGCGCAAAGCATAAGCAATGTGATGCAAAATCACTAGGTATTTACTTGAACACGAAGTGATTTAATTTGTCTCACCCGTTGAATGCTAACTAACATCATAAATGTTCGTTGGACCTTTATTTCTTGAGCTAACGCCAACAGTCATAAGAAAGATGGTAAAATTATATTCGATTGCATATTATACACGTAAATCGCTTGTAATTGCTCGGTTTATCCTGCTCGCTTCCATAAAAATCAAAACGTGATTTCCTTTGAAGCGAAATTAAAAAAAAACTTACACTACCTATTATATCTAACTAACGGACGGACTCATAAATCGATAATATGGAATATACAAAATAATTAAAGGCTTTTATGCAGTTTTGCTGCCCACAATTTTAGTGTCATCACTGTTCCAAATTTAAATTCACGACCTATTAAAAAGATAGAGACTATTATTAAAAAAAAATCAGGGTGGCTGCATGGATTAATTAGTCCGGGAGTGTACTTGTTACTAGGTTTTATGTGAACACTGTAAGTAAGAGGATACTTAATCTATCTTTTATTGCACAAATATTGTACGTATGTTACCGAAACTAATCTAAGATTACTCTATGTTTTAGCTAGATATTTGGGTGGTCTGTTTCGAGTTTCAAATTAGCTCAGTCATTAGAATCTTACGGCATTTCGTCTTATTGTTTCGAGTTTGTTTAAATCACTACAACTTAGGCTCGCTTGCGCCAACCAGGGTTATCTTATTAGCTCTAAGTTAGTTGTTGACAGGGGCCAAAATGTAATGCCCATATATTTGTAATTAAACCTTGTCTCAGGAACTGGCTCCGAAAAAGTCAAAAAAATATTTTGACTTTTTTCGGCCTAGTCGATGGTAAATGTCTTTTTTTTTTGGTTCTTAATTTATGGTCTTTTCAATATCACAATAAATCGTGCTGCGCCGACCTCAAGTAACATGGAATAAGGGCAGAAGTTCAGCTTATGAAACAAAAGGCAGATAGACCGCGCGGAACAGAGAGTGAAGCCACCAAAGCAAATACAAATTCAAAAGCGAATACCTACAATCTCGTGATTGTATTCGCTTTTGAATTTTATTTGTATTAGTATTTGTTTTTTTTAACGATGCAGCGTTTCGTGCTAGTACGTCAGAAGCGCGATTGTAGGTATTCGCTTCTGAATTTGTATTTGCTTTGGTAGCTTCACTCTTAGTGTTCCGCGCGGTCTTTATTATGCCTTTTCTTCCATAAACTGAGGGTTGATGACATGACATGTAGTAATTGCAATATTGCAAATAGTCGGGTCACCCGTTCCGTTCGTGAAAATAGTTGTATGGCCTCGCGTATAATCCAATAGACAGTATGGCTTCGGAGTGACGCGTTCAACGATTTAGTAATGTATTCGCGATATTGTTTCAAGCAGAAATTAATAGATAAACAGAAATTGGTGAACTGGGGGGATGAGGAAATGATAGATTATTTATACTAAAAAACTATTACAGAATTTGTTCGCTTCTTTTTAACCGACTTCAAAAAGAAGGAGGCTCTATGTGCAACTGTATGTATTTTTTGTAGTTAGTACCTATGTATGTCTCTCATTTGGCGTGGGCCGATTTTTAAAATTCTTTCTATGCCGATTTTTTTATGGATTGGGTTTTTATGATGGTCCCATAATGAGTTTTATTTTCTTTGCGGATTGAAAATGTAGTTGAATCAAAAGTCACTTTATGTATCGAACCCACAGCCTCATGCACGAGACGCCACAGCCTTAACCACTAGGCTACCACATGGCATTTCCATAAGCCATTCATTTCTGTTAATGAAAGAAGAAATATAATAAAGTCGTGTGTAGCCTGAATGTAGACGATGTAGTATATAGCTCACGGCGACTAGAAACTTATGAATAATAATGTTCTGGTGATTGCATAGAATTTCTAGTTACAACCATAATATGGTTACAACACAGTTTAGTTCCCCTCGTAAACTGTGCATGCTATAGAATATATAGCCTTCTGAGTACAGTAACACCTACTGCGATCGCCAACATGCGTTGGCCAAGCATGGCGATTACGGCTAAACCCGCCTTGGGGAGGCCCATGCCCAGCAGTGGGCGTCTAAGGGTTGACATGATGATGATGATGATGGTGACTCTAAGAATAACGTTGGTGAGTAATTCTTGCAACGTTGGTGCGTTTACAGACTATAATGAACGAATGGCCACATACTCAAACGCTACTCAATTTTAAGATAGATAAGTCTCGTGCTGTCTCTATCATTTTATGTCGAAGTGACTGTGACAGTAAGAGTCTTAACGGCATTTTACAATTTGTCATCATCATCAAAGCTGATTAGATTCCATGCACCTTCTAGATATCCCAGGAACAAGATAACACCCCTATGCCCCCCACTTCGTAAGTCTGTGCTTGGCGCGAATTCCCCGATACCTAGATTGTGCAAAATCATTAATGGCCGCAGTGACATAGTAGATATACACCGCGATAGTATAAATAATTTCCTACGAGCTTTTTTTAAATAACCCAATAGAAACTTAAATTAATTTAATTCGTGCTTTTAATGTATCCAGTTTATTTTTTTAATTTCATTTGAATTTCTTATCTATTTATAATAATTTTAATTGTATTCTTAATTCAATCAGTCATTTTCATGCCATTTTTTTTATCTCCATTATATACCTATACAGTATTGAATGATTTAAATTGATAATTTTCTTTATTATTATTTTTGGTTGTTTATTTCTTTTTGTATGTATAATAACATCTTATTTTTAAAAAAGGTACGGCAAATATGTTACTTTATGCCGTTTTTTATTGTGCATGTGGTGTTAACCTTTAATTAATTGTTGCACTTGTAAATGTTACCATAGTCATTAAGTTAGAAATGTTTATGTGTAAACAATTGTTGGTTAACCTAAAAAATAAATAAATAAATAAATCATCGTTTGAGTATTTGGCCATGACATACACAAACAGCCTGACTCGGAAAAACTACCCGTAGACTCAAATATTTGTTCAGTGCGGGAATCGAACCCGCGATACGCAGCGGAGCAGCCAATCGCTCAACCTCAACGCCTATGTGTAGTCAAACATTTTCATCATTTATCATTTTCTACTCAAGCAATGTTAGTGGTCACTTTTTGCTAACATGCATACTAACACGAATTATTATTTACGATAGTAAATACTTAGTCTGGCCATAAATACTGTTACAATTAAAAATAAGAAACATATTACATTTGAATTTGGAATCTGTCATTTTCATAAGATTGTTTATTGCGTTTTCTAATTTTGGCGCCAATACATCGTACAATATTTTGCGACATTAAAATGGAGTGGGGTGAGAGAGAGAACCGAATCGCTGTTATTGCATTACACAAAGTTGGTATGGAGCCAAATGCAATTTTTAAAACTCTCCATACGATTGGTATTAGTCAAATGTTTGTGTACCGGGCTATTAATAGGTACAATGAGACCTCCTCTGTTTGTGACAGAAAAAGATCTGACCGTCCACGTAGTGTTCGTACGAAAAAGGTGGTCAAAGCAGTAAGGGAAAGAATTCGAAGAAATCCTGTCCGAAAGCAAAACATTTTATCTCGGGAGATGAAGATAGCACCCAGGACCATGTCGCGTATTTTAAAAGATGACTTAGGACTTGCAGCCTATAAGAGACGCACTGGTAATTTTTTTAACTGATAATTTAAAAAACGAATAGGGTGGTAAAATCGATACAACTACTGAAGCGGTACGCAAAGGGAGGTCACAGAAAATTTTTGTTTACGGATGAGAAAGCTTTACAATTGAGCAACATGACCGTATTTATGCTCAAAGCTCTAAGGAAGCTTCCCAATTAGTCAACAGAGTGCAACGTGGGCATTATCCGACTTCAGTGATGGTTTGGTGGGGTGTTAGCTATGAAGAAGTGACTGACCCACATTTTTCTCAAAAAGGTATCAAAACATCGGCACAAGTGTATCAAGATACCATTCTTGAGAAGGTAGTTAAGCCCCTTAACAACACCATGTTCAATAACCAAGTAT
The DNA here is from genome assembly GCA_947361185.1 of Charanyca ferruginea. Taxonomy (NCBI): domain Eukaryota; kingdom Metazoa; phylum Arthropoda; class Insecta; order Lepidoptera; family Noctuidae; genus Charanyca; species Charanyca ferruginea. Next base: position 25,645,023 of record OX376064.1, on the reverse strand, counting down.
GGTCCTTCCAACAAGACTCGGCGCCGGGTCATAATGCTCGGTCCACGCAGTCTTGGTTGGAAGTGAACGTTTCGGACTTCATCAGAGCTGAAGACTGACCGTCGTCTAGTCCCGATCTTAATTCGTTGGATTATGATTTGTGGTCAGTTTTAGAGGGCGTACTCTCTAAAACTGACCACTTGCTTGCTCTAAACACCATGATAATTTGGAGCCCCTAAAACAATCCATACGATTGGCAGTGAAGAATTTTCCCATGGAAAGAGTGCGTGCTTGTATTGATTACTGGCCTCAACGCTTAAAGGACTGTATTGCAGCTAATGGAGACACTTCGAATAAGCTTTTTATATTTTATATTGTTTTATATTTATGTATTAAACTAACACACTGAAAAATTAACAAATATTATTAGCATAAAAAATTTTTTTTTCTTCGTGACAGTATTTATGGCAACACTAGGTACATAAACAAATAGGTATCAAATAGTCCTCGATACCAGCCCACTATCTGTTCAACATACCTCGCTGTTTGCTATTCTGTGCCGCGTTTCTCATTAACTCTCACATTACTACGACGAGATTGCAAATTCATTGATGACGAACGTTCAATGCTGTCTGCCTGTGGGCGAATCGAAGGCTGGTGGGGATTTGACGGACTTGTTACTTATGAAGTAATGTTTCTATGATCGAGTCATACAAATCCATACTAATATTATAAAAACAAAAGAAGGTAAACTTTGTAATATGTCCGTTACGATTTCACAAAGTAACGGCTGAACCGATTTTGTACCAAGTTTGAACCCTGGTTTCCCGCCCTGGAACTCCGAGAGTACTTGAAGTGTCCCAACATCCAGGCTGCTACTGCAAAATTAGTTACAAAAATTCCTTATGGAAAATTCCGAAAAACTTAAATAGCACAATCGTAAAAATGTGCAAATCTAACAAAATATTTAAATACCAATATACTTCCCACAAATGCGGTCTTATTCAAAAGATCAGTAAGTAAAGTGATAAATCTGTGCAACAACAATCCAGTTATCGACAATATCATCATCATCATCTGCCTAGCGTTTTCCCAACTATATTGGGGTCGCCTTCCAGTCTTAGCGGATGCAGTTGAATACCAGTGTTTTACATGGAGCGACTGCCTATCGGACCTCCACAACCCAGTTACTGAGTTACACTATAGCCCTTGGTAAGACTGGTTGTCAGACTATCTGGCTTGACGACCGCCAAAGATCTACAAATGACAATATCAATAAATTCAATTTTTCAAAAAACCGATCCTTGTTCTTGCTTCCTTAATTTTGTCGCTAGCACTTTGCCAATATCTAATTTTAATTTATACAATCGTTTATTATCTACGATCGTTTCTTCTACACATAAGCTAAGCTCAAACACTTCTAAAAGATAAATCTACTCAGCACACATTGACACATGATATTAATTTGAACTGATGTCTCATATCCATCAAGTTGAAGAAGCCATTTATCGCCCATTCGGACTTGTATCAGGGTCTAATGGTCAAGATAACAAGTCTGCCAGTGTTTAACGGCATCGGTACACGATCGCTGATGATAAGGTATTGGTATTCGACCAGGTAATAGGTAACCAGCTTGCTAACTAGGCGTTTGAATAAAAAGTGGCATGTTAAGTCCTTGTAGTTGAACGTTCCTGAAATTTTTTCATTGCGAGGGATTTTTTAAATTTGGAATTAGTGTCTACGTGACAAAAGCACAAAGTACGTAAGGCGCGTACCCTCTATATTTCGTGACAAACGTGTCGAAAAGAATTCTAGCGGGAATTTTGAATTGAAATGTCTTATTCTTGTTGCCACGTGATTGATTAGACAACAAAACTGACAAGTATCGAAATATTTTTAACCGGGAATTTTGAATTAGGAATGTCTTCTTTTTATTGCCATGTGAATGGATGCAAAAGTGATAGGTGTCGAAAACAATTCTAGCGGAAATTTTGAATTAAGAATGTCTTATTATGCTGCCACGTAAAAAAAAATCCTTCCTGATCAGAAGGTCAAGAATGTCTTATTATGCTGCCACGTAAAAAAAAATCCTTCCTGATCAGAAGGTCTAGGTAGCTAAACGTCCAACAGTGCGAAACGTCTAATGAGCAGTAAGTCTAATTAGCAAAATGCCCATGTAGCAAAACGTCCAACTAGCAGATGGTCTTTATAACAGAACGTCTATTTAGCAAATCGTCAAATTCTCAAAATGTTTGGATACTCAGGCACAAAATTCAACACACATATTATAATCATTAATAAAAAAGAAACATATACAGACTCTTTGGTAAATAATTTTTTAGGTCGGAAAGTTGACCTCAGTTTATTAAAACATGGATTTTATGCAACATAAACAAACTATTAGTGTGAGTTAAATGAAATAAATGTAAAGTTTTACAATGTTGTAAGTTATTCACCATAGCCTTAGTAGTTGTTTGCCTGCTACCATCATAGTAACCGGGTTTCCCATAACTAAATTAACTTTTCCAATTTGCATGAAAACATGAAGTAACTGTAAGTAGGTAATGTCAACCAACGTTATTCTTTAGAGCTATAATTACCATAACACCAGTAAATACAGACAAAACGTTATTTCTATAGGTCCAATAGTCCAGCTAACTTGGACCGATCAAAGAATTTGGCCAAATTCAACAAAGCGAGAGTATTTTTTTTTCTTTTACCATCATGGTGGCATACAGGCACGCGGTCCACCTGATTGTAAGCCTGTAACACCAGGAGCACATCAAACATGGGTTGCCGAGCCTTGAAAAACCAAATCACCCCACCACTCATGAAAACCCCGTACTGCAATTTAGAATCCCGCTTTTAGAGTTACCTCTGACCATTACTACTTACGTTAGCAATAAGAATAAAACCCACACCCATCCCCAATATATACCCATTTGTTTTTGTTTTAGGCTTTAAACAACAATAATATAGTTTTTCTTTTCTTTCTGTTACTTGGAAAAGTACTATAATGGAACTTGTTTGACAGCTTAATGTCAGAAACAATATTTCCAGTAATAAAAGCCATTCGCATTTTAATCGCACGCAATTATAACAACAGTAACTATCCCAGTTCTAGGCATTATAATAATAAAACAGTTGTAAATCCCAGTAATTGTCATAGAATCCATTACAATATCCTATGCCATGCCAGCCAATCAATTACTGACCACTTCACACAAGTAACTGAACAAATAAACGCTAGTTACTTCCAACACTTAAACACCATTAATTTTCCTACTTTCCCGACATGGGACGTTAACGACTTCCTTCTATTTTAGTTTGTGAGCTGCATTGCAAATCTTCGGTCCATTCACATGATAACGAGGCGAGAGGTGCGCAGGCGCGGAGGTGAGAAGAATCAACGAATACATTATGCGTCACATTGACGTGCGCCAGCCTGTTGGCCCCTTTACCTCGAACTAACTGAAATATCTAACCAGCAAGACGAACTGATTCTGTTGTTCTACATCCAGGTTACTTTATAGACCAGACACTAACGCGCATTCCACTACGATTGGCTGATAAACATCGCAACCGTTCCGCAAGATATTGGTGCCGATTCCCTTGTTCACAAACTATAAATTAAAAATTAAAAAAAACCCCTAACACAAAACATATTTGCGATTATGTTAAAAAGTAAAAAATAATACTTTTTTTTGAGCCATCAAATGTTTGTTCGTTGAAATGGCGCTATAATGTCGCGGCGGGGTACCGCTTAAGTAAGTCAGTCCCTTAATTTCATTCACTGTTTATTAATTTACCAGCATATCCGACCAATTTGCTTCGAAATTATCAAATTTTGTTGTTAATCTAGTTGTTAATCTTGTTGCAAATCTAGTTACCATCAGTTCGCTATTTTAGCTATTTAGTTATTGCTTTAAACTTAGCGGTACCCCGCCGCGACATTATAGCGCCATTTCAACGAACAAACATTTGATGGCTCAACAAAAGTATTATTTTTTACTTTTTACATAATCGCAAATATGTTTTGCGTTGGGGGTTTTTTTTAATTTTTAATTTAATTTTGATTTTTAATTTTTTAAATGTAATTTAGTTTGGTTTTGTATATAATCTTGCATAGTTTTATAGCAAACATGGGTGTTTCAATGGGTGGTCAGTGTGGTCACCTATAATAATATGTTTGAAAGCAAAGTAAACATCCGGTATGCGTCTAAGATCCCTACCGCAGCAAACAAAAGAGCTGATAACTTTAAAACTGCTGAACCGATTTTGATGAAACATGTCTAAGAACCATCACTAGAGAATCTACTTTCAAATAAAAAAAACCGCATTCAAATCGGTTCACCCGTTAAAGAGCTACAGTGCCACAGACAGACACACAGACACACAGACACGTCAAACTTATAACACCCCTCTTTTTCGTCGGGGGTTAAAAATAAGACAATTGGCATCTCTTACTGCCAGGCAGCTGAAGAAAAGGACGGCGACAAATAAGAACTAAGTTAGAGATGTCAAATTAGTTTTTTCTTGAACTTCGCCGCGTTTTTAATCAATAAGTTCTGACATGACCACTATAATTGTATGAACATTTTAGAGCAACTTAAATTGACAGCTCTTATTCTCTGTCTCTTTCTTGTTTTAATGGAGGGAAAGAGATTTAAATAGCTTTAAATAAGTTAAGCCCGTGCGCAACAGAATTGGCACCATTGTCAACGTCAAACGCAACAATTAAGGGTGAATAACCCAAGACTTGGCTTACGAATTCTAAAGTCAGGATTTTAGACCATACAAGGTAAGTTGTTTTATTTCAAGCTGGAAACGGAGAAAGCCTTTCTAGTCTTCTTGTATTCATTGTTCCTGGCTGGTTTACAATTTTACATTACGCGTCAAGTTTTTTGTCTCGCTCCCACAGCACGGCCCCCGCCTATATACGGCACGTATTAAAATTCATGTACTCACTTGAAATTGCAACGACGCCAATTATTATGAATATTTATGAGTGCAGAAGAAAAATGTGAAAGATTTGATACTGATAAAGCGAGGTGCGGATGAAACCGAGTCTCGTGCCGGCCCGGCTCGACTCCGGTTACCGGTTTGGCGATGTTTGTTTTTATAAAACGCTAATATTATAAATGGATGAATTTATTATTGACAAAAAACGAGACAACGTTCGGTGTGTATGTCAGCATAATTATTGGTATTTTTATTGCTTTGTAACAGTTTACTTATGTGTAATTAATACAATTTTATCTTAGCGCCTTGGTAGCAAAGAGCGGAACAATTCCTTCGATTTGTATTAAATCGTGAACATACCTAAAACAAGTTTCTCGCCCGACAAAAAGCTTAAGAAAAACAAATGCAGTGCAACATAATTTCCCTCACGAAACGTAACCAAATTAGGGTTGTTATCTATTGGAGGACGACTCGCCACTATTTCTAGTAACGAGTCAATTACTGGTCGCGTTACCCTACTCGGTTTCAATACAGCCCTATAAGGCGCTGGTCGGCTCTGAATTTGTTCAACCGATAGATTAGTCTGCGCAAGAACCGAGATATTTGTGGTTAGTCGATATAAAAGTACAAGGAAACGATTACAACTGCCTTTTTAGTCGATTCGCGGTAAAAAATCGAAAGCGACGGTGTCGATAACAAGGTGTTGCCATATTTGATTGATGAAAGTTATTTTTGCTGCTCCCGGATGGTTCTCAGGTTGTTGGATTGCTATGGTCGTTATATCAAAGTTGGGTGTGAACATACACCCTGTCCATTGGGAGTTTTTTGACAGCTGCCTTAGAAAGTAACTATTCCCTAAAAGTTAACTTTAAAAAATACGTTAGAAATAAATATATAAACTGCCTTACGTTAATGGCTTATCTTATTTATGACTTCTTACAGACATAATAAAGTATGCGTAACAGTTTTTACAAAAAACATAAAGATTGTTATGCGCATGAAATTTAGTAACACTCTATCGTACTTATTGATGGTCGCTTCAAATAAATAAATCGAAAATAATAATTTTATATTTATGTGATTCCAAAAACCTATAAGTATATTTTGAAAAAATCCAAGGGATTTAAAACATCGAAAATTAAACAACCAAATTAATATTTTAAAGTTAATTTTACATCGTTATTACAAATAAATCAATAAATTATTCTTCGTCTTCCGACATGGAACTTACGTCTAATGACAAGTCTTCGCCTAAATTTATCACGATTGTTTCTTGCTTGCTTCAGAAAATCGATAATCGAGACAATATACAAATTAAAGTGTAAATAATCAAAACGTTACGTAGCTGCAATGACTAGTTGTCAAAACCACCAGCTGTCAAAAAACGGTTGAGTCAGTGGACAGAGAGTAATAGAGATATCGTTTCTCTGTATTTGTACTTACGTGCTCGTCCAACGAATACGTCAGCTCTCCATCGTCATACAGGACGAACCATCTTCGCTGCCATCTCTGTAACAAACAAAAACCTTCATTAGTAGGAGGAAGACATTATGGTTGGAACGAAAAAGGTTCTAATGCAATAATAACCGCGACTGCCGCCATGTATTTAATTTAAAAAAAAATGTGCAGTGCTGCCAGTCTTTTGCCCAGTTGTCCCATTGACAGCGATGCGGACGAGTTTTATAATGCCCTATGAGCTTCCCTACTACTCTTTTGTTTTTAAATTGCATTTACTATTATTGATAAGTTTTCTAAATATTTAATTATGGATTTAAGATGTAAAATAAAAAATATTTACAAAAAAGTTGTATTCTTTTTTTGCAACTGGCAGTACTGACGTTCCAAACATGAATTTTTAAGCCGCTTCTTATCCGAGGAGGCTCGTTAACACCTTTGCAATCAAGATAGAACACATAATTTACAGAACTAACAAACAATTCAATCCTCGATGATAAACTGAGATTATCGTATCTGCTTGTACCTAAACAATTAATGCTAGCCCAATTAACCTATTAGCTGTTAACTGATGTTTGTTACAACGTAGGTACCCCTGACTCAGATATCTTGAGCTTCGGTGTCTGATTGCGTGAGTCAGTGGGATAGGGCTGTCACTCAGCCGTGACGGTGTTAGGTTCAGGGTTGTGGCATTGGGGTAGTGTTCTATGATTGACATTCATGTGTGAAGATATTACCGTGGGAGTGTCAAGTTTTGTGGTGGATTCTAAACTACTTCATAGTGCCACAAGCTTACCTACTAAGGAAATGGTGGTGGACATTAGTTCCAAAAGAAAAAAACAGTTTGTGATACACTGGTACCTACGAGTACATAATTTGAAAATAAAGGTATCCATGCAGTGTACGGCTTTTATTCCTCGATAATTAAATACTTAATTAGCACATTGCCCGCGAATTCGTCCGCGGGAATTTTCTAACGGATTCCAAAATGTTTAATGATAAAATAAGCCTTTAGCATTCAGGGATAATAAAGCTTACTATTGGTGAAAGAATTTTTAAATCGGATAAGTATTTTTTGTATTTCTCAATTACTACTTTAGACAAGTACCAGTCTTCCAGTTTGCAAACGAAAGAAGCGATGATACCATAATGACACAAATCTTGTTCAAACTGAACTGAGCTTTTCAATTCGTGTAGTACTTAATGTTCACTAGAATGTCAAACTATATCTGCGTGCGATCAACATAATTAGGGCCTTAGCTCTCTGCCACACCTCAGGAACATGAACGATGGAAAGATATCACACCATTCAGCCTACGTGACACTTGGCACGATTTGTGTAAACCCGATAATTGGGTGATTTACCCTGTAAGTGGTGTTGCCATTTGTAAATTATTAATGAATATTCTACTTTTTAAGCCAACAATTTCTTTGGAAAAAGATTAACTATTCTAAAGACACAGAAGCTAAAATCCAATACTGCAAGTAATCATATAAGTAACTAGCAACCCGACCCGGCTTCGCATGGGCCTATAGCCTTCCTCGATAAATGGACTATCCAACACAAAAATATTTTTTCAATTCGAACCAGTATATCCTGAGATTAGCGCGTTCAACCAAACAAACAAACAAACTCTTCAGCTGTATAATATTAGTATAGAAATAGATTATAAAAATATCCACATGTGCAAACTAGACGTGATGATATATGTTAATGGTTCTCAAAGTTAACTCGACTACGACCCATAATTACCGACTCGTAATTTTCGTCATTTTCTAACCTGTCATGAATGAACTATGAGTGTGAAGTAAGGCCTGTTCAAATAAGAATGTAAAACACAGAAAAGAGTGCTATTTGTTTCCTATTTTTTGTTATTGCCATGTAATTTTTAGGGTCCACCTATTAACTCTACGCATAGTTTATGGAGTACTGATATACGTAGCCAATTGCAATATACGGTGTACCTATTGAAATCAACAAAATAGTAGAAAGACGGAATTATGCAATGCACTCGACAAATAATGAACGTGCAATCCGAATGCCGTGAGAAAGACAAACAGTTTAATTGTTGGCAATTAAGTCGAACACGGTAAGTAATTGGTATTAGATATGTGCTCGTTTTGCAACCATTTGCTAACTTGAAGATGTTGGTAATACTGCTTTTTCTGATGCTATAACCAGTTTACTTATGAAAATAGAAATGATTTCAAAAAGCCAAGACCTAGAACGTTAGCAAATACAGATGTTCGTATACCTCTAGTTAAATTGGAGATTGTTCCTAAAATAATTGATAAACCTGAAACAACTTACAAAGATGATGAATCATAGGGAAATGGTAACTTATTTAATTCATTCGATAATATAAAAGTACAGAAAATTCTAATTATGTTTATGGAATACGTAGTATCGAACCTAATCATCACTAATATTAAAGAGGTAAGTGTTGAACCTACTTCATAACGTGAGAACGGATTTCAATTAAACATGTATTGTTATGTAACTGCTACCTTTACCTTATAACAACTGAGGGTTTGGAACTTCGGATGTGGGAGGTAATTTTCAAAACTACTTATCCGATTTCAAATATTCCTTCTCTCATCGAAGCTACACTATAGTAGACTGTCATAAGATATAATTAGACGAAGTCACGGGCAGAAGATAGCATTAGTATAAATAGGAACTCCAATTTAGATATCAATAACAATACAAACAAAATGAATGAACATATCTATCATTCTAAGCTCAAGAACAGAGGAACAACTTAATTTGTAAACCAAATGGAAGTTCCAAGTAGTGGGTTCAACAATAACTTTACGGCCCTACATGCTGTAGGCGGTTAATAAACAAATCACAAACACTACGCTCATTACCACAGATGCAGCATTGAAATAACTGACACTAGTACATTGCATATTGTACATTGCGGCTCTTATTACAATTGTAGGTCGAGAGCTGCCTGTTGGCTGCGCAATCTAACAAATCATACATTAATTACAGAAATTGTTAGCTTATGATTGAATAATTTGTAATCTTTGTTTAGATTTGTTGTAATAGGACTATCTATGACTATATAAAATAGTTGTTGAATGTGTAGGCAAATAGGTTTTGACGTGACAATTTTATTTATGGCTTTAGAAAACTCTTCAAGAGGCATTCATCTTGGCGTCCTGCTTTATTTGTGTAGTAGAATCAACTGGATGAATTAGCCTGCATGCTGTATTGTATTCACGTTTATCATAGCTTAAGTGACGTAGTGGAGGAGTAGGGACACTTTGTGCACTGTAGTTATTGGGCCTTCGTCTGGAGACTATTCTTCGGCAACAATTGTTCTCCTTTCTCCTTCTCTAACTATGCCAAAAGAGATTTCATCTGCATTCTCTCTATCTTTCACAAACAAATGACTTTCCTCTTAATCAGTACGACAATTACTTGTTATTTACTTCCCTGTACCACGTGCAACTACCCGCACGATCCTACTGACCTCAAATAGTCTCCTTACTATCAGTTATGAATCAGAAACGCTCATTACTAACGATACGTTGGTTTCTGCAAGTGTGACTGGAAAGTGGGATACAATATACATAGGGCTTGTTGAGAAAATACAGTTGTCGGAGAATAAGTAGGATTTGAGTTTCATTGTCTATATTAACGGTAATTTTATCTGCATCATTGATCTCGCGGTTGCAAGCGCGGCTGTTGAGTGTTAGGGTCTTGGGTTTGATTCCGAAGTCGGGTAAAGTGATATTAGGTGTTTTCATTAAGAATTTCTCAGTAACAGCTCGAGGTTTAGAAGTTGGTGGTGTGCAAATAAATATATATTTTCTTTCTTTATAGATGCTAAATAGTAGAATTTAAGGATGCTACGGAAATTCAATTGGTGTGGGCTTGTTTCTAGGCTTAGTTAGGATAGGCGTAGTTTATTTATATCATAATTGTTTAACACATATCCTTCATCATCGTCATCAACCGGAAGACATCCACTGTTGGATAAAGGACCCCCCCTAAGGGTAAGGGGTGAACATATATCCTTAATTGGGGAATACAAACTTAAAATATTTTATAATTCTCAGAATTACTCTCTTTGCTCTTTTTCATAACCTAACCACATTGCTATTACACTTCAAATACTAGAATTCTAGATCATTACAACATTATCTCGAATATCTCGTGTTACAAATACCTCGACCTATTCAGGAGGACCTACCTGCAACTAGGATTTAACCTCAAATTTACATTGCAATCAGTTATGGATCAGAGACGCTCATTATTCGCAATAGTACTAACTACTTACCTGCGCATGCGACTATGCGGCAAGTGTCATTGGAAAGCGGTCGCGCTGAGGGATAAATAGGACTCGTTACAATGACCGCAGTGAACTAGGATTGTGTGGAGTTGGTATGGTTGATAGATTTTTTTTTGTGTAAAACTATGGACTAACTATATTATCTTTTTTATTTTTTTTAATGGTTCAACTTTTTTGTGTTATAGATTAAATAGTTATGTTTTGAGACGTCTTCTATTTATCATCTGGCTTCACACCTATATAGGTCTGAAACCAGGCAGAAGCCAGAAGGGATAAGGGAGGAGACATGGATGAAGGGATAGGGAGACATTTCGGTTTTAAGACATTTGTTTCTCAAAAAATAAAGAACATTACATATTGAGAAATGTATAGAAAATATGTACCTACTTAATGAAAGTAGATTTTCTGTGACCACATACTTACACATTTATACACATTTACATTAAAAAAAAAACAAAAAAGCAACTGTATTTTATATAAAAGACAGGAAGTATATAAAATACTTATTTGTTTTTTTTTGCCAATATCAGAATTCATAGTAACCAGCCTGTATTTTCAAAATCGGTTTTCAGTTCAACTAAGTATTATTTTACCGTATTTGTACAAGCTATGCGGCCCTACCTCTTGCTCCAACCTCAACGTACACAGGGGACAATCGTCAACAATCGCGGTCTACCCTACGGGGAAAGTCGGTCGACCAGCTAATGGCACTGGGCTGGGCTGATACAAGACGATAAGATAGGCATTATCTACCGCTGCCGTGTGCTTGAGGTGTTAACATTACCGGACAACAATTGGGGCGGTGACCTTACGGTACGGTAGTGTTTTGTTAAAGAAGTGACACAGGTAATTTATCGTCTAAAAATCTGGAAAAAGTACTTCCGAATTTGAATTTTGTTAAAAAAAAAAACGGAAAAGTAATGACATAATATACAGAAAGTGATAAAATCAACATCTTTGTGAGCCAACTTTGCAAAGAAAACGCGGCAATTACACTTGCAAAGAAACAGTCATAAATCGTATCGATCGAGAATTTAGATCAACAGCTGTCATCATTAATTTATTTACAATAGCAACCCCGAGAATGCCTTTCTATCAAATGCGTTCAGTTCAAACTGAATGTTTGGAACGCACGCACGGATATCAGCCAATCGGATCATTTCGCGCCGCCGCGGCAAAGTGCGATCAGAACATGTGATTACGCTATCAAAATCCTTCTAATGAAGCATTCAACATTACTGGCTGCACATAATAATAAGTCATTTCCGCCGGTTGCTTTGATATTTTTTTAGTGGCAACATCGTTCAATTAGCGGCAGTGATTTGGTATATTTTGTGCACATACTTAATCTTATTGGGCATCTGAAAGGATGAACTTTGTTATTCATTGACGACACGGTTGGCGCAGTGGCTGAGCGATCGACTGCTGCGCAACGTGTTGCGGGTTCGATTCCCGCCCAGGGTAAACATTTGTGTGATGAGCACTTGTGTTTGCCTTGTGTCTGGGTGTTATTTATCTATATATCTATGTATTTACAATAAAAAATGTATTTGTGTATGTATATCAGCTGTCTGACACCCATAGTACAGGGTCTCCCTAGTTTAGGGTCAGATGGCCGTGTGTAAAAATGTCCCCACATATTATTATTATATTTTTTATTCTATTAAATACCGAAAGGATTGCTCTTTCAATAAGATGATGCTTTTAATCAAATTTTGATACCTCATGATTGATTGCATTATCACTATTACGGTAACTTAATTCTTAAATGTGAATGCACCAAGAAAGTTTTTAATTAAACAAAATAATAATTATGTTTTTGTAGCAGTAATAAATTACTGATCTAGTCCGGAAATGCATTGTAAAACTACACATAAAAGTGTTCATAATATTAATTGAATGCTGTCTGGCCTAGCTCCAGATAGCTTTTAATTAATATTATATCTATGAATGTCTCAGTGAGCTTTAGAGCTGTACGCATTTGCAGAAATTATGGCAACATTATTCAACCTGTCAAACGATTGGCGCGAAAAACAAAGGCAAAGAAACTTTGATACGGCCTTTGTTTGCAAAAACCTTGCCTATCAACGTAAGAGCAAAATGCAAATTCAAAGTGAAAGTGTATCTGCTATGTTCTTGTGCGTATTAAAATAATTATCTTGCTATTACAAAGAGGTTGCTTGCTTGGGAGCGTCAGCAAGAAATATCCACATGCGATCACCTCAAATTATCCATTGTGAACAAGATTTTCACACTGGCAATCGTTTACAATCGAACGTTTTTCTTGATTAATTAATTGTTGTAAAAGTGAAACTTTTATATTTGAAAATACATGATGTCTACATGCAAGATACCGGTGTAAGCTACACTTTAATGAGAGAAAAAGTAATTGCCAGTAGACTTGGAAGTTAAGTTTACATTAAATTCTAATCGAGACAAAAGCATGCTGTTTTACGTGAAGGATAAGGAATATTGCTTCTAATACAAACAACACAATGTAAACATGTTCAGTTGTTCATTACTTATTGACTAAACAAATATAATATCCTAAATATATTTAACAAACCCTTGTTGTTTGTGTATGTGAGGTTATATTGAACGATGTTGCCATCAGTGCAGAAGCATCAGTGGCGCAACGTTTTTGACAAAGAAAAGAAGATTGAATATTTTTAAGATTCTCTCGAAGATAATATTTGAACAATGTACGACAATTTATTTTGCTGCCCGTCCGACACACTTCGCGGGGTGCCGAATGACCTACTGATTTTCCGAATCGATTCATTGTAACCATTGCCTAAAACATTGAAACATGTGCTTAAACTTACGTAACAATTTACGTGATATATCGGCATAATAACTAACTCGATCGGTGTCCATTGACATCGATAAGAAAATCGAATAACGCGACAGTAAATCGATTGTTTTGTTACTAAACTCATGTTTTATTTATTCGATGTGGTTTTAAACGGTACATTCACAACACTGTCTATAATAATTTCGCAATGGGCATTGTCACGTCTTGTCCCTATTAGGGAATTTCAGGTGCGCAAACTTTATATGATACTAGACATAGCCAATAGTCATGTTAGAAGATATTTCTTCAAACTAAAAGCTGCATCGACACTTATTTGGAAATACCAAAGCGCTTACTGTCCCTATCTTCTGTTTATTACGCCATAAGCATTATTACCATTACTGTTTTCTTTAGTACGCTTTTACTGCCTCCTAGAAGAGATAATTCCCCTGATACGCCATGTTTATGCCTCCCATATCGGAAAGGAAATTATATCAATAAAACGCTAGAAATGACCAAAGATTAAAATATATAATATCTTCATTTGTAGGTGTGACTTGCAAACTTGACCTTTGGATGTGAACGTCTTGAGTTCATATTGAGTTGCATAATTCGGTCTTAATCACAGGCAAATTACAGACTTAATAGTTTCAAGGATATACCGCCCAGAGTTTAACACGCCATGACCTATGGCCGGTTAAGAAAAAAATTACCGCCCATTAATAAAATATTATTTTCATTCGCGATTTTTTTTAAACAATACCTCGATTATCAATGTTTTATTATAATAAATATCAGGTGTTCAAGAGCAGCGGGGCGTCCTAATGTGTGATTGTAATCGAATAGAATTGACCATTATTTATTATGTAATCGTTCACACGAGTAGACAGGCGATAATTTATTCGACTAAGAGTGAATCGATTATCGAGTGACTCGATGGATCGATGTTGTATTGCACGTCGATTTGTCAAAGTGGTTGTATCGGGAGTGCGTATTGATTGTATTATACGTACGTGCTTGTTTGTAGACATAGAGAATAGAACGAATTGTCTTCTTTTTTCATTCCCTAATGTGACATAAACATTTCAGTTGTCAGAGACTTTGCTGTTCTAAAATCGAATAATTTGTATGCGATTCGATCTCCTATCGGAAAATCTCTAAATTCCTATCAAATATTTTTCAAATCCATTTCTTTTCACCCTTATTCTCATTATCTGCAATAACACCACTACACTCTGTCCACTGGTTTAATCGTTTTTTGACAGCTGCAACTAGTGAACAATATTTATGTTTTTTGTAAAAACTGATACGCATACCTGTATTATAATATCTGTAAGAGGTCATAAATAAGATAATCTAACAAGATTAGGCAGTTTATATATTTATTTTATAACACATTTTAAAGTTAACTTAAGGTAATCGGGAATAATTACATTATAAGGCAGCTGTCAAAAAACCAATAACCCAATGGATAGGGTATAAGTGAAAAGAAAATAAAAATAATATAAAAAATACATAGTTGTTTTATTACGAATAAACTATCAGTTTTATCGTAATAAAACAACTATGTATGACACGGATGAAGAGCACATCCATCAGAATTAATTACTGTTATGATAGTGATGTCTTATCTTGAAGCTGATGACTAGTGTTTCGTATGTAACGAATTGTTCTCGATTGTTCACATCGATCATTGTTCTAATCGATTTTTATGTCAACCGATGTATCGACAATGTAAGCTCATGTGCGTGTGAGTCGCTAACTAGATTGTTACATTGTAAGGGGCGGTCTTATTTTTTGTTTTGTACTATGGAATCTTGGTTTGCAACATTGACATTTAAGACACGATAATCGTTGGCTGGCCATTTTTATTTACGCATATTTTGTTTTCTTATAAAGTGTTATAATATTTTCTTGGTCGTATTTTCGGTCGCGACGGCTAATTTCAATGGAGACTAGGTTTTTTCGGAATGGCATCTCGAGGGTCAACCTATGAGGTTGTCGGCTGCTTAACCGGATTTTCCTCTGTGGTACCTTAAAAGTAAATTTAAGGCCTCCAGCCAGGGCAAAAGCTTAAGTATTAACTAAGCGACTTCACGCTTTGGGCAGCCCCTGTGGAGTACGGGCCTCGGCTTAGGGCATCGCTTGGGAAAGGGCAGTAAAGGGACATGCTAAATCGGATCTCATGGAGAATAGGGGTAAGTACGCAAAAGATACTATAGTGCACCAGTGTGTGCGCAAACCCAAGTACTACTCCTTGCACTCTCATAGTCCAATGCAATTCGACAAGACTGGGGAGAGATTAGGCCCAAGGCCAAAGGCTTTACGTACTTTCTGAGGCACGGGAGTCATCACCACCAACTTCCAAACTCTAGGCTGCTACTGAGAATTTCTTAACCCAAATAAGACTGTGCCATGACCAACAAGCCAGTTAGTCTGGGCACACAATATAAAGATTACAGAAGGACCGCTCCCGCCATCTTCAAAAATAATTACCTAAACTTGCCAGACTCACCAGGGCTGCTACTGTATTGACTCTGTAGGTTTTAATTGTGACAATGTAGGTTTCAATACATTAGCATTTAAGGTAGGTAGGTAGGTTTTTAAGGCATTTTGACAACACGTGACAGTCGAGACTGAAGTCTGCTTGAAACTGCTTGAGAATGCCTATAAACGTAATGTCAATGTGTGCGTGCGAGTGGTCTCTCTGTTTGGGCGCGCCGCAGCCTCAAGTAGTTTGTGGTCTGGGGTATACAGTCTACTGGGTCAGTAAAGATATGACGAAAAAATAATTATTTGGAGTATTTTTTGAGCCCGCCACACTATTCCCAATCCACTGCAACTTCTGAAAGCCAGAATCTACACTGGCGCCCATTAGAAAACCGTCGAGGCATTAAAGCTCGGCGAGTCCCGGAGAACCATTACAACTGTCTTGGATCGCGCAACGAAATTAATTAGAAGAGAACAGCGGAGGAGTGAGACAAACATATTTTCCACTTCCCTCCAAATCAAGCAGGAGACAGAACAGAACTAGGCACAAAGGGACTTTTAAAACTGGGAGAACCCCAGTTGAGAAGCATTATTTGGAGTAGCCATAACGGTAATTTCGCAGAAATAATAGCTTGTATTCAAAAGAATCAGTCCTATTTTGTTTATATTACAAAGGCTTCAGAACATCCACGTTTTATCTAACTGGATAATCCATAGTGTATTGATTACGTATAAAAGTGTGTTAACGAACTCTATTCATTAAGTTTTTTTTTGACGACCATAGGCACTTATATAATAAATGCGATGGTGTGTTTGTTTGTTACGAATTCACGACTAAACTACTGAACTGATTTTGATGAAATTTGGCACATACTAAGCTTAAAATCCCAGAAAGGAAAAATACTTTTTAATCCGCGACTTCGTCTCTATCCGTGATGACCAACATTCACGCGGGCGAAATCACGGGAAAAAGCTAGTACAATATAAATATACTCTACAAACGTAGGTAACAGTATCATCCTAATTTATCATTTCTAAATATAATATTAAATCAATTTAAACAGTATTCTTGTTCACATTAATTTATCTAAAATGTTAACGTCGCTGTCATACGCTATAGTACGACCGAATGATCTTGATGCGTTATAATTAGCAGAAATAAAACTCGCAAGCCGGATTTTTTGTAACACATGTTTCTGTTGCGAGAAATTATTGTAATTACATGCTCGTTTCTTTATGTAACTTCGTTTTGGTTCTGTCGGTTCGTGTTTAGGAAGTATAGATGACAGATAGTTGCCTAATTAGATGACCATTTAGTTTTATACAGAAGATTTACAAAATCAAATTACCATTATATTTATTTGTATATGGTAAGTAGAATATTTTTGCCCCATTGTCTTTAAACCAGCGAAGGGTCTAGTGTGGACAATATGTGGCGTCTTAGCAGAGGCATATGTCCATCAAACAGCGATAGACTGAGATGATTGATTGGTAGGTAGATAAAGAGATCTTTACGCTTGCCAATGAGCGTAGATCTAATTTATTCAACAAATTATGCCTCTAGGGGTTTCTTAAATGGCAGCGACTAGAGTTTGACAAAGTACTTAACAGCAAGTTCTATCTTGTTAAGTTCTAGCTAACTTATGTATTTTATTATGTGGCCATAGTTACTACTTATAACATCGGCTACCTGCCAGTAAAAGTCCCGCACAAATTGGTCGATCAAATCAAAATTGGTCTAGCCATTTCAGAGATTAGTCGGAACAAAAAGACAGACAGACAAAAATTTTAAATTTGACATTACAAACAGACACTTCAATTGTACTTATTTGTATAGATGTTTAGATTTTTTGAAATATTCTGGTAAGTACAGCTTATGTTGAAACAGACTCTTTAAATAGAGCTCTTAAAAACAAGAAAATAACATCAAAGCTATTGAAGACAGTTTTCTTCATCGCTATAATTGGTCCAGATGAGCAATAAAATCAAGAAACGATATTAAACGTCTAAATGAATTAAATAACTATTAGCGTAGGCTATGTAGCGCGCCATTTTGACGTCAGTCTATACAGGGTGTTAAGATAAATGTAAAACATTTTTAATGGCGGCCCAAAAAAATGGCGGGCTTTTTTATGACCACCCAACTATAGGAATTGTTTGAAGTACTTACATGATAGGCAAATGAAGAGGTTTTTTTGAGCTATTATAGCTTCAGGCATTGACAGATTAGTAGATAATCATGCCGTCTACTTGTGCTCGAGGCTTTTAATCACTAGAGCACCGACGTTTGGCCTCTGGTTATGGTAATATTTAAAATGACTTCAAAGAGTCCGCAGTACAGTAATGCTATCTACTTTAGTGTAAATAGTTCTTCTAGAGCAAGCACAAACTTTCCTCTGACAAACTTTTTCATCATCATCTGCCTGTCCCGACTATATTGAGGTCGGATTCCAGTCTTACCGGATGTCAAAGTCAAAGTCAAAGCATTTATTTCAATTAAACCATTTACAGGCACTTTTGAATTGTCAAAGAGTCAGTTAGTTAGAAAAATGAAGCTATTTGCTCGTTCCAAAACGTAGGGTAGGTCTCTACGGAGAAGAACGAGCAAGAAACTCCACGGACACTGTTTTAAATCAAGTTTTTACAAAATACTGATTACATTGATTGCAGATTGCAGCTGAATACCAGTGTTTTACATGGAGTGACTGTCTATCTGACCTCGGCAACCCAGTTACTGGGTAACACGATACCTCTGGGTAAGACTGGTTGTCAGGCTTTCTGGCTCCTGACTAACATAACGACTGTCAGTGCAATATTTTTTGGTAGATTTCACTGTCCTTGATTTTAATTAGAATCAAAAATCCCGTAAATACATATTTAAAATCAGCCTGTACATGGAATTTTGATGGGTGTCCAAATTATAAGTATGGTCACCATGTTGCCTTCAATGTGCGATATTAAACTGTTACTAAACGATTTCGGGAATCTTAAATAATTGCACGTATTCATTTCTGTTAAATTTATTTTAGGTTGTATACTGTTGAGAATTTGGTCGATTTTCGTGTGTGAGATTTTATAAGGAAAGGTACACACGTGTGTGGCATAAAAATAAATGATACAAAATGGCTGCTTTAATACAGTTTATATTGTTCAACGTTTTGGGAACAGCGTTCTTTATAGCTCGTTTCGCGGGAAATTAAATGTACGCATTAAAATCAGACATAGTTGCATTTATGATTAAAATCTCCTTATATAAAATCGTTAAAAAGAATGATATAGGAGGGTCTGAAAATAGATATTTTATATATATATATAACTAGTTTCTGCTCGCGACTCCGTCTCAAAAACTACAGAATTAATCCAAATAAACCACGGGAACGAAAAAAGGGATGAAAAATTGTGGAAGACTAGATATCTCTATTACTTGGTTTCCGGGGCACGGAGGGGTGTTCTAGAATGGTTGATCACCCAAACCCAACCACAGATCGACCGCGGCAAGCGTAGCTTAACCATGACGATTTATATAGGCTTTTATTTTCACTTAATACATGGGACTTATAAATACTTTGAAAATGGTGGCTGGTGCCTGGGTGGCTTACACAAAAAACACAAATAATCATAAAGTACTGTACTTTTTTAAAATCAAATACTGTCACAACTTCGCAGTTAATTCATCATACGATGTCGTTGCCCTCAGAAAAATTCGGAC
Source organism: Charanyca ferruginea (assembly GCA_947361185.1). Taxonomy (NCBI): domain Eukaryota; kingdom Metazoa; phylum Arthropoda; class Insecta; order Lepidoptera; family Noctuidae; genus Charanyca; species Charanyca ferruginea. Next base: position 25,625,330 of record OX376064.1, on the reverse strand, counting down.
ATACCATAGACAGCATAGTTCATCGTTCACGAAGTCGGCTTTCGACACTCGTGTAATTACTCGCGGGTTTTTTTTAATTACGACACACTCTGTAAACGCACCACACACGATATTTTAAAAAGCTTTGAGTTTGACAGCTTACTGTAATTTGTATTTTAGTGAGTAAAGTTAAGGTTGGAAATGGTTTGTGTTTGTTTTTAGTGATGTAGATGTTATCGAATGTTTCTATTGCATGTGTAGCCGTCTGTTTATCTGTTCGTTGATCGTCACTGTCACTTGGCTAAGAATACAAATGTCGTAGAAATAATGAGTTCAAAGTTGCTAGGAGGATTTAAGTGGTAACTTTATTTGTAAGCTTATATCTATACTACTTAATATTATAAAGCTGAATACTAATATTATAAAGCTGAAGAGTTTGTACGTTTGTTTGCATGTTTGTTTGGTTGAATGCGTTAATCTCAAGATCTACTGGTTCGAATTGAAAAATTCATTTTGTGTTGGATAGTCCATTTATCGTGGAAGGCTATAGGCCCATGCGAAGCCGGGTCAGGTCTAGTTAATTTTAGTAATGAAAATATTGCATGATTTAAAAAATATCAGTTAACATTAATGACTAGCTTTTACCAACGACTGCTTAAAAGCTAAGTATATCATAAAGTCATAGCTTATACATTGAGTTGTAGTACATTATAAATATTATAACTCAATGAGCATATTGTAACTTATATAGGACACTCGATATAGGACTTGATATAGGACACTCGGCAATATTGTAACTTTTAATCAGATAGTAAGAATTTTTGTTTTGTATAATATCATCCCATGCCGATTTTGGCTACGGTGACAGTTTCTGCTCTAAAAGTTACGTGCGTGTGCTCAAATGTGGCTTATGTATCCTATTTTAGCACTGAATGTACGTGCACAGGTAACACGTTTTGTAATTGGACCAGAACCAGAGATTACCAGAAATACTATAAGTTAACTCTTTCTGGTAATATCTGGTTGTGGTCTAAAGTTTCTTTCCCAAAAAATTGAAGAAGACGACCCCAAAAAATTTAAAAAGCAACTCATAAAAGTACCCACAGAAAATATCCCACAGTACTTCAATCAGCCATTAATTCCACCTCCATAAAAAAATATCGCATTTGGAAATCCAGTAACAAAACATAAAAAAAATAATGACACTTATGACCACAGCTAGACCAAAACCAACGCGGATACAAAGGCGGCGATTCGCCACAGCTAATTCTAAAACATAGGTCTTTGTGAATTTACAAAATCAGTTTCATAACGATTGTGGTACCTTGTATATTTCGTTGGCTTGTGATAATTCGATTCGATGTTTCCACAAATTTGGATGAAGTGTTTTTTCCGTTGAGTCCATTTTCAATTAAAACTTTTTCAAGTACGAAGTGTTAAAATATACCTGGTATTTAAATGGAAGCTCTATAAAGTCTGGAACAGATTTTCTGTCATTCGTAAATTTTGACAGCCGTTATGGGTAGTCAGAAGCCAGAAAGTCTGACAACCAGTCTTACCAAGGGGTATCGTGTTACCCAGTAACTGGGTTGTGGAGGTTAGACAGGCAGACGCTTAATGTAAAACTGGTATTCAGCTGAATCTGGTTAGACTGGAATCCGACCCCAAAATAGTTGGGTAAAGGCTAGGTAGATGACGAGATACAGTGTAAAGTAAAGCTGTCAACCCTGTCACCAAACAAGGCGCGTTCCATAAAAGGAGCGAGGTACACGTTTTCATCATTTTGTTGGCATTGTAGTTACGCAACCAGCAAATGTCATTGCAGACGACTGGAACCAACGCACGTGTGCTCAAATGATTGATTGCCGAATGAGTTGAGAGAACTTGTAACTTATCCATTTTTGACACGCTTTTATTAGCTTTACCTGTTAGTAACTAACTTACTAGATAATCAACAAAAATATTAAAAGCATCGAATGTCAAAAATAACTTACTAATTCACTACCCGCCTTTCTGTTCCCTAGTAAGTATAATCTGGGTATCTTCAAGGCAGGAGTGAACCGGTTCATCCTAGGCAAGCGTGTTCCACCTTAAGGATGCTCTCTCGAAAAAAGCTTGAAAGAAGCATGCAGATGAAGCAACTTTTGGTCGGCATTTACAGAGAAATTACATCTGAAAATTGTTAGTAATCTACATGATATGATAAGTAATTTGGTGTAGCCACAATTTTTCTATCGGTATCACATAATAAGAAAAAAAAAAATTCAAATCATCTCCAAATCATTGAGATGAAACCATTTTACTCCTTAATTTCTTATCAATAGAGTATAAAAAAAAATCTACTGCTTTGCAATACAAAGGAAAATGATTTGGTTTTGTTACTTTTTACAAATAAGTATTATTTATATTACAATAAATTTAAAATGCGTTCAATTAAAGACTGCGTCTACATCACCCCCGCACTCGTCCACAAATTCAGTACGGGCCAAATGCTCAAGGTTATTGGCTTGTATAGAAACCTTAAGCTGCATCATCAGTTAACATCAGGTGAGCTGCGGTCAAACGCAAGCCTGTTAGAACATAAAAAACAACTTTTGTTTTGAGTAAAACAGCCAAGCTTTTATTTTTTTTTCCGTTTCGTGCATATCCTCTGGTAGCCCTTATTTATAGGTCTACCAAAATCTCATGGCATAAAAAAATAATAAAGAATTGTGATTTTCATATGGCAATGTCAATTGTCACCAGTCAAATCAAATTACGAGATCTGTCAACCGCTGCAGAAAAAATTAACAGTATCAAGATCGTTTAATCCAATTTCCCCAGTATTGCACACAACAAATTTTGTTTCCCCTTTTGCCATGAGATTATGGTAGACCTCTAGTAGTAGTTCTTTTTACCCGACTGCGCCAGAAGGAGGGTTATGTTTTTCGGGTGTATGTATTTTTAACTATTTACACATTGACACCATGCCTGTGTTCCGCGAAAGGTGGAAGGTAACGACAACTTGTCGGTTAGAACTTTAATTCAAATTAAGTCAGGTAATTTTCGTTAAACATACAATCAACTATCAATAGTCTATCGTCTATTCATTGTTCACTAACTTTGAATTTAGGCCGAAAAATATCTCTTGAAAAATCCCATTAACAGTTTTCCCAACCTGAGCATCGAACCAAGGTACTATTAACACATTCGAGTGTCAAAACGGAGCTGTCAATTGTTTTAGGCTTGAGTAACGCTAAAATGTATGTTTCTCTCGAAGCAAGGACAAATCTATTTGGTGTCAATGGGCTTTTGTGATGGAAAAGGTCAAACAACTGACCTTGGAAGGTACAGGACCGTGTTACATTGTGCCTATGGAGTTTTTGGCAAAGGTCACCCGAGTTAATGACCTCTAGGCCATGCTTAGAAACACTATTTGTCTCAACTATCTTCACTGACAGCTTGGCATTTCCACATTTTTTATTTCTTATTTAATTATGTATAATGTAGGTTTGGGACTTATATTTTAAGTGGCACCATCTTTACATATTATAAACTAGCGACTCAGCCCGGCTTTGCATGGGCCTATAGCCTTCCTCGATAAATGGACTATTCAACACAAAAATATTTTTTCAATTGGAATCAGTAGATCCTGAGATAAGCGCGTTCAACCAATCAAACAAACAAAGAAACTCTTCAGCTTTATACTATTAGTGTAGATTAAAGTTCAGTTTGTGTTTGTTCAAGCTATTCTCCAGAACTACTGGTCCGATTATGTATATTTTTTATGCTAACAAAAAAAAATTGCATAAGAATACTTTCTTTTTTGCAAGTAGCAGCTTAGTATTAGGGTGTACAGTAATAAAAAATATGACGCGGAAGCAAGCGACATCGCGGCAGGCCCAAGCGGAGATGGCGGGATGATCTGGACCCCGAAGGAGAAAGACAGGTTCCAAATAGCCCTTAATAGAGAGAGAGAGTTGGAATGAGAGTGAAGAGGCCTTTGCCCTGCAGTGGGAAATATGCCATTACAGAATTACAGTCATTTGCCAGAGAACTAAAGGACGACATTGTGCGTAGAATCAGCACGATGGCGTGGAAGTGGGCCGGCAACGTCTGCAGACGACAGACGGTACATGGAGCAGACAAGTTTTAGAGTGGAGAGACCGTGTTTGGGCTTGGGCAAGCGTAGTGTGGGACGCCCTGCGGCACGATGGATCGACGATTTGGAAAAAGTAGCAGGAAGCGAATGGATGCGGGATGCACAACACAGGGTACGTTGGCGATCTCTAGGGGAGGCCTACGTTCAACAGTAGACGGCGATAGGCTGATATGATACATGGATCAAGATCCTAAATCACGTTACAACTCTGTTATCGTAAATCACGAACCAGAAACGGTAACCCACGATTTGGTAACACTTAGACCTTTCTAATTAGACCATAATATTTCATAATAAGTTCTATCATTAGTACTAATAATACTGACACGGTTTTAGCGAACTATTTGTCTGTGTTGAGTACTAATTACGTCGAATTACAAATAAGTATTAGGGGCAAGTGCTGTTCCTATGGACGCTTGTACCTGTGGACACAATCGGTTCCGACGAAACTAGTAACCCTAAAATTCTAATTTGAACGCGTCCGTAAAGTTTCGTCTATGGTTGATAGTTTTGACGTGTCGCCATGCTTGTTTTTTGTCAGGTTGTCTAGATGTCAACTTCGAAAGTTTTTTGCACCAAAAAGTAAGTTTTTTTACTTAATTTAAGTGAGTTTTACAGTCATAATACTTACAATATCGGTTTGATCGTGTTTGAAGTATGATCTGTGTTGGTTATTGCTTAGTTAATGCTTTGTTCCCGGTCAGTAAGTCTATCTTAACCTGAAAGTTAGTTCTGTTTTGTTTTTTTATGTCTATGTTTGTACCTGTGGACAACAATAGGAGTGTACCTGTGGACTGTCCACAGGTACAAAAGTGGCATAATGTTTACTTACAGAATCTGATCAGCCGTTATGTTTAACTTTTTCAGTGCCTCGTAGTAAAACTGGTTTAAAAAGAACAGGAATATGCCCCGATACACTCACAGCAGCCGTAAAGGAAGCAAAAAGTGGCAATTCGTTAAGAAAAGTAGCTGAAAAGTATAAAGTACCAAATTCACATACATTTTTAAGTATTTGAAGTTACACGAAAGCAGTGATTTGAGAAATAGCATTCAACTATTGAAGAATGATTTAAGAAAGATGAAAGAAAAAGAAAGAAGAAACAGAAAATAAGAAATTTAGAGAAGAAAGAAGGAAGGAAGCAATTGATTGAAGAAATTTGAAATTGAAACGCCAGACAAAAATGAAATTTTAGATGAATCATTAAAAAAAGCTAAAAAGAAGAAAATCGCAACCCAGAAAACAAACAAGAAAAAATACGCAAAAGCTGCTCTAAAAACAATTGCGAAATAAAGATTGTGAAAGAATTGTGGTAACATCTCTTTCACAATCTAGTTCCTCCGAAGTTGACGCTAGCTGCACTGAAAGTCATCCAACTCCTCTGCTGGCTTGTAATCTTTCTGAACCTGGTCCTTCCAATTCATTTTCGAATGAAAACTCTTGAGAAATCTTGCGAAAAAAAGATTAACATAATTCAGCAAGATAAGTTATCGTTTGTTAGTTCTATCAGGTGTAAAACTTAATCCAAAGACAAAAACCAAATGCTGAAATGTAGTTTTTGCAAGCATAGCTATCATATTCGTTGTGTACACAGGGAAAACTTTGAATCTGATGATGAGGTTGAAGGTTTAGTTTGCGTGGCCTGCTTCGTATTAGACAATGATGACGATAGCAATTAATCTACTCAAAACTTGTATGAAGAGTGTCGTAATGCATACAAATAAGTTATTTCTATCTCTTGAAAAAAGTTAACGTTTGTTTGAAGTTTTTTAGAAGTCTAGAATTGTTTTTTTTTGTTTTTATTGCCTAATTAATGTGAACCGTCCCTAGGTACAACACCGTCCACAGGTACAATTTGACTGTACATAGGTACAATCGTCGGTTAAACCTGTGGACAAATATGTTGTTTTAATGAAAGTTGATTATTTTCGTAAGTAATACGTAATATTGAGACTATAATTTTAGTTTAAGTAAGGCTGATTATCCCCATGTGATACATGTGATACGTTAAAAATAAAGAAAACTTAACTAATTCAGAAATAAAAAATGTTTTATTCCAAATTCTGGAAAGTGTCCACATGTTCCGCACTTGCCCCTACTAATAGCTAGTTCTCTGTTTTACTTTACTTTTTTTATAGTCTTTTAACAATAATTATATGCAGAAAAAAAAACATTATATTTTTCAAACTATTTCACATCTTAAGACATTTGACGACAACCGTGTATAGGTCGTTTGTCAAAACTTGCACGCATAACAATCGTGGTGCGCTTGCGCAAGCTGCCAAAACTAACAGACATGGCCGACCCTTGCAACACGTGATTGATTAAAAAGTTTACTCCTATTGTTTCTGGTACAAAGGCCGCCTTTAATTATGGGAATTATTGCTGTGGCTGTAAAAACAAATGTCAGATGTAGGTGGGCTGTAGTATTGTGAATGAACGTTATATATAATTGTAAATAACATTTAACACGATTGATTAAAGGTTAGAGAACTGTATGTGTCAAAGTTGACAGGTTACATGTCTTTATTTATGGTCATATAATTTTTATGTAGCCGCTTGATGCAAGAGTAACGATAGGCAGAAAGATTACTTAATTCCATCCGGGTAGGATACCTGCCTGTTATTGTACAGACAGCGTCATCAATTGGTAACCCCCACGCATTAAAATTTCTTCGGAAAAGGGGGTAAGCAGTTGATGACGCTGTCTGTACCACTGCAGGGCAAAGGCTTCTTCTCAAACACAGAAGACACAATCATTGATCACCACTCTTGCTCAAGTCGGAGTGGTGATTTTCAGACTTATAAAATTGCAGGTTTCCTTACGAAATTTTACTTCATCGATGACAATGATGTTCAAGATAAACTTAGAAAGTAGGTATCAAATATAAACAGAACAAGGAATCAGTGTAAAGAACAAATAACGAGAAAGACGCGAGATGACAGAAATGAAATATTCAACATTTATGAAGAAACGTAATGGGCAAAACGCAAATCATACACAACGAACGAATGAAAATGTCACTACATCTATTTTGAGGGGCGATATACATTTTAATTAATTACGTCAAACTATTTATTCTTAAAATAGACTCAAAATTAACATCAGCATTCAAAATTCAAAATCATTAACATAATTACTTCAAAAAATGGCACAAATTTTGGCATAAGTTGGTCAACTGAACCCAACTTAAACCATCCAAAACATTACAAGAGTTTCTGCCAACCCTAACACACAGGCCTTTTGTCAAACAGAGGCAGATGACCCGAGACCTGCCAGTAATGACAGCACAAAACTAAATCACCATACACAATGAACTGCGCAAAAAACTAAACAATAACAGTTGCTAGTGACAACGAACTCTTGCGCACAGACATGGGCCAAATTAGACGATTGATAATTAGCGAAACAATTGAATAGTCGAATCGATTTGGGCGTTAAATAAAGGTGAATGGAGTATTGTTCGGAGATTTCTGGAATTAGTGAATAGTGTTTTTTAGGGCATCGTTTAATTCATGATTAACGGTGGTATTCTTTAAAATTTAATTTGCATTTAGAGGCTTAGATAAACGCCCTTTTACCCTACGTTTATTTTTCTGGCAAAATTAATGGATTAGGTTATATAGTTAAAATAACTGCATTTAAGCGATATTTTTAATATAAATTGCTAACAGTTTACATGGCAATGATGACATTGAAATAACTTATAGGATAACAGCGATATTTCTCTAATGTTTGAATGAATGAAGTATTTAGTTAGAATGTTACGATTGAGAACGTATTGTACAGTTTGAACCCTGCATTACCTGACCCGTCTTAGAAAGAAAAAAGCGATCAAGTAATGAAGGGCATTGACTGTACAAAACTGGATCTAATCATGGTATGTTTTGGAAAAATATAAGATTATGTAGCAATAACATAAAGCTTTATAAAACTGTGGGCGCAGTTTCAAGTTCCACTTTTGGTTAGAACACCTCTAATTTGACTACTACTTGTTTGAAGTTTGGTTACAGTAATTAAACTTAAAACAACAAAGAGGAATGTACACCGTAAAATCTTTGTGTATCACAGTGGGCGGAAAATAACATGACAGACCACTTCAAAAGCTGTTGCGAACGTTATGTCGCTTAAAATCAATTTGCTTTTCTAGCGACACCCTGCTTCAAGGCAAATAAGACACGCCACAGATCAAAGGAGACCCAACATGTGGTTATTTGATCTCAGCACTCGCTACAATTCAAATATTTCCATAACAGAACCGTTTAATTAACCTGAGGTTTCCAAGAACGGTGTTAAAAGAAAAAACAAGACGGAATAATGCGAAAACTCGTCGGAAGATGAATTCAAATTGAGGTTCGATTGGAAGTGCGAAGGACTCCATCATTTCGGTAGCCGAAACAAGAAAAAAGATGTTATTAACGGCCCATCCAAATTTTTTATCCATCAAAGATGGAAGGGAGAAAAAAGTTTTTATGGGCGCATCGCTGCGCATGCGCACGTGTCCCGTTTTTGCTGCGGTTTCGCTTGCGGAATTACTAAATGATACCGGTCAGCTACTACTTTATAGTAAAACGTTTCACGTTGTGCTCTTTTTGAGTTCCGCGAAACCTCAGCCGCAAATAAAAAAGCATTTCTCATCATATTAGACACAGTATCACTCAAAATCTTCTCCACTCATCAGCCGATGCTCACACGGGCACCTCAGGGGTCACTCCGCAAGTTTTTGCAGTTATTTATTAACAAACAAAAATGTTCTCATTACCATACATATATTTCAACGTCCACGACTGCCAAATATTTCACTTGACGTCGTGAGTGATTGCTCTCATCAAGTTTGGAGGCATCTAATTGTGCATTGACCTTAGGGGCGACTTGTTTTTATTGCACCTCAAGGTGGTCCTTTTAAATGAGCAGAATTTGGACAATCCTTTTTTTGCCGTACATACTGCGAATTCAATTCGACTCGTGCCGGTGTCCTGCTGCATACTGAGACAAGTCTATCAGGTGAGACTAAAACTGGTACTATAAGTGTTCCAAAAGACAACTAACTAACTAGTGCTGTTAATAAGAACAAAGCGATCTCGTTAGTGGATGGGATGTGTGCGATGACACATGCCAGATAATTAAAAAAGATAAAGAAATAATTTCTGCATTTCAAGCTTGTTCGCTTCAGTATCGACTAGTATTGTAGTAAGAGTATCGTTGTCAAGTGAAGCAATATCCGGGTTCAAAGTATTTAACGTCGCAATACTCAGTAAAATGTCAAGATAGGTATTCGGGATCATCGAGGGTCTTCACAGTCTGAAGAAGGTCGATGTTCTTACTAGTTAAGCAAACAAGATACAGTTACAATCTCCCTAAAACGAGCACTCAACTTTTAAACCAATTAATCAATTACAAAAGCAAACTATGTGATTACAAGAGAAAGCCAATTTTGAGCGTACATTAATTGCTAAGTACGAACCAGAAACGTGATCTCGGTTTCAAATAATTAACGTACGAGTACATACATCGCGTGTTGCCTCTCTGGCCTGACCCCAGTCTTTGATGCCGTAATGAAGGGTTTTTATTAAATCAATGTCAGAAGTCCATTAAAGCCTGGCCCCCGAGATGAGTCCGCGCCATCAATCAAGATACGGATGGACACCCAAAAAAGAGTCCGTACTACGTTTCTGGACGTTGTTTACTTTTTGGGACAGGATTTAAATACCTGTTTGGACAAGTTTGTGTTTGCGGTTGTCGAGGGAAACTTCAGACGGAATTAGATGAATTTGTGGGTCAGAATGAAGTCTTTGAAGTGAAAAAGCATGTTGGTTTTGTTTGAAACAAGACAGTGTGACGGGTTGAAGGTAAACAAGGGTTGTCGGGACGAAACACATTAATTCGGTCGCGGTCCTGGTAGTTACGCGTAAGAGAACGGCTGGGGATAATTAATTACAGTCCTTTGATGCGATCTTCGCAGTTTATTCAACACGGTTCTGTTGAGAAGATGGAACGCCTTGACGTATTGCGTTCGCTTTTATTCGTACAATTCTTAATCTTGGTCCTTGGATACGCGTTCATGACTACGACTTATTTTTAATATCATACTTGAAGATTAATGAATGAAACTACGAAAGTAATCGTCTCATCGCAATAAAAACTTGAAGAGTGTACCTTTATCCGACGAAAAACGATGATCAAAAATAATCCAGCAAGGCCTCCCAGGATCCGTCTTAGGTGAACGTACTCCAAATTATGGGCTTCTAACACCCATGAAACATAAAAAGAAAATCATAAAAAATAATTTCGTCTATTCCATTCGACAAAGAGCCCATCCCGTTTTTATAATTACACGGTCGGGATTTGAAGAAGAGCACCTGTAGCCATGTTCAACGATTTAGGGCGCTCATGGCGTGTCCAAATGTAGCCCCATCAAGCTCACCGCCCACTTTTTTCTCGCCTAATGACTTTGATAATACCTTTAAAAGGATCCGTGCGTTTAAGGGTAGATTGTGATGTCCAATATTTCAGGGGATTGGAGTAAACATTCTTTCGGTATCTAGTTTTGGAAGTGTTTTGATAGGCTCGTGCCGTGTTCGAAAGATACCAGGTGGGCGAAACATGTTTCGAATTTTTGGAGGACATGTCGGTGTTGATGCTGATAAGGTCAATGAAGTATTTGTTGGTAATGACATTTTTAAATGGAAAAAAAATATTACGTGTTTAACTAAATGTTTTCTTATTATCGTTATAAATAACTTTGAGAATTAATATTATTTGTATACTGATCTGCTTTAAGCCTTAAGCCTTCGACTCTCGCTCGTTTACTGCTAGTCGAGATCATGTAATTTACCTGGAACAACAAAATACCAATAATTAGTAAATTTATAAATAATCTTTTATTGGGAGTCAGGCATCGAACACCCATAGCGTGTTAGTATTACAAATAACTAAAAATCTATATTAGTAAAAACAATTAGGCACACAAGTACAATATTAAAACATTTAAACCAAACTCATTTACAATAGAATTGTTTTCAACTAACATAGTAGGTATTAGCAGAAGCATACTAGATGTGGCAACCGATTATCCTTCATCTTGGAAAAAACTCACATCCCTTGCCCAAAATCTCAAGATATACCCCACAATCTTTTGACGGTAACATAAAAGGAAAAAAGAAGACATCATCAGTCATGATCAAATAAAAAATGATACAGGAGCAACAGAGGAATGCCCATTAGATAATATCAGATGGTCCTGTCCAAAATGCATGACAGACGACAAAAAATATGGTTAGGGGATAAAAGTAAACGTGACAAGGGAACTGGACGAAACAACTGAGATTAAGGATACAGTAAAACATCCTAGTGTCCTACTACTATTGTACACGCAGACGTTTATGAGTTTGGATGGATGGATGTTTGTGTTATAAAATGGACATTTGATCACTTTTGTATCTATCGATCTGAAATCAAATCATAACAATTTTTTGCAATCCATAATCATCATTCATCATTTCAGCCGAAAGACGCCCCCTGCTGGACATAGGCCTCCCCAAGGGGGGAGGGGGGGTTTGCCATAATCGCCACGCTTGGCAGGCGGGTTGGCGATTTCAGTATGGTTGTTACAAAGGAACAGAGAACGCTGCTGCCCATTCTCTGGTGAGTCCCTTAGTTGCCTCTTACGACACCCACGGGAAGATATGGGTTGGTGCTATTCCTTACGTCCGACACCATACGGAGTATCAATCCATAACGCCAAGTAATAATAATTAGAAACAAATATGGACCCTGTCAGGCATAGCCCTAGGCACAGCAAAATTATTTGATTATTTTATTACTAGGGTTAGATCCACATAGCTTATTTATTTTGGGACCTATCATTATCAAGTACGATAAAGAAAAAAACACGCTAAACCTATTTCGCTATACCATTCCTACAGTTTATCTTATGGAAATAAGTAAAATATGAATGGTATAAAACAGTAATTATGCATTTGATTATGCTGAAGTTGTTTTCTTCAAGTCCAACTTTCCTAACGAAAATTGAACTTTAGACAAATATGCATTCATTTATCCGATCCTTTAGAGTCATGACAGTTATTTCACAATGGCCCACTTATTACAGTACCCAAAGTGCCCCTACACCTGCACCTTAGAAGACATTAAAAACGTCACTGATGCTGCGATAAATGTGGCTACCTACTGGGCCCAAGTAGTCTAGCATAAAGGAAAACCATCGATTCGAAAAGAAGAAGAAGAAGTTATTTTACGATTGCAGCAGCTTTTTAATTCGCAAAAAGGACAAAAAAAAGATTAATAATTGTTACTTAACAAAAACAATGCAGACTTACATTGTTATAAAGATCTCCATCCCCATCCCCATTAAAGACCCCATTTCTACCCGCGGGTGTCGTAGAAGGCGACAGAGGGATTATAACCAGAGGATGGGCAGCAGCATCCTTCTGAGTACCATAACACCTACTGCGATCGCCAACATGCATCGGCCAAGCATGGCGATTACGGCTGAACCCCTTGGGGGAGACCTATGCCCAGCAGTGGGCGTCTAAAGGTTGACATGATGATGATGATGATGAAAGATCTCACAGACTTCATGCATCGCGGACTCGATAGCACAAAAAATCTACCGTCTACGCAAGCCCTAATATAGATACCACATTGAATACCAGCACATATTATTTGCCAATCGCTGGCGAGCCGTGATATTTCGTCAGAACAGTTGACATCGTCGTGCGTTCGTTACTTAACAGCGCAAACGCATATAACTCATTACCATCTAGAGTAGATTACATTTAGTTCAAGCCAGAGGCAGTCAACATTTGAGTTGATGATGTTTTGCTGTAATGATATATAATGTAATCGGAGTTATGACATGGTCGGAGCAATAGTACCTACATGTGACAGTGTAATGAATTTAAGTTGTTGGACTATAATGTTTTTAAATTTTTTGGTACCTTTTAACTCTTAAACGGCTACATGGAATTAGCTGAAATTCGGCACACATACTGTACAGTGCATCCGCACATTCTGCAATTCAACAGTATACGCCATTTTCATTTCAACTCATTATATTTGATTCAGTTCGCGTTGGGCTATCAATACAGCCGGGCGTTCCCGTTACAGCCAACAAGGGCCGCGTCACTCACTTCATTTCCACAAAGGATCATACACATACAGATATTGATTCTAACACATTTTAACCCTTTTTTATGAGCCCATGGAATCATTTAGAACATAGGTGTAATTCTGAAGTTTATGCGGAAGAAATCGTGGGCAGAAAGTAGTTGTTGTATAGAAGAAAAAAGAGCGTTAAACTGTACATTAACATAATTTATTCAAAAGTATTAAACATCAGGTACATTAAAGGTCCTTTTGACCCAGAAGGACCAGATTATTTTTCTGCGCATATGGAAGACATCTTTACATGTTACTATTTGACAAAAAAAAAATGACACAATCTCATGTATAAAGAAGATTGGTCTAATAGTTTTAAGTTTTTTTTTTCTTTTTTTATTTAGGGACATTTGTAATCGCAATGCGTATGTCAGTCCCATCGTACCCTAAATACACATTGGTCATATCTGGGCCATGAACCTAAACAGACTCTTCGCATCATCGCCATTTGGTTGGGACAGGATTTTATGGAATGTGCCTACTTCAAGTCTGTTCAACCTCAAGACCCTAAACAGATCATTTCTCCCAGACTCATATCGAACACAGTCCATCAATAAGTGGTGTAAGTCTTCAACAACTCCACACTCCATAGTTTTATGTTGAGTGTCCCTGGTGTAGATGCTGAAAAATGGAGCATGAACTAGTCAAGGTTCTGCGCATGCGCTTCTTATCTGTTCATCTGTGTATGTACAGATTAATCATTAACTGTTGTTAATGATTAATCTTATTATCTAAGGTTTGTATTTGTACTGTTAATATTTCGTGATTAAATTTATGCACGTTCCTTCTATAATTTCTTAAGATTGAAGTATTTCTGTTACCTGTCTTTATGTAAATAGGCATTAAATAGGATAGTACCTATTACGTCGTAAAAATTCTAAATTCCTTTTCAATGTTACCATTAAATAGATAATCCTAGAGTGAACTGTTCCACAGAATACGGAATCATGTATAACCACCTTTATCAAATATACTCTAAAATCAAATCTCAGTACAAATTTTAGATAGACCATCAACCTCTCATAGTAACCACAAACAAACACTCTCTCTGCGGTCCAATTTACTTTTTTATCAACCACAAACTATACGAAAACTAGCCAAACAAACAAACAATATTACTAATAATATCAGGAGCGCACCGTGACCAGCGCACGCGCCGTTTCACGCACAACGTCCGCGCACCCTTGCACTATGAACCTCGCTATAATTATCATTTATCACTTGCGAAGATTGATCATTTCAATGTATGCGTGATTTGTTGGGCTGTTTCGTTAAGATAAATCGTTGTACTAGGTTAATGTTGCTGAACTGGTATTGAAATTGCAATAGAATCTATTTCTTAACTATGATAGATAGCGTCTATCAATGTAGGAGATTTAGAGAGGACAAGTACTATGTCAATAAAATAAAGTTCATTCAAATAACATTCCATATGACTCAAGGTTTGTAATGGCCATCAAGTATTTTGGCACTGGCAACCTTGATGGTTTAGAACAAATATTTGAATATAGAATCAATAAGTAACGAAAAAAGAATCTCAATTCGAATTAAGAATTCCAAAATCAATTCACAGAATTTTAAACTGTTAATGTTACTGTATTGCGTGGGCTGGTCCTAAAGTTCCTAAGCAAGTGGTTTCTAAGAAAAATATTAAAAAGTTCACCATCGGATTACACACCAGAAAAACCCCGTGTGACTTTATGTGTAGGGTAAAAATAAAAATTAAAAAGACCGATCAGTAACGACATGGGAACCGTAATCCATATAAAAACCGCAGATCCTGTAGCTTGTACCTTAAAAGCCTGAGAGGATTGGATGGTGTTGCCAGGTTAAAGATAAATTTTTTGAATCAAGTTGAGAAAAAATGTTATAGGAAAGAATAACTTAATTCTTTTCATAAAGCAATGTATTTTAGTATATTTCAGTAAAAAAAAAAAAAAAACTCTATTCCTATTACGTACAAAATTACGCTGCTTTGATTAATCTAGAAGTGATAAAAGATGACAAGCACCATTTTAAATCAGTTAATTTACAGTAAAAATAATATTAAATCTTGCAGCATATTATACTATGGCAACATTAGCAAGGCAGAATACGAAACTTCCTTTGCAAACCGCAAGTACCGAAGGACCAAAAAACTAACTACGGAGTAGGAACTCGATCCTTCGTCGCTCAAACCACACCGTACGTGTAAAAAAATAATTTAACCAGAGCCTGCGGCGCTGCCTGTTTGAAATTACAGTTAATAGAGTAAATATTACCTTGAAGACTTGAGTGTAATCATAGTTTATAGTGATGTCAGTGAAAATGTTGGGCGACGACTTTTAAAAGAGGCTAAAGTAAAGATACGATAGTATTGAGATGTTTTGCTTAGCCCGACCAATGCTTCGCTTTGTATACTTTAAAAAATGTTCTAAAACAAGATGTTTAAAGCAGAAAGTTAATAAACTCCACAGTCGAAGATGGCAGGACTAGTTTAAAGCTTACAGTCACGACCCGGAAGACATCAGCCGCAAGACCAACGGCTTTCCGAACTTTCTGAAGCTCAGGGGTGTCATACCACCAACTTCTTCACTTCGGGCTGTTACTAAGAAATCCCAATAACACCAGCCAAGACCCCACGCTCAGCACTCGCGCTTGTAAAGTATAACTAAACCAAATAAAATTATGTCGATGTTAATTGAACATTCTCCAGATGGGTGTGTAATTTTTAATGAGGGCTGTAACAGTTCAATTAAAACATCAATTTCGCGCTGTTCTTTGTAAGTTGAGTGTATATAGGTACTTAAATTATACGATGTAATTTCCGATTATAAAAACAAAAGGCAGATAGGCCGCGCAGTACACTGAGAGTGAAGCCAAAAAAGCAAATACAAATTCAAAAGCGAATACCTACAATCTCGTGATTGTATTCGCTTTTAACAACACAATATTACATCTGAGGATGTAATATTGTGTTGTTTGATCGTGGTAAAACTATTAAAACCAAAGCTCGATTTTTTATAACATTCGAATCGGCTTGCGTTTGACCGCAACTCACATGATCTTAAGTGATGTTGCGGCCTAAAGTGGAGTGCACTTGCCTAGGATGAACCGGTTCAGTCGTGCCTTGAAGGTACCCAGATTATTATATTCATCGGGCAACAGAGAGGCGGGCATTTAGATTGTTCAGAGCACTAGTTTTCTCGATTTTCCCTTATGAAGTTGAGACGTAGGGAATCCGAGCAAAAGAAAGACAGAGGATCGACGCATTTGAAATGTGGTGCTGGAGACTCCGAATAACATGGATAGGCAAACGTATAAATCTGTTGAATAAACTCTATATGAGGACCCGATTGGCTACAGTTTGCCTATAGCTTATTTTGACCTATTTAGCAGCCTCGAAAAACTGGTCATTAATGGCAATACCAAAGAAAAGAAAGCACGAGGCTGATCACGATAGACTGACTGACTGTCAGGCGGATCTTGAAGTTTAAGAATACATCCTGTATTCTTAAACAAATTCCAGCAGGTGGCGATGACAACTTTGGACCGGCGTCGATGAAGGCAGATTGTCCACTTAAAAGGGTCTAGTGACCATGATCCTCAGTAATGAGGAACCGATTGAAGAAGAGATTGTTTAGAAAACTTATGCTTTTTCACGCAAATGGAGTCGCGTGTAAAAGCCATTGTAAACAATCTGAAGGAAGTTTGGGTAAGCAAATGTTTTAAAATGTACACATCTATCCCAGATATGGATTATTAATGCTATGCCTTCTTATAATGACCAACAAAAATCAAAAAGGATTAGTAGAAAGCGATAAAATTAATTAATTTTCTAAACTTATAAAAATGTCGACAGCCTAAATAAACAAAGTGACGTAATAAAACATCGTCACTTTACGGTACTTTGGTTCTAAAAAGGACATTACCAAATAAAGTTTCATTGCCAATTAACACTTCATTTTCACAACGTAACTTTACTTAAAACCTATGCAAATATTGCTATTATGTTTACATCACGCACTTGTCAATCGAAAGTGAATTAGCAACAAATAAGGTTCCCAAGCCATTTTCCTTTCCGATGCGCGGACGCATAAAACTTATATGCAAATGACGTAATGAACAACGTTTGGGCGGCGCGCGCGCACGGACGCGGGAGTTGCCTTTTTTGGTTCTGTTAATTTATAATCCTATCAGACTTGCCGTAATTACAGGAGATGGGGTGAGGACAATGATTACGTGAATGGGCACAGACGGTTCATTTGTATGACATAAGATGCCTTTGTTACCTAATAATAATACTAGCACATTATTGCCCCACTGCAGGGCAAACGTCTCTTCTCATAATATAGAGAAGGCACGAGCGTTATTCACTATGCATGCGAAATTGACGATTTCTGACATACATCTTACGTACGCTTAGACCTTTTTTAAAAGATCGAAGAAGAAAAAAGAAGAAAGGAGATCGAATTTGTTTCGTAGTTTTCTACGAAGCGAATTTTGATGCACTTTTCAGCAATAGATAGAGTGATTCAAGAGGAAGGTTTATACGTATAGTTTGATCTATATTGCGCCCGTGCGAAGTGGTCCTTCATCAATGTCCAAGATAAACTTAGAAAGTATATTATGAATTGAAAAAGTCACATAAGTACTTTTACCAGGCATCGTACCACTAGACTGTTCTATTCTGACTAGACAAGGCGACCTTGAGCGACCCGAGAATCGTATGCGCTGCGTCCAAAACTCTCAGTTTAGTCGAAAAAATTAAATAAAAGATAGTATTCTTTAACTTAAAAAAAGGCGTATGCTAAAAGATAGACAATAAAATTGTCTGTAAGATAGTAAAAGTTTCGTTTAAATATTCCTGGTAGATTTTGTGTGATTATCAATGTTTTGTCCGCGTCAGACACAACTTCACGATTTAATTCAACTATTTATTATGAACTGAATCAAAAATATTCACATACTAAATGATTAAGAGAATGTTCTAATTTAACATATTTTTTTTTTCAAATCATTTACACTACACATTTTGACGTGATTGTCAGTTTAAAATCTGCAAAAGTCGCTTGTTAGCGCCTTAATGGATAAGGTACATAAAGTGGGAGTGTCAGCTTTTGTAGCTGAAGCTTTTGAAGTTATAACAAGTAAGTAGTTACATAATCGTATCAAACTTACAAAAAATGTGGAAACACCTGTTAATACTCATATTTCATGTCTACTTAAGTTGCATAATTATTTAAATGACGAAGCAATCTTATGTTTTGAGTGTAGGCATAAAACTGAGTAATTATTATTGACGCATCTCCCAAATAATGTGGGAGTAAAATCAAAAATGGTTGGTCTTTGGGTCGTTAAGGTTAGATTTTTTGGAAGTAATTTGGTCCTTTTCTGGTTAATGTAATATACATTTTAAGTAAGAGGAAAAAGTGATTTATTTTGTAATTGATTACTCATGATTTTTATCGTTAGTGTTTTGTGTAAGTATACTTCATTTGGCGGGAGTAGGTACTTTTAAGTTATTACGTGACGTTGGTTTTCCTTATAAGATGATGTAAGCTTTATTCTGCAAAAACGAATTAACCCACAATCTGTCAAAAACTAAGTTGTATTGCTATTTCAGTGTCAAACTTTTTCAATTTCTGTCAAACTTTCTTAAAGATCCCTATTATTTTGTGCTAATATACACACATATAGCCTATAGGACTCAAGGATAATGTATTGGTGAAAAAAAATTTAAGTCGGATGAGGAGTTTTGGAGATTACCCCCATTTATTATATATATTTGGTTGACTGGTAGAGAATGCCTAAGGCATTAAGTCCGCCTTTGTACCTTTGTGCATGAAGTATAAATAAATAAATATTTATACATTGTGTTTAGAACAGATCAGAACCAAATTATTATTGAAACAGAATATGGAGAGCACAATAACTAAGTACTAACATTATCTCGGAATATTCCTGTATTCTAAAATAAAGTCTGACTTTCTAGGTCTCCAAATAAAATTCTACATACAAGGTGAAAACTTTCGACAAAAAATCTAGATTTTCATACAAAACACACGGTCCAAGAAGAGGAAGAGATTTTAATAACCCTCTAAATATGTCAACTGTGAGGGATTTAGAATTATGTACTGAATCCTTAATAACAGACACGGTGTCCAATTCTACCGTGTATGTTTCACATTTCCAACTCCTAGATAAACATTAGAAATAACATAACCTCTTTCCAACGCGGAGATCAGGGCAGTAACCTCGACAAATAACTACGGAGCTGGTAGTGATTGCAGGCTTCAACGCATGCGCGGTAGCTAGCTGCGTTGGCGCATGATTAAAGGGGGGAATAGAGATGCGACACGATGGGATGAATATCTTTCTAAGAGGGATAGTCATCTATTTTTTTCAAAGACAAATGGTACTACAAAATGTTAATGGTGGTGGTGGTAGTATGGTAATGGTATCTGGTAGTATAGTAGCTAAAACTACAAGAACATAATAATATCTATCATCTATCTAATTCTAATACTAGCTTTTGCCCGCGACTTCGTACGCGTCAATGTCTCTCGAATAAAAAGTAGCATAATTATATCATATTTTGTGGTTCAAGTTTTGTCTGTACCAAAGTTCATAAAAAGCGTAACGAACAAACTTCCTTTTTTTAAATTACAATTTTCAATCTATACTAATATTATAAAGCTAAAGAGTTTGTTTGTTTGTTTGGTTAAACGCGCTATCTCATGATCTACTAGTTCGAATTGAAAAAAACATTTTTTGTTGGATAGTCCATTTATCGAGAAAGGCTATAGGCCCACGCGAAGCCGGACCGGGTCGCTAGTATTTGAATAAAAATAAAAACATTTATTTTACATTTATTATAATAATTAATAAATCCTCAAATAATTCAACTCAAGCCACCTTTTCCTAGTTGTATTGTAAGTAAACTATACCCTAATAAATGAATTGAACTCTCACCTTTAAATGACACACTAACATGCGAACATCAGTTCAATCAGAAGTGATAGTTACCTATTAATAGAAAATGCTTGCTCATTCAAGTAAAGTTTAGGTGCGGTCTCTTCTTTATTCAAGTCTCTATTGAGAAAACCCAAAGACGGCTTTAGAATGCTGTGTAACAGTTCGGCGCCACCTAGGACCAAATTAGTTTGGCTCGCAAAGGAAAACCATGATCTCCACCCACATTTACAAGTACTTCATCATCATCATCATTTCAGCCGAAAGACATCCACTGCTGGACATAGGCCTCCCCCAAAGGGGGGGTTTTACCATAATCGCCACGCTTGGCAGGCGGGTTGGCGATCGCAGTATGGTTGTTACAAAGGCACAGAGAACGCTGCTGCCCATTCTCTGGTAAGTCCCTTAGTCGCCTCTTACGACACCCACGGGAAGATATGGGATGGTGCTATTCTTTACGTCCGACACCATACGGACATTAGAAATACTTGTACATATTTAAACTATTCACGCGAACCGACTAATGATTGTTTTGAAGCTGCGCGGGCGGTTGCCTCCGTAGACAATGAAGACTTCTAGGAACTATTGCAGCCATAATATACGTGTTTACTATATGTAGTAGTGAGTAAGAGGTGTAATATTGATATTAGGTATTTTATTTCACACTAAAACGAAACGAGAAAAAAGGAAAGACAAGAGAGTATGATAGGGGTTAAATTCCACACAAGCTCTCGAAGTGGAGATACTAAATGCTCATAAATGTGTTTCAAATCAAATCAAATCAAATCATTTATTATTTGTTAAGACATGGCCTACCCATGTCTTAACAAATAATAAATGATTTACAAAAGTAAATTACCTATACAGTTCTTGAGTTTGAAACAATAGGACTCCATGGTATGCCAGAAGGCGTACAAATATCGCATGCAAGAAAAGGGCACTGAATAAAAAATAAACTTAAGTAGGTACTGCCTTTAAAATAAATGAGAAATAATATTTTTTTTTTCATTTGTTATAAAAATTAATAGAAAATAGTCGAATAGTAGTCATCAATCATCATCATTTCAACTTTTAGACGCCCACTACTGTGCATAGGTGTCCTCCAAGATTTGTTCTCACTAGTTCGATCGTCGAAGCATGTTGGCGATGGCGAAACGTTCGGCCGATGCATGTTGGCGATCGCAGTTGGTGTTACGATCCATGCTCTGGTCAAAATGTGTTTATAAACCCTGTTGGTGAGAAACAATTAAATAAAGCTACTATTATGCCCATACAAATTAATATAGGTCATAAAGTGACACAACACATCCCAATCTTCTTTAAAACAGTGCAGTTAACTTAAAAATACAGTATTCTCGATACTCTCACAGTAGCAAATAATTTGGCTGTATAGTTTAATCGCCACAACATAAGTATCATAATCATCAATGTTTTCCTTTAACGATAAGCAGCTGTCGATATAAAACATACTGCAAGTTATTTATAAACTTCATCGGCTGTTCTCAATTGTGTAACGGGTGCACTACGAATACTTGAAATACTCAGGCAGCTGCGTGTTTTGAGATGGAGTATAAGGGCGATGATATTATTTATCTATTACATCCATTGCTATCTTAAAAACCACTACAAACTGAAAATAACCAGATCAAACAATTTAGATGCACTTTTAAAATTGTCGGTCAGTTCGTCAAAAAGCTTTAACTTTCACAGTTGCTTCTGTAATAAAAGTCTTTAGCACTTTAGTATTCATAAGTATGTGTAGGTATACCGTGTGGTGCCGGACGTAAATAGCACCACCCCATTTCTACCCGTGGGTGTCGTAGAAGGCGACAGAGGGATATTGACCAGAGGATGACTCGTTTTTTTGACATTCCAGCAATTTAATACACATTATTGACATTATTTGATATTTACTTTCGTGCTTCTTCAAGACTTGTTAAAAATTTTTAGTAATGTAATTTTATTTTCTTTATTATTTCATAATTTTACTTAAAATGTTATTGATTAAAACTGACATTATTTATTAAATTTTGCATGCCAAAACTCAGGCAGAATGTACCTGGCTCTCTATAATTTAATAACAGCTTGATGTTCAATACCTACATTCTATGCAAATAAATGATTTGATTTGATTTGATTTGATTTGATTTGATGGGCAGCAGCGTCCGTCTAGGTACCATAATACCTACTGCGATCGCCAACATGCATCGGCCAAGCATGGCGATTACGGCGGAACCCCCCTTGGGGGAGACCTATACCCAGCATGGGGCGTCTAAAGGTTGACATGATGATGAGCATACATAGTAATTTTACCCTCTGAAAGATGTGCAGTATATTAAAAATCAGCTTGCTATTACATTGTGTAATTTATAAAATTTACGATAAAAATTGGTAGAACATGTCCTAATTCCACTAACCGTCAATATACGAACAAAGCAAATATTTTGTATATCTGTCTGAATGATTACATTTCGCAAGTATTGGGTCGTGATCGACCTTCGGCTCCGTGGGAATCTGCCGGGCGGTGTTACGCGCGGTTATGAGTTCAAAACAGAATGAACTATTATCGTGTCATAGTTCGGAACACCTGACTTAGTCAGCTATTGTTTTAGTAGCTTTTAGAGTGCAAATACAATTGGAATGTTTTGTTCTATTGTTGATAATAATACCTGTTAATTATTGCCTCACTACAGAGCAAATGCCTCTTCTCATACAGAGAAGGCACAAGCATTGATACTTGGTCATTTCTGTAGTGGATTGGCGATTTCAAACTTATATAAATTACTAGCTTTTGCCCGCGACTTCCTCTGCGTGAATGTCGGTTATCGCGGATGCAGACGAAGTTGCGGAATAAAAAGTAGCCTATGTCCTTTCCCAGGATTCAAGCAAGACGTTTCATCGTGAAAACGTAACAGACAGAGTTACTTTCGCATTTATAATAATAAATATGGAGAAGTCCAATTTTCCTGACAACGTTTTCCTTCACCGTTCTTTTGTTAGTGAATGGTATGTTTTCACTTTGTTAAAAATTCCAGAATCAATAACATGTTATGGGAATTACAGGAGCTTTTCTTCGAGCAATATGAAAACAGTTGATCGTTTCATGGTGAAAATTCTTACCAGTCAACAACGTTATTAGAATAGCCGGAAATCACCTTGAGCAAGAGCGAAAAACGATAATACATGGTCATTTGAGGACTGTATGGGGTGCGGAGTGCGTTTTCAATAGTTTTAATAGAAGACAGAGGGAGGGACCTGAGCAATGGACGCCATTATTGCTCAAGATGTTTGCCTTTTTTCTCATCAGATTACGTTTGAATATTCAATAACGATTGATTTCTTCCAGCTAAGCTTGCGTATTGATATACCTCTACAATTCCTCTCATTAAAGGCTAGATAATGTACCACGACGTACAAGGATCTCCGTGGTTCAATCAACCTCGTGTCATGACTAATCTTACGGCTGATTGGAATACTTACATAAATCCTTTTACACAATCGTGATCTTTTAACCCGACACGTCAATTCTTCATATGCCATATGCCCCGAGCGGTGAGTGTAGACATCTCAGAGTGGTCTCGGAGTTTTGTTCTTTGGCAGTAAAGACCGACAGATCGTTAAGAAGAAAAGTTTCATCAAAATCTTACATAACACCTTGATTTCAAGTTGTCAGAATAGACCCTCAGTATCCTATTTGGGTGTAAAAGACAGTCCTGTCTTCCGTTTCATCAAAGAAATATAACATTTATATTATGGTCCTTATTCCTACAAGCCTTACATCAAGTGACGTTCCGAAGGACCAAAAAAACAACTCACTCATATCTTGTTTTTTCCCACAAGTCTCGATATTTAAGGGCATATCGACCTGCACTGCCATAAGGCAGCAGTGTATGTTACGCGCACGCGCGCCCACCTGACATTTACGCGCACCTGCACTTGCGCAAGACGCCGCGCATCCGAAACTCGCGCGCAGCGGTAATTAAATTTAATGGCGCCCCGTATACAGCAATACTGCTACATTGTTGAACCTTAATTGTTCGTGTGTTGAATCAATATTTGACCTCGTCGTCTCGTTAAACATGTGTCTTTATCTGACTGAGGCTTATGAATAGGCCCCATTTTTTTAAGAATTATCGAGTATCGAGCAGGTTTTAATAGAAGTTACTGATAGACACCTTTTTTCTTCATATACTGTAATGGCTGAGATACCAATTTTCGTTTCTTTTTTTTTATTATTTTGTTTTTGTGTGTTTTTGTCCTGGGAGGCGAATAAATGCTTTTCTTTCTTTTCTTTCTAATAAATTGATGATAAGAGTAGAACACTACGCTCGACCAGTGGCGTACCTTCCATTAAAGCCCAAAAGCCAGGCTTGCAATCAATAATGCGAGACAGTAAAAAACATAGAAAGCACAAGAATAAAATATCTTTAAATAGGTATTGAATCATGATATCATCTGTCGGGCTTGCTCTAAATTTGACCCCTAGGTACACTACTACGCTCGACTTGTATCTGTGGTCCACACCAAAGCAAGCAGCTGGAGCAACGCAAATTGTCCCTTCTAGTGTGGTAGAGTCTTCAATTCAGAAGGAGCCAATACCTAGCAGTGGCCGAAAGGTTAACTACAAAATAATGATTAAATAGCCAGTTAAACTTAATCGTTGATGTAAAATCTGTAAGACGATTGTGGAATTTGAACAAGATGTGTGTAATGGAGATAGTAAAGTTTTAATCAGGAAACTGTAAAGATCGATTAATTGAAATATGTTGTTTATTAACTTAGGTAACGGTTGTTGTTATTGGTCTTTAATAATCCACGTTAAGTTCTAATAATGGCGGTGAATTGGGGATTAATATCTTCTGTAACTTCCAAGAATTTGCTTAGAGTAAGTTTTAAGTACGGTAAACTTCCTTATTGAAATACCTTTATTTGAATACTAAAGACTATTTAATACTTTAATGCCTGGAGTACTAACTGGTTAAGTACCTACTTCTTATGGAGATTCAACCAATAAAAAACTCGTATTTCAGCAGTTAGTTATTCTATAGAATAAGATTGCTTTCAATAAGTGAGATTACCCCGGAACAGGGTCCCGTGGGACGGACGTGTCCCGGGAAACTTGAAATGATCCCGGCCTAATCCGGGATTAGGTTCCGCGTTCGCGGCGCACGCGGCGGTGCCTTTGTGTCGTGCGCGCGCGCACCTAATCGTCGCGATACGCAATCAACCGCCGGGCGTAATGGAAGAGATCTCCGACTTACAGATGAATTTTATATTCCGTTATATTTAAAGTTTTATGTTTTACCCTTAAGAACTTTAAAGAGTTTATTGAGGTAGGTTGTTTACGCACTGTATTCGTTACAAATCCGAGAAATGACAGTCCGAAGTATCCATAGTAACAGGATGGATATTTGTATTTTTGGTGTAAAAAAATCACTGTTTATTGTAGCGCGCAATATAACGCATGCAATACACGTCCTTAACACCATGCAACAGTATGTCTATTCTGTTACAATCTCCCTCGGTGAACACCTAGGTGAAGCGAGCTGTCGTCCGTCCGTCTGCTTTGTCAATCCCCAGTATCAGGACAGATGACAATTGACAGCTCACTTCACCTAGGTGTTCACCGAGGGAGATTGTAACAGAATAGCACTGCAGTATGTCTATTCTGTTACAATATCCCTCGGTGAACACCTATACACCATTTACAATAGCATTAGACAGAAGTTAAAAAAGGATCTTTTTAATGCATACTTTGTAACAAAAGTACAATAAATAAACCTGTTAAAGTTACGATAGACACCGAATTTATTATAATCTATTTTTACAGTAGCTGTCGCACGTCCGTGTGCGACGACGTGTCCGGAGTCCGTGTGGTGTCGGACGTAAAGAATAGCACCATCCCATATCTTCCCGTGGGTATCGTAAGAGGCGACTAAGGGACTCACCAGAGAATGGGCAGCAGCGTTCTCTGTGCCTTTGTAACAACCATACTGCGATCGCCAACCCGCCTGCGAAGCGTGGCGATTATGGCAAAACCCCCCCTTTTGGGGGAGGCTTATGCCCAGCAGTGGATGTCTTTCGGCTGAAATGATGATGATGATGATGATGTCGCACGTATTTGTAACCATTTTAATAATTTATCTTCTAAAATTATGTGACTTTCATTAAGTTGTATATTTAATTCCAATTTAAAATTACAGTGTCAATGCTATAAACCTAACAGAAGCAGGGATGAACAATACCCGGAACGTTATTCGTTTACATATATAGCGATGTTCGTTTCACTGTAATTCTACCAAATATAGAATGCTACCTAATCTTTAAAGAACTTTTATTCTGTTTATATTATTATACGTCCATATTTAGTACTATCTTAGATCTATTTATCAAAATTGTGTCAAAATCAGTTTAATTAAAATTGTTTTAACTTATCTTTGAAATAAATTAATGTTTTGCGTTCCTACTTCAATGAGCCTCTTTTTTCTAATGGAGTATAGGTGTGGTGAGCTGTCATTCGTCCGTCTGCTTTGTCAATCCCTAGCATCGGGACGGATGACAGCTCACTTCACCTAGGTGGTCACCGAGTGAGATTGTAACAGAATAGCTCTACAGTACAGGGGTTCATCATCTGCCTAGCCTTTTCCCAACTAAACTGGGGTCGGTTTCCAGTCTTACCGGATGCAGCTGAATACCAGTGTTTTACATGGAGCGACTGCCTATCTGACCTCCACAAGACCACAACTCAGTTACTGGATGTTAGGTAACACGATACCCCATGGTGAGATTGGTTGTCAAACATTCTGGTTTCCGACTACCCATAACGACTGTCAAAGATCTACGAATGACAGCCGGGACCAACGGCTTTGCGTGCTTTCCGAGGTACAGAGGGAGCTCGGTATGAAATTGATGGTCACCCATCCACTGACCGACCGCGGCAAGTGTAGCTTAACCTTGACCGTTCCGTATCGCTTTTACTTTGCTACGAGAACCTCGAGTTGTGGGGTATTTATAGCCCTTCGTCTGTCCAGAAGCCAAATATTTGTCGGTTGTCATTGTTTAACTATTGTGTCTCCTAATTGACAGTTGAGCTCATATTTTAGTTTCAACATTTTAAACCCGTAACGTGACAGTACCCAGTAATGGTCAGGAACAAAAAAAAACCCACTGATGGGAAGTACATGTAACTTTCGGTTTCGTGAAGCGTCTTTTCATACTCGTTGTATATGTTCCATTCCGTCGAATTTAGAAGATTTTGTGACGTCATTTCTAGAATTCGAATACGATGCAGCAAGAGTGGTATTTTGAATTAACCTTGTTCGTATTTTCGATTAGGTTAACTAGTAAACAAACTAAGCTTACCTTTTAGTTGCCAGTAACTTGGAATGTTTAGAATTTAGTTTTAACTTGTGCTGCAGTTAAGTTTTGAGATTACGTTTATTTTGAACTTCATCGGGTGCGATGCGAAACATTCCTAGAAACTTAAATGTTAATATTAATTAAGTATCTGTAGAATGTATTGAGCATTGCAAAAGGTTCGATTTAATGTTTCTAAAACCGATAAGAATAACTTAGCAGATAATAACTTTAATTACTTAGCTATCGTAGAAGAAGTTATGTTGAACTTTTCTTGTTGGAAGATGTCAGAATACGATCAGAAAGGTTTGTTTAATAATGCTACATATAATATAATAATATAATATGTGGAACATTTCACACACGGCCATCTGACCCCAAACTAGGGAGACCCTGTACTATGGGTGTCAGACAGCTGATATACATACACAAATATATTTTAAATACATACACATATAGATAAACAACACCCAGACACAAGGCACAAGGCTTTTATTTTAAAAGATGATACTTCAAGTAAATATCTAGTAACTAATAATTATGTAAGACAAAAAAAAAAAGTTAGAACCATTCTTTTTTTTTTCCATGTCCCCGGGAGGTGAAGTGTAACAATAATATGTATGCTCCTTTAGTTTCGTAAGTAAGTACGCTCCTTTATAACCGTATGTATGCTGAGTTTGCACTATACCTTATATGCATTATTTTACATTGATTACGAGGGCATTCATTAAATAGTACTTAACTGATGTGGTCGTTTCCTTAATAACACCCACCAGGAACCCCAACATTACACAAATATTTACCCTGGGCGGGAATCGAACCCGCAACACACTGCGCAGCAGTCGATCGCTCAGCCACTGCGCCACCTGTGTCGTCAATTAAAGGACGTTTATTTGACCGAAGATG
Organism: Charanyca ferruginea; assembly: GCA_947361185.1. Taxonomy (NCBI): domain Eukaryota; kingdom Metazoa; phylum Arthropoda; class Insecta; order Lepidoptera; family Noctuidae; genus Charanyca; species Charanyca ferruginea. The sequence continues at coordinate 25,596,818 of OX376064.1, read as the reverse complement.
CTCTACGCATAGTCGATCGCGTAGCGCCAGAACAATGAAATCCATACTCTATACTAATTTAATTTTAATGTTATTAATGCGAAAGTAACTCTGACTGTTACGCATTCACGATGAAAGGACATAGGCTACTCTTTAATCCGCGTCTGCAACCGCGATAACCGACATTCGACATCTAGTAGATAATAATACATCCTACCTTACACACATAACCACACCTCGGACACTTCATACAAAACTTCTAAAAATAATTACCTATTACTACTACAAAACCAAATGACGTCTGTACACGTGCAAATGTGTGCGTGAATTTTATAAATAAAACTTAAAACAAAATAAATTGCAAAATTGTGTGTTTGTGTCAGCAGTACCTACAGCGCTGCAGTTCTTACGATTTTGAGCGCCCTGGCTAAAGAGTCGGCGATTAGCACCTCCAAGTGCGGGGTGAGGTGCGGTATCTGATATAGCGCGGGGAAGGGAGTGTCCCTTCTGTACGTAGTACTATTAAGTATTCTGTGACATAACCGAGAGTCAAACGTTTTAATGATGATAAGTCCGATGGATCTTTCTTCAAATCGCCACCCTAAGTAGACGTAAAGCTTAGCACTAAGCAACGCACACGCTGCTCTAATAGAAATCACAAACAAAACTCAAACTCCATCCACAAGTTGAACTAAAGCAGCAAAATATAAATTCTATTAAAATAAATCAACTACACGTCAATGCATCCTTTCTCAGCGATATTTCTCAAGCGATACGTAGAAAAACAGGCCGTCAGTTAGCAAACCCAATCCTTCACGAAGTACTTTGTAAATAAATAAACAGGAACACAATACACTAATCATATTCTTGCCGTGTCGGTAATATATCTGCGCGGGCGCCGACCTGCATGATCTTAGGGTTGGGGACCATGAACGCACCTTTTATTTTATGGGCAATGTGTTGCCAACATTATGTACTTTAGGTAAGGTGTGAAAACTGGGTTGGTTTAAGGTGAATTTTCATAACCTTTCTAGGAAGTAGAAAATCTTATTTTATTATTGCAGTCATGACATTCAATATGAGAAAGCAGCTGAAGTTGACACCTCATCGTCAATTTATGCACTATTCATAACTTTTATGGTCCTCATAATATACGAATGTTGAATGTTAAAATACGATAAATATATGGACTAGAATTATGTCTGAAACAAATAAATAAATAGGCTGTTGTGCACACAGGAATTACATTATTAGCATTACAGTCTTTTACAGTTGAAAAATGAAAACAATGATTAGGTTTCGCTCAAACAAAACAAACAAACCCAAGGTATAGATATTCAATGCTGATTAATTTTTAATACATTCGTACCTACAAGATTTTGAATATATTCTAAGTATAAGTTTAAGGCGTGCGGATGGGGTTTGGGGTTGGTGGATTTACCAAACTGTCAAATTTTCCCAATTTTCCCAAATTCTTTATCAGAAAAACATGAGGAGCCTACCTTATGTTTTTCTGATAAAGTTGGAAATCTATCAAAGAAATTTGACAGATTGTTGTTGCTTGATATACTGGACACTGTACCAACATTAAATATATTTGGCATAATTAATTACATATAATTGGGTAGATGACACCACCAATCAATTGACATACTTTGAATGAGCTGTCAAAACGAGATTCCCCCATACATTTTGTACAGCACTTTATACGACGTCATTTGTCAACCCAATTGACAAACAGTTTATTGATTTCGAAGCACCTAAAAAAATAATTTTACAGTAAATTGAAAATTAACTGGATTTTTACAGTTAAAATTACCAAAGTGTTTTTTTAGAGAACTTCAGTCTTAAAAATATTGGTTATTGGGGACATCTACCCAGTGAGTTTGACATAATTAAATTAATTATTGAGAAAATGTGGGTTGCCAGAGAAAAGCTCAATTGCAAAACTATATCACTTTTTACTTATTATGTTGTACCGTGTACCTCAGCCCTAAAATAGTACCACCATGGCCCATAGCGGGCAGTAATTGCAAATTGGCCGAGTGATCGATGGCGTACTAAGAAAAATATCTCAATTTATTAGTTGCGATTGAGTCGCCGAGTTGATACGTATTGTTAGCCGTGTGAACATTACCACGGTGGCTTTAAAAACCATTTGTTATGGGACTGTGGGTGAGGAATGTGCGTTTGTCAATGGAGTACTTTTACTTTTTACTAGAACAGAAAAACGGTATTTAGGTGAAGATACTTGTTAGATTGTTTGGATTCAAACTCAAACTTGAATCATTTAATTAAGGCGACGATATACGCCGGCGACCTTGAGCGACCAGAGAATCGTATGCGCTGCGTCCAATACTCTCAAAGTTTAGTCGATAAAATTAAATAAAAGATAGTATTCTTTAACTAAAAAAAGGCGTATACTAAAAGATAGATAATAAAATTGTCTGTAAGATAGTAAAAGTTTCGTTTAAATATTCCTGGTAGATTTTGTGTGATTATCAATGTTTTGTCCGCGTCAGACACAACTTCACGATGTAATTAAACTATTTAATATGAACTTAATCAAAAATATATATATACTAAATGATTAAGAGAATGTTCTAGTTTAACTTCTTTTTTTTTAAATCATTACATACACATTTCATACACTACACATTTTGACGTGATTGTCAGTTAGAATCTGCAAGAGTCGCTTGTTAGCTAGCGCCTTAAAATAAAATATTTAAAAGCACTTTTCAATTGTCTGGGAGATGGTCAGCCAGAAAGTTGCTACTAGTTACTGGCTCCAAACTGTAGGTTCCTATCAAATACTATATTGATTCACATGAAGAAGAACGAGCAAGAAGCTACAAGGACATTTTATTGAATTAAAAAAATATATTACTTTAAGTTAGTGTACATTATTCATGTTGAATCTACGATTTATTTATCTTAGAGAAAAAAAATCTTTAAGATTTTAAAATTTGAGCTTACATCGGACATAGATAAAGTCAAAGCATTTATTTCAATTAAACTAAATTTACAGGCGCTTTTGAATTGTCAAAGAATCAGCAGTCTGTTAGAAAGTTGAAGCTTGTTGCGTGCTCTATGGAGAAGAACGGGCAAGAAACTCCACGGACACTCTTTTTTAAACAAGATTTTACAAAATTCTGGCTACCTGATCCTGAATATCTCAACCAAGTTTCTACTTAGGACGCAGATATCTCCATTTATTTTCAAACCCGTCACTAGAAATTGCGTAGGTACACAACGCAAGTATTGGTCCTTCGATACATTTTTAACAAAGATACACGGGTGTGACAGAATACAACAAAGTATAAATAACTTATGAGAATATGGTGATGTTAATAATAAAATGGAAGGTATGTGTTCTAAGGCAGGCGATAGGCATTGCCACCTGTCAGTATCCATGAAATACGTTAGCAGTAGCTATCTAACTCTTGAGTTTGGTTTTTTTTTTATTTAAAAATATTGCACTAGGAATTTCTCTCGACCTATTGTGTTTACAAAAAAAAACTTGTGCGGTCAGGGGAACCCCGTAAAGGAAGTTCCTAACGAAGGGACGTGTCTGTAAAAAAGAAAAAAAAAAATATTAACAAAAAATACAACCGCCTTCAAAAAGTAAAAAATAACTTTCAATTCGCAAGTCGGTGGCTTTGGTTTTGCTTGTTGTTTAGTATTGCCATTGCCACCGACTTGCGAATTGAAAGTTATTTTTTACTTTTTTAAGGCGGTTGTATTTTTTGTTAAACATTTTTTTTTTTCGCTTTTTAGTGCCTACTTCTCATCATAGAAATGAATTACGAAACGGTGACACAGGTGGAATATTTTCTTGAAATTTAAATAGGACCAAATTTGAGGTATACACTATCAATTAAAAAAAGAATCATCGAAATCGGACAAAGTGAAAAAAGTTATGCGTGGTCAAACATAAAAATAAATATACAAAAAATAAAAAAAATGTTCATAAAATGTAAACTACTGAGCCAAACAATGTTACATTTTTATGGGACCAAATGGAAACTATTCCGCATCAAACTAAAGAAGAATCACGTAAATCGGATCATAAATGTCAGAGAAATCGATGTACATACATAAAAAAACCAACCGAATTGAGAACCTCCTCCTTTTTGAAGTCGGTTAAAAATAATAAAATATCACGAGCAGCTGAGTGCGCAGCAGCGGTTCGATACACGCATTACATTACGTGACGATTTCTACTAATTCGTTCTACCCACGGAATAATCCGTGGCTCTACCCGTAAGCCGCGTTAGGGAACTTCGTTCCAAAAAACACATACACTATTAACCAGGCCCGGAGATTGTTACTGAATAGACCAACTGTTTTTTTATTGTAAAGCACCGAAGATAAGTTTATTGGAAAAAATATTAATAAGTAGAGCATAGTTTGGATTTCACCTGACACCATGATCAAGTCCCTAATATCGGTCAGGCAGTTTCCAAAATAATCTTAGTAGTAGCATAACATATTCTTATAAATGTCAAACCAATAAAATTTTCATAATCTTAAAATTACTTGTCATCACGCTTTTAAAACATAAATTCCTTTACAACACCGACTACCAATCAGGATTATCACAAAATATGACCAACAAGGTGAGTTGAAACATGCATAACGAGGTATAAATAATATCATAACTATTAATAATAATGGTATGGCCAGCAATGTGGGTCTTCTTGGGGTCAACTGGCCACTTCGAGCAGGTGTCCCAGATTTGAGTGTAAACATACTAGTGGGTATTGTGGGCTTGCGCGCTGAGGTGCTAATTTTGAAGTGGTGTATTTTAATGTTGTGTATTCGAAGGTGTGAGGGTGTTTTAATGTAAATATAAATTATTTACACTTGTTTTTTTTTGTGGACGATATTTTGAGATTGACTTTGAGCATTGAGTTTCAAATTCATTAAAGGCTTGGTCATGCATTTTACCTCTAACTAATATATTATCCTAATATAGTCTTCTACAAGCTCTCCTACGTTTGATTTAACGTAGATAGCGATCCCGTACGTAACAACTACGTAACAAAGTGTTAAGGAAAAGTAGAACGAGTTCAATTACAAAATTGAACAATCAAATCAATATGTGACAGCAGGGCCGTGTTAGTAATTAACACGGCCTTAAAAAGCTAATCCTATAAGCTGGCGCAAGCAGCCCTAGTAAGTTCATGTATATGATTAAACCCTAACTTAAAAACCACCTAGAATAGTTCTAGAAAATCTTGTGAAACCTTTTAATGATGCAGCAAAATTCAACTAAACAGCCGACCAACAAATTTCCTGCAGTGCTCTACTGTAAAAATCTCCCTCGATTAATTAATGCGAAATGAGTTTAAATTGATCTGTCTTCTACCTGATGCTAGGGATTGACAGCTCATCCCAACCTCACTTCACCTACATTCACCAAGGGAGACTATAATCCGGCTGGTCTTTCCAACCGCAGCGGTTCCGTCATCATTTTAACCGCGTGTTATGTCATGACTGATGATGCAGTAAGTGGTGCTCTTCATAAATAACTCTCTCGTTACTCTTCATAATAAGATGCTCATCAGGTTAAGGAAATGCTTTGAAATTGTGTACTCTGACAGACGATGCAATCGAAAATAAATGGAATGGTTCGTTTTGTGTATGTATTATTTGAACTTATTTTAATAACTAATTTAATTTCCATTGCCTTGTTGTAAAGTCATATTTATAAGTGATAAGCTATTTTGCCTTTTTTATGTTGTGTTTTTTTAAGATACACATGAGGTTTGTTACCCAAAGAACAACATTGTCCTCTTATTGTAAACATTTTATTTGGTTTTAATTTTCTATAGGCCTACAGTCATAACTTTCCTCTTGGAATTTATTTAACCGTAAACAAACGATAACTTTGACCCTGTAGGCTCTTAACTAATCAGAATAATAATAAAACTTGAAACGCGTACTTTCTTATGCGCGGACGCATTTCCCTTTCGCACGGCGCGTGCGTGTTCCGACTCACGTCTTTAAACGCTTTTGTGAAACCGTTTGTAGTGTACGGAGAATATATTACTGTAATGTAAGAGCTAGCATAATAAGTTTTAGCTAAGTTTGCGTAAATAACATGTAGTTAAGTTTATTTGAAGCTAAGTTTAAAATGAGATGAAAACTCAGTTGGTCCTAGGTGGCGATAGAAATTTTCGCTACCTAGGACCAAATAAAAGTATTATTTTCTTTCCATTCTTGAAAGGTGATAATTTATTCAACATTAAAATATACGAAAATACGGTAGCTTAACAGGCGGACACTTAAGAGGAAAAATGCATCAATAAAATTACTTTTATTGATGCATTTTTTCCTCATATGTGACACTCAGAATAAGAAATACGTAAGTACCTCGAAAATAAATATTTTTGGGTTACCAATTAAATTCAGCCCACGTCGAAGCCTTAATTAAAAAAAAACTTGATCGATCCACCTTATTACCTCCTTGCACGCTGAAAAGGAAAGTGCACTCCGTGTTGCACCAAAAATCTTCCCATAATATAAATAAATCAACATAAAAATGCTACCTTTAAAATTTTACGAGTACATGAGTAAATTCAATTTCTTATCCGATGAAAATTTTTATGGCGACCCAATGATGCGCGCGCGCAATTTACGAAAACGCTTCGGGCATTTTCGGGTTATTCTTTTTTTGAATAATTCATGCGGAAGAGATCAAAGATGGGATGGTTATGGGCTACTTTTCGCCCTTTAAGGGTTTATGAACGATTACTTTGGCTTCGTAACAATGGTGGATCATGTAATGAGGTTTTGTTTATACTGGAAGTTATGTCATATCTTTACAAATAAATATTTATGTGAATCATTGTTCGTGATGGAGATTTAAATTGATAAAGAAAAGTACTTTATTTATTTATTTAATGCACAATGTACACAACCAGAGCTTACACGCTAGGCTTAAAACTAGTGAGTACATGACCCTGTTAGGGCGCAGCAAGATAGGTAACTTAAAATTAATAATATGGTAGAGTATCTGTTAATCTAATATCACATTGACGGACTTTCACAATTCAAATATTATATTAATTAATTAAACTTATATCTAGCTTAAGTAGGTGTATTTTTGCCTGCCTACAAAAGTAACGCAGTGCCAACGAATTTATTAATTACTTCATAAGTACTTATTACTTAGGTTTATTACTTTGGCATTGTTGAAGCGTTAAGTAAATAATTAAATTATATGACAATGATACTGCTATTTAGTTTTATGTAAAATGATGTTGCTTCCTTTAATAATGTTTTCAAAATTATCTATAGTGTAATTATGATCATTATCTAATGACCTAGTGAGACTTTTATAGAATAGAACAGCAGATGTTCCCTATGATCGTTACTATATTATTTACCTACATTACAGCTGTCTGCTTCTTAAAAAATTAGAAAACGAAATTTGACATCAAGTACATCCCCATCTGAGTTCATTGACCTAATGACACTTATTTTGATGGAATGTTTGCACTTTCCGATTAATTTACGACCAAACGCGATCTATCTCTAGGTTATAATTTTATAAACGATATTAGTTGGCCATTTCGCCCCCAGGCATGGAGGCGTGATGGCAACGCTAAAAGTAAAAGTGTTAACGATTCGGTGTGGAAAAGCGATGGTCGAATAAGTAATAAGTGTTCGCCCACGGTCGCCACTTGGTACACTTTCTACTGACACTAAACTTACACTTAGTTGATAGGGTTGCTAGGTTTAACAAACAAAAACTTTAATAGTGACCACTAACATAATATTACAGTATGCTCACTTCTGATCGTGAACTTGTAGACTTCACAATTCAGCCATCATCATCATCAGCCGGAAGACGTCCACTGTTGAACAAAGGCCTCCCCCATAAGGGAGGGGGAGGGTTGCCACAATCCTCAAATGAATCTTGGCAGTTGTCTTGGGGATCTTAGTAAAGTTGTCGAGTACAGAGTAGCTACTGCCCGACTTCCAGATTTTCCCTTAGTCGCCTTGTACGACACCCACGGGATGAAATGGGGGGGAGCTATTCTGGATCGGACACCCCACGGGACAATTTCCAATATCTAGGTATATGTACCAAATTTCAGCTATTTCAGTTTAAACGGGAAAGAGTAACAAACATTCATCTGTACATCCTCATAAACTTCCGTATTTATAATAGAAGTAAGACAATTAATATATAAGATCTAATAGGATATAAGGAGATCAAACTTAATCTATTTTATAAAAGTATGTAGGTACAATATTTACACGCGTAATAAAAAAAAAACTATCTATTAAAAGCCATCAAAAATGACTCCGCGTCGCCGTCATATGGAAATATGCCAAAGAGACTGTCAAATGGAAATTGGCTTGGTTGGTTGGGCAAAAGGAAAATACCAGAAGAGTAAGATATGGAAGCATCAGATATTTAAATAAAGTTAAAACAGTATGTGTGGTCAAAAACAAAGACCTATATATGATGGCGAGAAGCAGCTAAGAAAAATTTCTCACAAAACAAATATTCTCCAAGCATCATAAAAAATTAATAAAGATGATTTCGACAACCCTAAGTCAAATGGACAAACTGCTGATACAGTTCGATGGTAATGATAGGCGAAAAAATTGACGCGTTACTTTCAATTTATAGCGACAACTGAGGCGCGGTCGCAGTCAACACCGTGTTGAAGGAGACGTGTGCTAAATTGTAGACGTTTTCAAGTGGAATAGGGTATTTTACTCTATACGAGAAAAATTGAGACAGTTTAGGCATAAAGCAGTCGGAAAATGTAAGTTTTAGTTCATAAAATAACAAAACCAATTTTTTAATTCAAATCAAAGTTTTCAGTATTTTTAATCTGTTAGAAAACACCATGAAATAGTAGCGGCCATGTTATTACGCCATACGGCTGTGTAAACAAAAAATTGTCAACTGTCAGTCAACCGATTGGCGTAATATAGGCTTTGTACTTTTATTATTTTCGTAAATAACGTATTTTTTTCATTATTGCACCAATTACAAAATATGCTATTAGTTATTTTTAAATTCTATACAATTATCATAGTTAATATGAGCGCATTTGATACAAAACGAACTGACGTCATTTACGCTGAGCAATATGGCGTCCAGTAAGAGGCGTTTTCGTCAAACTACGCGCGAAATTTGAAAATTTAAAATTTAGATACATTTTTATGGCACTTATCGATTGAATAAAAATTTTGTGTTTTTTTTTTGGTGGCATATTAGCACTACAGAATTTCATTAAGACACTTTTCAAAAATGGGTGTAATACCCTATTGTTGCTGGACCAGCAAGTCTATTCAGTTACAATCTCCCACGGTGAACACCTAGGTGAAGTGAAGTCTCTTAGGTCCCGATGCTAGGGAAATCCTTGACTTTGTAAATACAAAGCACTACAATCGGATGACAGCTCACTTCACCTAGGTGTTCACCGAGGGAGATTGTAACAGAAAAGCACTGCTGATTTCATGGTGAAAAGTCTTCTCAAGTCTGCAGAATTGGATATATTTGAGAAAAACCTAAATTTGGTAAACTAGAAAAGAGCTAAAGCTCTAGAAAATATACTTCAGAAGCATGAAGTGGAATGAAAAGTGGGGATTGTTCACACTTCTTGCACATCAGATGTGCATGAACGTTAGGTTTAGCAAAAACACAATTTACTAATTGTAAATACAAAGCAACTGTATGGAACAAATTAACAGCTAGCAGCCAAAGTCAGGCCGTGAAGGATCGCCGTCCCACGGACTAAGAAAGTGAGGGAAGAGGGAGTGGGCATCTAAGTTCTACGTTAGGGGGGTTTGGTTTCCGCACTTAGTCCCTAAATGTGGACCATTGTGGGGGGGGGGGAGTGGGCATACACTTATGCACTATAATATTGACTGCTTACTTGCTTGCTTACTGGTTAGTACCCATTAAGATTGAGGCCGCTGTGACAGAAATTCGATCAGGAGATTTTTTTTGTTTTAATAATCAATTCTTAGCTCCAGGTAAAAGTAAGTTTCCACCATTCTAACCAAAATCTTATATGTAGTGCTTCAGGGATGTTCGCTGATGCGCACACTGACGATAATTTTGCGATCATGAGCAGGAAAGTGGCATCAGTAATACGTAGGGTAAGAGGTAGCAACAATAGCATTCTGAAGGTATTTTCAGGAAGGTTAGAAGGGTCTATAATGGATAGGTTTATCAAGCTACATGTCAGACTGCGGGTTTGAGAAATCTTCCACTAATTAGATGCTTTGTTTGTTTTTATTTTCTAGAGTTAAGTTCTAATCTTCTAATATATAAAAATCTTGTGTCACAGTGTTTGTTATATCGAACTCCTGCGAATCGGTTTGACCGGTTCTAATGATTTTTTTTTTGTTTTTTTAATAGGTTTTTTTAATAAGGCTATTTTGTATACCCCTAGGTGATAAGCAATCAACCTTTGCCGGGTCAGCTTGTACTAATAGTTTTTAAATTTTTATAATACTAATGCTGCTATGAACATTCGATGCGTGCGATTAAAAAGAAATATCTATGAGATAACACATAACAAAAACGATTAAATGTTAAATTAAAAAGTTAATTAAATCTGGGAGGCTGTGGCGGAAGATTCATAAATCTTTGTAGTAGAAAATCTGTACATGTATCTACTTAATATTCATTGGGAGATGATAAGTTAACCAAGTGATTAGGGGCGTCAAATAATTTTTATCTTATTAATACTTTTAATTAGAAACTGAATGCTGAGAGTGCATAGAAAATATTTCAAAGGGTAGTAGATGGATAAGACAGAAAAAACCCTTTCGTGAGTGACGAATACAAGTGATTTTAAAAGGGTTCCGTTTTTGAGGCACGCAACCCTAAAAATAAAAAAGAGTAACATGTACAGGCGCCAGCACATCAAGTCATACCAAACTGTCAAAATTTCCCAATTGAATATGAACCTTATAATTTTGTAATAAAGTTCAAAAATTATTAAGGAAATTTGACAGATTGTTGTAGCTTGTTTTGCTATACCAAATCTATAGCTATAGTAGTATGATCTATAGTTAAACAAAGACGTCGTTAGTCTAGTGGTAGCAAGCGTTACTGCAGAGCATGAGGTTCAGGATTTGATTCCCAAGTCTAGCAAAATGTTTTTTTTTTGTTTTGCCCCTACCAGAAATCGCTTACAGCTGCTAAAGAAATTTTCTCTTCAAGAATTGTCAACTGAACTTACTTTGGCCTTAGTGTTACCAGTGCTTATAATATCAACACTGTTGCACTTTCTATGTCGCAGTGAAAGTTACCTGCAACAAAAAATGGTAAATATTAGACAAGTGCTAACATTCAGCTTCCAGATCTATCTACTGGATATCGGTTTCATCTGAACTGAAGTTTCCCAGAAATGCAAAACCTTCGTTATTTAAAAATGGCTGACATTTTGAGGATAGAGGAATATATGAATACTTAGATAAGAAGGTACTGCGGTCAATGCTGAGCCATTTTTCATGTAGGGGTCTAAAAAGGCACTGCACTCGATAGTAACATACCTATACCTACTTTTCATCATTGTTTTTTTTTTATTCTGGTCTGTTCTGCAACATGCTCCGGATCTGTCTAGGGGATCTAGAGCATCTGCGCCTGGACAGCGCATAGAACAAAGCAATCGATTCTTAAAGAACTCCGTCTGCGCAAAAAGCCGAGGGAGGCACGCGCCAGATCATGTCAAAGAGCAGGCAGTTGCAAGCACTTCAATCCCCGTTGACGTAACATGGACACATCTTGCCCTGAACGAAGGAAACACATTAACAATATCAGGGCTGTGATGTTCTTTTTTCAGGACCAATTTTCGTTTATTTTATTAATTTTGTTATTTTTGTGTGTTTTTGTCCGAATAAATGCTTTTTCTTTCTTACTATCAACAACCCTTGTCAATGCAATCTAAGATCACAATATGTGGGTTTCAACACGAATCGTTAAACATCTCACTCAGAATCCCGCATTACAGCAAGAATGCTGTGGAGCGGCATTTTGTATAGCATTATCTAGTCGGAGATTATTTGAAAGCAATAAATAATAATAAAGCGGACAAGTCCAGGTTGCGTGACGCACGCTACCGTGCGCCCGCGCAGCGCAGCCGCCGGCGGAGCGCGGCTCCATGCTCCTGCCGCAATTTGTAATAGCAAAGTCACAAAAGCTTATTTATAGGTTTACTAGCTTTTGCCCGCGACTTCGTCCGCGTGAATGTCGGTTATCGCGGATGCAGATGAAGTCGTAGATTACAGAAAGTAGCCTATGTCCTTCCCCAGGGTTCAAGCTATCTTCATGCCAAATTTCATTAAAATCGGTTCAGCCCTTTCATCGTGAAAGCGTAACAGACAGAGTTACTTTCGCATTTATAATATTGGTATGGATAGTATCACGGAATAATAAAAACAAGAGGAAGTGCCCCTAATCTTACTGGATCCAGTGTCGCCAAATTCACACATTTGCAAATTAAAGTGTACTTGCAATACACAGAAAACGATGATATAATTGGCTACAAATTATAAACTCAACTTTGGCGAAAAGCTTATTTATTGTTGTAGCTTGTTTTTGTTATTCCGTGGATAGTATAGTATGGATGAATGAATGAATGAATGTTTTTATTTGCCAGAAACACGGTTACATAAGGTGATATTATTTAAAATATTTAGTTTAGCATTTTTCGCCGACACAGCGGCATGCAAATATCTTATATATAAAAATCTTCTGTGCGTGTGTATGAAAGTAAACTCCTCTTAAACGGCTGTACCGATTATGATGAATTTTTTTGTGTGTTTCAGTGGATTCGAGAATGGTTTAGATTCACAATTAGACCCGGTAGGTGGCGCTACAGTCGAGTTGTGGGTATTCTTAGATGTATGTCACCCTGGTACTAGGAGCGCATAACTTAGTATTATTTATCTTCTCATTTTCAGGGCAGAACAACGTCTGCCGGGCCCGCTAGTAATATAATAATAATTAATATAACAAATCAATTACGAAAGGACATACTACAATAAAAATCACATAACATACATATACATAAATCAGTGACTATACTTTGATGCAAGGTTATATGTATAAAATTTGCATGAATTTTTGTGAAAGAACTCATTAAAAAGAATAAAAAGATTCGTACAACAAGCACTTTCTTAATTCAGCACAAAATAATTTAAAGGGTAGTTGAGTAATAGCTTTTTTGGAGCCATTAATGGAGCCAGCAACTTCGCTGATAAAGTTCTAACTTAGGCACAGGCATTTCAAAGTCCATGTGCGTAGCTTTTCTTTTATTTGTGTTGTCTTTCCGTTCAAAAAGTGTAGGATTTGACTTCAAAAACTTAGCTGCTTTATAAATGTACAGACAGGGCTCAGTTAAAAGCTTATGCGTTTTGATTTAAGATATTTCGTTTATTGGACATTATTTAGGTACCTACTAGCTAACCCGGCAAACGGCAAGCGTGTTCCATCTTAAACCGCATCATCGTTTCCCATCAGGTGAGATAGTGGTCAAACGTATGCCGTTTACAGTACAGTGGAAAAAAAAACGACATTGTGCCTTATAAAAAAATATAGTTATAAAAACTCAGATTATGAGACAAAAGGCAGATAGACCGCGCGGAACACTGAGAGTGAAGCTAACAAAGCAAATACAAATTCCAAAGCGAATACCTACAACGCTCTTCGTGCTGTACTGACACGAGTCAGCATAGCACAAAACGCCGCATCGTTAAAAAATCAAATAAAAATACAAATACAAATTCAAAAGCGAATACAATCCCGAGATTGTAGGTATTCGTTATTGAATTTGTATTTGCTTTTTTGGCTTCATTCTCAGTGTTCCGCGTGGTCTATCTGCCTTTTGTTTCATAATCTGAGCAGAAAAATCGGTCAAGCCGTTCCGGACCAGTTCGATAACAAACACTATGACACGAAATTTTGATATCTTAGATTTTTATATGAATCAGTTACAGCATAATATTCTAGTAAACGTAAGGTCTGAAAATGGTTTCAATCTTGCAAATGCTAATAATGTAATCATTTAAAACTAGACAACATTATAACGTAATGAACACGAAAAAAAAAAGTGTGTGTGCGTGTATGTGGTTGTGTGTGTGTACGCGCGTGTGTGTGTGTGTAATGTAAAATAAATATTTTATCTATCTATCTATCTATTTATCTAATACAAACACAAGGTAACCTCATAATCATATCAGCCTATTGTCGTCCACTGCTGAACGTAGGCCTCCCCCAGAGATCGCCAACCGACCCGGTCTTGGGTAGCTCAAATTCACCTGCTGCCAGCCACCTTCTTCAAATCGTCGGTCCAACGAGCCACAGGGCGTTCGCTACACACTACGTTGCCAAGCAACCTAACAAGGCAACAACTCGCATCCCACATCGCTATTCACTCTCACTTCGCATAATGACTTTGATATATTTGACACTTTGAATCGGGTTCGAGTGCGAAGTGAGTGTCGAAGTGACGGGGAAATTACCTTACAGAATGCCACTTCTTACGTCATCTCATACTTTATCTGTCAAAATTTTCCTTTCAATTTAGTTCAACTTGCTGACACGCTCGCAAGGATGGCGCTATTGTAAATTCGAATTATCAACCGAGTTTTTAGAATGCCAATCAAGAAACTCACAGCGGATTCAGATTCGAAGTTTAGAATGAGGTCTTACAGAATCACACCCCTTGGTAACCTATTACTATGCAAATCTCTATTGTAATATTGAAGATATCGTAACAAATGAATGACCGCACTGAGAGCCATGCACTAATAAAGGATATACTTAAGCGGGTCTGCCTGTTCGGCCCAATCTCGATACATCTTTTGATAACGTTGTTTTGAATATACTGCGTCGGGACCCACCATTACACCGGCCCGCCTGGTGCAATGCTGGGTCTAAAACTAAACCACTAAGAAAATAATTTGGGCTAAGTTAAAACTGTGACCATTAAAGCACGAAGACGAGTGAGCGAAGTGAGCGGTGCCTCGGTAGCGGCCGCCGAGCGCCAGATCCCCTCTATTGTTGGTGAATCATTTGGGTTAGGTTAAGCCGGGTCCAGACGGGTGTAACGTGAAATGTAATCCACCGTGTAATATAACACGAATTCTACGTGTGGACGGCACTACGAGCATTACATGTAACGCTCCACACGTAGAATTCGTGTTACATTACACGGTAGATTACATTACACGTTACACCCGTCTGGATCCGGCTTTAGGTGAGTGGTATAGTCTTAGACCCATCATACCACCAGGGTTATGGCCAGTGGTATGATGGTACCGCAATGGAAAATGCTGAACTTTTTATGTGCATTGCGACCTTCACATTAACACCGTGACGTCAGACAATGGACACTAATCACGCGCCGCTTCATATCCACTATGTAAATCACCCATTTATATTTAATTACTGTTGAACAGAAATAAAAAAGAAAAACACAATTTAAAATCATTACATTTAATCGTTACTACGTAAGTTTCTAAAATAAATCGAATCTAAAAGTAAGTATATTCATCATGAAAATAATACTAATTAATTGCAAACTTTTAAATAATAATTAGCAACTTAAACATCATATTTATAAAATTATAAAGATAGGAACATAAATTAAATATATTAAAAGTAAATCTATATAACAATAACACATCTAGACAAACCTTAGCATTTGGCATAAATTATAATATTTTAGCAAATAATATAACACAAAAACTTATATCAAATTTATAAAACTAAATATAATACAGGGAGCAAGGGATTTCCGACAAGCAACCAGTTACCATAAACACAATACATGAATACCCGTTAAAAAAAAACAGCTGTTTCATACGTTTTAACCTTGCAGGTTGCACCCTTGTATGAAACTGCAGAGTTTATTGAATAACCTAAATTTCAACGCTGTTGGTTCCATAATCATAACTGAATCCATGACGCCCCTTAAACCGTGTTCCGTATGTTTAAAGCTAAACAATTCCAACACTAATACAGAGGGAACTATGATAATTCCAAAACAAATGTAAATATTCATTTTACCCCTTACTTTTTCCCTCTTATCTCTTACTCTGTTTCCGTTGGTTGGGTTTCGAAACCGGAACCGGAACTTGGTTCCGGTACCGCTTCCGGTTTCGGAGGAGGAGTGGGAGGTAACTTCCTATCTGGCCATATTCGTTTTACATAGTCTACCAGTTTGTTTACATCTAAAACATTGACTTTGACATTACGTGAAGGTCCCGGAAAACTGAGAGCCAATTCTTCTATAAGACTTTCATCTAGTAACGCGCTACGTAAAATTTCAAAAAGTTGTTTCGTATTCATAAGTTCAACTTTATCTCTTTGAAGTTGAAGGGCCCACAAAGCAATATCAATCGTTTTCTTTTTTTGTTTTTGAGTAATGTAATCAATTCTGTCAAGTACTAGCTTCCTCGCGTCTGGCCCTTTAACTTCGTAAGCACTCAAAACATCGCCATACGTTACAACTAAATTCCGCTTTGACTTAATATTTTTCGTTCGTTCGAGCAAAGCTAAAAATGTTTGAGTAACGGGTACGTTACCCATATATAACTTTTTTATATTCGAAGTCGCCACTTGTTGTAAAACATGAATGGCGTCACTACCGATCAATGGATTGTCAGACAAATTTAAAGTAGTTAATTCTTTAGCTTCAGTCAAAGATGATATAATATTCTCTATAGCTTTGTCTTGTAGTAGGTTATTGCTTAGATTTAGCTCTCTCAAACGCGGGCACAATACAATCTGTTTTAAGGCTATGCTAACCCGAATGTTAGACAAGCCGTTCCATGACAAATTCAAGACTTGAAGACAAGTACTTTCTGATATTTTTTTGAGAAAAGCGGCACCTCCTGGTGTGCATATTGTGTTCCACGAAAGGTCTAAATGAGTAAATTTGTTGTAAGTTTCAAAAGGTTCTACTAATAGCTCGACTCCTTTTCCTGTTATATTGTTGTAGCTTAAATTAAGATTTTTCACATTCATTCCGAAAAGTACGGCACTTGCCAAATACTCCATCGCATCATCGCCCAACTTGTTACTGCTCAAATCAAGAACTTCGAGGGCTTTGTTCATTGGTAAGCTAGAAAACAGTCGTTTGGCACCACAATGACCAATTCTGCAACCATGCAGATTGAGTTCAGTAAGTGTGTTGTTTGACAAAAGCATTTCTGCCAAATGAAAGCAAGCGTCATTGTGTAAGAAGTTATCAGATAGATCTAACACTTCGACCGTCTTATTGAATTCCAAAGCTTTAGCCATTGGCCGTACTCCATCTGGATTGACGCCGTAATATCGTAGATTTATAATTCGGCTCTCGACTAACCCTTTGTAGAATAATCTAACTGGGCACTGTTTCATCTCCTTGCATATATCTAGGTACAAGGCCTGTCCATCGATCGGGTATATTATTACAGTTTCAGGTTTGAACAATGCTTTCTTTATTCCTGGATCTAAGATCCCTGGGTAATTGTAGTACGGGTGTCTGAGCACAGAACTAGAAGACATAGTTACATACTCTGCGCATATTTCTCCGCTACCAGGATCATACAACCCGTCGTCAAACAACATTTTCTTGTTTGGTTCGTCCAGTGCTATTTCCAATGAAGACCAGTCCTTCATTGGCGGATCCTCGGTACTCTCAACAGATTTAACTGAGAGAACCACCTCGGCTGAGAACTCTATGTTGTCATCTGAGAAGTCCATTCTTTTATTTGAAATTGATTGATATTTATCACCGAATATATGTAACTTATTACAACAAAATAAATCAATTCAATTTAACCATGATAAAGATTTCTTGGAGATTGACACTGACAATACAGAATACCACAAATAGAACACACCGAACACACAGACAATTTATTTAGAACGTCTATGTTGATAAAAGATTAAAGTGCCTTAATCACGATCCATCCCCGCTGTACGTCCGCTCAAGGCCGCGGTGCTGGATGTAGCATACTCACTATCGTGCGCGCATCCAGCGTGCTAGAAGCAATCGGACGAATGAAATGAGAGGACGTGTTTTATTCACCTGTTTTACCAAAACGCCAAAAATGCGAGTTCTTCTGATGTTGTCTGCAGCAACAGAATATCGGGAAAAAATAGGAAGACGTTCTGGATGAAAAAATATGCACGTTTATGAAAAATTTTTATGTATAGTCAAATGATGGCAAAAAAGACATCAAATCATAGTACAGTCAACAGCAAAAGTAGATGATCAAAATCAGAAATTCATTAGTAATGAACGGAGTTCGCGTCAAAACTGTGTGGCTTCGAAGTGATTCAAAAGTATGTGTGTGACAATCACATACTTGTAATAAATAAACTAGTAATAAATGATATAAATTAGTGTTAGTAAATTAGTATTGAATTTCTGATTTTGATCATCTACTTTTGCTGTTGACTGTACCACAATGTTGGCATACAAACATCATTTTGCGGACGTCCCTGTGGACGAGCTGGCACTAATTTTCTTTAGTTCTCTGAAATAACCGTTTCTAATTCAGTATGCCTATTTTTTTAAGCTCAATATCAATCGTTGCAGCTTCCCCTAAAATAGGCACTAGCCAAATCTTGTAATGCTTAAATTCTTTTTTGTTTATTCATGTAGTCTGCACTTGAGAGATTCAATACTTGTGTGGGACTTATATCTTTCAATAAAATTAAATAAATAAATCTTGAAAGTGTTTCGCGATCCATTTTGACGTGCAGTCACTTTGCGACACTAGCTCTAAATGCCAAGTCTGCTGTACAGCAAGTTTATTCACTATCCAGCTGCAAGACGTTCGCGGTGGTTGCGCTCGAAACCCAGCAAACAATTTATAATAACTATTGACGTACAGCAAGCCTATTCACGGTACATTTGCATCGTGCATCGTGACCTTGGCAGGACGTACAGCAAGATGGATCGTGAGTAAGGCGCTTAAGTTGTCAAAGAAATACTGACTGGTTTACGAATTGATGAGACCTTTTTAGGAAGGTAATCGTGATGATTCAAGATCTTAGAGCCTTGCGTTATTTTTCCATGGCGAAGATAATAAGGTACCTTTTATTCCCGAAAAAGTTAAGCAATGTACGCATGCCATCTAAATTATTAATCATCAACTAAGGGCAGAGGTAAGGTAAACTATCTCTGTGTATACAAAATATCCGTTAAAATGTGCCACATAAGGGCGGGGCTACAATCTGGGTAAAAATAATCATGGTGAGATTCATACATTCATTTGTATGAAAAATAAAATCATTTAGAGGGTTTGAAATAATAATAATATGTGGGGACATTTCACACACGGCCATCTGACCCCAAACTAGGGAGACCCTGTACTATGGGTGTCATACAGCTGATATACATACACAAATACTTTTTTTTTTTAATACATACATTTATAGATAAACAACACCCAGACACAAGGCAAACACAAGTGCTCATCACACAAATGTTTACCCTGGGCGGGAATTGAACCCGCAACACGCTGCGCAGCTGTCGATCGCTCAGCCAGTGCGCCAACCGTGTCGTCAAATATTTTCCAATGGGTCTCCCCATTGGAAAATACATTACCAGGAGTAGATTGATATACGATATTTTTAAACCCCCGCATAATTAAAATATTTTGAAATGAAAATAACAGTTTTTCGTTTTATCACGTTGCCCATTTTGTGTTTATTTAAAAAAGAAAGTGACAAGCGACATTAAAGGATCTATCACATTGACAGACCAGTGATGCGAATCGTTGTTTACAATGACGGAGTTGAAAAATTACATTGATTAATCATTATTTCCCATAAAACCGCTGTCAGTGTCACTGTTTTTATCAGCTGCCGTTTTGTTCTCAAATAATGAGCTTTTAGTTAAACTATTCACTTTTAACATCCATTTTTATTACGGGGTTTTAAAAATATTGTAAATGCCTGAAGATACTCTTTAGGTACCCAAAAGAGTGTAGGAATTAGAATTTCAACTTCTGCCACGATTCTTTCTAACTCGGTATAATTCAATCCGCCAACAACTGCTATTCACGGATCTATGGCTACATTCATACCATACTGTACCTACATTAGCGCCATTTTGGAGGGTTTTGGATCTGTTACTTGCTGCATATCGCTGAACATTTTTTTTAAATGTCACTGTCATGTGACTGTAGGATCGTAGTTTATCTATACGATGGCACCTTTCGCATTTTAGTCGTCTTTCAGAGGTATGAGGCACAGAGTGGAAAGCTCTTCATCCTCTATAGAAAAGGAAGGATCCTCCGACCAGACGAGTGTTGTGTCTGGTGGGCTACTACCCGAGGAGTCGGGATTTTGTATATAATATGCTACTGTAGCAGAGAACTTTACTTGCGCGATCTAGGAATCGTCAGTTAGTAGTACGTAGCATGTGCGATAGATGTCGCTACAGTTTTACAAAAGTGGTCCGACATAATAAAATAGACGCGATTATATTTTTAAAATATTAATTATAAAAATGTTTTTGACGTCCTAAGCCCTTGAAGCAAGAATTGCAATTAAGTGGCTTTTAAATTCTTACAAAAAAATGTAAATGAAAGAAATGTTCTCAACATGTGTTTGTTGAAATGTATGGAGTGGTTGTCTACTTTTACAATAATTGTAAATAACACTATGTATGTATACAACTTAGCTGACATTCTTTATCTTGTAATACTTTGTACATACTTCAATATAGTGTTTTTATGCAAGGTCCATCGTATTCACGTAAGTATAGTTATTTAACTGTAAACTGTAAATGCAAAATAGTGTACACATTTATTTTTAAAAGAGTAAGTATGGAGTTTCTTGCCCATTCTTCTCCATATGAAACTACCTTTTGGAATGGGCAACTAGAATCAACTTTATATTTTTTTTATATAGTAGTCGTAGTTTCTTACAAACTGCTACATGTTGAGAACATTAATTACATTGCAATGGTGAGAAAAAAAAATTTCGCTAGGGTGAAAGGATTCTGATAAAGATGTCGCCACTCTATTCCTCGCCGCCCTTGAAACGCAAGGCTCGGACCGTGCTCGTAACAGGGTGTTTCAAACTACGTTACATCATTCATCATTACAGCCGAAAGATGTCCACTGCTAGACATAGGCCTCCCCCAAGGGGGGGTTTTGCCATAATCGCCACGCTTGGCAGGCGAGTTGGCGATCGCAGTATAATAATATTAATATGTGGGGACATTTTCACACACGGCCATCTGACCCCAAACTAGGGAGACCCTGTACTATGGGTGTCAGACAGCTGATATACATACACAAATATATATTTTTTTTGTAAATACATACATTTATAGATAAACAACACCCAGACACAAGGCAAACACAAGTGCTCATCACACAAATGTTTACCCTGGGCGGGAATCGAACCCGCAACACGCTGCTCAGCAGTTGATCGCTCAGCCACTGCGCCAACCGTGTCGTCCTCGCGACGCGATTGCGATCGATCGCAGTATGGTTGTTACAAATGTACAGAGACCGCTACTGTGCATTCTCTGGTGAGTCCCTTAGTCGCCTCTTACGACACCCACGGGAAGATATGGGATGGTGTTATTCTTTACGTTCGAACCCATACAATCAACTATGTTACGCATCTTTCTTATTGCATAATATTTTCATATTTTTAACCGACTTCAAAAAGGAGGAGATTATCAATTCGGATGTTTTTTTTTTATGTATGTTCGGGCATAACTCTGTCATATATAGAAGGTTTTGTCTTGCTTTGGAAAGCCTGTTTCATTTCTTCGGGATATATTGATAATGATATTTATGAACATTCGAAGAATTAAAAAAAGATTTTTCAAAAAAAGAAAACCGCCTTCTAAAACTAAAAAGTGATCAATAACTTTAGCACAGAACACACTTACTTTACTTTCGGAAGTTGATGGCGGTGGTCGGTGGTATTGCCACCGACTTCCGAAAGTAAAGTGTGTTCTGTGCTAAAGTTATTTATCACTTTTTAGTTTTCTTTATCACTTTTTAGTTTTCTTTTTTTTGAAAAAACTTTTAATTTTTAGCTTTTTAGTATTGCCTTAACATACAAATCCATTAAGAAACGGCGACACACTTTAAAAGAGATTGTAAGTCCTCCAAAGATTGAAGAAACTATAACGTCATCTAACTATTTTTTTTTGGGATTTTGTTAATTTTCTCAAAAAATGCTGGATCAATTTTAGTAAAATTTATATGGGACCATTACGGAGTAATCCCCTTTCGAACAAAAAAAATAATTTTGCAATTCCGTCTATATATGACAAAGTTATGCTCGAACATACAAAAAAATATATAAACATTCGAATTGAACACCTCCTCCTTTTTGAAGCCGGTTAAAAACCCGTATGGATCGATCAGTTAGGGGCCGTCTCCACGAGCGAGAGAAACGCGGCGTTATTATCGTCGTGCCACGTATTTCGATACACTCTCTTGGAACGTGTCTACACACGGCGATTTTATCGCAGCGATGCGACTAGTGGCTGAGTGCGAGCGAAATATCATCGTATCACCGTCTATTAAGACCGAGATTACTCTACGATAGACGCGCGGAATCGTCGCGATTCTCTCGCTCGTGGAGACGGCCCCTTACAGATAAACTACGCTTGCCACGGTCAGTCCGTGGATGGGTGACCATCCATTACATACCGAAACCCCTCCGTATCTCAGAAAGCACGTAGGTACAGCTGTTGGTCCCGGCTCTCATTCGTAATCTTTGACTGTCGTTAAGTAGTCTCCCGTGGGGTGTCCGGGCTGGGAGGCGAAGGCGTCGAAGGCGACTAAGAGAAAATCCGGAAGTCGGGCAGCAGCGGTTTCTGTGTGTTTAACAACTTCACTGCGATCCCCAAGACGCCTGCCAAGCGTGGGGATTAAGGCAACCTCCCCCCCTAATGGGGGAGGCCTTTGTTCAACAGTGGAAAACTTCAGGCTGATGATGATGAGTAGCATGTGGTCCGTTGGACAAGTAGTCTTAACAAAAAGTACCATGCAGCCACTCCATGTAAAACACTGGTATTCAGCTGCATCTGGTTAGACTGGAAGCCGACCCAAACGACATTGGGAAAATGCTAAGCAGAGATGATGTAAAAACGACGATGATGTGTGTGTGTGTGTGTGTGTGTGTGTCAATTAAAAGAAACAAAACTTAAAATCATAACATTTAATCGTAACTACACATGTCTCTAAAATAAATCTAAACTTATAAAAGTGTATTTATCATAAAAATAATGCTAAATATTAAACGTAAAATCGAAGTAAATTCTTCATCATCATCCTATTTACTTCCGTTTAATTATAAATACAATAAAATATATCTAATCAACAATAATACACCTAAACAAACCTTACTTAGCAATTGGCATAAATTAAAATATTTTAGCAAGTAATAAAACACTTTGTCATATTTATAAAGCTAAATATACATAATTGAAAAGAGATCCGATAAGTTGCCAGTTCCCATAAATACAATGTTCAAAGAAATCAGCTATTTCATACATTTTAACCTTGTAGGAATTTCACTCTTGTATGAACCAGCAGATTTAATTTGAATAAACTAAATTTCATCGCTGTTGGTTCTGTGTTTCGTATGTTTAAAGCTAAACAATTCCAACTTTATACTTTAACATAGAGGTAACTATAATGATTCCAAAACAAATCGAATTATTTACTATACCTCTATATTTTTTTCCTTTTTCTTTTTTGATTTCTTTGTCGGCTCCGGAGGGGGAGTGTTAGGTAACTTCTTGTCTGGCCATATTCGTTTTACATAGTCTACCAGTTTCTTTACATCTAAAACTTTGACTTTGACGCTCAGAGAAGGTCCCGGAAAACTGAGGGCCAATTCTTCTATAAGATCTTCATCTAGTACGACTCCAGCGCGACGAAAAGTGTAATAAAGTTGTTTTGTATTCAAAAGGTCAACTTTATCTTTTTGTAGTTGAAGTGCCATCAATGCGAAATCAACTTTGTGCTTTTTAGTGTTTTGAGTAACATAATTAAGTCTGTCAAGTACTACCTTCCTCACGTCTGGCCCTTGAGCTATAAAATCACCAGTAACGTCGCCATACGTTACAACTAAATTCCGCTTAGATGTCATTTGTTTCGTTTGTTCGAGCAAAGCTAAAAATTCTACAGTAACAGGTACGTTATTCATGAATAAATTTTCCAAATTCGAAGTCTGCACTTTTTCCAGAATACTTATGACGTCACTAGGGATCAAAGGATTGTCAGACAAATTTAAAGTAGTTAATTCTTTAGCGTCTATTAAAGGTGATATAATAAGCTTTATAGCCCGTTCTTTTAGTTGGTTATTGCTTAGATTTAGCTCTCTCAAACGCGGGCACAATACAATTTTTTTTAAGGCTATGCTAACCCGAATGTTAGACAAGCCATTCCATGACAAATTCAAGACTTCAAGACAAGTGCTTTCTGATAATTTCGTAAGAAATGCGGAACCACCTGGAGTGAATATTGTGTTCCACGAAAGGTCTAAATGAGTAAATTTGTTGTGAGTTTCAAAAGGTTGTATTAGTAGCTCGACTCCTTTTCCGGTTATATTGTTGTAGCTTAAATTAAGATTTTTCACATTCATTCCGAAAAGAATGGCACTTGCTAAATACTCCATCGCATCATCGCCCAACCTGTTACTGCTCAAATCAAGAACCTCGAGGGCTTTGTTCATTGGTAAGCTAGAAAACAGTCGTTTGGCACCACAAGGACCAATTCTGCAACCATGTAGATTGAGTTCAGTAAGTGTGTTGTTTGACAAAAGCATTTCTGCCAAATGAAAACAGGCGTCATTGTGTAAGAAGTTATCAGTTAGATCTAACACTTCGACCGTCTTATTGTATTCTAAAGCTTTAGCCATTGGCCGTACTCCATCTGGATTGACGCTGTAATATCTTAGATTTATAATTCGGCTCTCGACTAACCCTTTGTAGAATAATCTAACTGGGCACTGTTTCATTTCCTTGCAGATATCTAAGTACAAGGCCTGTCCATCGATCGGGTATATAATTACAGTTTCAGGATTGAACAATGCTTTCTTTATCCCTGGATCTACGATCCCCGGGTAATTGTAGTACGGGTGTCTGAGCACAGAACTAGAAGAGATAGTTACATACTCTGCGCAGATTTCTCTGCTACCAGGATCATACAAACCGTCGTTATACGACATTTTCTTCTTACTTGATTCGTTCAGTGCTATTTGTAATGAAGACCACTCCTCCATTGGCGGATCCTCGGTACTCCCAACAGATTTAACCGAGAGGACGGTTGGGTACTCAGTGTTGGCGTCTGAGTAGTCCATTTTTTATTGAAATTGATTGATATTTATCACGGAATATATGTAGTTTATTACAATAAAATAAATCAATTATATTCAACCATGACAGAGTTTTCTTGTAGATTGACACTGACAACACAGAATACCTCAAATAGAACACACCGAACACACAGGAACAGATTAAGATGTCAAAAACAATACTGACTGGTTTACGACTCGATGAAACCTTTTTAGGAAGCTATTTGCGATGATCCAAGATCTCTAAGCCTTTCGTTATTTTACCATGGCAAATAAAGTGAGTAAGGTACCTACCAACAATTAAGCAAGTACGCATGCCATCTAAATTACATAATCATCTACTTATTCTCTAGCCAGTTGTGTTAGAACCTAATGGCTTGGGACGTGACGATGGAAAGAGACCAGGGCCTCAAGTCTGCTATTACAATATATCAGAATGGTCTAATTGATTTCATAATTGTTGATTTTGTCATGTTTGGTAATCTACTAATATAATGGCGTCATTATGAAAATCAGTGATAGACCATTCTGACACTATTGTAATAGCAGACTTGAGGCCCTGGTGGAATGACCATAATGCCGTGGAAGTTGGGTAGGCCTTTGGTATAAGATGAAACTTGTGTCGACAGCGACACCCTTGCGCGATCCCATCTTCCTAGCACGTCATGATGCGTCATGCTGGGGTGGCTGCTGCAGGTGCCGAAAACCTCAAACGGCGTAAATAAAACACGTACTTGGTTGAAACACTAGGGCCTTCCTATTGATAACGACGTAATTATGAATAATAATGTAACTAACAAACAGATAACTGTTTCAGCTGTTATAAGAAGAGAACTTTAAATTTAAGTAGTCAAAAGCCATAACATTGGACAACCAGTCTTAACAAGAGGTATCGTGTTACCCAGTTATTGGCAGTGGCTCCTTGTAGAACACTGGTACTCAACTGGATCCCGTTAGGGCCGAGTCACACCGGAATGGCAGCCTCGCGCGACCTCCACACCCCACGCGCCTGGTCTCCTCTTGACTAGTTTAGTTTCTACATTCGGCAAGGAAACTCGGTGTGTTTGGAGTGAACATGATGGAATTGGTTTTTATAGTACTTATCGCATAACGTATCCCGTCGCTATACTACAGAGAAATGGTGCGCTCAGTGTTGCGACGGGCGTGAGGAGAGCGCGGCCGCCGGTGGTGCCCAAAGAGTACAATATTGGTGCCGCGAGCCTGTATGTATATTGTACTCTTTGCCGTGAGCGGCCTCGCGTAGCCGCTGGCAGCCATGGGCAGAAACACCGACAAGACGCGCGTGGCTCGCTAACTTTTCAAGCTTTTCAAGCGTATCGTGGTCTTTTAAGTATGTAGATAAAGTTAAAAATTATTTCACACTGAAAGTGCTCGCCGCGCCGCTGCCATTTCGGTGTGACTCGGCCCTTAGACTGGAAGCCGATCCCAACATAGTTGAGAAAATGCTAAGCAGATGATGATGTAGAAACGACGATAATGTGTGTGTGTATGAATTAAAAAACAAACAAAATTTAAAAACATTACATTTAATCGTAACTACACAAGTCACTAAAATAAATCTAATCTTAAAGTCAATTTATCATAAAAATAACGCTAAATGCTAAACGTAAGTATGCCTATTTAATTCATTATTATCCTATTTCCTTGCGTTTAATTATAAATATAGTAAAATATATCTAAGTTACACAATTAAATCTAAGCAAACCTTACTTAGCAGTTGACATACATTAAAATATTTTAGCAAATAATTTATCACTTTGTCATATTTAAAAAGCTAAATATACAGAATGGCAGAGATACGATGAGTTAACAGTTACCATGCTTACCATGAATACAATACATGATTACACGTTCAAAAAAATCAGCTGTTTCATACATAATAGAATTGCACTCTTCTTGAACCAGCAGATTTTTATGATAACCTAAATTTCAACGCTGTTGGTTCCACATTATTGGGCATCGACGTCCTTAAACCGTGTACCGTATGTTTAAAGCTAAATAATTCCAACATTAGACATTAACATGGAGGCAACTATGATGATTCCGAAACAAATCTAATTATTCACTTTACCCCTATCTTTTTTGCCTTTTTCTCGTTCTTTTTTGGTTTTGGTTCCGGTTTCGGTTCCGGCTCTGGAGGGGGAGTGGGTGGTAACTTCTTGTCTGGCCATATTCGTTTTATATAGTCTACCAGTTTGTTTACATCTAAAACTTTGACTTTGGCACTCAGAGAAGGTCCCGGAAAACTGAGGGCCAATTCTTCTATAAGATCTTCATCTAGTACGACTCCAGCGCGACGAAAAGTGTAATAAAGTTGTTTTGTATTCAAAAGGTCAACTTTATCTTTTTGTAGTTGAAGTGCCATCAATGCGAAATCAATCTTATGCTTTTTCGTGTTTTGAGTAACATAATTCATTCTGTCAAGTACTAGCTTCCTCACGTCAGGCCCTTCGGCTTTAAAATCACTAATAACGTCGCCATACGTTACAACTAAATTTCCCTTCGATGTAATTTGTTTCGTTTGTTCGAGCAAAGCTAAAAATTCTACAGTAACAGGTACGTTATTCATGAATAAATTTTCCAAATTCGAAGTCTGCACTTTTTCCAGAATACTTATGGCGTCACTAGGGATCAAAGGATTGTCAGACAAATTCAAAGTAGTTAATGCTTTAGCGTCTATTAAAGGTGATGTAATGAGCTTTATAGCCTCTTCTTTTAGTAGGTTATTGCTTAGATTTAGCTCTCTCAAACGCGGGCACAATACAATCTGTTTTAAGGCTATGCTAACCCGAATGTTAGACAAGCTGTTCCATGACAAATTCAAGACTTGAAGACAAGTGCTTTCTGATAATTTCGTAAGAAATGCGGAACCACCTGGAGTGAATATTGTGTTCCACGAAAGGTCTAAATGAGTAAATTTGTTGTGAGTTTCAAAAGGTTCTATTAGTAGCTCGACTCCTTTTCCGGTTATATTGTTGTAGCTTAAATTAAGATTTTTCACATTAATTCCGAAAAGTATGGCACTTGCTAAATACTCCATCGATTCATCGCCCAACTTGTTATTGCTCAAATCAAGAACCTCGAGGGCTTTGTTCATTGGCAAGCCAGAAAACAATCGTTTCGCACCACTAGGACCAATCCTGCAACCATGCAGATTGAGTTCAATAAGTGTGCTGTTTGACAAAAGCATTTCTCCCAAATGAAAGCATGTTAGGAATAGTAAATGTGACATCATACTTAATGGAGAGAAACTGAAATTTACTAGTCAAACGGTTTTCCTAGGAATCACGCTAGACGAGAAATTACAATGGGGACCCCATATAACATCTATTGCGGGGCGACTAAGCTCCGCGGCTTATGCTGTTAGAAAGATAAGACAGTTAACAGATGTAGAAACTGCGCGTTTGGTCTATTTTGGCTACTTTCACAGCATTATGTCGTATGGTATTTTACTGTGGGGTCGGGCTGCTGACATTGAATCCGTTTTTATTTTACAAAAAAGAGCTGTCAGAGCCATTTATAATATACGTCGCCGCGAATCTCTTAGGGAACTATTTAAAAATATTAATATAATGACAGTGCCTTGCCAATTTATTTATGAAAATATTATGTATGTAAGAAAAAACTTACATATGTTTAATAAAGTAAGTGATAGACATGACTTTAATACTAGAAACAAGGACAAAATAGCTCAACCATATTTTAGATTGTCTAAAGTCCATACATCTTTTATGGGGTACTGTGTTAAGTGCTACAACAAAATTCCTAGTGATATATTACAACTAAGTGAAACAAAATTTAAATCATATATTAAAAGTACACTCTGTAAAAAAGCTTATTATAATCTAGAGGACTATATTCAAGATAAGAATGCTTGGAAACATGCTGGTCTAGCTCCATAGGACGATCGACAGTCTAGACAAAATCGAACCGATTGCTAATTTAAAATACCTAATTTCATACTTAGTATAAATATGTACATATATATATTTGACTCTTTTTTTATACACTGCTCAGGCTCACATACTGATTCATTGTTTGTTAAAATATAAGGAGTGGTCGTCTACTGTTTCAACATTAATTGTAATATGTAATATGTGAACACTGTGTATCTATGTACATATAACTTAGTCTGTCATTCCTTAATCTGTGATACTTTGTACACACTTTCAAATACCTAGTGTTTTTATGCAAGGTACATCGTATTCACGTATAATTATATAATTCCTGTAAATGCAAATATTGTTAACATCGTTTTTAAAAGAGTAAGTATGGAGTTTCTTGCCCATTCTTCTCCATACAAAACTACCTTTTGGAATGGGCACCTAGAATCAATTTTTTTTTTCTCATTTGACGTTCAAAAGTGCCTTATAATGGTCTAATTGAAATAAATGATTTGACTTTGACTTTGACTTTGACTTTGCATCACCGTGTAAGAAGTTATCAGTTAGATCTAACACTTCGACCGTCTTATTGTATTCCAAAGCTTTAGCCATTGGCCGTACTCCATCTGGATTGACGCCGTAATATCGTAGATTTATAATTCGACTCTCAACTAACCCTTTGTAGAATAATCGAACTGGGCACTGTTTCATCTCCTTGCATATATCTAGGTACAAGGCCTGTCCATCGATCGGGTATATTATTACAGTTTCAGGATTTAACAATGCTTTCTTTATTCCTGGATCTAAGATTCCTGGGTAATTGTAGTACGCGTGTCTGAGCACAGAACTAGAAGACATAGTTACATACTCTGCGCATATTTCTCCGCTACCAGGATCATACAACCCTTCATCAAACAACATTTTCTTCTTGTTTGTTTCGACCATCGTTAGATCCAATGAAGACCACGTCTCCATTGGCGGATCCTCGTCACTCTTCAAAGAATGAACTGAGGGGACGAACTTGATTGGGATCTTAATGTCGTCCATTTTTTATTGAAAGAGGTTGATATTTTATCTCGGAAAATAAGTAGCTTGTTACAACAAAATAAATCAATTAAATTCAACCAGTAAAAGTTTTTTATCAGATTGACACTGACAATACAGAATAGGTACTTAACAATTTCAGATTCATTGTTTAGAACCTCTATGTAGAACAAACTAAATTGTCAAAATAATACTGACTGGTTTACGAATTGATGAAACCTTTTTAGAAAGGTTCTTTAATGGGTCAGGAACCTAGAGTCGCCAAACTAACGTCAGTTTAGCATAGCTATGAGAATACATTATATTGAGAAGTTCGCATACCTTTTAAACTTGTTAACTAGGTACTTGCTAGCTTAAAATCCGGACTCTTTTTCTGGTATCAGATACAAAAGTTGCCTTATTTATTTACGTTGAAATGAGAAATGGCTGGATTTTTTATATGTTTACAGGATAGTATTTAAAACAAAGCTTCAGCCAAACCCTTAAACCTTACTTACTTTTTCAACCTTGTTTTTTAATACATAATGGTAATATTTTCGTAATTTTGGATCTGTAGTAGACTTTAAGACTGTATATCCTGTTGGATAAATGCATAAAACATAATATTTTGGCATACTGTAATGGTTGTATTTCTCCTGAAAGTTAACTCTGACGTCTATTATCGTAAAACGCAATGAAATGATTGTCTTCGCTTTAAAAAACCATAATTATAAATTATTTATTTATTTACACTTCATGCACAAAGGTACAAAGGCAGACTTAATGCCTTAGGCATTCTCTACCAGTCAACCCAGGGTGGTGAAGAGATAACACGGTAGTTGCATATAAAAAATATAACAAAATAGGTAAAGTACATAAACAAAACTATATAACTAATAAAATATATACCTTTATAAATATATATTATACCTTTACTTTGTAGTTCCCTTAAATCTTTCTAAAACTGTAATTGTCTTTAAATAATCAGCTCAGATCATTACGATATTGCTCTGGACAAAACGCGAAAATATGAAGTTTTCGTCACGAATCGAATACACGCTCTTAAGATACGGTCATAAACATCAGCCAATTGTCGTCCACTGCTGAACGAAGCCATCCCCATAGATTGAGATTCTAAATTACAAATGTACCAAAAACTGATAAGGCTTTTTCAAATACATGTATTTCCTGGAACAAGTTTTGTGAAATCTTGGCCAATTTTCGTGCGATTTAATCGTGTTTTCACTCAATCGTTTGATTTTGAATATTGCGTTGGATATAACAAAAAAATGTATGACAGGAATAATAAATGGGAAACCTTCTCTTTATTAAACCCATCGTGTCTTTAAATCAACGTGAATTTTCTCCAAACGCCATTAAAAGTTAAAGCCAAAAGTCTATGAAACGTGATATTTTAACTGAAGAATAAGAATTACTTTAACACCAAAAGCGGTTAAAAGACACAAGAATTTAGCAAAGTCGAAGAAATACAACATAAGTGTTTTGGAATGTATTCAATTGTACCTAGAAATAGCTTTCATGTGAAGAGGGAGGTGCGCTTAGTGAAAGTATGCCCCGGGGGCACGGAAACAGGGGGCAAGGCCGCTTTGCTTGTGAGAATGAAATGCGTGTGTAATAGATGAGAGGATCAATGATCATGATTATTGATGAGGCTGATAAAGAGATGAAGCGGAAGAGACCATTGGATTACGATGTTAGTGATTGCAATCCAAATTATTGATGTTTGTGAACGAAATAAAAACATATTTAAAAGTAAAGAAACAAATGAGTGCCAAGTTACTCACGAGAGTTGACGTGTGAACATGTAAGTTAGTATTAGTACCAGTCTCGGTTCAAGTTTAGTATATGGAAGCAGGAGTTGGGTTGGGGTTACACGTTTTTACACCACAAACAATATATTTTGAAATATTTGGTTGTCAATCGCCCATTTTAACGTTCGGTTTTCGCTTTTTATGTGTTACGATGTGATTTGAGGTTAGTAACTAATTTTATTAATTGCTCGTAAACTACGCATTTTCTTTTAATGAGAATGGTAGCGTTATAATCGGGGATCCTACCCCTTACCAACTTCAACACTTTTCACCCCCTAACTCCTGCTACTGAATACTAGATCCAACCCCCAGTCTCACGCACACAATCATGAACAACAAGTATTACGGTGACGTCATCTGATTTTTAAGCCTTACGCGTCTGACGCTCGAAGTTTCAGCTAGCGTGTGCCGAACGGTAAGATGGTTTACACATCAATGAAAAGGTCATCAATTTCTAGTTCGCAGAGTCACCAGAACAAAGTCCAGTCACCAAAAGAGATTATAAGTATCCATGTCGTCGAAAATAGTTGAAGTTTACTTAGAAACCGATCGATGTTTTCGAATGGAATTTAATTAAATCATTAAAGTCATTCTCTATTATTTTATTTAAATTTTATGCAAAAACATCCAACGGTTTCTAAGTAAACTTCGACTAGGTATATTTGACGACCCTGGCTGGTTACTTAACTCTTTAGGTGAGTGTACATCCTTATAAATGGCTGAAATGAGAATATTTAGAGGAGTCTGTAACGATACCCTGTAAAACATGGTACAAACAATATGTCACTAAAAATATAATCATTCAAAAGATTTCTTTTTTCTTTTATTGCATAATCTGTCGAAAATCGAAGCCACATCGCCGTCATCTGGGAGACATGTGCCCAACAGACTAGCGGCATTGCCACTTTGGATGGCAATGCTTACCTCCGAACGAGGAAATAACCAGTCTTGAGTCACGGGAAAATTATGCTGATTATTTTCTTTTAATTAAAGAATTATTATAATTTCAAAAGTATGCTGTTTTCTATAATAGTAAACGCCAAGATTCTCAGGCCATATTTCAAGTCTTCGTTGCTCGACGTTAAAACCTAAGTTATCATAGTGACCCCGTGTTCTGACTCCAAAGAGAGAGAGTACCTTTCCTAAGGTTTGTACCACTTATTTGAATATCCGCCAATCGAGTAAAGTGAGCATTTACACCGTAACGAATGGCGAATGCAACCAATTTGGGAGTGTGTCGAATCTGACGAATTGCCTGTGTGATTGAGGACATGACTCCTTTAGAAACTTTCGGGGTTTTTGAGACAATCGTGGGAATGAGAGATTGATTTGCCAAAACCTACGCTTGACTGTACTTGGAGTCTAGAGAAATTGATTAATTAAATGAATCTTAACCGTGTTATATATAGATAGGCTTTCTTGTGTCCATCTTATTTTGGAAGAATCCAATTATTGCTAGTTATGTTCAAATTCAAATTCAAATTCTTGATTGCATTCCATATGTATTAAATAGGTGATGTTGTTAATGCTTCCAAGTTTGGAAACTGTAATCTCTCTCTCTGTCTGTAATGTTTAGAGCAAAGATTTAGAAGAAAGATACGGATAGATTGTTAAAAAGGCACACAATGTTAGAGAGACCTAAGTATCTAAATACAACAAAAACTGATTTTCGCAATACTAGTTTCAAGCCAATAAAATTCCTGACGAATGATTAGAAACAATACCTCAGCAATGTAACATTAAAATCTTTCACAATTTACAACCGTAATGTCCGCTTAGCGTAAGGCACTCTTCACACGGATCGTGCGATAGTGTGCGGCCAGGTGAATATTTTATGCGGGTCTAAATAACGACCATGTTGAGTAGAACGGCAGTCATAAATCCTGGTGCAATGTAGGGACTAATATCTAGCCACCAGAATTGATAATAAATAATTTTATTAGTAACGTTTAGAAGCTTCCGTGTTCACGAGATGAAGATACTTGGGTATAGCCAAGAAAGCTTTTAAAATGATTCTGGTTTAAAAACGGTGACAAATCTCAATGGAGACTATACCCAAGTACATAGAAGAAAGATATTGCAGCGCACAAGTGTGTGCGCAAATACAGGTGCACTCTCTCTTCTCTGAATCTCATACACAAGAACAATCCGTCCCAACTGGGAAAAGATCAGGTGGACCAACGGCTAGCTATAAGTGCTTTCCGAGACAAGGGTGAAATAAAAAAATATATTATACGAGAAAAACGCGCGGCAGTTTCTTTGTCGTACAATCAATATGAAGAGCTTTTAGGAACTTAGCTCAAGATAAGAGATTAGTGCATTATAATTGATTCCGACTGGGTGCGCCTGCACAAGCACCTAATTGATCCGAAATGTTTGTATTTTGTGTAATTCGAATATCGATCGCCTTGTAAGGCCGGTAGTTAAGATGCCAGTGAGAAGGTCGCAGATTCGTTTTCGTTCGTAATTGATGTAATTAGCTATTTAAGATTAAATAAGGGCCGTAGATAGCCCTGTGATCACGGCTAAGGTGAACGAGCCAAAGCAGTGCAATTGAGAACGATTTGGCTAAATGAGTTAGTTTCGCTCACGCTTCTAGACTAATAAGGAATAATCTCCAATAATCTCCATGCATCAATGAAGAGGTTAAGCATTTAAATAAATTATAGGCTTTTATATTCCAGTTAAGTGGAACATTCATATGATTGCAGCACGAAAATCTACCAGCCATTTATCAAACAGCTTTTCATTTTAGACATCGAGATACATATTGCTATTCTATTCCATAAACAACATCCATGTAAAACGCAGCACATCTGAATCACAGCTACCACAAAGAGTGTTCTAATCGCAATAAATTGTTGAGGTGCGCGCGCGCAACATAAATCAGCGACGCGGGCGCAGCGACAGCGCCTCTCATAACCACCGCCCGGTTTTGGTACTATTTGATTTAGAGAAATGGAAAGGCGTTGCCATTGTTTTCACTTTAAAATTTACAGAGCCCAGATAAACTGTATTTGGTTTTGTAATGAAAGCAGTGTTTGTTTAAGAAAGTACGGTGATATTTTGAGGGAATGTAAATTAGCTGTTCAAATATGCAATGAGTTAAGAAAGTTAGTGGAAGCCCTTTGTTGCACCTTTATATTGAATTTTACAATGTTTCAACGGATTTTTTTGAATTCGGAATTAACTTTCTAAGCGTTGGTATCTATGATTCTTCGCCAGATATTGTAATGTAGTCGTGCATCGGACTACCATCGGGCTTTTGCCTGAGTAAAACCTTTACGGATGGTTATGATGGTTCCTCATGGTTAATGCTGTTCCTTGAATGTGTAACATCTTGGAGATTGCCCCCAAAGCAGATCCTGCAGTTCATCACAGCTGCAGGGTTTGGTGGCGATCTTTAACCAAAACATGCGGTGATCACAATAGACCAGCTCTGGTCGCAGTTATATTTGCCGCATAAAGTTAATAATAAATCTGTCTCATACGAAAACCCCTCCGTGCTTCGGAAAGCACGTGAAGCGTTAGATCTTTGTCAGTCGTAATGGGTAATCACAAACCAGGTCCAAGAGGTTTCGCGATACCCAGTAACTGGGCTGTGGAGGACAGTCAAGACAGGCAGATGCTTCAAGTAAAACACTAAATTCAGCTGTATTCGTTTAGATTGGAAACTGACCCCAATATAGTTAGAAGGCTAGGCAGATGACTCATACATGGAACTAGTTGGAACCACAGACAACCTTAAAGTCCTGTTTTTCTGATCAAAGAACAAGATGATGATGCAATTCTTTAGTAAAATATTTCGCTACTCCGTATATGTCCATCGAGTACATGCAATAAAACAAAAACCAACGTATACATTACATACATCGTATACATTAAATGTTGCGCAACCGCAAGTCATCCATAAAGTATCGACCTGTCAGACCCAAAATGGTGACAGGCAAAAATCCACGAAAAACCATCCGACAATACATTGCATATGTATTGCTTTGGTTTTGACCAATCACAAAACAGAATAATGTTAATTGCTCACTCGTCTTAGCTGCGGCGCGTGCGCACGTTTGGCAGCAAAAAGGATGGGCCATAAAAGGCTTTAAGGTTACAAAAGAGGCCGCAAGAATCCATGAATAAAAATACCGAGCCAAAAAGAGTTGGCGCCAATTATGGTGCGTTTGGGCATCTCTAAACTCGTGGATCGACGGGCTGCGTGTGAGTGCACGCGTTAGTGTATAAGGGATGCTACATGTGCATCTGTCACAAGTGTGCGTGATTTAATTATTGTGCGAGTAAAATTTTTTGGTCAGTTTGTATTTTCGTTTGTATTTTGGACATACGGGATAAATTGTGTTTTGTTTCGGGAGCCTTTTACATTTGGCGTTGCTCCAGGGGCTTAATATGAGCCCTAAATGGCTCTGATTACCAGACAGCCGCCAGTAATTTGAATTGGCAGGTTTGACCGTGAATTGATAGTCATTATACACCGTGCGATGGTTTTTGAAGTGCATCGCTATCATATGTTTTTGAAGATATCACAAGGGTTTAACATGAGCGAGCGCTTACGTAAATTTGATTGCTTTTTATAATGGAAATACAAGTTTCACGCATAATATGTATTTAGTTTGAAGGCTTTATTCATAATAATGTAATTGTGCGTGTCGTTAAAAAATAACTAAAATCATAATCTTCCTAAAACGTTTTCTTCTTCTATTAATTTAAAAAAATCTGCCTAGCCTTTTCTCAAATATGTTGGAGTCAGTTTCCAGTCTAACCAGATGCAGCTGAATACCAGTCTTTTACATGGAGCGACTGTCTATCTGGCACTCTTGGAAAACCTGGCTTCCGACTAACCGACGACTGTCAAAGATCTACGAATGACAGCCGGGACCAACGGTTATAATTGTTTTCCGAGGCATGGAGGGATCTGGATACCAAATGCATGGTCACCCATCCACGGTTCGACCGCGGCAAACCTAGTTATGTATAAGTACTATGGACTCAGATTATGAAACAAAAGGCAGATAGACCGAGCGGAACACCGAGACTGAGAGTGAAGCCAAAAAAGCAAATGCAAATTCGTATTTTATTTGTTTTTTTTAACGATGCGGCGTTTGGTGCTATACTGTCTCGTGTCAGCACAGCACGAAGCGCATCGTAGGTATTTGATTTTGTATTTGCTTTTTTGGCTTCACTCTCAGTCTCGGTGTTCCGCTCGGTATATCGGCCTTTTGTTTCATAATCTGAGACTATGGATATACGTATTGAAAAGCGATCAAATTGAATATATTTACGTTTTGGGCGTTATTTGGTAGAAACAAGAAGAGATCAAAAGAAGAGATCAAAACTTGTTCCAAAATTGTTCATGAATTTTGTTTTGATAAATATTTTCTAACATAGAAATCTATGTTCCTTACTATACCTAACTTAGGTAATACCCAGGTAATCGATACTAGCAACATTACTGTACGTGGTATATCGTATGAGAAAGTGATTCTCAGCAATTTGTGAAGGAAATCAATTTCCTAAGATCGATGAAAGTTTACCGGGCGCAATTTCACTGAAATCACTCGGATGCTTCGATGTAACACGTTCCTGTGTAGACATGGATATGATTAGCTGGTTGTGTTTAGCCTTATGTTAGCTTTGGCCCGCGACTTCGCTCGCGTGAATGTGAATTAAGACGCAGACGATATCGCGGATTTAAAAGTAGCCTAGATCTTTTCTGGGGTTCAAGCTAATTCTGTAAAATTCTTTTTCAACCGACTTCAAAAAGACGGAGGTTCTCAATTCGTCTGTCTGCTTTTTTTTTTTTTTTGTATATTTGTTACGCGATTTCTCCGGCAAATGTAAAGCGATTTTGAAAATTCTTTTTTTGATGGATAGGGTATGCCTCAAGGGTGGTTCTAAATAAATTTTATCGAAATTGATTCAGCACTTTTTGGAAACATCGACAGAAAGCAAAAAAAATTACATGGATGATGTTGTAATGTTCTCACCTTGTACTTTCGATCTCTGTTTTGACTGTGTTGCCATTTCTTAATGGATTTGGATGATAAGTAAGTACTAAAAGGCGAAAAATAAAAAAGCTTTTTTACAAAAAAGACAACCGCCTTCAAAAACCAAAAAGCGAAAAATAACTTTAAAACAGAACACACATGACTTTAGTTTCGGAAGTCGGTGGCAATACAAAACAATAAATAGAACAGCTAAGCCACCGACTTTCGAAACTAAACTCATGTGTGTTCTGTTTTAAAGTTATTTTTCGCTTTTTGGTTTTTGAAGGCGGTTGTCTTTTTTGTAAAAAAGCTTTTTTATTTTTTAATCCGTTTAGTGGTTTAGTCCTGAAAGCGTAACAGACAGACAGAATTACTTTTGTATTTATAATATTAAAAAGATTTCATATTCTGTAATGTTTAAGCAGGATTTTTCTTTTAGAAGGATTTAAGTTTGTATAACCAACAGAACCCGTTAGCCGTGGGGTGTCCGGGCTAGGATAGCCCCCCCCCCCCCTCCCCCATTTCATCCCGAGGGTGTCGAAAGTCGGGCAGCATCGGCTTCCGTGTACTTAACAACTTCACTGCGATCCCCAAGATGCTTGCCAAGCGTGGGGACTATGCCCCCCCCCGCTTTATGGGGGGAGGCCTTTGTTCAACAGTGGACGTCTTAAGGCTGATGATGATGAACCAACAGAAAAAAAAGCCAATAGAAATTAAGGAGAGTAAAGAGGCATTTGCCCTGCAGAAGGCAAAATGCAAGCTGAAATAAAAGACTGTTTCGGTTGAAGATTTTGTGATGTTTGCTCACACTAAAATATTGATTGGCAAATCCACGGAACAGGGCAAATCTAAGGTATGTCACAACTTTAAGCCCGTCACAGACGTAGCTATAATATATATTAATATATGTCAGACGAAGCTATAATATATATTAATATACGTCAGACGTAGCTATAATCAAGGCATATTACGATCAGCTATAATATATATTTTTACTACGTCACCAAAATATGTGGACAGATATAGCAAGGCATATTAATATAAATTTCAAAAATGTGAAACAAACAACGATCGCAGACGTAATAAGGGCGAAAATATATTATTATATTATAGCTACCGTGTGTGGTGTGGTGGCTAGCTATAATATATATTATAGCTACGTATGTGACGGGCTTTAAGGGCTGCTAAAATGAAAAATATTGTGCTTTTTAATATGGCAAACAAATTCCATTGTTTGTCTTCACAGATTTTTAATTCAAAGCATATTTTCACACCTATCTGGTTAGATAGTGGGTATTGTTTTAATAGAATATAATTACAAACATAATCAACTCAATACACGCAAAAGCAATCAAGCAAAAACAAAATTAAAGTAGACTATCGTGAGTCGTAACAAACGAATTTATTCGCACAGGTTAAGCATTGTTTGCACTTTAACGTAGTTGTACGGGTTTCCTGTCCAGGAGCGGGAGACTTTTCGACTACTTACACGACTTCGGCGAAACTCAAAACGAGAGTAATCTGGTTAGAAGGTTTCTATGTCGGAAAATATTTTTGACGTGACAACGTCTTATAATTCGATAGAGCCGGCTGCACGCACGAAAAAACATGACGCATGCGGCGTTACCATAACGCCGCTCTGAGGCGTTCCATGTAAGGTTTGAAGTGCAAGCGAGAGCGCGGAATGAGCGACAAAGAAGCACAATCGGCATGATTCTTTCGCGTTGTCACGTTCAACTATCGTCAGTTAACCGACTTTACAGACAACCAATTTTTTAAATTAGTTATTTATGCCCTAAGAAGAAAGCAGCTTCAGAGGACTTAATTTTTATTTTTTTTCGTACATTTCTTGTTTGTTTCGATGGAGATGTTATCATAATGTTATGATAAAATCTCCTTTACTTTACACTACCTAAATATTTTTTTAAAGTTTATCCGAAATAAAAAATTGTATAATACCGTTTCAGTGTATTATTGTAGTATTTGTGTATAAAATTCGATTACTTCATTCAAATTAGGTTAGGTTATCTTAGACCGCATCATCGCTTTGCATCAGGTGAGATAGTGGTCAAACGTTTGCCTATCAATAGAAAAAAAAAATAGAAAAAAACATATTATAGGTATTTGTTTATTATTATTATTTCAGCCTGGATTCTCCCACTGCAGGGCAAAGGCCTCTCCTATATTATAATTAAAAAAAATTACAAACACCCGTATTGAAATAAAAGCGATTGGTAATTATTACAAATTCAAAAAGAATAAAAGAGTCATTTATAGCCTCAATGGTATATTTACAGTTCCTTAAGGAAGTACTTAACGGGATCCTTAAGGGAGGTTTTTCTCAAGACTTAGGTATGCAACGTAGGAATTTGGATTTTGGTAAATATTAGATCTTAATAATGCCCACACATACGTAGGTATATGGTAAGAAAAAACTTTTTTGTTTTTTTTATGTCTTAAGGATACCCATAAATAAATACCCAATTTGTAAAAACAAAATATCGTATTTTTTCATTAAACGAAACGTGAGTATTGTTACACATTATAGATTGAGAACAACGGACGAACCCGACAACACAGTGAGTTAATCCGTTGTTCTCAATCTACAAAATATCGTTGCGATCATAACCGACTTTACCCGAATAAGGCCGAACAGCCCTTAACTAACACCTGTAAATCAAATCAACAGCACAAATGAATAGAATTACTATTCTCTTTGTTTAAAACGACCTTCATAACTGTACGTTATGAGTTTATAAACGCCGCAGGAGATTAAGAATTAACTTGCACAATTGATAACAATATTAAATGCAAGCCGATAGGAACTTATTTATTTGTTATACAAGGTTGAAAAATACTAACATAAAATCAAAAGTAAGTATAGTCAAAAGCTCAGATTATCAAACAAAAGGCAGATAGACCGTGCGAGTGAAGCCACAAAAGCAAATACAAATTCAAAAACGAATACCTACAATCTCCTGATTGTATTCGCTTTTGAATTTTTATTTGCATTGGTATTTGTTTTTTTTTTTACAATGCTTCGCTTCGTGCTGTTCTGACTCGTGTCAGTACAGCGCGAAGCGAATTGTAGGTACTCGTTTTTAATTTTGTATTAGCTTTGGTGTCTTCACTCTCAGTGTTTCACATAGTCTATCTGCGTTTTGTTTCTTAATCTGAGGTCAAAAATGAGAAAAGTAAAACTCATATTTTTAATTAGTTTAGTCGACTAATTCAGCTCATAATGTGACTCCCGAAAATGAATTCAAGCATTTAATTCAATTAAACCATTTACAGGCAGTTTTAATGGTCAAGTAGTCAGTTAGACAGTCAGAAAGTAGAAGCTAGTTGCCTGTTCCAAAACATATGACGTACGGAGTAAACCTATGGAGAAGAACGAGCAGGAAACTCCACGGATATTCTTTTCAATCAAATTTTTACAAAATCCTGGCTACATATTACAGTATTCCTATAAACACCCAAAATTAAGAATTATGAGTGAATTCAATAATAAAATTATTTCCCGGCAGACGTTGTCCTGCGTTGAATGTAAAAAAAAATCCTAGAACCCGACTACAGCGTCCCCTACCAGGTCAAATTTTGAATCTTAAACATTTTCGAATCCACTCGAACACACACACAAAATTTCATCAAAATCGGTCCAGTCGTTTAGGAGGAGTTCACTTTCATACACGCACTTTTGTGCGTGTATATAAGAGAGAGAGAGAGAGTTTTATATTTATGATAAAGAAAAGCTAACACTTTAAGTCATAAGTACTATACCTATACATATATCCTTACCAATGTCCCTAAAGTTTAATGAACTATGTTATCATCAATAAAATTCAAGGCATTCATTAAAGTAATGACTTTACAATCATTACACCCAGCTTACGCCAACGTAAGCCATTGTCATGTAAGTACCAAACTCCTAATAAAGACAACGAACTTATTGACTATATTAAAAATCTCAGTAACTTACAACCTGCCCCATACTAAGATAAACCTACACCTGTTATCTAGATCAAGGTAAAATGTTAATTACAAAGCCATATTGACTTAGTTACCAAGTAACTAATTCATCCACAAAAGCCCTTATTGCACAGACATAAATACCATTTTAGACAACCCTAGTGATTGAATAAAATAGTCGATTTACAGCGTGGGACAGTATTTTGAGGTTACAATCGAGTTCTTGCAATTAATAATCGATTCATTGGAACGTTTGAATCGATTCCGTATCGATTGCAAAAAGTTATGAATGGCTGGTATTCGTAGTGACATAGCCTTTGCATTATTTTCATTGGTTTGCCCACGATATTGTTAGTTCACATTCCAAGTGTTGCTAATTAAACATTTTACGTAATATACAGTTATTACGTTGTGATAATTTTTTCTCCATATTAATAATAATAACATGTGGGACATTTCACACACGGCCATCTGACCCCAAACTAGGGAGACCCTGTACTATGAGTGTCAGACAGCTCATATACATACACAAATACATAAATAGATACGTGTATAGATAAACAGCAACCAGACACAAGGCAACACACAAGTGCTCATCACACAAATATTTACCCTGGGCGGAATTCGAACCCGCAACTCGTTGCGCGCTCTGCCACTGCCATACTTATTAAAGTAGTGTTAAAAGTATTCGATAGGAGTCATCTTTTTGGGTACTTTTTGACCCATTGACAGCCATGCGGCGAGTTTTATGCCATGTGCTCCTCCTCCTTTTTATAAATTACTAGCGACCCGACCCGGCTTCGCACGGGCCTTTAGTCTTCCTCGATAAATGGACTATCCAACACAAAAATAATTTTTCAATTCGAACCAGTAGATCCTGATATTAGCGCGTTCAACCAAACAAACAAACTCTTCAGCTTTATAATATTATCTAAGTATAGATACGTACCTAATCATTATTATTATTTCA
Source organism: Charanyca ferruginea (assembly GCA_947361185.1). Classification (NCBI taxonomy): domain Eukaryota; kingdom Metazoa; phylum Arthropoda; class Insecta; order Lepidoptera; family Noctuidae; genus Charanyca; species Charanyca ferruginea. Next base: position 25,553,817 of record OX376064.1, on the reverse strand, counting down.
AATCACGGATTTATTTTTTAGTCGCAAAATGTATTTTTATTATTTACTAGCGACCCGGCCCGGCTTCGCATGGGCCTATAGCCTTCCTCGATAAATGGACTAACCAACACAAAAATAATTTTTCAATTCGAACCAGTAGATCCTGAGATTAGCTCGTTCAACCAAACAAACAAACAAACTCTTCAGCTTTATAATATTAGTATAGATATTTCTTAACCATAAGTACATTTGTACAGGTAAGACCCAAGCTACGGCTAATAATGATCTAATGGTCTTGAAGGGTTGTAATTCTCCAGTCCCAAGTAACGGGCTGGGTAGAAGTTACACAGTGGACAACATACTAAGTATCACCCTCTGGAATTCCGCAGAGAGACACTAATAAGTATTTTTACTGCACGAATCACTGGTGCAAACTTTCATAAATTCCGGCAACCCGTACCCGTTCGTAGGGTTGCCGGAATTTTAAAAAGGTTGGTACCTAGGTTCTAACCTTAGCATCCTGTATGGAACAAGCAATCCCAACGACTCCAAAATAAAATAATAATTTAAATAAAAGCATACAAAAAAAAACAGATTCAGTTTAAAACACGCATTCATTAGTCATCATTCAAAGGATAACATCACCGTTTATCATCGTCTTAAATTTTAATAAACTCGTGCTAAAATGTTTGAAAATAATCGCTAAGATCGCAGAGCCGAAAATACTAAAATACAAAAGAGCTAATTATGATTGATGATCAAATGGAATCTGCATGAATGCACAGGATGTTTTACAGTTGAAAAAAAACATCAGGATTATTTGCGAGATGTAAAGAAAAGATGTTTTTTTGGCTTTGGAATCAGATAAACAATGAAATTCTTTAAAACCTTTGAATGCTGAAGGGTTGTATGTTGTATGTACCCATGTTACAGTAAAGATTGATATGTAGCCTCTTCGCGGAATGACTGGGTATCCATTGTTTGACCCGGCAAACCCCGAAATAGAGTTCAATTTTGACCTTTCACTGATGTATTTTTAGTCAAACTGGTTTGACAAAGTCAATCTTCGAAAGTAAAATAATCTGAACTAACACATTCCTAATTTAGGTCTGACTGGTCAAACCCCAATTTCATCAAACTGAATTTTGCCGCTTGAATGTTCAAATAAGTCTCTAGAATTGGACATAAATTCGTTAGTCGAAACACACTATTGGTTTGGACTAAGATTTCTTTCTTGTCAGACCTAAGTTTTGACTAGCCAATCGTAAGAGCGCCGGAGCTTCGGTGTTTTACTATAACTAAGATATACATTTTGGTGTAGTAATAATATTATTATACCAGGGAGAGATCAGACGTAGGACCAACGACTTTACGTGCTTTTGCAAAGCCACGGGGGTCTGACAGTTGGGATTTTTTTTTCTCAACCTTCAAAGTTAATACAACCATCATTATTTTATTTCAAAACAGTAAACCCCAAACATTTCCAAACCAACATCCTTAAAACGCCTTTCAAGACCACTATTATTAAATCCTTGCAAACATTCGATTATTCTGATACGAATCAATTCAATCGAGATATCTCAATAGCCGCCATCTTTAGTAATAATACCTTTGCCGAAACATTTCCCGTATTGAAAAGAATATTTGCCTTCAATGGTTGAGTACGATTTAAATTAAAGAAAGGGTTTGGAAATTATAGAGGGTTATTGATAATTAAGCTTCCCATACCGCACAAAAGCCTAGTGTATTGAAAAGATTGAAGTTCTTGAGACTAAAAGAAAATAAAAGGAATGATTATAGGTAAGTACTATAGTTGTTGTGTTTTAGTATAGCAATAGCGGTCATTGCTCTTTCCCTAATATCAAGAATGATGTTATCAGGATTTTGTAAAAAATCCATTCAAATGGGAGTCTGTGGAGTTTCTTGCTGGTTCTATAGAGGCCTACTTCCCGTGACAAAAGCCAATTGTCAAGGTGTCCCTTGACAATTCATTTGACTTTGACATTAGAAATCCGAAAAGATATGTCTAAGTATCGTTTTTCATAAATAGAAAATTTTGACGATCACGCTAGATCGATTTAAGACATGAAAAAATGATATTTATGTTTAAAAATGCTAGAAATTGTAAAGTCCAATAACCCCTAGATCCATACTAAAACGCTACTTCTATAATGCCTATAATCATTCGTCTTTTGTTCTTTTGGTCTCAAGAACTTTGTCTACCTTTTCCTGTAGTCGGGGGCTTGTTTGAGGGACTCTAAATTATATGTTGACCGAGATAAATTATGCGGTACTTGTACCTTTTAATTTAATTAAAGTTTCAAGCTAGCTGGTTTTACGTATTTTTTATAGTCTAGACCAGTAACTGGAGTTTAATTCTACACGTTAGTAGTGTATATAAACTGAGATGGACGAGTTAAGAGTAGTATATAAATGGAATTAGTGTGTTTACGACAGAAATGTAAAACATGGTACCTAGAGCGCAAATATCAGCGCTGTGACGTTTTTTTAATGTTACAGCACCATGCTGAGATAGGAGCCTTTTGGCCTCATACAGGACCAATTTTCGTTTTCTTGTTTTTTTATTTTTTAATGTTATTTTTGTGTGTTTTTGTCCTGGGGGGCGAATAAATTCTTTTTCTTTCTTTCTAGAGAAATAAAGGCAGACTAGGCTTAAACGCTTTTGGCACACATGGATATTGATTTGATTCTGCGATCCCCCCCTTAGGGGGGACCTATGCCCAGCAGTGGGCGTCTAAAGGATGACATGATGATGATGAGATAGTGATCAAGCATAATGCATAGAATAAATTTTAACCCGCTTCTATGTTCCCATGGGATAATATAGGAATTTGGCATATTTCTAAAATATACGCAGGCAAAGACGTGTTATAATAACTGACAGACAGAGTAGAAATATTCTCGAGCAGTATTCATTGATTAATTGGAAAAACAAAACAATTATTTTTTACAAAAAAGTCCTCAAAATAGAATTAAAAATTACTTATTTGCATAAAAGATAATAAATCAAAACAATTATATCTCACAGGTCTTACACTGAATTTTCTTCTATATTCGTTGTGCCATTAAGTTTATTTTCGATTAAAGAATGAGATCTGCTGTCTCTAAAAAGACAATAATTAACAAACGAAAAAACTTAAGACATCTTTTTAATTTTAACCACAGACAATTCAACGTAACGTTTAAAATAAGGAGTATTTAATTAATGTAAGCCATAAAGCGGCGTAAAACCCGATTTAAATTGTACTAAATCCCTTTATAGCTGCACGCGCATCGAATGTTATTAGACCACAGATTGTGGGGTTGCCATGCTAAATATAATTTGGAATAGTCTTTCGTCTAGAAAGTCATTGAGAGATTATAACTTTCTTTTCTGATTTTTTTTAAATTGATGAGTGGAATAATTTAAAAATATAATTAATTACACACATGATAGCATTAATCTAGATTGTTCATTAATTCACTGACACTCGGGCGAGACACTCGATTCTGACACTCGAGACGAGTATTAGTAGGAGTTGAGACCGTTCAAAAACAAAGCATCGCATGAAAAATCAAAGACTTTGTAATGTTCAAGTAGAAAATCCTTGATTTTATTTTTCGAATTGCCATCTCGCAGGTTAACCTTCGGGGGTTGCGGGAGTATCTCCAGTTCCCGCGACCCCCGATCTAGGTGTGAGATGGAACACCGGGGTGATTTTTTGTCAGTAGGAGTCTGACAGACCCCTCCTCAACATCCATAAGGATTTTCCACCCCGGAACAAAAAAAAAAGGAGGTAGTCGGTTGCTTTACTGGAGTTCCCTGTGGTGCTTTAAAGTTAATTTAAGGCCTCCAGGCAGGGCTGGCACGAGCAAGGGTCGGGAAGGGGACGTACGGAGTCGACGCAACGGGCCTCGGCGGTGAGGACGGAATGACGGCGGTCTGTTTATGTGTTTTCTTAACGTGCCGGTAGCCCTATTACCCTCGTAGGGTTATAACGTCGTCAGGGTCGGTCCGGTAAATGCTTCTGCAAATACCGCACCCCCGACCATCGGCAGAGCTGGAACGCGACGATTTTAGCCGGTAAGACCGACATGCCACTCCGTTACTCCCACGATGGAGGAAGTCCACGAGGATTTCCAAAGTGCACCAAAAAAATAGCATTTATTTAGTTCCTTATCAGCAATCGATACTCTCGTTTTCTCCGTACCTACATAGTTAGACCAGCTACTAAGAATGACGTTAATGCATCCCACATTGATGCGAGTTGACGGAGTTGACCTCAGCGCCGTAACTGGCCCGAAGTGCTACAATACAAAGCCACAACAAATAACCCGGCCTGAATGGAACAATTGCAGTTAATTGCACAAATAATCCACGTAATTGGCTTGGCTAATTTATCTGTGCCCATGTGGGTGGGCGGCGGTGTACATGTGTTCTGTTGTTGTTAGGACATTCCAAGTTATTTGTCTTTGTTTGTTTGATGGATGATATGTGAGGCTCGTGGTTAAATAAAAGCCATACGGAGTGATCGGTAGTTGGAAAAAGGGTAACCAGATGATTGTTTGATGGATGACTGAAATCGTTGACGTTTAACACTTAGGGTCAGGTCACACCGAACGCGACACGACGCCAGGAGGCGCGCTCTTTTTAAGATATCGGCATAATATCGAACTCATTCGATACTTCCGCACTATATAATATTATAAATGCAAAAGGAACTCTGTCTGCTACGCTTTCACGATGAAACAGCTGAACTGATTTGAATTGAATTTGGCATGAAGATAGCGTGAACCCTGGGGAAGGCCATTTTTTAATCCGTCACTTCGTCTGCATCCGCGATAGCCGACATTCACGCGGACAAAGTCGCGGGCAAAAGCTAAGTACTTTATTATAAAAAGTTAAGGTAACTTCAGCATGCATAGGTGTTATCGTGTAATAAATAAGTTTGATCCCTTGAGTCCTAGAGTTTGTCCTTTATGAAATGCGTAATTATTGTTTTACACTGACAGACCAAGCTGTATAATGCCTCAGAATAACGTAAATGCAAAAGCATTATTAAATTAATCAAAGAGGTATCGAAATCAATTTGACAGTTCAACGATATTCTTTGCGTTGATTTTGTGTTAGTGAACATGGATTATCAAAACATACCCTTAATGGATGTTGTCGTATTGCCAAATTGAATGTTACTACAAGTGAAATAAGTACACAATTAGGGTGCCGGTTTATTAATGGGTTATTAGATTCTTACAAGATTTTCTTATAAAATAGTGATCTGACCAGTCTTGCATCAACAAGTAAGGTGTGGTCATCCCACCGACACACAATGCGCAAACGCGCGACCTTGCGCTGGCGCATCTTTACAAATATTATGTCACTCAGTACAGCGCGCACTTAATAAATTATTTACGTTGATTAATAGATTTTTACGACTGTCAAACTTTCTTGGCTTGGTTTTTAAGTGTGAGAATGTGGTACATATTTTTCTAGTGGGTAGGGTCAGGGTTCTTTTATAAGTTAGTGCTGTTCATATTATATGATATCTGTACGCAAAATACGCGCTGAGTCGTGGAGTTGCGGACACCAGCCCGTCATACTACTACTACTACTACTATATGATATCTGCTGAACTTTCGATCTTATAATTCCTAGAAATATGGGATATTCGAATTAAGCATCACTTGAAATCAAAGAAAGGATTTTAGATAAAGTTTTCAATGTCCTCAAATGTTGTACTCTTTCTATTCATATTATAACGGGTAAGTAACGGGGTATAACAATACATTACATAGGTTTTAAGATAAGATAAGATAATATTAACAACGAATACGGGCAAAGGAAGTAAAGTAGTTTGTTTAGTAAATAAGTAAAGTAGTGAGTTTTGAATTTGTGTATTTGTTTTTCTTTCTCAACCTAGTAATAACAATAATATTGTTTTATGTAACTATAAATTACACTACGATAAGTTGAATCGATAGTCATTTAACAGCTAGCTATTCTGTTTTATTAATTTGTGGATAACGTCGTTAGCAGTGTATATGCTACTCTTATTAATAAGTATTTGGATTATTGTTTTATAAACTCCTGGTTGTTGTCCCTAATAAAAAAAAAAAAAAAAAGGTAACATTCAGCAAAAATCTGCAAGTTTTATTTTTCGGTGTAAAAAGTCACGGATGCTCTTCATCATCATTATCTTGTCACTTTAGACGCCCACTGCTGGGCATAGGTCTCCCTCAAGAGGGTTCAGTTGTAACCGTCGTGCGTGACCGTTGCATGTTGGCGATCGCAGTAGGTGTTATGGTACTCAGAAGGCCGCTGCTGCCCATCCTCTGGTCAATATCTCTCTGTCGCCTTCTACGATATCCACGGGTAGAAATGGGGTGCTCCTAACTAGGAGGTATTTTAAAGTAATCTCTGTAACTAGAAGATTCCGATGACGACACGGTTGGCGCAGTGGCTGAGCGTTCGACTGCTGCGCAGCGTGTTGTGGGTTCGGTTCCCGCCCAGGGTAAACATTTCTGTGATGAGCACTTGTGTTTGCCTTGTGTCTGGGTGTTGTTTATCTATAATATGTATGTATTTAAAAGAAAAAAAATAAAAATTGTGTATGTATATCAGCTGTCTGACACCCATAGTACAGGGTCTCCCTAGTTTGGGGTCAGATGGCCGTGTGTGAAAATGTCCCCACATAATATTATTATTCCCAAGAATGTTCCTGTCCACTTACGATTTCGTTAACTGTCTATTCATACTAATTCCTGTTCACTACATTTTTCAGTCTCATTCAATTCAACATACACTCGTTTTATATGTATATATTATCATCATTCACTTTCTGCGGCACTCGTACAGTAACTTTTACTTTTAAGATACCGAGGCTCGAGTGATACTTAGGTTAAGGGGGAGTTAAGTGTGCCCACTTTATTTAACGTCGAGTGTTGTCAGCACTAAAATAAAATATGAGAGTTAATTAACAAGAAGTTTATAAGCAGAGCTTATTTTTAAAGAGGTTGGTTGTCAGCAGGGAAGATTATTAATAGCACAATTGTGGATGGGTGGAGAGGAAGAATAAGGCCGAAGAAAATATAGATGGATTTTGTAAAGAGTGATATGAAAGAGAAGGGACGTTGGGCATCAGCAGAGAAAGATAACTAATACCGCAATGTGTATGGGTGGAGAAGAAGAGGAAGGCCGAAGAAAAGATGAGGTAGTCAGTGATAACACGTGACGGGTGACAGGACGAAATGGAAGAAGGTAAGGTCAGGAAGATGTTGATGAAACTAACTGAATGTAATTCCAAAATATACGGTGGTAAGGACGTTGTCCTATGGATTCAGGGCATGCTTCTAGACTCTTTAGGGTTGAAATTTGGTTGAAAAAAAGCTGTTCTCTACATTTTACACACTGTGTAGGTGTTGAATTTTTTGTATGGAATATTTGATATTTTATGACGCTGGGGGGCTGTAGTCCCGAATTTTGTATTGAAATCATGGCAAAATATAGTGTAATGATGTTCGACTGTGTACTTTATTAAATTTTTATTATTGACGATCTAGTCTTAAATACATAGTGATTCTATTGGCAAGGTGATCGATCATAAGCCATGCTTGTCTTCTTCAAAGTTGCTCCCGCGCAATCACTTTTCTAACAATATTTGTTGATAGTAAGACCTACCATACTAATAGTGTACTTACAAAATAGATGACAAATTCTCATCATGTTTACCTGGAAACAAAAGACGTAATTATTAGTTTTGATAGTTTAGACAATTTTGGTAGGTACAGACAGCGTCATCAACTGCTTACCCCTATCCGAAGAAATTTTAATGTGTGGGGGTTAAGCAGTTAATGACGTTGTCTGTACAATAAACGCCTCTTAAACATTTTGTAAGTAGGTGACGTAGGTAGGGGTAGGTAATACCCGCCTATTATTATTCCACTGCAGTACTAAGGCCTCTTCTCGCACAGAGAACGCACGTAAGAATTTTGGAGGTGGGATCAAGAGCACGGACGGCCCCCGCGCCCTAGAAATGCACTGCGCGCGGGCTTTCGACAGCTCGAGAAGTCACTAAGTGAAGAAGACAGACAGAAGTATGCCTGGCAACTGCTCGACCGCACAATGAAAATTCCCCCTACTGCTGACCGCCCAGAGCAGTCGCAAAGGCTCGAACGGTTCCGTGTAGGTATGTTTGTAAATAGAAGACTAGTTCATTACGTACTTGCAGCTTTAAGCAGTCGATCCTGACTGCTTCGAACTGTCCATGTATGGTCAGCCTTAGTCTTTGTATTTCAAACGTAACTTCTGGTTATGATATAACCCTATATAAGAAACCCCTGACCACCCCACATGCCAAAAAGAGAATGTTACACAATGTCAACAAAATTCAATTACCAAAAACACTGTTATCCTGATCAAACTCTACACGACATTCGCATACCGATCTCCGATAACACATGCCGTCCCTTTCTCTCGTACACAAATTATGCACCGCAGAGCAGGACGGGTGCACAGACTTGCTAATGAGTAGGTGAAATGGTGCATTCTTAAGATAGGGACAGTGAAATGTAGTGAAAGTGTCCCGGGCAATTGTTGCTATGCCAAGCTATTTAGCGGGCAATTTATTTGGCTTTTGTCGCATGAAATCATTTGACGCGGCTCAATTGATTGAGAGGTTTGTTTAGAATTTAAATGTTGTGTGGCCATGACTGTTCTTTATTCTTTTACTAATTGCTTTGAATGCTTTTATTTTTTGTACTGTAGCACTTGTGGAAGAAGGTAATTAGTAAGAGAAGAAGCAGCAAGATATACAAGTAACTAGGTAAGCTACAAAGAGTACAAAGGCGATCAACTTACCTAGGACTGCCAGGTCTTAAAACTGAAAAGCCGGACAGAGCAGCGAGTTTATCCGGACATTTGGGTAATACAAGATGAGGCCGGCCACGCGGAAACCAATACTTGCCAAAGACAATACATAACTACATAACTTGACAAAGATCAAATTCAACAAGCCCGGCTTGCAGGCCGGTCACCGTCCAATTCAGCCGGACATGATGCAACCATGAGATTTTCAAGTTAATCAAATCAAATACTATCTACTAAAGGACATTGCTCTAAATCGCCCTGTGCAACAGAAAGTGTCGGATATACACGATTATTAAATGTCTATTTTATGTAATTAGTTGCAAATACTTTTGTAACATCAACTGAACATTATAAAGTAAGTATTTTACGCGACTATTGACATTAATAACCGTCAACTTCGCCAAACGCCATGTCCTGTCGAAAAAGATTAGGGATGTCCAATCGATTGTAACCGATTGATTAAATTTTTAATGAACGGTTGCATATCTTTTAATCTGAATCACATTTTGAATATATTTCGAATAAAGTGCAAATAGAAGCTACAATAAAAACATTCAATCACCATATTCCATATATTATTATTCCCTAAAAGTATAATTTAAAAACCTACTAAGTATACTTTATGAATTCAGATTATACTTGATTTTAAATAGGTAGTTAGAATAATGCTGAAGTGATTTGCCGCGGTCGTATATGTCGGTTATAATGACGAAACAGACAACTTTTATATAAAACGCACTGTCGTGTACAGTCACCCTGCCACTCGACTATTATTAACACTAGCTCATCAACTACCTATCACTCACTTAACAGAGGGCCATGTCAACATTCACACATTATTATAAACCACGCATCAGTAGCACAAACCAAACGTCGTCACATTATATTTCAATGTCAATTTAGTTCATTCCCTATCGGATATCGCACGGCATTGAACCGGCACTTTCCTGACAGGCCACACCCGCCATTGTCTCCATAGGGTTGGCATCACGAAAATGTCGTACTTTGCTCTACATTCGAACAAAAGCTATGGCCCTTTCTACAGCCATTGTAACGGAGCTCGAAGCTAGTTGGAACAATTAAGTAGATGTTAAGTTACTTATTGTGGGAGTTAGCAGTAAACTTGTGTAAAAAGTTGCTTCTAAGTAACGATATTGTAGACCAAATTGGCAATAAAGTCTAGGAACGGGACTATTTTCTTGTTTAACAATGAATGATTTAGTCTAGTGTCAGATTTTTCCCTGCTTTTTAGGGCTCTGTACCCGAAGGATAAAAACGGGACTCTATTACTAAGACTTTACTGTCGGTCTGTCTGGCAGTCTGTCACCAGGCTGTATCTCATGAACCATGATAGCTACACAGTTGAAATTTTCACAGATGATGTATTTTTGTTGCCGCTATGAAAAACAAATACTAAAAACAGAATAAAATAATTTTAATTATTTAAGGGTGGCTCCCATACAACAAACGTGATTTTTGCCGTTTTTTTGCACGGTATTAAAAAAGGTTATAATATAGTGTCTAATGTTGTATAGATAATGGGAAGGAACCCTTCGTGTGCAAATCCGACTCGCACTTGGCCAGTTTTTTGCTCTAATATGCTAAACATTTATTTGGGATTGACGTTTGCGCCTTTCCCTTTTCGCGGATGCAGACGAAGTCGCAGATAATAAAGTAGCCTATATCCTTTCCTGAGGTCGGTTCTGTGGTTTAGCCATGAAAATGTAACAGACGGACAAAGTTCTTTTGCATTTATAATTATTAGTCAGTACTGATTAAGGCTTGTATACATGCCATACCTTGAGCATTTGGCCAGTACTGAATTTGTGGACGAGTGCGGGGGTGATGTAGACGCAGTCTTTAATCGGACGCATTTTTAATTTATTGTAATAAAAATAATACATATTTGTAAAAAGTAACAAAACCAAATCATTTTCCTTTGTATTGCAAAGCAGTAGATATTTTTTTAAACTCTTTTGATAAGAAATTAAGGAGTAAAATGGTTTCATCTAAATGATTTGGAGGTGATTTGATTTTTTTTTTCTTATTATGTTATACCGATAGAAAAATTGTGGCTACACCAAATTACGTATCATATCATGTAGATTACTAACAATTTTTATCATATGTAATTTCTCTGTAAGTGCCGACGAAAAGTTGCTTCATCTGCATGCTTCTTTCAAGCTTTTTTCCTATGTAGCAGTTTTGGACTTCATTCATAAATATACGAAGCTATTATTCATAACATTCATTAGGCTTTCATTTTTGAATACAAGTTAACCTTTCGACCCCATCTTACATAACTCAAAAACTAACATCAAAATCCGACACACTCAAAAATCTGACAACCCTACACATGTCCGTTTGTTTCACTGATCACTTGTCAGCAACTAGCAAATCAAGATCGATTCTGATACACCTAATTTAAATCTATCACCCTTCTCTTTCATTCCCACCGTCAACTCTACCTCTATCCCTCTCTAAATCGTGCGCATACGACTTCGGAGTTAGGCGTGATCGAGCTATCATTTGTCACGGTAATTTTTTCTAGAGAATAGATAAGGGAATTCGTTATGACATATAATATATTAGGCGAAATGATACGCGTGATTTAGTTTGTTATGTGGTCAAGAGTTCACTTGTCATATTCAAGCCTTGGTTACATAAGGGACTGGGATGCAAGAACCGCCACGTACACGTCATAGCAATTTTTAAGTACGGCAGAAATTTAAAAAATATGTAGTGAACACATAGTTAGGAGACCTAAAGTCACAGCCATTGCAAGTAGAATAAAAAAAAGAAAGGTCGGCCATGTCTGCAGACGAACAGACGGATTGTGGAGACCAAGTGTGGAGACGTTTGGACAAGTATAGTGATGATCCGACGATTTGAAGAAAGTGGTTGGCAGGAAGTAGGTCAAAGACCGAAATGGTTGGCGTTTTCTGGGAGAGGTCTACGTTCTGCAGTGGACGGCAATAGGCTGATACGATGATGACGTAGTTGAGGGTTATTTTTTCTGGCACAAAATGTATTTTACTTATTTACGTAGTTTAATACATTATGTATTTACCTTTGGTGATAATGAGTATCTTATTATGATATTTACACATACAATAAAAAAAAAGAAAAACCTATAACTATTAAACCAAAAATAAACTAATATAATAAGGCATCAAAAAATTCCTCCACATCGCCGTCATCTGGGAATGTGCCCAAGAGACTGACTGCATTGCCCCGTTGGATGGCAATGCTTAACCTCTGCCCAAAGTAAAACCAGCTCTTGGATCACGAGAAGTGTCAACTAACCTTTTATTTACGTTAAATTAATATCATGTACTTAACTTATAAAAAAGGTATAACATTGGAGCTAGCAATTATCCATAAATTCGTTTCAACATTATTCCTCTATCTATACTAAAAAGTTCAGCTATGTTAAGATAACGTAGATCTAACAGCCCTAGGATCTTAGAACATAAGTTTTGTTGGTACAGCTGAGAGCAATGCTTAAATTAATTCCAACATCGATTAGTATCTAGTTGGTTTATTTGAGCACAATACCAAATAGAATAGAATGGAAATGGAATAGAGGACCTCGTGATTAAGTAAAAGCCGCACAGATCCATCGACCGTCCAAGGTTAAGCTACGCTGGCCACGGTCGGTCTGTGGATGGGTGACCATCCATTTTATACCGATTTCCGTGCCTCGGAAAGCACGTAAAGCCGTTGGTCGTGGCTGTCATTCGTAGATTTTTGGCAGTTGTTAAGGGTAAGGCAGAAGCCAGAAAGTCTAACAACCAGTCTTACCACGGGGTATCCTGTTATTCAGTAACTGGGTTGCGGAGGTCTGATAGGCAGTCGCTCCATGTAAAACACTGGCATTCAGCTGCGTCCGGTTAGACTGGAAGCCGACTCCAACATAGTTGGAACAAGGCTAAGCAGATGATGACCAAATGGAAATATGTAAAACAGATTGGTCAATAAACAGGGTCGAATAACAATAATTTCTAGTCTTCCACTACTACCAAAATTCTTATGCGCATCCTCACTTGCTGCGATTATAACCAATAAAGTGTCAGAATGAACTAAGATTTATTGGTCCTGAGATACGTACCTACACTAGTTTTGTTTCCTCCCATCATAAATCAAACTTCTTTCACTTAAACTGTCAAAAAGCAGTTCCCCCCAATAAATATTTACAGAACGTAACCATAAGAAAATGGTAAATCACCAACTCGACAGGCAAAACTATAAATCTTTTCTCTTTGCAAATATTACGGCGAGAGATGCGCGGTAGAAAACTAAAATATTGCGTCACTGCGCGCGCGCATCCCGCAGCCGCTAAATGTCGGGTCACGCGTGCCTTCCGCCCTGCTCTGTGAACGTGGTATTAGCACACCTGATACACCAAAGAGGTTAGATACCACTTTGTGGGAAATGAACTGTACCCTGCGCAGACGCAGCATTCGAGGAAGACTGGAATTTTAACTGAGTTCTGTTAACTGTGTCACTTGATGCTGCAGTCAGGACTGTTGAATACATACATACTGATAACACGATTGTGATAGTTTATAAATTAAGGGTAAGTTAAGACTTCTTGATAGACATGCATATGCAATTTGAATCGAACTGCAGCTCTGAATTTATAGATTGAGTTCAACTGTTCAACCTGAGGACTGCTAAAAATAAATCAGTCTGTAGATTCAGTTCAAACATCGCGGATGGAAGGACCAATTCTAAAGGACCAATTTATTATTACGTAACTAATTTGTCCGCCAATTGAGTGTTACATGAGACCAAATAACCACTTTGACCCAAAATAAAAAAACTCATCACTTCACCAGATTTTAACACAGATACCAAAACATAATTCATTACGCAATCTTTAACAATCATAATTATTACGAAACTCTTCCTAAAATAATGGGTACATTCACAAACACAATTGTTTCCGACAGATCCACGGATAAACGTGGTTTTACGCAATTAAAAGAATGTAACTAAAAATTAACACTTTTGATTGCGACTCTGGTATTTCGATTTGGTAATATTGGTGGGAAATGCTTTGAAAGGGACAATGTGATCGGTTTCCGGTAATAAAATGGTGGAATTAGACAATGGATTGTATCTGATATTGTTAGATAAGTTGGCTTTTACATGGGAATTGAACAATAAAAGAAAAGTAAGCGTGTCTATGGACGATTATATAGGGAGAGTTAATTAATAGGTACACAAAGACGATGGCGAACTTTCGATGATTTATTGTGAGGGAAAGGAAAATAATCTACTACAAATATAGTTGACATGATGTGAAGAATTAAATTGTATTAAATTAATTTTGCAGGTTTTGTAATTGAACCGTAAGGACCAGACGTAATCCTTGAGAAAGTTCAATTGAATTTTAGGGGGTTTTGATAATTTCAAAATACTGATTCCAGTTTCCAAATCCAGTTGACCTCAACCAAGACTAGTTCAATGAGTTGCAAATTGACCTTTAAATTACGTGACACATTGCTGAAAAAAACTGGGTTAGTCAGTACAGGCTTCCAGTTTAAACTTGGATATCCCCATCATCATTATTACCCAAAGGTGCCAAACACCTTCAGGGCGGGGGTGTCCTATCGTAGCCAGCTTGGCGCCTCCGGCGACTTTCACTACGTAAGTTCAACGACCCCGCGCCAAAAATACTAGCGGCGCGCGCGCATCGACGTTACGTCACCGTCACCGCCTTACCGCGGTTTCCGCAATACTAAGATGTGCGGTTTATGCGCAGGCGACACTTTTAGCTTGCGCAAGTGTGTGGTGACTGATGGTTGAGTAAAGTGGGTTAAATATCTTAAAATTATGGTACTTATTAGGTACTTGCCCGCGACTTCGTCCGCATGTGGATGCACAAAGTTGCAGACTCAGATTTTAAGCTACCCCTTTGACAAATGTCAAGGTGCAGTGGTTACGGCCTAATGCGGTAATAAACAGACAGTTACTTTCACATTTGTATAATATTGAAGACACGGTTGGCGTAGTGGCTGAGCGATCGACTGCTGCGCAGCGTGTTGCGGGTTCGATTCCCGCCCAGGGTAAATATTTGTGTGATGAGCGCTTGTGTTTGCCTTGTGTCTGGGTGTTGTTTATCTATATATGTATGTATTTAAAATATATTTGTGTAATCAGCTGTCTGACACCCATAGTACAGGGTCTCCCTAGTTTGGGGTCAGATGGCCGTGTGTGAAATGTCCCCACATATTATATTATATTAATATTCTTTTTCTTCTTCGTATCGCTGGCACGACAGTCTTTAAGGGTGTTACCAGACGATATGTTACAATCGATCGATCGCGAGCGACGGCATCGATCGATTGTAGAATTAATTAGTCGACGTCGATCGATAGTTTCTACCAGACCAATCGATCGATCGTCGATCGACAGCATCGATCGATGGTTGAATTTATCAGTCGATGTCGATCGAGCTGCTTGATTATTATTACTGATGGATTATAGCTGGGGTTAATCGATCGACGTCGGCCGATGCCATCGACCGGCAATCGATCGATTAGTTAGTGGAACGGTATCCGTCGTTCAGCCAAAGCTACCACACCAATTGATCAACGTCGATCGATGTCGATTGATGGCGTCGATCGACGATCGATCGATTGTTGTAGTAACACCCATTAACATATTTGTGTGGCCCAAAATTTAGCCACTTCCACGGGGTCGTCAGTTGCAAACCATGCCCCAACTCATGTCATGTCCTTTGTGCCCCAAAGTATGCGATCGGGGTGAATTATGCGATGCCACCGACGACGCTGTGTATAATATTAGCATGGAATCTGGACAAGGAAATTTATATAATTTACTACTAAACTAGAAATTAAGTATTTATTATATACAAAGCTTAGAAATAAATATAAAAACATAATATGTACAATGCTCACAGGGCATCAAAAAACTCGTCCGCATCGCTCTCAATGGGACAAGTGCCCAAAAGGCTAGCAGCATTACCACGTTGAATGGCAATGCTAATTCTTTGGCCCAAGAAAAGGCCAGCCCTTTGGTCACGTGAAGAGTCGACCAGCCGCTTTGCAATGTCCCTAAAAACAAGGTGAGCACTCGGGCCCCATGGCCCTAATGTTTCGACCCCAAACGGCTCAAACATATAACTTTCAAGAAGGTTGTTATATTTACGCCGTTTGAGGTTTTCCGGATCTGGACATAGTATAAAACAAAGTCGTTTTCCACCGTTTATTAAATATCTCTGTACGCTTAGAGATCTTGTAAACTCCGCAACGAATTTTAATGCGGTTTTCATATATAGATATAGTGATTGAAAAGGAAGGTTTGTACGTATATTTTGATCAACATTCCATCCGTGCGAAACAGGGGCGGGTCGCTAGTTCTATTACATAAAATCAAATAAAAAATATAAGGTAAAACTTTGCCAAGAAACTAAACCATAATGATAAGGAGATGATAAATGGAGAGAAGTTTCCAAACATTTTCATCTTCAGGTAGACTATAAGCAAGAAATTATCTCCAGTTATTATCAGGATAAGAGTACCAACAATAATATATAGTGATAATCATTCTAGCCTAGCCTTTTCCCAACTATATTGGGGTCGGTTTCCAGTCTAACCGGATGCAGCTCAATACCAGTGTTTTACATGGAGCGACTGCCTATCGGACCTCCACAACCCAGTTACTGGGTACCACCGTAACACGATACCCCTTGGTAAGTCTGGTTGTCAGACTTTCTGGCTTCTGACTACCCATAACGACTGCCAAAGATCTACGAATGACAGCCGGGACCAACGGCTTTACGTGCTTTTCGAGACACGGAGGGAACTCGGTATGAAAGGGATGGTCACCCATCCACAGACCGACCGCGGCTATCGTAGCTTAACCCTTGACCGATCGATCTGTACGGCTTTAACTTAGCCACGAGCTCCTCCACAATAACAATAATATAATATGTGATAATGAAAGCTTAAAAGACTATACCGATAAACCATTACGTGTCAATTCTGTTAATTTCAGATTCCAGGAGAACTATTCCAGAAATCTCACTCATTGAATTTAGGTAAGGTGAGCTGTAAGGGCCGAGTCACACCGGAATGGCGGCAGCGTTGCCGCTGGCAGCCTCATGCGACCTCTACACCCCACGCGCCTGGTCTCCTCTTGACTAGTTTAGTTTCTACATTCGGCAAGGAAACTCGGTGTGTTTGGAGAGAACATGATGGAATTGGTTTCGCACTTATCCTTATCGTATAAAGTATCCCGTCGCGTGAGGAGCGCGCTGCCAACGACCGCTCGCGTCGCCGCGGACGGCCTCGCGACCTTTTCAAGCTTTTCAAGCGATACTGGTATTTTAAGTATGTAGATAAAGTTTAAAATTATTTCACACTGAAAGTGCTCGCCGCGCCGCTGCCGGCCGCTGCCATTCCGGTGTGACTCGGCCCTTAAGCGTTCTATGGGGGAGGCCTATGTTCAACAGTGGACGTCTTTCGGCTGATGATGAGCTGGAAATCCTTAGCATCGGTGGTATGACAGCTCACCTCAATTTCACGTCAGTAAAATTCACCGAGTGAGATTTGTACAGAATAACACAGCAGGTCCCCTACAAACATAAACTTTTTCTCTATGCAACATTGATAGTATCAATGAAAGTAAAAGCTCACACATAAAATAGCGTTGTCATTAAATACAAGAGATACAGAATCTCTAGATAAACTAAAACAATAGAGAGAGCGATATTCGACGCGGTCGGGTGCGCGTGCGCCGGTGATCGATTACTAATGAAATCGAGATGTTAAATGACCAAGTGACGAATTGAGTCGCGATCTGAATGGAAGATATTTTCACTATTTCATGTTGGGTGGAGAAATATTGTGTATTAATTTATTGTCGGAGTAAGTTCTGCAGTCTCCTATTTTGTACTCATCATGTCAACCTTTAGACGCCCACTGCTGGGCATAAGTCTCTCCCAAGGGACGGGGGTTCAGCCGGTGTTAATCGCCATGCTTGGCTGATGCATGTTGGCAATCGCAATAGGTGTTATGGTACTCAAAAGGACGCTGCTGCCCATCCTCTGGTCAATATCCCTCTATCGCCTTCTGCGACACCCACGAGGAGAACTCACTTTTAAATTTTTTTTATTCTGCGTTTATTTAAGGAATTTTTACGCACAGCGTATGCCAGTCCCATCGTACCCTTATCCAAATACATCACTACAAAATTACAAATTACTACTAATTCAAATACATAATTACAATATTTGGGCCGTTTTGAACAGAAGGTTTACTCATGTTTTCTCGAAATTAAATATTTATTTCAAGAAGTTATGTTCCTTTACCTGCTGTGTGAGTGATTGGCTGCAGAGTGCTGCATTTCTGATTCGATTTTTGCACAAAACAAATATACTGTGTATGGTCTACAGGAGTTAATTCATATGTTGTTGTTTGTATATGTGACTAGCTGATACCCGCGACTTTGTCCGCGTGTTTGTCAGTTATCAGCGGGGTTTAAATTGTTTAAAAAGCGGTTTAATATTTTTTGCATGGTTTAAATCCGGAAGTTGGGCAGCAGCGGCTTCCGTGTGCTTAACAACTTCACTGCGATCCCCAAGACGTCTGCCAAGCCAAGCGTGGGGATTATGGCAACCCCCCCTCATGGGGGACGCCTTTGTTCAACAGTGGACGTCTTCAGGCTGATGATGATGAATATTTTTTGCGTTTATCCACTCAATCACAAACAATAAACAAAAAATCAAATCGTTTAGCTCTTTTTATAATATTATATTCACTACTACTACTATAAGCAACCGCTAAACAGTTTGGTCCGTTTACGACCACCATCAAACTAAGGTTTAATCGACTCGGAAAATATTAAAAGTTTTATTATCACAGTTAATAGGACGCGAATACGAATTCACCGTGTAGAACTATGACCCTGACTCAGTTCGCTTCACTACATAATGGAGTAGACGGGCGATGTTTAGGCGACTAGTTAGTTGCCTGTAGTGTCTGGGAAAATAGCTAAATACTTACGAAGACAAATGGGTACTAATGTGTAAACATGTAAGCTCGTATCAGTACCAGTCTCACGCACAAATGAACAACAAGTCTTACGGTGACGTCATCTGACGCTTACGCTTTACGCGTCTGACGCTCGAAATCTCAGCTGGTACCGTGTACCGAGCGCTGAGATGCTTACACATCAAAAGGACCTTCTAGTTAGATTGTTAAATAAACAACGAAGAGACATCAATTAAATACACTGCTGAGAGTGTTATAGGATAACAGCAGAAGTTACTGATATTATTTATAATAGTTGCAGAAACTACAAAAAATAGGAAAGTCGTTAAAAATCAATATATTGATTCTGTGTAAGAAATTGTAATGTAATCTTATCTACCTACTTACGTATTCTGGCAAGAGCCGTGGCTTCGATCGCCAAGCAGATGATAAGATAATGAGTAGGCATCAGTGAATGCACTATAAAGTTAGTGGGGTATCAGTTTGTTTTCGTGCCAAACATATTGCTGCAGTACTTCGTAAGTAACTGGAAATGTCATAGTTGAATGACACTCGCGACTACGTCCACCAGAATTTTCTGACCCTAAGTGCTTGTGTCCCTAATTTTTTGATTATAAAATATAACCCATAGCTTCATATTGGTGAAAGAATTTAAAAATCATTCAAGTATTTTTTGAGTTTAGCCATTACAAACAAACAAAAAAAAAAAAAATCTGTTCATATGATTCTGTCAGTGAGAAAGTTGAAGCTAGTTGCATTTAATAGCACAGTGCGTTACCTAACACACATATAACCACCAGGAAATCGACTGCACACTTTTCATCGGCAACTTTTTGTTGCCTCCTAGTTGTCAATCTACATTAAAGTTACTAGGATTAACATTTTATTGCGACAGAGATCTTCGATACGCCTCCATAAGGACTGTGTATAACCAATGGCCTTATTCATACCGATAGAGTTTCTTGTGCTATGATAAAAATAGTTTTATTACGCACATGCTTAGGGAACGAATGTCTAGAATATCATTTAGATAGGTGTTAATTCTGATCGTAAAAATTATAATTGTTTTTAATCGAAGTGACTTTATGGCTATCGTCATCTGCATAAACTATTTCTTACTAGCTTGGGGTCCTTCCAGTCTAACTGGATGCAGCTGAATACCAGTGTTTTATATGGAGCGACTGCCTATCTGACCTCCCACTCGTCACTGGGTAAAACGATACCCCTTGGTAAGGCCAGGTGTCAGGCTCAGGTACTACTGCTACGGCTACTGACCATAACGACTGCTAAAGATCTAGAAATGACAGCCGGAACCAGCTGCTTTACGCGATTTTCGAGGAACATCCAAAATAAAAAAATAAATTTGATTTCGGAAGTCGGTGACAATACAAAACAACAAAAGCACCAAATTAAAGTATTTTTTTTTTATTTTGTAGATTTTGAAGGTTGTCTTTTTTAGAAAAAGATTTTTAAATGGGGTATTCCTTAAAAATAAAATGTCAAAACTCATCAGCTCGGCAGAATAAAACACATGACAATAATTATACCAATATCCAAAGGAATTCCATTTATAAATAATAATAAAAATAAACCACAGAATTTCCTATAATAACCATTCTTATTAGGGAACAGAATAAATTAAGAAATTCATTAAAACAAAGTACCTAGTAAGGATAACTTGGTTTCAATCATTAACGAATACAAATGTAATTAGAAGATTAAGTAAGGGATTTTCGTCCGTATTGCAGTCACCATAAAGTGTAAATGAAGTGTTTAATGATGTTTGTGGCTGTCATTTACAGCAGAGATTGCCATCGAACCGTGTGACAGATCCGTAATGACTACGCCTGTGTGAAAAATTACTTTTCATTTCCTTCACATAGATAGTTTCCTTATATAAGTTATAAGCCTGTCATTTAAGCAATAATTATGACAACTTGACATGACAATTTCCCAAACCTTTGTTGTTTCGCGAGAAAAATATGGATAAGTAATTTCAACTTTTTTTTTGGGGTTTTCACATAAATATAATCATAGAGTTTTGAGAGACATATTTTGTCGAGTCCTCCACAAAAAATTGCACATATCATAAAACAAAACATATTTTTCTAAGCTTTCATAAATTAAATGTCGTCTTAAATTATGAAATAAAAGGAAAACTGCGATTGTCGTATTGTTAAGAAAAATATATTCACTTAATAGGATTGTATTATTTATTTATTATTTATTAGTTTGCCGAAATCAAACAAGCATTGCTCTTTTCCCTAGGGATACCTAAGATGAAGATTAAGAAGCAATAATCTCCATACACAAACTTTCTCCACACAAGAACCTATTCGTTCCATTTTTAAATCTCAAACACTCCCACATGACCTTCTCGTAACCAGCCGGATAACGTTCCTAATTCAATTTCAACCATCGAATCATTTAAAACCTTTTAACAATGTGTTTGAAAAACGATTCGAATTATTGATGTGGTGTTAGGGCTGCTACGTTGCATCTTTATTTCATTTATCATTATCATCAGCTGAAACTTCTATAATCCATTTATTTTCAGGCACCATACAGGCTATCATGCAAAGATCATCTCTCCATCTAATGTGACAGTTTCCTACACCACGCGTTTTCCAACATAGCTTTCTGATAGCATGGCATGGTCCAGATTTCTCAATGAACACAAATACAAAAGAAAAAAATTAATACGTAAAAAAAAATATTCCCAAAAAAATATAATATTTTGAAAACAATTGCAGCCGTCAACCCTCAACACACAATGATGACGCATCAATGAATGGAATTTATTCGTGATCGAAGCGTTGACATCGACCCGACCTTGGCGAGGTAATCCGATGTGACCCGAACGCGTTCGGGTCAAGCTGTTCTAATCCGATATTTGAATATTGAATTACGAATGGTCGGTCACTTAAAATATACTTTTCCTTTTAATAATGTAACGGTTATACGGCTGCCTGGCTGGTTTTTAAATTTCTTCCGAAAGTGGATTTGGTAAGGAGCACTAAACGATCTACTTAACGTCTTTTTTCTAATTTTGAAAATCACTTGACTGACTATAATGCAGCTTAAATTATGATTACCTACCTACCTACAGTATACATACCATAAAATTACACAAATATATCACACGGAACCACATAACGGAACTGACTTTAAATATCAAAATTACAAGGAAAAAATAATAAAGGAATATTAA
Organism: Charanyca ferruginea; assembly: GCA_947361185.1. Lineage (NCBI taxonomy): Eukaryota > Metazoa > Arthropoda > Insecta > Lepidoptera > Noctuidae > Charanyca > Charanyca ferruginea. The sequence goes on along the minus strand of OX376064.1, from coordinate 25,531,736 downwards.
CCTGATTACTGAGATAAGAATAACATTGAATGAAATATGGAAACGGCTTTTTATTTGTTTCCTTCGTTCACTTTTGGCGTTTCCTTAGTTTTTGTGATAAACATGTTTTATCCATATTTGTAGGCAAAAAATATGATCAGTGTATGGTAAATTATCTTGTTACGTAAACCGACTTCAGGTCTAAATTAAAAAACCTTTTTTTCGGAGGCCACGACACAACTTCTTCACAAATCACTGCAACTTCTATAAGCCAGAATCAACAGTGGCGGCCATCAGAAAAGCGCCGAGGCAAGGAAGCTCGACGAGTCCCGGAGAAACGTTTCAACTGTCGGTTCCATCAATAACTTGAGCGGTCGGGGGACCCCCGTAAGGAACAGAGTTCCTTACGTACGTGTCTGTACAGAAATAAAAAATATAAAAATGAATAATAATTATATCACGAGCGGGCGAGTGCGCGTAGCAGAGGCTTGACACACGCACACATACACACACGCATTTCGTTACGCGCGTATCCTAACGCGGCTGATAGGTATATCAGCCGCGTTAGGAAATTACGTAGGCGAAGTGACGGACAAAAGCTAGGGTATTTATAGGGCGAAATATTATTGTATTTTCGTAGTAGTAGCTAGTATTGCAGTGTTATCAGAGAAGAAGGAAATAAATAAATCCTCGTCCAAGCACACCACAACAGAAAACATTTAAAAATAATAACGTTATCGAACAATTCCCATCAACAATGATGCAAATCACTCAGCTACTGCACGTATTGCGATGCGGCGCGCGCGCAGGTCAACAAACGCGTCGCATTGTCATGCAATGTGGATGCGCAAACGCATAGTGCGACTGAAGCTCAGGCATGTTTGCATCCCGTGTCATGTAGATGTAAACTAATAAGTAAATCACCGACACTTTGGTGGTGTGGTTTGGCATTAACGTAAACTCCAATTTGTATTGAAACTGGAACAGCGGAGTCTAGTGGCAACAATAGGAAACACAATTATTCTATACAATTTGACATAAGCGATCGTTTACGTTAACAACTCACTAGGCCCTCAAACCTCAGGTGATTCTTTCGAGACAAGAGCGTCACCACCTAAGGGAGAAAGGCAAGATGATATAAATGGAGGATAGGATAAGTATGAATGTTAAATACAGTCAAAACCACATGAAGGTTTTGGAATCTCTGGGGGGTGGGGGAACTGCCCCTGTCTGCCTCCCCCCCCCCCTGCGACGCCCTTGATCCTCCTATCGAGACACCGCCCAGCAGTAGTACCTACCGGTAGAAGACTTCTTTATGAAGGAGTTCATCCAGGAAAGGCACTGAAGTTTGACATCATCTGAGAACCCCCACCTGAAGATTCACTCACTTCGCTGCGTCCGACCTTGGAACGTAAAGGGTTTAAAATTTTCCAGGTCGACCACGGCAACTCATGCCCAGAATCTGGAACGGTCTCCGATGGCTCCATGAAATGATTAGGTTTAAATTTATTTCTCTAAAGATTGCATCTTTCCGAGGAGGTATTGCCATCAGATGGACCTGCATCCAAGAAAACGTATTCAGCTTTCTATTCAGTCTCTTCTGCCCAGCTTAAATGGGACTGGGCTGGACATGTCTGCTGCATGACGAACGACCTATGGGCCCGTAAATCCCAAAGTTAGTGCCCCGAAATGGCGAGACAGGGTCGCGCTCCGGTAGACCACGAAAGAGATGGCGGGACGACCTGGAAGGTTTCCTTAGCAATTGGCAAGACAGCGAAAAGTCGAGACCGATGGAAGGAATGGTGGGAGACATTTGCCCTGCAGTAGCAGAGATAATTGTACATTGGGTGGCGTGCAAGAGCGTCGCCAGTACTCGCCAGCTGATGCCCTAGGCGGGGGGGGGGAATTTTAACATTAATCCTTGCTGATACTTTGTATGTAACGTAGAGAAATGATAACCTGTGCGTGCACATAATTCTGTTTTCCATGAACACTGAAGTTAAGAGATTGTTCACTACGTAATTATTTACAAAAAATGGGTGTTTATGTCTGGGTTTTTTAAGTTAAATAGCACTTAATAAATTCATTTAGTATTTCTTGGTACTTAACAGATTTTATTGAAAGAAGTTGTCATTGGCACTGGCACAAAAAGTTTTCAAGGCTATTTTTTTTTCTAGTATGTAGTACTTATAATATTTATTGTCATGTTTATTAGCTGTATTCTGAGGGTTAAAATGCATTGAAATATCAGTTTATTGTTTCTTAGTAACAGGTAATATCTGGAAGTACTAGTCCGAATTTATTATTTATTTATTACTTTTTTTTTTTGTTTTTTTTTTTTATTATTATTTTATTATTTCACTAATACTATTGACGAATGCCATAGGGTACAAAGAGTATGAAGTTCCTTATACCGCTTTGCTTTTTTTTTTAGTAGCCTGTACTGTCCCACTGCTGGTCCAAGGAATCCTCCAAGTCTTTCCAGGAACTTTTGTCCCGCGCCTCTTCGAACCAGCCCCGCTTTGCTATTCCGTCAAAAAAAATCTTCCTTGGTGAATTTAGGTGGGAGTAAGGTTGAAGTGAGTTGTCAATTCCTAGCACTAGATAAGTTTACAACTGCACTCTTCAGGCTTACTTCACCAAAATTTACTAAAGGAGATTTTTACAGAATAGGCCGACTAGTGAATTAAACTGGACTCGAACGGCAGATTATGAGCATTGAATTTATAAAATATACCATCTTTCATTCTGATTGAATTCGTCAACATTGTCCATAATTTTACAAGCCATCGTTACATTAAAATTTACGATGATTGGATCACAACCCAGGACATAATGATAATTAACCAATCAGGTACAAGTAACGACAAAAATTCAATTATCCACATAATAATTTGGACATTACAAAATCCTTGCACGCGACGACGACGCATGGCAGCATGGGCAATTTTGACAAATTTGACCGCAGCCAAGTCCCGTCTGCTGGGTAATGTTGCTCATTAAATATGGCGGTAATTGGTCGGAGCATGCGAGATCGGAAACTGTACACATTAATTACAGTTTTGATGAAATTCGTTTCAAGATGAGTCGTGTTCTAGTTGAAGAATCGGATTGTAAACGGGTCGATGAGGGTTTAAATAGTGAACTTTGAGGAGGCTTACTCGGTAACGCGCTTCATATTAAAGTAGTATAGTCAATTAGGTAATTGTCTGTGTTTCCTGATAGCTACAACCTGGGCGTAATTAAGGCGACGATATACGCCGGCGACGTTGAGCGACCAGAGAATCGTATGCGCTGCGTCCAATACTCTCAAAGTTTAGTCGAAAAAATTAAATAAAACATAGTATTCTTTAACTTAAAAAAAAGGCGTATACTTAAAGATAGATAATAAAATTGTCTGTAAGATAGTGTAAGTTTCGTTTAATTATACCTGGTAGATTTTGTGTGATTGTCAATGTTTTGTCCGCGTCAGACACAAGTTCACGAGTTAATTAAACTATTTAATATGAATATAATCAAAAATATTCACATACTAAATGATTAAGAGAATGTTCTAGTTTAACATATTTTTTTTTCAAATCATTTACACTATTCATTTTGACGTGATTGTCAGTTTAAAATCTGTAAAAGTCGTTAAATAGCCCCTTTAGTCAAGAGTGAATAGGTTACTTCTAGGCAAGCGTGCTCCACCTTAGACCGCATCATCGCTTCCCATCAGGTGAGATAGTGGTCAAACGTATGCCTATCATTGATTTAAAAAAAAAACTATGCAATTGGCGGCGGATTGGCTGCTGCGCTACGTGTCACGGGTTCGAAAGAAGAATATCTAAAAAATATATGAATTGTCTTCTAATACGTAATTTTTTTTTTATAATATTTTTTTTTTTAAACTAGCTACACAATTTGCTCCTTATATTCCCATTGGCATTTTATTGTACACGTTGACACCTTCAAATTCAATACGTTTGTTTCCGTCATTAACCGAGATTAGTAACTAATTGACCAAATATTACTTCTGTAAGGACCGTGCTAATGCGAATATCCTCATAAAACTTTGTCCCACCGACCATACCAGGCGTGAACAAGCCATAAATCAGTATTAGCCCTTCTAATAACCACGCAGTGTCCCGTTACCTTCCCAGCGATGACAGGCGCGAGATTTATCACATATTCACGCCGCTTCCGGGACCAGGAGAGCAGGAATGAAGCTAATAACTCCTCTATTCGAGGTAGTGTTGGCGAATTAATGGTCGTATGAGGTATTCAGAAATCATGCTTCCCTGGTGTAGGCTTGAATAATTATTGATATTCATAACTGAATTATGGATGTTGTTTCTTGGATTTATCCTACTAATATTATAAATATATCGTCGATAATCCCGTGTGGTGCCGACCGCGAATAACACCACCCCATTTCTACCCGTGGGTGTCGTAGAAGGCGACAGAGAGATATTGACCAGAGGATGGGCAGCAGCGTCCTTCTGAGTGCCATATTAACACCTACACCTGCTGCGTTCGCCAACATCCATCGGCCAAGCATGGCGATTACGGCTAAACCCCCCCTGGGGCGTCTAAAAGTTGATATGATGAATATTATAAACGTAATTTGTGAGGATAGATGGATGTTTGTTTAGTCTTTCACGTTTAAACAGGTCTTAGTAATAGGGTCCCGTTTTTACCCTTTGGGTACGGAACCTTAAAAACATCCTCACACATCTTCAAGGATAAATAACACAAAACACACTACCTACCTAGCAGACATAGTATATATGTCGCAGTAAGATAGATAAAGCCGTAATATAGTTATATCCCTAGGTATATAATTATATACCGTAACATAGTTATACGAAAGCGATTCTTTACTATCTCACTAGGAATATAGTTATAAAACCGTCGAAGTTTTGTGATATACTTATATTACTAGATTAAGTTCAGTGTTATAAATATATTAGGGTTTGTCTCAAAAAAGTCATATTGTACCATCATATTAACGCATATTAAAGCTTATTTATTCTCAACATTTTTGAAAAATTGAAAATATTTCAAAAGTGTGCCCCTTTTTTGAGACAGACCCATTACTTGAATAAGCTTAGTGAAATAGCAATCTACCATATATAATTAAATAAAACAAAATTTTATTGGTTTTATCTTTATTAATAAATCAACTTTATGTTTCCTGCAGTTACAATACTTTGTGACATTAACACGTATTAAAGTAATTATAATTAAAACGATCATATTTTTTGGAATTTAAACATTAACAATACAATTAAAACTAATCAAACATTAAAAATCTTTTAAAGCCAAACAGTTTTGAGATATATTTATTTCTTATCAACAAGTTGAGATCTTGGTTTCTTTAAAAGTATTTTTAAATTTTTGTTCAGACAAGAAGAGGAATCATGACATCTAGAATTACATAGCACTGAATGCTTCTTACAGGCACATCTTTTAGTAGAACACTGTACACTGTAACACTCCGAAAGCTATTTCACTAAACTTAATCTAGTAATATAAGTATATCACTAAACTTAATCTAGTAATATAAGTATATCACTAAACTTGGACCGTTTTATAACTATATTCCTAGTGAGATAGTAAAGAATCGTTTTCGTATAACTATGATACGGTATATAATTATATCCCCAGGGATATAACTATATTACGGCTTTATCTATCTTACTGCGACATATATACTTATTATGTACTTATGTATTCTTTAAAAAGAAAAGCCATGGCTCATCTCCGACAATTACGCGTAAAAACACACTAGTATTACGTGCGTCGAATATTCCGGTCTTTTATCTCTTTTTGACGCGACAGCTGCGTATGCGCACAGCACGCGATCGTAATGATGCGCCCGAGTTTCGACAGCGATGTTTTGAAACGAGTGTTGATGAGATGGGAATGGAAGAGTTTATTAACACGATATCTTTATAGTTGGTAATATGTAAAATGACAGTGTTTAATTTGATTCCAAAAACGTTGTGTGAAATTAGAAGAGGCTGTTGTGATACATTATTCTGACTGGTCTTATCTTATTTTGGACTATCAGCCAGAACCTATTTTAGCATGTGATTTTTTTTTTTTTATTGACATAACACACACGGCCATCTGACCCCAAACTAGGGAGACCCTGTACTATGGGTGTCAGACAGCTGATATACATACACAAATACATTTTTTTTTGTAAATACATACATATATAGATAAACAACACCCAGACACAAGGCAAACACAAGTGCTCATCACACAAATGTTTACCCTGGGCGGGAATCGAACCCGCAACACGCTGCGCAGCAGTCGATCGCTCAGCTACTGCGCCAACCGTGTCGTCCAATATAATACATTCTGAATACAATAAAAAAAAGTGCGGGTTGAACTCACGTGGTTTTGGTGTTTCTTCTTGTTTTTTTATTTTATTTTTATTTTTTACATTTTGTATTTTTTTCTAAATTTTGGCTCAGTAGTTTCGGAGATCAGGGGAGGAATGGTAAATTTTCGTCTTCTTTCATGAATAACATCAAAACTATTTATTTTACAATAATAACAAAAATATATTTGAGATCCTCATAACGAGCCTTTTCATTTGATATATGACACAGTAAGCTGCAAATTTGACCCTAATTTAAAAAAAATATTTATTTACTTTGCACATCTTTGTTTGGGTCATAGGAATACACCATCCTATCAAATTTCACCTGATTTGGTCCAGTAGATTCGGAGTAAATTGGCTGTGACAGACGGACAGACAGACAGACGCACGAGTGATCCTGTAAGGGATCCTTTTTTTTTTTACGGAACCCTGAAAATATTTTAAAGAGAATATCTAATTGAAAATATTTTGATTTTTTGTATATAACGGTTAAACTAAAAAGATTCTTAGCCGATTTTGAAAATTCTTTCACCAATAGGAAGCTTCTTTATTTCTGAGTGCTTTTAAGTAGGCTGTATTTTACTATCAATCAATTGGAGATCTATAAGAAAAGTATCTATAGATCTATAAGAATATACTCGCGGGAATCGTGCTAACAAGTATAATATTCTATCGCAAATATTTTTCTTTTTTTTTTCAGCCTGATTTTTTCCCACTGCTGGGCAAAGGTCTCTCTACTCACCTTCCACTTCTCTCTATTCAGGGCTATTTGGACCCAGTTTTACGCATAATTAGCTAGAATTAATTTTAAAAAATCGGATAGTTTTCTTATAGCCCCTTAACTATGATCTTAATAACATCTTTTGTTTCAACATTGAAACCCAAAAGGATATCTATAAGCTACTTATTAATTAGAGCTAGTAAACATATATAAACACAAGGAAATAAAAAAAAAACACATTAAAATGTTTATTACTGTTTACATATTAAACGAGGCCAATTCAAAGAATATAAACATTTTATGAAAAGCCATTTCTTACTAACATTACTTGGGAAATCTACCATAATAGCCTTTCTATTAATATTACACAATTAACCTAGGTTTTCTCAACAACGTAAGTACTTTCTCGACACAGCAAATCTTACATAAACAAACAGGTAGGTACATTAAAACCGCAACCAAAAGCCAACGCAATAAAAATCACAACTTTTCCAACAGCAACACCGTAAAACAACCAATGTAAGCAATAACCGGTTAAACCACATATTTCCCCGTTTTCCCCACTTTTCCCCCGGTGAACAACCTCGCTACATACATGGGTATGTGAAAATGACATAAAAATGCGCGCATACACCACTTTCGATCTCGAACAGGCTTCCGTTGATGAGCGCTACTCACTCTTATTTTCTAATCGAGTTTCGACGAGGTCCAATTATCTAAGAAATATATCTGCTAGATTATCGATTGGGATCACGTTTAGTTGTCGAGATAAAGCTAACTAATGTGGGTAGGTATGTCAGGTGAGAGATCGTTTGACTGTCGGATTGTCGTATTCTCTTGAATTCAGATGAAGGTTTCTGAGGTTACGTCAATGGAAAGTAGACAATATTACAGTGGCCTCGTCTTGATTTAGGAATTTATAGTGAACTAGTTTCTGCCTATGTCCTTCCCTAGGGTTCAAGCTATCTTCAAACCAAATTTCAACAGAATCGGTTCAGTCATTTCATCATGAAAGCGTAACAGACAGAGTTACTTTCGCAGTTAAAATATTAGTAGCGACCCGCCCCGGCTTCGCACGGGTGCAAATATGAAATACATACTACAGAATGTCTTTATATACACCGTTCACAGCTTTTTTGTCATTAGACAACACAAACATGTTAACAACAAATCTAAGCGCCAGCCGCTCTACCGCCGCTTTTTAACACTGTGATAACTTCTAATATATTGATTTTAATGATATGCTGTAAAGGGCAATTTTGATCTACATGAAATGACAACGTATCTAAGACATTTAATTTGGTAAGGAATAAAACTGTATTGTTTAAAATAGCTTGGTATGTAAAAGATAAAAGTGGTTACTGTGGGTTATCCTTAAGAGATAAACATATACCATCGGGGACTTTTTAATCGATCTTTTTAAGATATACAATTCCGTAGTACATTAATTTGATATATCTCGTAAGGTTTAGCCAGCGTTTGCAATGTAAGCGCACAAAAATATGTTTATTACGACCTCACATTACTCTTGGAATTTCTCGGTTTTCTTCTACTATAATATGCATGTATTATACCTATAAACCTTCCTCTTGAATCACTCTATCTATTAAAAAAACCCGCATCAAAATCCGTGTCGCAGTTTTAAAGATCTAAGCATACATAGGGACAGACGCGGCGGGGGACTTTGTTTTATAATATGTAGTGATAGTGATTATAAAATAATAAACACAGTAAAATATAGTAATATAGTATGGAAGTATGGATTATTTAATTAAGTTTACGTATCAATAATTAATGTAATGTAATTAATGTTAACCTACTGGTTCCAAATTTGGAAAAGTTTCAATTAAGTTACGTTTCAATAATGCGCTCATCGATCACGTCTGGCGGGTAATTAGCACAATAACCAGTTAGTTATCGTAGTAAAATTGATAGTATCGGAAATTAAAATAACGAACATTTCTCTTTGTAGCAAATAGGCTTTCAGAATTGATTAAACCTAAAAACTAATATTGTATGTGAAAGCGGGGTACTTCCCGTTCCGGGAAAAATAAAAGCAGTTACCTCCAGAACTATCCCGTGACTCAAAAACCAGGTGAAGTCAAACAGTTTGTGGCTTTGGCGAATTATTTTACAAAATGTATCCCCAAAATAGCGTAAAGCGTTAACTTATTGTGTAGGAAAATAAAACATTTCAACCCTTAAGAAATGCATATTAAATTAAAGGAAAACTGATTACTACACTGTTTTCCTGGGGATCACCCTCGACTCAAGACTATAATGGGGTCCTGTTACTGTTTTTACTACACATTCACTGTTACAAAACTTATGATTAAAATTATACAAAACTTTTTAAAGGTGTGTAGTGGTAAGTTTATGCTCTGTTTTAAACTTTAAAAAGTATTTTTTTTAATAAATCAAACGGTCACACCAAAATCTAACTTCAATTAACATTTCTCAGCAGTAATTAAGGAACCTACTTACACCTTCTAAAACCAGTCCAAATTCAATTAAACCAACCATATTAGAATGTAAATGTTTGCATACCAGACAACTCCATGTCCTCAGATTCCAATCTCAACCTCCATGGGGCAACCTTCAGCAGTCGGAAGACGTCAACTGGTTCATTGTAGCACAAAGTACTTGCGACGAGTCGGTAGCGAAGTACACATAAGTCTGATTCTTAATTACATATTCAAGATTGTTTACTTTGAGATAAAAAAGAATTTTAAGACGGAAGTCATTACAATAAACATAATAATTCAAGTGATTAAATAACTTGCATTTTCCCCGCGACTTCGTTCGCATGATTTTTCTTAGAAATCTCTAATTTTTGACAATAAATATAGCCTATAGCATGCAGTGATAACGTAGCTTCCAATTGGCGAAAGAATTTTCAAAATCGGATCAGGAGTTCCGGAGATAAGCGCGTTCAACCAAACTCTTCAGCTTTAAGGTCGTAGTACACATATCAACTCGGAAAGGGATCGTCACCGTATCGCCTTTCGCCTCGCCGTCAAACAGGCGTCAACCTAACGTAAGCACGCAACCAAAGTGAATCAGCAGCTCCGATATCTATATCGACTCGGCTACGGCTGGGTGACGCCACGCTTACGGCTCGCCGACCGCTGATTGACCTGGCTGGCACCAAGAGACGCAAGCGCAGCGACACAGAGGCGTAAGCGCGTGGACGTGGCGTCCCGAGGCGAGTCGTTTACGTTACGATTCCGATTAGTAATAATAATATAATATATAGGGACATTCCACACACGGCCATCTGACCCCAAACTAGGGAGACCCTGTACTATGGGTGTCAGACAGCTGATATACATACACAAATACATTTTAAATACATACATATATAGATAAGTTAAACAACACCCAGACACAAGGCAAACACAAGTGCTCATCACACAAATATTTACCCTGTGCGGGAATCGAACCCGCAAAACGCTGCGCAGCAGTCGATCGCTCAGCCACTGCGCCAACCGTGTCGTATTTTAGTGTGCTTTGCAGTAGGGAGTTTCATACAAAGAATACTGAACGGCTCGAGTTGATACGGTTACGATCCGTTTCCGAGTTGATATGTGTGCTACGACCTTTACTCTATCCATGTAATAGGTGCGATGATGAGTTGCCCCGACCTCGGAATCGAACCAAGGAGTTCGCGTTCGGCAGTGACGCAAAAGACCATTTCACCAACGAGACTGTAGGTATAAGTTTGAGATATTTCCATCATTCCAGTGCAAGAGAGAGACAGAGTAATAGACAGAGTAATAGAGACAGAATAATAGTAGGCATGGTGGGTTAGCACCCACCATGCCTTTTAGCAACAGAACAACGATGACGTTGACACGTCACACATTATCATGAATATCATCAACATATCGTCATAGGACATCGTGGAGTACGTGCGCCGAAAGAAAAAGTACGCGCCGAGGGTGCAGTTATTGGAGTCGCGCCACAACGTTAACTTTAAGGCGTTCGTGGTGCGAGTACCAAATTGTTTCCTGCCCCTCATCATGGAAGAAGTCTTTTGGCCGCAGGACGTGGTGTTCCGTCGCTTCCGCAGACAAGTGCCACAGGACAGCACAAAGACAATTTAGTGCAAAGTGAACTGCTCTACTAACAAAACAAAGTGGAAGGATAAGCAAGCAGTGCAAGTGTTACATTTTATAAAATGTGTATGTTTATTTATTTATACTTCATGCACAAGGGTACAAAGGCGGACTTAATGCCTTAGGCATTCTCTACCAGTCAACCAAGGGTGATGAAGAGATAACATGGCAGATGCATATGAAAGAGAAAAAAAAATATTAAAAAAGTTAACAGATAAACTTACGAATATATAAACTACACATACATAATTTAATATCAGGTATATAACAATAATTTGCTGAAATTGTGTCGCGTGCGTGTTTGTTTGTTAATTTTTTGCACATCAGCTGTAAATATCACATGAACAACTGTGCCGCGGTGACCAAATTGTGTGTACGAACGCGCGGAAGTTTAGAACAAAGATTGTTATAATATCTACTTTTATCGAAGCCTTATCGTAATTCAGGCTGTTTTAGTGAATTCATAGTATTGCTGACGTCCCTTCGCGCGTAATTATCTCAGAACGAGAACGACGCGCCTGTTTCACAGCAACGGTTGCCAGGCCTGCGCTAAAATGCCAGCTACGGCGCGACGGCGGCGGCGGCGGCGCGGCGCCCTAGAAAGTCTGCGCGACTGCGCTGCGCGTCACCCAGTGTCACAGTGAAAAAAAACCTGTCATAAACTGTCATATTTTTAATACCTATTAATTTTTGAATTCTTTTTAGTGTATTTAGTGGTTTAAGTGTACAATATTAATGCATAGTGGCAGCAGCGATGGCGTTACGAGTGCATGCCAACCTTCTGCATCTGTACTGGAGAGATGCCCCATTTGCACCCAGGCTCGATATTTTAAAGGTAAGCGGGGTCTGAATGTACACATAGGAAAGGTCCATAAACCCCCAAGTACACTCTCTTCAGACCCTGTAACTACTCCTTTTACCTCCATCCCATCAACAACCACTTTTGACCCGTTTTGGAAAACCCTTTCAAAATCCAAAAATTCTATTCCCGTTTTGAAGCGAGTTCCCCGTGGTGCCAGGCCACTAGTTGCACAGAATTTAGCGGGTTGCATTCGCCTTGCCGCCCGGGAGAACTCGCAACGTGCCTGGGAGCAGTTACTTACCTTTCCCTACAGAATTCTTCACGTCCAAAAAAATTTAAAGAAAGAAAGAAAAAGACTTTAACTGCACAAATTAAAGAAAATTGTAATGTTTCGGCTCAACTTTTGGATCCAAATTTTCCGTCTAAGAGATACTACTCTTCTAGGGGTATATCCCATCTGGTAGAAACAAAATTAGGGGAAGGTGACATTAGTGGAGCAGCTAGGATTCTCTTCAGTAGTGATGTGGTGGCATCGTGTTCTCCGGAAACACTTTCAGCTCTGGAGAGTAAACACCCTGCCCCAGCAGATGGCCTTTCTTTTCCCGACCCTCCTGACTCGGTTAATCACTCCCTCACCGTCACAGGTCGAGAGTTGATCGCTGCCGTTTGCTCCTTCCGGAGCGGCTCCGCCGGCGGCCTCGACGGCTTGACTCCTCAGCACCTAAAGGACCTTATTTGTTCAGGCGCCGGGACAGCTGGTGAGTTACTTGTGAAGGAGCTTACGGCTCTGATCAACCTTATGCTCTCCGGCAAGGTGAACGATTCCGTCATCGACGTTTTGTACGGGGCCAACTTATGTGCCCTGCGCAAGAAGGACGGCGGCATTCGTCCCATTGCCGTGGGAACTACATACCGTCGTATGGCAGCCAAGATTTGTTGCAAATTCTAAGGTGAGGTTGTTTCGGAAAAATTTCAGCCCCTTCAGCTAGGTTATGGCTCTAAAGGGGGCTGTGAGGCTGCTGTACACGCTTTGTCGACCTACCTAAATTCTGGCAAAGGAGAGGTCATCTTGAAGGTTGACATAAAGAATGCTTTCAACTCAGTTAATAGGGACACCTTGCTGGCAGAATCTAAAAAAGAAATACCCCAAATTTATAGTTTCCTTTGGCAATGTTACAGACATCCGTCTAAATTACTATATCGTGACAACCTTTTAGAATCTGCTGTTGGCTGTCAACAAGGTGACCCCCTTGGGCCAGTGATTTTCAGTCTGGCCATTCATCCAATTATTCGACAGCTAAATTCCAAATTTAACGTTTGGTATATCGACGATGGTACCTTGGGAGGTGATGTTGACAGTGTTTTAAAAGATTTGATTTTCATAAAAAAGGAACTGCATTCCATAGGCTTACAACTCAACCTTTCGAAGTGTGAATTATACTTATCGGACAATACTGACAGACAATCGACACTTTCCAAATTTAACGCAATAGCCCCAGACATTAAAATTATAGATAAAAGCACTCTTCGTCTCCTTGGGGACTCCCATCTTCGAGAGTTCCTTTCCCAGTTTTATAGGGGAAAAAATACAAAATTTTAATGACATCTCGGAAAGATTACTCCAAATTAACATGCATTCGGCCATCACCATTATTCGGTTCTGTTGTTTCGGCCCTAAATTAAATTATTTCCTACGCGCTTCCCATTTGTGGAAACACAATCACCTTTTAGAAAAAATGGACCAAATTATCCGTCATACTTTAACATCTGTTTTAAATTTGGCAATGGACGACCGTGTTTGGGCCCAAGCTACTCTACCTATTCGTATGGGGGGCCTCGGCGTCCGTAAAATTTCAAGTATCAGTTTGCCTGCATTTATATCCTCGGTCCACGGCACTGAAAAATTAATCAGGAATGTTTTAGCTCCTACACTGGTTGATTTTGATGTGCCGTGCTTCGCCGAGGCCATGGACGCCTGGAAACTTGCTTGCCCGAGCACTGATTTACCCGACAACCCATCTTCTCAGAGGCGGTGGGATGAGCCGCTCTGCAGGTTAGTACAGAATAATTTACTTTCCACTTCTTCTAATTCTGCTGAGCGAGCGCGTCTGCTGGCTGTGGGTAAATGGGAGTCGGGTCTTTGGCTTCTGGCACTTCCGTCGTCAAACGTAGGTACTATGTTTGGCGACACTACTTTTCGCCTCGCTGCTTCCTTACGTTTAGGAGCATCTTGTTGTTCTCCTCATCGCTGTCGCTGTGGGGAAGCTGTCAACTGCCTCGGACACCACGGCCTATCGTGCAACCGGAGTGCAGGTCGCATAGCGCGGCACGCGAATATAAATGACATCATTCGTCGTGCTCTCGTCGCCGTCGGCGTTCCAGCAGTTTTGGAGCCCAACGGCTTGGCACGCGACGATGGCAAGAGACCGGACGGCATGTCATTATTTCCTTGGAAGTTGGGTAGGCCTTTAGTGTGGGACGCTACGTGCGTCGATACTCTTGCGCCATCCCATCTTCCTAGCTCAGCGTGCTGTGCTGGTGCTGCTGCTGCGGCTGCAGAAAACCTCAAACGGCGAAAGTATAGTCACCTTGGTGATAACCTTATTTTCGAGCCGTTTGGGGTTGAAACCCTCGGGTCGTGGGGTCCGAGTGCTCATCTCCTTTTTAAGGAAATTTCCAAAAGGTTAGTTGACACTTCTCGTGATCCAAGAGCTGGTTTTTACTTTGGGCAGAGGTTAAGCATTGCCATCCAACGGGGCAATGCAGTCAGTCTCTTGGGCACATTCCCAGATGACGGCGATGTGGAGGAATTTTTTGATGCCTTATTGTATTAGTTTATTTTTGGTTTAATAGTTATAGGTTTTTCTTTTTTTTAATTGTACGTGTAAATATTGTATATTTGTTTAAAATAATAAAAAAAATATTTTTTCTGGTATATAACATGCCTATATAAAATATATATAAACATAAATAAAGGAAAAGAGCGTTATAAGATAATTCTGCTGATGTTTAGGTTAAGGTATTTATCTATGGGCCTACGCAGCCTGAAATAAATGAATTATTATTATTATATCAGCCTATTGCTGTCCACTACTGAACGTAGCCTAACATAACGAACGTAACCTCCCCCAGAGATCGCCAACCAACCCGCATCCATCCGCTGCTAGACACCTTTAAATCGTCGGTCCATCGTGTCGCAAGGCATTCCACACCGCACTGAATTTGTGGACGAGTGCGGGGGTGATGTAGACGCAGTCTTTAATCGGACGCATTTTTAATTTATTGTAATAAAAATAATACATATTTGTAAAAAGTAACAAAACCAAATCATTTTCCTTAACCACGAACTGGTATCCAATGGATAAAAAGCGCAGACAAGGCAGACCTCACAAAAGATGGAGCGATGACATAGCCATGATAGCAGGCAGAACATGGAGCAAGGTTGCACGAGATAGAATAGCATGGAAACGGTTGGAGTAGGCTTTTACCGCTAGCGGCCCTTGTGCATAATAAATATAAAAGTGCAAATTCTTAATTTTACTATGTTAAAAACAGTGTTTGTGCAAGGTAAATAAAGCTTATTATTATATTATTATTGCAAAGCAGTAGATATTTTTAATATACTCTTTTGATAAGAAATTTAGGAGTAAAATGGTTTCATCTCAATGATTTGGAGGTGATTTAACATTTTTTTTTCTTATTATGTGATACCGATAGAAAAATTCATCATGTAGATTACTAACAATTTTTTTCAGATGTAATTTCTCTGTAAGTCCCGACGAAAAGTTGCTTCATCTGCATGCTTCTTTCAAGCTTTTTTCGAGAGAGCAGCCTTAAGGGTTTGATGCGCTCTACACATCGCATTTGTAATTGAACTTAGTTCAGCCAAAAGTTGCTAATCCACAATCTCTCAATAATTAAATTATTTAACACTAGTTTAAAATTAATGAGCGTTATAGTATATCCCACATTTTGACCATTTTTCCCACTTTTTGTCTCTTGGTTGGTTTTAGTAGAACTAAAAGCAACTGTAAAAGTGCAAGCAAGTAACTGGTACTGTTACTCAAAGTAAATGGCTCCGCGCGCAACTTTTACACACTTTTACTTTTACGGAAGTTAAAAACAATGATTTAGCACAAAATGTTTTATTGTCCGTGTCCGTACTTTTGTAGTCACAGATCAATGGACAGATAAGAATTTGGTATAAGTAGTATAAGTTTTATGTCAATTGTGTTAATGTTCAAATTAGATAGAAGCAAAAAAAAAGTCGCGCGTCTTTCGGCGAATTCTCGAGCCTTCTCGAGCAATTCCGTAGCTACGACTCGCGCTCCTTTTCGTACGAACAGGAGGAATTGATTCTACCCTTCCCTTAACTTCGCCGGCAGTGTAAATTGAACCTTACAATAATCTCGAAAAATGAGAGTATTTTTGACGTCCATTGG
This sequence comes from Charanyca ferruginea, assembly GCA_947361185.1. Lineage (NCBI taxonomy): Eukaryota > Metazoa > Arthropoda > Insecta > Lepidoptera > Noctuidae > Charanyca > Charanyca ferruginea. The sequence continues at coordinate 25,515,298 of OX376064.1, read as the reverse complement.
TTTGTTTTCGGCAGAACTACTTTGATGCTAAGATGATTGTGTTGTGTTCAATCTAGACTTAGGTACACTTAGACGCTAAATTTTAGTTCTAAAATATCAATCTGTTTAGTCACCACCACTGAACCATCAAAATTCGGAATTTCTATTAACGAAACTGTAAAAAAACTTTATGAAAACACTTTTATAATACTGCTTCTTATATACACTTAATAAAAGTAATTACTTTAAGAGTGCCCAATATGACACATCGGTTATTTAATCTTAGTAATCTTTAAAATAAGTGTAAACCGCAGAATTGCTGGCAATTGAAAATGGAGAATCTATGAAGACTTCTAGCAACATATGATTTGTTGTCCAAAGGCTGGGAACGCAATGATTTGGCAATAAAAGTCATGAGAATATGGCAACCGAAAATGAAGACAATTAGATATACCTATATCTTTTTCTTTTGAAGAGATTAGAGTACAGTCAACAGCAAAAGTAGATGATCAAAATCAGAAACTCAATACTAATGAACGAAGTTCGCGTCAAAACTGTATGGCATCGAAGTGATTCAAAAGTATGTGTGCGACAATCACATACTTTATTAAATCAACTAGTAATAAATTATATAAATTAGTGTTAGTAAATTAGTATTGAATTTCTGATTTTGATTATCTACTTTTGCTGTTGACTGTACGAGTGCGGTGCTTCTGACTAGACGATGGTTTATTTACTTCAGTGCCCAAAGTGTCCCTACACCAGGGGCTTTGAACAAAGAGAATATATTCTTTATTCTTTGGCTTTGGAGAACATGAAAAACCACTAATGCTGCGATAAACTTCGATACCTACTGGGCCAAAGTACTCTTACAATTATCCATACTTACATATTTAATATTATAACTCTTTCTGTTACGCTTTCACGATGGAACGGCTGAATCGATTTTTATGAAATTTTGTATGAAACTAGCTTGAACCCTGGGGAAGGACATAAGCTTTTTGATTCGTGAGTTCGTCTGCATCCGCGATAACCGACATTCGCGCGCGACGAGTCGCGGGCAAAAGCTAGTAAAAAATAAAGGATTAACTAACATCGATTCGAAAAAAGAAGTGATTAAAGAGCCAGCCTCCCATACATGAGGGTACGAAACCGAGCGAGTTCTAGTGTGATTTTTGGAATTCATGTACTTTCTAAGCTTATTTTGGGAACACTGGAAAACCAAAACCTCTTTAGTCAACTGATCCCACTCGAACTGAACCCATAGGTTCAGTTGACCTAATGCATATTTTAAATTGGTCATCTGGACCTGTTCTCAAATTTTGTAATTTGTACAGGCAGTCATCATCATCATTTCAGCCGAAAGACGTCCACTGCTGGACATAGGCCTCCCCCAAGTGTCGCCACAAAGGTTTTCTCATTAATGATTACCATCTGCTTAACCGTACATTATTGACGTAAAAAACGTGTCTTAACTTTAAGCAACGTTTAAAGTAAAGAGGCAAATACTTAATCAGAAAATCTTACTCCACAGTAAGCGTTTATTTTAATGTTACTGCAAAAATAAACACAAACACTCCATTTTAATTAACTTTTCATTTCCACAAACGACGTGAAAGCCTCATAAATACGATAACTTAGTGAAAACTACCACAATTACGTTTTAAACTGCAGTGTAGTGTCACACTAATCAATCGTTCGTGGCTTAGGCCGAGAGAAGCTGTCATTATCATGCTACATTAAAGCCGTGTGGTACCGGCTGCGAATAGCACCACCCCATTTCTACCTGTGGGTGTCGTAGAAGGCGACAGAGGGAGAGGGATATTGACCAGGGGGCCAAGTCTGCTATTTTTATAATTTCGTCATTCCAACACGATCCCATTGTCATTTTGCTAAAAGTTCGTAATCTGCTAAATTCATAATGGTCGATCATTGGTCGGTCGAATTAAAAGCAATGACTGCACAATGACGTTCTAATGGTAGGTCACTGATCAAAGGAACTCAAAATTTTAGCAGATTACCGCCTAAGTCAGTCATTCATTTGTCATTTTGTACGAGATTACCATTCTAAGATCATTTCTTTCAATGGCGTGTCAGTGGTTGACCAATGGAAAGTCATAATGACGCCATTATATTAGAAGATTAGCAAACTTGTCAAAATCAACAATTATGAAATCAATGATAGACCATTCTGACACTATTGTAATAGCAGACTTGAGGCCTTGAGGTTGGGCAGCAGCGTCCTTCGGAGTACCATAACACTTACTGCGATCGCCAGCATGCACCGGCCAAGCATGGCGATTACGGCTGAACCTCCTTTGGGGGAGACCTATGCCCAGCAGTGGGCATCTAAAGATTGAAATAATGATCATGCTACTGGCTTGTTAGGGCAAGGAATATTGCAGAAAGTCCACTTTACACGAGCGGAAACCAGACAGGACAATGATCATATTTTGAAGAACAATCGCCTTCTAATTTTGACGATATGGTACGTATTGGCTGAGCGATTGGCTGCTCCGCTGTCGTATCGCGCGTTCGATTCCCGCACGGAACAAAAATTGTATGGCCTACAGATAGTTGTCCCGGGTCTGGCTGTTTGTGTATGTGAGTTAATATGTTTGTAAACGTATCTACGATACAGGAGAAATTATTAGTGAAGGGCAATGTTATTTATGAAACAAATACCAACAAATACAATTTTAGTCTGAATGCATAAGATTTTCGTCGCTGAGGTAACTTGCAATTAGATTATGACCGTTTTACGTTTCACTCATTTATAGAACACTATCGAACTATTCTGTTAAAATGATCCTCGGTGTTTGTTCAGGTGAAGTGAGTTTAGGTGAGGTCATCCCACTATGCTAAGGACTGTCAGCTCACTTAAAACTCACATCACATTTTTCAGAATAGGACTGCAGATTTAAAATACTAACATAATTCCTAAAATAAGCTCTTTCGCAGCTCGATTGCAATAAAGATCTTTCCCGTTTCTAGCTAAGAATTGAAATAGCCATAACATGCAATAATACTTTCTATTGCTACCATACATACGTGCTGAAGAAATCGTTAATTGATGATACGAGTCTTCGCGTTGAAGGAAAATAAGTATTTCCCGTTCTCAAACTTACTTAAACGGAGAGAAAATGATGTTCAGAGATGCTGAGGTCCATGTTGGTTTTACCTTATTCGATAGTAGTGTAGATGAATCGTTATTTACCTGTAACAAGAGAATAGTAGATATAAACAAGATGTGGAATAGACACGGGAAAACACGCCATGTTTTTCTTATTTTAGAAGGTTAGAAACTGTTTGTTTTAGTAATTAGGAAAGTGCTTTCAATCAACTTAGTATTTAGTTCTCTCTTATTTCTAGTTAAACAGGCCGTAATACCAGTCTCGAGTGTCATCATTTATTTACATATTGAACTTTATGCACATTATGTAAAAACGCTGTACAAAGGCGGACTTAATGTCTTGGGCATTTTCTACCACTCTAACTAAGGGTGATGCAGAGAATTAATTTGACATGGTGCAAAGATACAGAAAATTTACTATAATGAAATAATAAATACATACAAACAAAATATACAAAGTACAGAGCTTAAACACAGATAGATATAGTAAGGGCCGAGTCACACCGGAATGGCAGCGGCCGGCAGCGACGCGAGGATCAGCCGCGAGCCGTTCTTTTATGTGGCGGTCAACGGCTCGCGGAGCCGCGCGTCGCCGCGAGCTGCCGCTCGACTCATACAAATCTCTAAACGATACTATATGTTCAAAGATAAAGTTGAAAATAGTTTGTCAGCAAAACTGCCGGCTGTGGCGCTGCCGACCGCTGCCATCCCGGTGTGACTTGAACCTAATACAACAAATTAATTGTGTGACAACATCATCTGCCTACCCTCTTCCTAACTATGCAGGGGTTGGCCTCCAGCTTAACAGAATGCAGTCGTTAGTACACGATACAACTTGGTAAGACTGGTGGTCAGACTTTCTGGCTTCTGACTACCCATAACGACTGTCAAAGATCTACGAATGACAGTCGGGACCAACGGCTTTACGTACTGCAGTATTTGTTTTCTTTGTAAATTATGCTACACGCACCATTACACAATGACAGTGATACCCGTGACACTCCATAGAAACGAAACGATATAATTGCCTACACTAATACTAAAATAATAGACTATACAGATAAGTGCGTGAGTGTGCGTGTTTACGCGCCGCGCGAACAAAAACGCAATTTCCAGAGCTAGTCGTTCGAGACGGGGAGAGGTGAGGAACGGTTTCAGAGGGAGGCGGAACGTGTCGCTACTGTACGGTAGTACTAATACTTATACTGTGGTGATACTATGCATACTCTATCATATTATAATAGAAAGGAAACCTCTAGTCCTGTTTTCACCCACCGGTTATTACCATAGATTCCAAAGCGTCCTAATAGCAATATTTAATACACAATAACGCCGTGGGAAAGCTAGGAACGTGTCGCATCCTCTCTTTAAAATGCATAACAGCTTAAGAGCCGCGTGGAATACTAAAATAAAAAGAAAAGACGCGACTAGAACGCGCAAGAGTAAAACAACAAGATATAATTCACCCTATAATGTCCATAAATTGTTAGATCAGTAAGAGGACACAGAAGAGGTATAAATGCAGAAGTCGAATTTCGAAAAAACGTGATGAGAAAGAAAGCTAGTTTTCACTTGTTTTGTGTTCAAAACTGATAGGTGTCAGCATTCAGTTTAACTTTTTGATCGCCACGTCAAAATAAAAAATAATTATAAAAACTTTATTGACATAGAAAAACACACTTTACAAATATCTTAAACTAAACAAAACTTTGACTCAACTGTGAATTTTGTGTTTACATTTCTAAATTAATCCTAACGTCTAAACTAGGCCGAGCCTGTATCTTAGACGTTAGTTGGTTCCCGTGGTAATAAAACAGACATGACATGTTTACAAATTATCATTATAACAAAAAATGTATATTATTTATGATCCTTAAACCAAAGTGTGAGTATAAAAAATACCTAGGTACAATATAGTTGTGAGTGAATTTGTTAATATAGATGAAATACAGAGAAAGAAGTTCAACTAATACAATTCATGATGAGTCAAGGAATATAATTTGCTAACAAAATAAAAAACAAAGTCGTTTTATCAGCTATATTTACGCAAAAGTATGTCATGTAGTCATGACTGTGGCGTGCTGGGCACATTTTGGTTTGTCATCTATACATGACAGTAATGAGATGGCATTGAACGAAATTCTTGCGAAGATAGTCAATTATCTAAAGGCTTACTTCACTTATCCATTTGTATTTCTGTTTACGTAGCTTCCTCGCTTCAGTTTTATCTCATTCTGCTTCCATATACGGAATCTTGCTTGTACGAGCCTTCTGAATGTATCTATTCCATGTTATCGCGTCTTGTTGACAAATACACAACTTTCGCTGCGCGAGCGCAGGTGGCACAGCGGAAGCGCGCGCAGATTATGATCGCCAGCGGTGCTAATAAATAAATTATGTGTCATTGAGTGTGTAAAGTCAGTTAAATAGCGAAAGCTTATTGATATCGCTTTGTTATGGGGTTTTGGCAAAGGGTATACCAATAATCGATTAATTGGGGAGAACTTATATCTTCGTTTGAATGGTGAGACAGTGAGATCTGCTGATGTGAAGGCGTCATGACAAAACATTTCTGTACTCTAAACAAGTTAAATATGAATGTCCGCCTTTGTACCTTTGTGCATGAAGTGTAAATAAATAAATAAACCGAATTAAATTCTATAGAAGAAAGTAAAACCGCATAAAAATCGATTGAGCAGTTTTACAGAATTAAGTGGCCAAAGAGACTGACAAGAAAGGCGACTTTCTTTTTAAAATATTTATTGACATAAGAAAAAAACATAGGTACAGGTCGAATTGAGAACCATCATCACAAGTAACCTGGTCCCACCAGCTTACTTCGTCCAGGACCAGAATACCTTCTTGTGTAGACAAATCAAAAGAGCCCAAACTCGATAGGATTGCGGCGTTTAGTTACAGAGTTCCTATGGCCGCCTTCCGGCTCCATCATCAGACCAGATATTGACTTTACATTGCATTGTCATTCACTTTAGACATGTATGCAGAATTTCAACTCTATCAAATACAGGGAAGTGGGTCAAATTAAACTTGTAAGAAATCTTCCACAAGGCTTCAATTTGATACCACATGAAGGTTAACTGTCAACATCAGAATAGCCTCGCTTTATGAGGGGAAAGGTAGAATAATATTTTAACTAATTACACGGTGTTAATATACTAATCACAGTAATAACATACAGAATATATTGGCAGACTAATAAATAATTACATTTGTGACTTTATAAGTATCAGTGGACCACCTTGGCCCAATAGGTTCCGTAGATCCAATTTAAATAAACAATGGCTTTGAGAGTTTAAAACAAGTTTAAAATTAAATATGGCGGTGGTTTTAATAATAGAGATTGATAACTTGTATATTTTTAATTTAATAGATATAGATTTATAGCGTGTTGAAAAGATATAGCGAATAAAGAAACTAACATACAAATTACACAATACGTGTTGAACATAACACTGTCTTTGTTATCCCGCAGTCGGGTAATAAATATTTTGTTCGAATTCGGATCTTTGTAAAACAACCAAATTACCTTAAGGCGACGATATACGCCGGCGACCTTGAGCGACCAGAAAATCGTATGCGCTGCGTCCAAAACTCTCAAAGTTTAGTCGAAAAAATTAAATAAAAGATAGTATTCTTCAACTTAAAAAAAGGCGTATACTAAAAGATAGATTATAAAATTGTCTGTAAGATAGTAAAAGTTTCGTTTAAATATTCCTGGTAGATTTTGTGTGATTATCAATGTTTTGTCCGCGTCAGACACAACTTCACGATTTAATTAAACTATTTAATATGAACTTAATCAAAAATATTCACATACTAAATGATTAAGAGAATGTTCTAGATTATTTTTATTTTTTTCAAATCATTTACACAACACATTTTGACGTGATTATCAGTTTAATATCTGCAAAAGTCGCTTGTTAGCGCCTTTAACTGAATTTTCTCGAATCTTATAAGAATTGAACAAGCCGTTGAGTCGTTGGTCCTTGCTGTCATTCGTAGATCTTCGACAGTCGTTATAGGTAGTCAGAAGCCAGAAAGTCTGACAACCAGTCTTACCAAGGGGTATCGTGTTACCCTGTAACTGAGTTGTGAAGGTCCGATAGGCAGTCGCTACATGTAAAACACTGCTGCATCCGATCGGACAGGAACCCAACTGCAACTTAGTTGGGAAAATGGCTAAGCAGATGATTATCTCTTATATATAAAATTCTCGTGTCACAATGTTCGTTCCCGTACTCCTCCGAAACGGCTTGACCGATTCTGATGAAATTTTGTGTGCATATTGGGTAGGTCTGAGAATCGGCCAACATCTATTTTTCATCCCCCTTTTCCCCCCCTTTTCATCCCCCATCCAAATGTTAAGGGTTAGGGTAGGGTAGGTGTAGGGTAGGTGTAGGGTAGGTGTAAGGTACGTGTAGGGTAGGTGTAGGGTAGGTGTAGGGTAGGTGTAGGGTAGGTGTAGGGTAGGTGTAAGGTAGGTGTAGGGTAGGTGTAGGGTAGGTGTAGGGTAGGTGTAAGGTAGGTGTAGGGTAGGTGTAGGGTAGGTGCAGGGTAGGTGTAGGGTAGGTGTAGGGTAGGTGTAGGGTAGGTGTAGGGTAGGTGTAAGGTAGGTGTAGGGTAGGTGTAGGGCAGGTGTAGGGCAGGTGTAGGTAAATAGGCAGGTAAGTAGGTAGACCGGGACAGGACAACGTCTGTCGGGTCAGCTAGTTACCTATAGAAATTGTTTGTTTTATTAAAAGCTTTTCGACCGATTCAGTATTTCTACTCTTGTCTTTGCCGTCAAAAACGTACCTCAAAGCTTAATATTGAGTCCGGTAGACTGTCACTGTCAATGTAATCTGACAGCTTCCCATTAAGGTAAATAATACAGATCTAGTTACTTACATGAACTTATTTCCCATAATTACTAATCCCTTATAAGTGGCATACTAATTGCAAATATTGGAAAGCGTAAGCACACATCCGGCGTTGACTTTCCATTTCGCTACCGGTGCGTGAGCGCAGTGTATGGGCGGAAAAATATAATTAAGTGATTCCGTGCTGTATGAGGTGTGTAGAGGCCTATGATTCAGTAGAAAACCAGCTTTATGCCATGTCTATGATAAAATGTTACGAGAATTCTTGATATTTTTAAAGATAATTCAAATAAAATCAATATATTTTAACTTTTTTAAAGACGAAGACGCATATCACTAGTCTATATCCTTTCATGGGTTTCAAGTTTAGCCTGTACCAAATTCAATCAAAATCTTTTTAGTAGTTTAGGTGTTAAACCGTTACAAACAAACAAACACATTCACTTTCTCATATATAATTTTAGTGTGGATAATATCCTTTAGTAAGCAACTGGTCATCAAACGAATGATAATACTAAACTAAAGAGACAATTATTAAAGTAATTAACATTAAAATCTTCAGTAGCAATTAAAATACGATCTCAGGCATATTATGCAAAAGGATCCAATGTTTTTTTTTTTCAAACCTCATTGCAAATGGCAATAATAATCGACCTTTATCTATGTACATAATAATTATTTATTTACTCTAATATTATAAAGAGGTACAGTCTGTAAGTTTGGATGTAGGTGGTTATCTCAGAAACTACTCATACGATTTCAAAAATTCTTCCACTGATCAAAACCTACATTGTTGTTGAGTGTTAAGGCTTGTATACATGCCAATATAATACGCCTTGAGCATTTGGCCCGTACTGAATTTGTAGACGAGTGCGGGGGTGATGTAGACGCAGTCTTTAATCGGACGCATTTTTAATTTATTGTAATCAAAATAATACATATTTGTAAAAAGTAACAAAACCAAATCATTTAACTTTGTATTGCAAAGCAGTAGATATTTTTTTTATACTCTTTTGATAAGAAATTAAGGAGTAAAATGGTTTTATCTCAATGATTTAGAGGTGATTTGACATTATTTTTTCTTATTATGTGATACCGATAGAAAAATTGTGGCTAAACCAAATTACGTATCAAATCAAGTAGATTACTAACAATTTTTTTCAGATGTAATTTCTCTGTAAATGCCGACGAAAAGTTGCTTCATCTGCATGTTTCTTTCAAGCTTTTTTCGAGAGAGCAGCCTTCAGGGATATTTTATAAGGTATCTTTACTAATATTATAAAGCTGAAGAGTCGTATGTGTAAACGCTCTAATCTTCGGAACTGCTGGTCCGATTCTGAAAATAGTTTTGCCGATTGATAGCTACGTTATTACTGAGTACTAAAGACCATATTTTATTATCAAAATTTAGGGATTCGTGAGCAAAATCACCAGAAATGACCAGATGATGGGCAGAAGCCAAATTCTCTTTGGAGTACCATAACACCTACTGCGATCGCCAACATGCATCGGCCAAGCATGGCGATTACGGCTGAACCCCCCTTGGTGGAGACCTATGCCCAGCAGGGGGCGTCTAAGGTTGACATGTTGTTGAAAAAAATTAAGCGAACGAAGACGCGGGGAACATGGTAGTGATTAGTTATTGTTTGTTTCACTTTCACGGCTTAACTACTGGACCAATTTTGATGAAATTTAGGTAGGTACAGACTAAGCTAGAAACACAAAAAAGGATACAGGATACTTTTTATCCCGCGACTTCGTCTGCATTCGCGATAACTGACATTTAGGCTAAGCGCGCACTACGAAATTAAATCGTTGCGATTTTTAAAATGCGAAATGAAATCGATCGAATGGAAAATCGCAAACGAATTGTTCTCGCAGTGCTCGGACTCTAGAAGATGGGTATTGTTCACAGATTTGCGATTATTATTCGCCACGATTAAAATTGCAGTGCGCGCGCGCATTATAGCCGAAGTCGTATTCAGAACCTAGTGTATCAATAAAGTAATAAAATCCATGTTAAATGTTTTCGATAAAACTATTGATGTGTGTAATTGGCCCATAAAGTTATAGGTTTATAGCCGATTTAATATAATCTTGCGTTCAACGGGCACTTAACGGTTTTTAAGATTGGATTTAATGGAAATTATGGTTTTCCAATTATTCCAATTTAAACCAACCTGGAAGAAAAAAGATTGCTGGATGAGGTTGGACGGGAAAGGTCTAGGACTGAGCCGAATGGCGTGGAATACAGGATGCCTATACCACAGTATAAGTATTTGGGTAATAAAAGATTGAGAAGCAGAACCGTTAGCAAGACTAGAAAATACTTTTTATCCCAAGGGTATACTAAATGAACTGAATTTCTTTATAACATTCATATTGCATACATTTTAACACAAACCTCATACTAATAAAACGGGTGCGCCAAAGTTCACCTAAATTTTTAACTCCTATAATTGGAAATCCGAAAATGTTCTTCCTAACATTTTTCATCCTAACAATCACAATTCCTAACTACTCTGTCTCTAATGTTCATAATCCGAAGCATTCAACTTCATAATGTCAGTAGCAATAAACATCTATTATACTTTTATTTGTTTTCCTATATTTTCTCAACATAACCATCTTTTACACTATTATTCAAAGTCATATCTTTTTTGTTTAGATTTCTTTTTATTCATAATAATCAGTACCATATACATTAATTTTGCGTAACTTTATTTTCACATAACATGTATAACGGTGTCCCCTTGTTTCGCAGACAGAAATTTCATAGAATTTCGTTTTCCAGAAAATGTTTCATATCATATTTGGTTCTTGTAATTTTATTTCGACTATTATTGTTTCAAAGACTATTTGTTGTATTGTATTGTTTACTTCAATGAAACACATTTCACAGAAACACAATTCAATGATTTTTTATTCACATTTTTTTGTTTAACTAACTTATCAAACAGTAGAATTATTTTTTAACGAATATTGTTTGTTCAGTGTATTTTTCCATTGAATTTATTTCAACGAATATATATATAAATAGACAATAACTAAAATATTGTCGTAAAAAGTGAATATGTTGTGCTATAAAAGTTAATGTCAGAAACGAATCGCTGCGAAACCGACTCCACGTAGCCTTGTCTGCCCTACCCCTAGAGTGTAATTTAAATCCGCGTAGGCGTGGAGGGGCGAGGCGGCCCGCGAGCTGAGGAGCAGGTGGGTTTAACGCCCACCGCCGCGGCTGAGGCTGGCCGGCGAAGCCGGCCAGTAAGCCGAAGCTGCGGTGGTGAGCGCGAATACCATCTGCGACGATAAGCTCGCGTGGGACCGCCGGAGCCCCGCAACGCCGGAGCTGTGACAGAAATCAAGCCTGCTGCATGTTGCATGCTCGCTTGCATGTTTCATGCTTGCTTGCATGATGCATGCTTGTTTGCACGCTGCATGCTTGCTTGCACGATGCATGCTTGCTTGCATGCTGCATGCTTGCTTGCATGCTGCATGCTTGATTGCTTGCATGCTGCATGGTTGCTTGCGCGCTGCATGCTTGCTTGTACGCTGCGTGCTTGCTTGTATGCTGCATGCTTGCTTGCCTGCTGCATGCTTGCTTGCACGCACGCGCAGTAGGTTTGAACTTAGCAATAGACACAACTCAGTACGTTATGTAAAGCATACCCCCAAATAATAATCATACCCTCAAATTAAAACTATATAAATATCATCTTCTACCCACATATATTTTTTATTACACTTGGTAAATGTTTCTTTCCGAGTATGAGTGAAAATATTATGGTAATTATGTTTAGGGACAGAAGCGTTATGATAAAAAACAGTAGGAGTTTAAATATATTTACATTAATGATATTATTAAAAACAATTTTCGGAAACATGAGTGTTATGAACATCGCCGGTAGCACTACAAATAGTATGAATAAAAACTTTAGGATGAACATTTTTAGGAAGAGTGATCATTCGGATTACAAATCCTTAGGAAGTACAATTTCGGGTAAAGAACTTTAGGTGAGCCAATATGGACCCAATAAAACTGGCCAAGTTCGAGTCGAACTCGCGCACGAAAGGTTCCGTACCATTATCTATAGGTACAACATTCGACATTGAGCAAAAAAAAACGGCAAAAGTTACGTTTGTTGTACGGGAAAATATTTATTTTATTCTGTTTTTGTTAGTATTTGTTATAGCTACAACAGAAATACATCATCTGTGAAAATTTCAACTGTGTAGCTATCTCGGTTCATGAGATACAGCCTGGTGACAGACAGACGGACAGTCCAGTCTTAGTAAAATGGTCCCGTTTTTACCCTTTGGGTATGGAACCCTAAAAACGATATCATAATTCGACGACACATATTTGACGACACGGTTGGCGCAGTGGCTGAGCGATTGACTGCTGCGCAGCGTGTTGCGGGTTCGATTCCCGCCCAGGGTAAACATTTGTGTGATGAGCACTTGTGTTTGCCTTGTGTTTGGGTGTTGTTTATCTATATTTATGTATGTATCTACAAAAAAAAAAATGTATTTGTGTATGTATATCAGCTGTCTGACACCCATAGTACAGGGTCTCCCTAGTTTGGGGTCTGATGGCCGTGTGTGAAAATGTCCCCATATATATTATTATTATTATTATATTCGTGTTCCTACGGAGAGATATTAGAGAAAAAGCAATGACCGCTTTTGCCAAGCTAAAACATCAAAGGTATACAAAGTAGACCCTCTTAGACTTCTCAAGAGGACTCCCACGAGTTGGTCACTCTCGGCATTCTGTCAGTACATCCGCATGATATATGACATCGCTGAATCGCCGCGGGCCTCTCACTTTCACTAACTATCATTTTATTTCGATGCCAAGAGGCGCCGATAGACTGTCACTATGACAAAGGCATAGCTAAACACAATATCCTTCAGGTGTTTCGTTCGAAGAATAATAAAAAGCGTTTATATCTATCTCATACAAAAACTTGGTAATTTATATTGACTCCATTTTTATTCAACTTGATGTATCCGTATACGTATTGTAAGTGCAAAGAGTCATTTGAGAACATTTTTAACAGATTTTTAAACCTAATTTAGAGTGATTTTATGGACTTTTTATATGGCTACGTGAATTCGGCTTTATTAGGGGTAGATTAAAACCTTTTTTCTCCAAAATGTTTATAAAAATATATAAATATTGGCAGACGTTGTCCTGCACTTAAAATAAAAAAGTCCTACAACTCGACTGCAGCGCCACCTACCGGCTCCAATTGTAAATCTACACCTCTCGAATCCTCTGGAACACACACAAAAAATTTCAGCCTAATCGGTACAGCCGTTTAGGAGTTCACTTTCATACACACGCACAGAAGATTTTTATATATAAGATATAATTTATAAATGTATATATTTATATCTAAATCTACATCATTTAAAAAATATTTAAAAATTCAGGAATAAATATGAAAGTAACCTCTATTTTCGTAGTTACTACCTTTTTTCTCCTAACCTATCAATTACAAGTATTTTTTTAATGTCATCAGCACATTATATAGTACAACACTAAGGAAACCTTCGGCTTATTTGTGCTAACCATTTACCTAAGTTTGTATAGAAAAGTATTGAAGTATATTTCCTAAACGTAAGTTCCAAGCTCTATGGCAGCCATAAACATAGATTTACGATTGACAGACGCACCGACAACTCGTCAAGTTACTTATAATATTTCGTAAGACGAAAGTCAAACAAGAAAATTACTTAAGAGTGAAATTTCTACCGTGATAGCCTTCGTGATAAGTTTCTATTAATTAATAGATGTATTGTGAGTGATGAGTTGTGTTTTTGTAATAATTATTAGATACTTTTTCGTCTTGTAATGAATCTGAACATTGTTGAGTCAATTATGCTGTAATGGGTGTTAAAATATCGATAATAGACATAAGAGTTTATTGAAATGTTATCTAATAGTTAAAATGATACGTTGCGCTAAGAGAAATTAATTATCTAACGTTTAATTGTTCTTTTAAATAAAGATTGTTAGGTTTAAATCGTTTTAAGTTTTTATTAACACCAAGCGACAAATAATTGTGATGCGCAAGTTTTTGAAGTAGGTATTGGATTTTCAAGTCTCGGTGTAGCACAAACGTTGCTATTTTTAATGGTCGTCCCAGACCATTAAAAATAGCAACGTTTGTGCTATTTTATTTGAGCATAACATTCATAAAACTGGCATTACTTTTAACTTGGCCTTTGCAATGGAGAATCAATTTGGCTGAATACATAAGAATTCTGGTAATCATGTTTTTGACTAAATTCAATATCTTTTTACTTTTTTTGCATTTTGTATACACGGGTCCGACAACCGCACTATACAGGTAATTAATTTTTAAGCATTTAGTTTGAATTTAAAAGAATTTTTTTATAAAACTTAAAATCGCTCTACTTAGATGTAAAACTATTTTTCATGAATGTTCTTTTAATTTCTTAAACACAAGATACTTATTATCTTGCGTATACGTATCAAGTTTATCTAAAATCGGCTCATTTATTCCAAGAATTTGGACTTAAAACTTTGTATGGAATGGATACCGCATGGTGTAAACACTTTTAAAGTAGTAATACGTATTTATCTATAAAATTAGTACATAAACTACTTCTCCACATAATTGTCTCCGACAATGAAAGCCGAGAAAATGAGTCCAATAATTACAAGCAAAATAATAAGTAAGTATTATTTATGGAAGTCGATTTCCTGTGAAAAGCCTTCGATGGCTTTCACAGTTTTCCTGCGTTTAGCTACTTCCTCTGTGACTATGGGTGGAAAGCGTCTGTGAGTCATGGCGTAATGGTGTGATATGTGGGTCAGCAGAGGTATCGTTGTGTCTGACTGAAAGGTGTGGTTAAGTGATGGACACGAATTTAGCCGGAGCATTATACGTACGATAATAGCAATGACATTTGCGCTCGCCCTACTTAAGACAAACGATACACAGTGCAGTTTAATCATCTTTAAATATAGTCTTATTATGTGTTATTTTATCGGAGATAACTGTTGTGCCAAATATTGTAGTTGCCGCACACGAATTTCTATGACGGTATATCAACATGGCAATGTCATCCATTTCAAACAGAGAACCCTTCGTGCCTCGGAAAGCACGTAAGCTTAAAACTGTCATTCATAGATCTTTGACAGTCGTTATTAGTCAGAAGCCAGAAAGTCTGGCAACCAGTCTTAGCAAAAGATATCTTGTTACCTAGTAACTGGGTTGTGGAGGTCAGATAGGCAGTCGCTCCATGTAAAACACTGGTATTCAGCTGCATCTGGTTAGACTGGAAGCCGACTCCAACATACTTAAGAAAAGGCTGGGATGCCTGGCAAGCACGCGTCATAGAACTTGACTCACTCACTACATACGGATCCGTATACAGGGTGTCCAGTAAATAGCACGACATACTGCAGGGGGTGATAGCTTGGGTCAATACCTGCCTAAACAACACAATATATGTTCAGCAAAATCTTACGGAGTTCACCACTGTAGGTTAAAGTAAAACGAAATTGTTCTGTGAAAATTTGAACAATAAATTGTATTTCTTGAAAACATTTTAATGAGTAAAGTAACTATTCACGAATAATTTAATGTAAAAAAAATACTAGAAAAGGAATTTTTCATTACGAGATGCTTAAAAATCTGTTTCAAGGTAGAGATTTTTCGATATTTCGGAAAATTTTGTAAAACTGTAAATCCGTTAGATTTTGCTGAACATATTTTGCGTTGTTTTGGCAGGTATTGACCCAAGCTATCACCCCCTGCAGTATGTCGTGCTATTTACTGGACAGCCTGTATATAAAAAGTGTTTTAGGAACCAAGTGTTATATGTTATTCGTAGTATTTTCTCACGAATCTCTGAGCGAGAATCCGCAAGCTAATACAGGTACATGTTTAATACGGAAACTAATTATAACTAAAGTCTGGAACTGAGTAGCTATTATCGTCCAGCAATTTGTTTCCCTCCATTAATTCTAAGACTTTCCGAGGGAGCTTTGCAAAACACGCATTTGCAGAAAACAGTTCTGTATCATTGTTTTTTTTAACTGAATAAGTATGTGTGTTTTCCCACAGACGGGCAACGGCTTATCAGAACCTTTTCTACCATTTCCTTAGGCTAGATGTGCATCAACAACCCGGATGGACGTCAATTTAATAAATACCAGATTTATTTTTTGAAATTTTATTTGGAATCCTTTGAGCATTAACAGTGAATATATAGACTCAAAAATCCAAGCCAATTACTAGTTTTCATTTGTAGTATTGTTGTAGTATTATTTTTATTGTTCTTTTTTTTGTTATAAAAGTTTTACCCCACACTAGGAATTTCTCCTGTGTCGTGATACAAACATATAAACTCACATACACAAACAGCCAGAACAATAAATTATCTGTGTGCCAGACGAAAACAATCTATTTGATATAAAGACAGTAAGTTGAAACTTTTGTGAGTGTTAAGTAGACAATTTTTGTACATTACTCTCTTAAGTATGTCATTTAATAAACTTAAAAAGTTATTATGCAAAAGATAGACATGAAAAAGAGATGAATATATTTGCCAGTACTTAAACCAACGTATTTTAATAAAGAAATTTACTTATCAGTAAAAGACAAAGTCATATTTATTTACACAAAGACATAAAAAAATCCTTTTTAAGTCAAAACCCTTAACATCATTAGTATTGAACCATGCAAGTAAAAATAAGCAAAAACAAAGACATTTTGTAAAGACGATCTTCAAATACATAATGCATTTTTTCTTGTTTTTTTACTAAAGAAAGAGTAAACATTATCCTCTCAAGTTAAAAGGACTCCAAAATATCAGTTGATCAGGCAAACAGGGTGCTAATGTGTTAGCCCAACATTTGTACTACGGTACCCAGGTTCGAGCCCGAGACGACTCAATGATATGTGAAGTATTAATTAGGTAACAGTTCGCACCTGGTTATGTAGTAACGTTACATCTGGAGTTGCGTAACTGTGTTTTGGGGGGTGTTAAATGCAGTGTCGTTTAGAAGATTCATACAGGGTAGGGGAGAGGGCCGTTAGGTACCTAAATGAAATGTAGGCAGATCAGATAAGTAGGCGGTGGGCCGATGACGTCATCAGGACAAGACTGTATGGCCCTAGGCAAAGACAGAGAATAATTATGAAGTGAGAAGGCCTTTACACAAGATGAGATCAAAAATGCTAAGAAAAATAGCTACCCACATTAACACTAGATTAATTAATTAATAGGTTAAATGTATTTAGAATGTTAATATTTTGACGTGGGTATTATTATTATTTCCATTTTAAAATAATAATAATAGTTCCCCACCGGAAGCTACCGGCGGTCACGGCTCCAGATAAAGAATCTTCCTAACATTGTGGGTCGTGCCATCAAGAAAATTTATGGATAATCATCATCTGCCTAGCCTTTTCCCAACTATATTGGGGTCGGCTTCCAGTCTAACCGGAGGCAGCTGAATACCAGTGTTTTACATGGAGTGACTGCCTATCGGACCTCCACAACCCAGTTAATGGGTAACACGATACCCCTTGGTAAGACTGGTTGTCAGACTTTCTGGCTTCTGACTACCCATAACGACTGCCAAAGATCTACAAATGACAGCCGGGACCAACAGCTTTACGTGCTTTCCGAGGCACGGTGAGAACTAATGGATAATCTATGAGAAAAATGTTAAGTTTAAATTGGATCCGTACGAAACCAAGGCGCACCGCTAGTGTGTAACACTTAAATTGTATTTGTACTAAGTAAGTTTTGTTCAATATTAAAACCAATAAAAAAACTGATGAAGATGATACCTACAGTCGCTATATTATAGAATTTACTTTAAAAAATCTTTTAAAGTTAGCGTCTAAAGAAAACACTATAATTTCCTATACAGCATTCCTAAGTGAATATTTTCAGGCAGTTAGTGTTCTGTTAGATATTAAGCCCTAATAACTAGTTATGACAGCAGCGTCTTAGGAACGCGGAATAGAAACTGACACACGGCCGTTATGTGCGGCAGACAAATGTGATAGAATTATAAATTGATAAATGCGATACAATTAAAATAAATCGATTATGTGTGCTTCTGTTATGTTCAAAGAAAAGGGACATGTTATTTTCGGTTTTTGTGACATATTGGTGTTGGTTTTTTTTTTTTTTTTTATATTGTTATAGGCTTGCGTTTGACTGCAACTCACCTGATCTTAAGTGATGATGCGGCCTAAGGTGGAGCACGCTTGCCTAGAATAAACCGATTCACTCGTGCCTTGAAGATACCCAGATTATATGTATCGGGGAATAGAGAGGCGGGCAGTGAATTCCACAGTCTGGCAGTTCGCACAATAAATGTGGAGTCAAAGCGCTTGGTTCGAGACCGTGGAACTTCAACCGTATAGCGGTGACGCTTCGCCGTATCCCTGCTCGTCCGGTGATGGAATGGGGATGGGGGAATTAAGTTGTGCAATTCCAAAGCACACTCTCCGAAATGTACCCGATAAAAGACCGATAGGTGCCAATTCTGTTGTACACGAGCTTCACTTATTTTAAGCTATTTATTTCTCTTTCTTTACAATAAAACAAGAAAGAGACGGATATTAATAAAAGCTGTCAATTTATGTTGATCTAAAATGTTCATACATTTATAGTTGTCATTTCAGAACGTATTGATTAAAAACGGCGAAGTTCAAGGAAAAAACTAATTTGACATCTCTAACTTAGTTCTTGTCTGTCGCCGTCCTTTTCATCACCTGCCTGGTAGTAAGAGATGCTAGTTCTCTAATTTTAGTTTAGTTTGTGAATAAGGGAATCGGCACCATTATCTATACTAATATTATAATTGCGAAAGTGAGTTGAGTTTGTAGTTGAGAATTAAAAATATAGCAAATTATTTCAACAGCTAGACGCATTTCGGCACGTTATTTTTAATATTGGACGTTTAACTGTGGCGTCCCTTCGACAAGATCAAAGTCAAAGTCAAAGTCAAAGCATTTATTTCAATTAAACCATTTGCAGGCACTTTTGAATAGTCAAAGAGTCAGTTAGTTAGTCAGAAAGTTGAAGCTAGTTGCTCGTTCCAAAACGTAGGGTAGGTCTCTATGGAGAAGAACGAGCAAGAAATTCCACGGACACTCTTTTCAATCAAGCTTTTACAAAATCCAGGCTACATTATTCTTGTTGCTTCTATATGTGAAAACAATGTAAGTGAAGAGAAATCCAAAACATTCTAATTAAAAATAAATTAATATAAAAGCCATGGCAGTTAAGAGATGACCAATCTCAACTGACAGCGCCCGTTCACGAACATGACGCGCGGATCAGCACCACTTAGCTCAACCATTTTGAAGGGAACCGAATGATCTAACCCACACGCCACCATCAGTGAGACATTTGAGCGAGCATGACAATGCTCTCAACTGCCATGCTCATTTATGTCAAACACATTGAATAAATAAATGGCTCCATAGTTCTCACATTTACATAATAATTGAAATAGTGCTATTAATTTATACAAAGTCAAAATTTCCAATGTATGTAAGTATTTCATTCGACAGATAAAATATAATAAGTAAATAATAATAACGGTACACGTTATTCATGTCAATAATAAGGGGTGAGCAACATAATCTTCTTGCAATTAAGAAATTCCCTAAAGCGGCTGTGGAGCAGGACCAGCATTATGCCAAGCATTTTTATCATTGATATAATCTTCCAACTTATAATATGCTTGCCTACATAGTGTGCGTTTAATGCATGTTTTAAATTGTCTTTCATTTAATTGCAAAATATCGAGCGGTATTTTATTATAACATTTTACACAATACCTCATAAAAGAAGTATGTACTTTTGACAATCTGAAACTTGGTTGATATAATTTGTTCCTATTTCTAGTATTAAAGATCGTCCATCGCGATCTTCAAACAGAATAGTCACCCAGAAGGCTGATTATGTAAAAGAAAAGGCGGGCTCTGATGGAAGCAGCACTCTACAAACCAATCGTCTCGTCTGTTTATAGTACACGTGACTAATCGCAAGATAAAAGAAAGAAGAAAAAATACTGTGTAAACGTGTAACTTTAATTAACCCTAAGTAATAACAAAGCCAATATAGTTTTGAGTGGTGATAGGTTCAATGAAATAAAGATAGTTTCTGGTCTCTTCTCGCATAGAAAATAAACACAACTAAAATAATTTTATAATAAAAATAAAAGCAACAAATTATTTTCTAATCAACCCTAGGTTAGTTGTAAGTTGTAACGCATAGCGGTATACGTCAGCGGCGGCATTCCTCACAGGGCCTCGGTCCGACATTTCGATCAAGACGTAAAAATTACCAGCAATTAGAGAGGTCTTTGCCCTCACTGGTTTAGTTATAACTAAACATTATGTGGACATAAAACTTAAATACTTGAGACACCACGTCGATAATGCAATAAAAATGATATAAAAATATAACATAAACCTTTGTGGTTGCTCAATGTGAATTTTAATTAAAAAGTCTTGTTTGATTTGTTTGAAATTAATAATAAAATATCTAAGATACGAAACCAAAATAGATGTCACTTTTAATTGAATATAGTAGTGGTTCTGAAATAATTACTAGCGTTCACTACTGCAGCAATACCGACATTTTTAATCGACTCAGGTACGCAAAAAATGCCAATAAAATTTCCTATGAACCAGCCACACAGAAACAAAAGACATAAAAGCTACCATTTCCTTTAAAAATAAAACTGCTATGGGATGGACCGCAGCATTACCGCGGTGCTGCGCATTCCTGCGCATCGCGGACGACACCAATTAACTTGGGGCGTGTCGCCGGCGCACTAAACCCGCGCCGATTTAGTGTTATGTGCGCAAACGCAGCCGTGCGCCGTGACATACGGCTGGGAAAGTGCGCGAATAGGAAATAGAAATTATCAACCCAATACGGATGCACAGTTAGACTAATCGTAGAGTTTCTGTATATGGTTAAATGACCGTCGCTATTTGTTTTGTGCTTTGAATGCAACGTCGCGCATGCAATGGGCTGCTAAGTGTTTGTTCAATAAACAACACAGAACTTTAGCTAGCTTGCGGAATCGTATGTTACTAGCATAATACTATTTACACAGTCCATAAAAGGCTTTAAGGCCGAGGTTAATAAATGTTCAGCTTTCATATGTTCCCGTCTTTTTCTTGCACATGTAGTTTGAAAGTAGTGTGAAAGTGACAGGAATAATGCTAAGCGAAAGCACTTGCTGAGTAATATTTATTCATCTTGGCCTAGCTTCATTGTTAATTATTTTAACGCGATTCAGACAAAGAGTAAATGATCAATCCTCCTGCAATAATAGCTCCTTAATTTCAATGACTTCGGTAAACTTGTTTCCATTTTACTGTACGTCAAAACTGTTATGTTGCACAATCTGCAGATCTAGCAGCAGAGTTGCCCTGAGGTAAAAATATTCGATTCGAGTCGATTTTCTCTATCCTATAGCATTTTAGTATCACCCATTGTTAATAGAACACCTAAACAAATTAAATATAAAGTGCGAAAAGGGTATAAAATAATTATACAAATTCGATCATCAGCTCTACGTTCTCTGGGCCCGTGTGTCCGCCCACTACTCCATTTCTTCGTGGTAATTGAGGGTGCACCAACCACTTCCTGGTTACTCCCGTAATGGGCTCTGGAGCAACCAGCCCGGTTTGTGGAATAGAAAAAACAAATTAGCATTTAGCTTGCGTGTTCCTCCCATATGGGGAATATTAATGAACTTATTTCTTGCACAGTTTTTGTTAGTTTTTGCTTGGGGTTATTGTGGAACGGGGAATTATTTACATGTTAATAGGATAGGAATAGGAATAATAAATAATTATCGATTTGAGGAAAATGTTATCTTAAAGATTGGTTTCCCACTGAGTTTATACATATTATAAAATTTTTAGTATCATGTTTTTTGTGTTTTTGTGTCTAGTAATATTATTTGTATGTTTTGATGATACCCAGAGTATTTCAACCTAACACGTGCTAAAAGTCATCCATTACGGCAGGGGACCGGAACCGTTTCTTCTTAACCTATCTAGAAGAACGATACTTTACCCACTAACTACAATAAGTTACATGCCTGTGGCCTTTCACTGTCAAATCATCTGACATTTAAAATTATCATACTCCATGAAAAAAAAACAAAGGAATGCGAAGTTGTTTCACATTTCAATAATCCTGTTATTTTCACAAATATTAAAAAACAAACGCAATACATTTTATCAATTAAAAATTACTTATAATTAGCGCGATTGGTATCAATAATATCAATCACGGATTTTAGCGCCGCGTTATCACTGAATTAATCGCATTAAATAAATATTTTATCTATTATCTTATCAGTCTTGTGTGAACTAATCAAAATATGCGTTGGTTGTCGGAAATACATTAGCATTTTTATAAATGTATTTTTTCATAGCGAAGTTTAATTTGTTTTTAATCGAATGATCAGCTTGACAGGTTCTTGATTTACCACAGACTAATAACAATAGACAATCTACAGAAATATAATGCAGCGGCTTTTGCGTCCAAAGTTTTTTTTTCTAGGAGTATGTTTAAAAGAACTACTGTTCACACGCTCCATTCACAATTAAAATTAAAATAGCTATATTCTACATTCCAACTAAAAAACATTGACATAAAAACTGTCCGTCTTTATGAAACTACAGCCTACTCAAATACCTCCAGTAACTTAGACAATTTACACAGTAGGTATGACAACCAACTAGACTCATATTTTAAACCTCTATCTCTAAAATTGCACTGTAATACATATAGTTTATTCTGTCTGTCTGTCGGCGTGCGGTTGCCGCTTCCGCATTGCGCCCGCGCAACACGCATAGACAACAATTTTGTTTGTATTACGAGAGTCTACATATTGTGTGGTTGTTTTAGTTGTCTATTGTACTATTTTGAGTAATTTGTTAGCTTGGAGGCTGAAGTTTGTTATATTGTATGATGTTTCAACTTTTTAGTTTGTATCGTGATTCGTGAATCTTGTTGCAGTGGTTTAACCCTTGTTGTTGATATACAAACTTTTTACATAAAAGACAACCGCCTTCAAAATTTACGGTGTAAAATAATTTCATCAAAATCGGTTCAGACGTTTTGTCGTCAAAACGTAGGAAACAAACAGACGGACTAGAGTTTATAAAATTGGATTATGCGGCTCCCTTTAAAATGGTTGAGCTGAATGGTGCTGATGGGCGCTGTCAGTAGAACTTTGGTCAACTCTTAACTGCCATAGCTTTTATGTTTTTATCTTGATTCTTTTTTTTTTAATGGATTGTATTGTTCCACATATAGAAGCAACGTGAATAATGTAATCAGTATTTTGTAAAAACTTGATTTATAAAAGAGTGTCCGTGGAGTTTCTTGCTCGTTCTTCTCCATAGAGACCTACCCTACGTTTTGGAACGAGCAACTAGCTTCATTTTTCTGACTAATTGACTCTTTGACAATTCAAAAGTGCCTGTAAATGGTTTAATTTAAATAAATTCTTTGACTTCGACTTTAATATTAATATGGATAAAGTTGAATGTACATTTTTATTTTCACTTGTTTCCGGCACTTATTTTAACCTAGACAATGCTGTAATGGTGTGGGTTACATAATTACATGTTTGTTAAATGTTATTTGAAATAACTGTTTTTTGTTCCTTTAAATAAAAATAAAATACATACCTGTGACTGAACTTACAAGTTTCTTTTGCAAAATTACGCAATCAAGGTTCATTACTGTGTTTAATTCAGCACTACAGCACGGTTTCTAACTCTGAAGCCATTAGCTACCAATCCTAATTTGAGTGACACCAGTCAACATAAAAAGCGACCAATCAAAGGGAGTTTCATCAATGTAAACAAAAATATCATCCAATCAATAGAAAGCTGTTAATTTGCATCGCAACAAGGTGAAACTGCGCCCGCGCACGTTCTACTCTGATAACGCGTCACGCTGCGCGCGCAGCTTTTGTAACTATATCACATGTCCCACTGTTTTCTAATACTAGTGTTATTTGGATTGATTTATTACATATAATCATGTGTTTTGGTTTAACGAGGGTAATTGTACGTATCTGTTTTTGATTCGTTTTCGTTACCAGCTGGGGTCACAGAGATATACAATCAGTTCATTGAAAGGATTCCAGAACTAAGACCCGATATTTGAATCTTAGGACGCAGACATCATGGTGTACTGTGCAATATCTATTCTCAGATAGGTATTATTTGGTACTAGCTTTTGCCCGCGACTTCGTCCACGTGAATGTCGGTTATCGTGGATGTAGACAAAGTCGCGGATTAAAAAGTAGCCTATATCCTTCCCTAGGGTTTAAGCTATCTTCATACCAAAATTTCATCAAAATTAGTTCAGCCGTTTAATCGTGAAAGCGTAACAGACAGAGTTACTTTCGCATTTATCATATTAGTAGGATTTAGAATACATATAAAATATAAAAATATAACAATATAAAAGATATAAAATAAAGTATAAAGTATGGAAGTATGGATTGTTACTTTATCATTTAACCTAAGCTAGAAGTCCAGATTAAGCTGACAATATGCTTGGCAAGTATTTTTAGATTTTTGCCCATCAACTGGCTACAAACAATAAAAACGAAATAGTAACGATTAACTCAACCAAAGGTTTAACTTACAACCGTACAGTGTGGTATAGAAGTACTAGGTGGGCTGATCCCAAATAAATTGGGAGCCAGGAGAAAAAAGGAGAAGGATGACCCGATTATCCTTACTAATAGGTATTTGGTGGTACTGTGTGTCTTCGCCGTGGGGTGTACGGGGTAGCCTGTGGGGTGTCCGGGGTAGCCTGTGGGGTGTTCGAACTAGAGTAGCACCCACCCATTTCATACCGAGGGTGCCCCAAAATCCGGAAGTCGGACAGGATCGGCTTCCGTGTAATCAACAAATTCACTGCAATCCCCAAGACGCCTGCCAAGCGTGGGTGTTATGGCAAACCCCCCCTTATGAGAGAGAGGTCTTTGTTCAACAGTGGACGTCTTCCGTCCGGCTGACGATGATGATGATGACGATGTACTGTGTGTAACTCTGTCCGTCTGTTAAGCTATCACGCCTAAACCACTGACCCGATTGAAATAAAAAATTGGTACGAAGTTTGCTTGTACCCTTGAAGTTAGTCTGCAACCGCGAAATTCCAAACAAAAATTAGTCTATTAATAAAAACGAATCGTTATTCGTTAGTCTCACTAAAACTCGATAACGACTGGACCGATTTGGCTAATTTTGGTCTTGAAATATTTGTGGAAGTCCAGGGAAGGTTTATACGGTGAAAATCAATTGGCAAGGCAACGTCTGTCGGGTCAGCTAGTCTATTAATAAAAACGAATCGTTGTTCGTTAGTCTCACTAAAACTCAATAACGACTGGACCGATTTGGCTAATTTTGGTCTTGAAATGTTTGTGGAAGTCCAGAGAAGGTTTATACATTGAAAAACTTGAAAAATGGATTGACAGGACAACGTCTGTCGGGTCAGTTATCATAATCCTTTTCGAAAACAAAAAACCACAACCAATAAAATCAAATACAACGTCACAAAAATCTTTAAGCCACGTTATCAGCTGTACGTATCAGGTGTTGCATCATGGCTTCCACTCGAGATGGCCGCTAATGCTCGCATTATTTATGCATTAAAGGATATCATTAAAACGACATCAGCTGCCGTCGACCCTTGTGTTACGACTTGTTTTGTAACGACCTGTATACTGGATGATGCTGGACCTGTTTGTGTTATGAGGAGTTAAGTGTTACTAGTTTTATGTGAAAAGAATTGGGAATGAGATTGTTTTAGACTAGAGTTGTTACTAGAAAGTGCAATATAGGAGTTCTTGGTTGAGTAGGTACAGTTCAGTGTTGCCAGTTTTTGTTCTGGCAATTCAGGATTTAGAAATCCGAGCTCATACTATAAACGCGGGACATAATATAAACACTAAAATAACAAGTTTATTATATTCTAATAATGTGTTTTTATCGTCTTCGCGTATAATAAATTGTAAAATTGCTGTGGTTATTTACAAAATATGGTTAACATCATTTTAAAAGAGTAGTTTTGTCTCAAGTGTGGAGTTCTTTCCCCATTCTTCTCCATACGAAACGAAGGGGGAACCTAGATTCAATTTTTCTTGTAATTATGACGTTCAAAAGTGCCTATTCCAGTTTACCAAGTGTGAGCAAGCTCTTACATCCCGTATAAGAGCCAGTCCACACGGCGCGTTGCGTTGCAAGATGGCAAGTGCAAGTAATTTTTAATGTTAACACATTCGCGTTTATGAAGCATGGCATGAAAAACCGGGTCCATATTGGCTCACCTAAAGTTCTTTACCCGAAATTGTACTTCCTAAGGATTTGTAATCCGAATGATCACTCTTCCTAAAATTTTTCATCCTAAAGTTTTTATTCATACTATTTGTAGTGCTACCGGCGATGTTCATAACACTCATGTTTCCGAAAATTGTAATTAATAATATCATTAATGTAAATATATTTAAACTCCTACTGTTTTTTATCATACCGCTTCTATCCCTAAACATAATTACCATAATATTTTCACTCATACTCGGAAAGAAACATTTACCAAGTGTAATAAAAAATATATGTGGGTAGAAGATGATATTTATAGTTTTAATTTGAGGGTATGATTATTATTTGGGGGTATGCTTTACATAACGTACTGAGTTGTGTCTATTGCTAAGTTCAAACCTACTGCACGTGCGTGCAAGCAAGCATGCAGCAGGCAAGCAAGCATGCAGCATACAAGCAAGCATACAGCATACAAGCAAGCATGCAGCGCGCAAGCAACCATGCAGCATGCAAGCAAGCAAGCATGCAGCGTACAAGCAAGCATGCAAGCATGCAGCAGGCATGATTTCTGTCACGGCTCCGGCGTTGCGGGGCTCCGGCGGTCCCACACGAGCTTATCGTCGCAGATGGTATTCACGCTCACCACCGCAGCTTCGGCTTACTGGCCAGCCTCAGCCGCGGCGGCGGGCGTTAAAACCACCTGCTCCTTAGCTCGCGGGCCGCCTCGCCCCTCCGCGCCTACGCGGATTTAAATTACACTCTAGGGGTAGGGCAGACAAGACTACGTGGAGTCGGTTTCACAGCGATTCGTTTCTGTCATTAACTTTTGTAGCACAACATATTCACTTTTTAAGACAATATTTTAGTTATTGTCTTTTTATATATATTTTCGTTGAAATAAATTCCATGGAAAAATACACTGAACAAACAATATTCGTTAAAAAATAATTCTACTAATTCTAAAAATTCATTGAATTGTTTCTGTGAAATATGTTTCATCGAAGTAAATAGTCTTTGAAACAATAATAGTCGAAATAAAATTACAAGAACCAAATATTATATGAAACATTTTCTAATTTTGTTAAAAATTTAGGTGAACTTTGGCGCACCCTGAAAAACCTGATCAAAATGTTTGAAAAACCGGTCATGTGCGCATACGCAGTCTCGTGTTCTCTCACCGAATTTTTTCGATGTTGAAATTGTTTAAATATATGCGGACAAGCTTGTAGTATGGTTACGTTTAATAATTTGTTGAATTTTGGATGGTAACGGGAACATATTGGGATGTTTGTATAACTATCTTTTTTCTTTACTTATTTTTTAATAAGAAAAAAAGAAAAAGCATTTATTAGCCCGCACAGGACAAAACACACAAAAATAACATTGCTATTGTTAATATTTGCTTACTTACTCACTTACTTATCACTTTATTACATAATATCACTATCACTACATATAACAAAAAACTTTTTAACAAAAAAGACAACCGCCTTCAAAAAGTAAAACATAACTTTCAATTCGCAAGTCGGCGGCTGCAGGCAAGTTGAAGGCGGTTGTCTTTTTGTTAAAAAGTTTTTCGCTTTTTAGTGCCTACTTCTTATCATACAAGTTAATTACGAAACGGTGACATCAAAAAAATTCAGTCATCTCTTAATTTTCTGCCCTTAGGGGTGGAATATTTTCTTGAAATTTATATGGGACTAAATTTGAGGCATACACTATCAATTAAAATAAGAATCATCGAAATCGGACTTCACTAAAAAAAGTTATGCGTGGTCAAAATAAAAGTCGCGAAGAAGTTATACTTACATTATGACAATGGTAAACCAACCTGAATTTGTCCTAACATAAAACTGTGCCGAATCTAGCGCTAATTTAAAAATGAATACCAGATTTGGCACATTTTCAATTTACGTAAAGTTAACTTCAGGTTGAGTTGAACTGTCAATCTTTAGCATTAGTTTGGATGACAGCTCACTTCACGATGGATGATTTTTACATATTATCACTAAGTACAGTAAATATAAATTGTAGCATATAACTTACAACAAAGTTAATCACCTAGTGCATCGGGAAAGCAGTACAAACGTACAGTTCTACCAGATCTGCATAGTACGTATTAAGAGTTAAGTTACTGGAGAAAGCTAGACCCTACTTTAATTAACTAATGATTATCTTGCAGACACGTAAATAGGTAGAATTAGATACAGAATAGTGCAAAATCGAATCGAAACGTCCATTTCTTGTTGATTTTGGAACAATATTTATATGGCCTACAGGTAGTAGTTTCGGGTTTGGTTGCTTGTGTATGTGAGTTTATAAACAAACACTAACAATGTTAAAATTACTTTGTTTAAGGCGTACTGCCAGTCATTGTACACCTGCAGCCTGTGGGTCCGATATACGCAGAGGGCTATTAATGCTCTGCGGGTCCTCTACAATAACGGGTTTAGTATGCTGATGGGGTTGCCGCGGTACTGTAGTGCATCGGGGATGTTTGCGGAGGCCAACACAGACTGCTTTAGGGCAATAGTGCGCAAGAGAGTGGCCTCCCTGATGCGTCGTGTCCGCGGCAGCTCCAACGGCCTACTAAGTACCATTATGGATAGAGTCGAGTGTCCTATTGTGAGGCACTGGAATAAGTTACACAGCTCTGGTGGTGCCCTTTTTAATGTGGGATAAGTGGGATAAGCAGTTATAAGGTACTAACATAGTTTTAAGCGTTACTAACAATTTGTATGGAATTTATGTTCTGATATAAAATTATAAATAAAATAAACTCTAACTCCAACTCAAACCATTTAATTCAATTAAACCATTTACAAGAACTTTTGAACTTCTTCAACTTTTAACTTTCTGACTAAACAAACAAATTCTGGCCAAACAGTAGGTATCTATGGAGAAGAACCAGCAAGAAACTCCCATCCGACGGCGATCATGACCGTTTGTTTTCTTTTTAAGATACCTACCTAGGCTACCTACAGAACCCTGAAAAAGAAAGCAGGTAGGTATCTACTTTATTTAGAGCGCTGAATGCTTATATGCGAATCCCGCATCCCGGCCATAGGCAGAGTTGGAACACCGCGGTGGTTTTAACCGGTTAGAGTCCGCCATGCCCCTCCGTCACTCCCACGATGGAGGAAGTCCATAAGGATTTCCACAGCGGAATAAAAAAAAAACCAAAAAGGTATCTACTCTATTTGCTATAGTCCTTTCTGCATACATCCATAATCTGTGCCTAGCAATAGTGATTCGGGCCGTAAATGCCAACAAACCGCAATATCGAGAAATCATATCGGTTATCGATTTCTAAGTTATTAACCGCTTGTGACTCGGTTAATTTATAACTAGAGGTCGGGATAGTTTGATGCGCTTGCGTAGATGAAAGGCTTCAATAGGGCTGTGCAGTAGAATATTTGAGATCTTTTCCGGAAATAAATTTATTTGGTTTGACAGTAATAATTGCTAACTACGGGTACGTAATGAGTTTGTGTTTAAGTTTGGTTGCAATGACAAATAGATTTATGTGGTGGTGATAAATGGTGATAAGTTTGCCACTGTTCAAATACGTGGTTTATCGACCGTTATTTATTTATTTATTACTAACTTTAACTTTTGGACAGGACGGAATGGAAGAAGAAAACATGTTGCGCCGACCCCAAGTAATATAATAATAATATAATAATAAGTGGGGACATTTTCACACACGGCCATCTGACCCCAAACTAGGGAGACCCTGTACTATGGGTGTCAGACAGCTGATATAAGTACATAGGTACACAAATACATTTTTTTTTGTAAATACATACATATATAGATAAACAACACCCAGACACAAGGCAAACACAAGTGCTCATCACACAAATGTTTACCCTGGGCGGGAATCGAACCCGCAACACGCTGCGCAGCAGTCGATTGCTCAACCACTGCGCCAACCGTGTCGACATGAGATAAGGGCAGGAAGAAGACTGTCTTTATAATTATTTATCCATAGGTACTTCAAAATAATGTTAATATTTTATTGACAATACTAACACACCATAAAAGATATCGGAAAGCAGATATCAAAGAAGCTGGCGACTAGTTAGTTAGTCCTCGATCTAGTCCTGTCTTGTTTCCCATAAATAAATAGTAGATCGATACAAATTATACCAGCATGGTTGCTTCATAACGCCTGACAAGATAAGGGAGAAAGATGGCGGTGTCGCTTGAGCTAAGCTATGCTAAGCTAATGTAGCGCGAGCGAAAATTGTCATTTTATGAATAATATTATATGATGTAATCAAATCGAAAATCTGGAAAAGGTTTATAGACATAGGAACATTTTCTTTCATACGCTTCTAGAAAAATGAGAAGGATATTCGAAAATTCAAAATGTGACCTTGGAAGGTTCGATAGAACAATAATTGGAGAAAAAATGCAATTTAAGGTAATGCGAATCATAAAAGCATAATAGACGGCAGATATCTTTAGTAATCAAGGCCTATACTGACAGATTTGAAAACGCGACCAGTCACCGTTTCTTTAATGACACCATATTATCGTTCTCTGCGCATGTTCAAAATTCCTGCCGGCTATTGCTCTTGAGTTCTTTTCTATCCTTCATTTTATTAAGAGTGAACTAGTCCACTCTGACTAATGGTTAATGATATTTAATTATTTTTTTATGGTTTGACAACAGCTTCTATACATTAGATGTTAGGAATATAACATAATTAGACGCGGACTTATACAGTAATAACAGCATGTTTAATAGATGATGTTCATGTTTAGAACGAAATAACTCAATATATGTAGCTAGCATATAGCTTGAACTGTGCACAGGTCTTTACTCCGCCGTGTAGCGAGAACACCACTCCTTCGTTGCCCAATGGTTGTACTTCGAAAATAAGCACATTTTAATATCATAACCTCTGGTCGTGACTAGAGCGTGCAATCCTTAGCTCCATCTCTTTTTAAAGTACTGTGCCAGAAAAGGACAGGTGTACGAGATAATATTTTGCGATCTCATATTAAGACGTTGAGGTCCTCATTTTAAGAAACTAAAGAGGCGGAATTTGGTTAACAAATAGTAGGTACCTAGTTTAGCAGTACTTACTTAGTTTAAAAAATGAATGCTCATTTAATTAATTTTACAATGGAAATAACATGAGAAGCGCTTAATCATCTAACTAATGGATTAAGATACCAATGTCTAAGGGCCTATTTCACCATCTCCAAGTAAAGCGTTAATTAGTTACTTCCCAGTTAAAGTTAATTGCCAAGTAAAAGTTACGAGTATCTTTTGTCAATTTCACAAACGAAAACCAAGCTTCGAGTAACAACTTACTGTTTAAGTGAATGACATAACAAATCATACGTTGCATTCGTTCAATAATACGGTAATGTTACTCGTCAAACGCTGTTAACAGATGTTGTCAATTGTCTCGTGGTGTTTTTGTTTGATAGACGAAATCTAGCAAAAAAAAAAACAGGTTCATCTAGGTCCGTAAAATAATCAACACAGAATTTAAAAACACGACTCCCAGGCACTCATTGCATCTTAGAATGTTCTAATTCTAGTAAATTCTAAAATGTTCGAGTAAATTGATGATAAACCTAGTCCAATAAATCCATTTTTATTAATACATTTTATAATAATCGTTGATGTTATCTGATAAGTACCTACACAAAATGACAACGGACACTTACGTCAAGTAAGCATACTAATCGGCAGATGTCCTGGCAAGTAAGTTACGGGTCAGTTAATCTTATGATTAGTGTTACTCGAACGTCGTGAAACTCGCACATGATGTTACGGGTGACTTTGACGGGCGGTTAGCTTACTCGACACTTTACTTGAGGGTGGTGAAAGAGGCCCTAAACCTTCTAAACCTACGCCATTTTTTTTTGAGGTTGGGAGCAAGCAGTTGTTAAGTGTCAATCAATGTTAATCAATCAATTATTTTGACATCGTTTTTGAACACCCCCACCATCACGTCAAATCAGTTAAAATTTTGAGAAAATGTAGTTAAGGTATACGTTCTATATATACGGTATTCCTAAAATGAGATCTTATCTCATTTTGTCCAAAATCCCATTCCTATCTTTCGACGAAATACGAGAAATTATTATCTTCGATACGCAAACTTGCGGAGGCAGTGCATCCACCTTCCACACTTCAGGGTCACAGGTTCGATTGCCGCGGCACAAATATTTGTGTGACCTACAGATGTTTGTTCCGAATTCTCGTGTAGGTGTTTGTGTACTTACAAACAACGAGAACTCAAGTGATTTACGAGTGCTATGGAAAAACAACGCTGGGGCCGGAGGTAAACAATAAGTTTGCAGAGAAACATGTTTTGGGAATGATTCTTTCACTCGTATGCTAATCTGTCTGCCCTAAAATTTACTTAAGGGTGGGTGGGGCAAAGCCTTTGTCTTCAGTATTTTCCTACGCTTTTTTTATTTTGTTCCGGGGTGGAAAATCGCCATGGATGTCCTCCGCCCTGGGGCGGACGAAGGGATCTGTCAGACTCTTACTGACTAAAAACCACCCCAGTGTTCTCACACCTACGTCGGGGGTCGCGGGAACTGGAGATACTTCCGCAACCCCCGAAATACTTATCCTAACCTCGACATATAACTTGAACAGAACTTACACACTTCACCTTTATTACCCTTTATTACCTATATACACAAGATATTAATTTATTATTTATTTATTTATTTATTTATTTATTTAACACGCACACACTATTTTACAGGTTGACCCCAAAACAATAGAGTGGTTCACAAAACAAAAATTAACAAGTAGGTTTACTTACTTTAAAACTAGGCTAATACTAAAAACCTGAACACAAAATTAAAAATACTAAACTTTATCTTAGCTTAGGTGTCAGCTGTAACACTTAATTAAAACTTTTTACTACCTTTCGGCCTAATTTTATTGTAAACTGTACTTGTTTTTATGTTGTTAACTTGAAGGTGCAAATAAACAATAATATATGTTTTTTTATTTATTTTATTCAATAAGAGAGATTTTATAAGGAAAAAACAATTATTGTTGATGTTAAACTGACCGAAGACGCGGGTTATTAGGATTTTTCTGTCACGGTCAATAAATAAAGAAATCTTTATTATAACGATTAATAAACATATTTAAATAACCCGATAACTCTCTCTATCCTAAATCTGAATCTAGTAAGTTAGTAAAACATAGAGACATAGTTAAACCAAAGTTAACATTAAATACGAAATCAATTTAGACTTTGATTGACTGGTCCAACAGAATTGGGCAATTCCTCAAGATACAACATCTTGTAGTTACTCAATAATAATAAAAACAATAGATGTTATCAATGTTGTAAAGCACAATGCGTTTATTGTGCGATTATATTCTAGTATTGAGAAACTACAGCTCGTAACAACAGATAGATGGCTTGTGAGTTAAGCTAATAATGTAATATCTGTATTGTTTGATAAAGTGATCGTGAGTGATTGACGACAAGATTGGCGCAGTGGCTGAGCGATCGACGTGTTGCGGGTTCGATTCCCGCCCAGGGTAAACATTTGTGTGATGAGCACTTGTGTTTGCCTTGTGTCTGGGTGTTGTTTATCTATATATGTATGTATT
This sequence comes from Charanyca ferruginea, assembly GCA_947361185.1. Lineage (NCBI taxonomy): Eukaryota > Metazoa > Arthropoda > Insecta > Lepidoptera > Noctuidae > Charanyca > Charanyca ferruginea. The sequence continues at coordinate 25,481,305 of OX376064.1, read as the reverse complement.
TACAAAAAAAAATGTATTTGTGTATGTATATCAGCTGTCTGACACCCATAGTACAGGGTCTCCCTAGTTTGGGGTCAGATGGCCGATATTATTATTATTATTATTATTTTTATTTTGAAAAATTTTCAACTTAAAGGACGCGGGGATTTCTAGGCCTTAGTGTTGTTGAGATATGGTTTAAAAAAAGCGTTATTTATATTGTTCTATGTTAGTATATAAAATTTAGCTCAATGAATCATCTAGACGACTAAATCCTAGTAGTAGTGTGCGCAACTCCACGTCTCACCGCGTATTTTGCGTTTGACTAAATCTTAATATAAGCTTTTAATTGACACCACTTTCATCTCCTTAGATTACAACCAGCCCCAAGATTGTGTTATTGTTGAAATGCAAAGTTAATTGCTTTTTCACATTCTTCTTTTAGTGCCTCTCCGAACTAAGAAGGTTGCAGTCAGCACTCATAGAGATAAAAACCCAGTGGAAAGCACAAACAGTCCATATCGTCCCCATAGTACTCTCATCCACCGGTATTGTACCGAAATCACCTTAACACTCTACATATGCCAACTCACACACTTTACATGCTCCAAAAAGCCACTATACTCAACACCTGTCGCATAACCAGAAAGTTCCTGACTTCCTCTACTCTCCCATCCACATTTTCAATTTAAATTTCCCCTTACACACTTGGCTCCGGACCGTGTGTAAGGTCTTCGACTCTCTTTTATGGGAAGAAAAACAAAGAATCGAAAATAATAATAATAATATGTGGGGACATTTTCACACACGGCCATCTAACCCCAAACTAGGGAGACCCTGTACTATGGGTGTCAGACACCTGATATACATACACAAAGACATTTTTTTTTTGTAAATACATACATATATAGATAAACAACACCCAGACACAAGGCAAACACAAGTGCTCAGCACACAAATGTTTACCCTGGGCGGGAATCGAACCCGCAACACGCTGCGCAGCAGTCGATCGCTCGGCCACTGCGCCAACCGTGTCGTCAAAATCATCGTAAATCGATATCATTGCCATGATTACTTATTAAGTAGCTGCTGTCTTCATCAGCGTGAAAGTTAAATATATGTACCATAAAATAATATATCCTATGACCCTCGACAATTCTTCCTGATAATCCGTACTGGATTATCAGGAAGAATTGTCGAGTTGTATTGAAGAATTGTCCTATTGAAAGGACGTATGTTCCAGAAATTCACACAAACATTAAACCAATTTTCACTGTTTACTGTAATGATTAGAATTTCCATAATAAGAAGCTGCAACCTTACCTAATAGAGAATTCTCCATTACTCCATTTGAAACAGCAATAGAATTATTAAAGGACAATGGTCACTGAAGAAAAGTGATACAAATGACGCGTAACCCCGTAACGCACGAACTGGCATAACCCGAAAAAATATAAAAAGAAACCAACAATAACATTATTGCATTACATAATTCGTTTTTAAACGCTACTGTATTTTTTTGCAATTTTTCATTGAATATTACTAAAGAATATTGAACGTTTTTCTCTTGAATTTGTGTCATTTCTTATTATTACGATTGACGCGTAACAATATTGTGCAGATATTTTTGTATGGCTAGCAAAAAAGAGACCGTTATCTAAGTTATTATAATAATAATATCTGTGGGGTGGTAGAAATATGATTTCATTATTACAGTTTTCAAATAAAGGCACGTTTTTGCTCCCATAATAAAAGAAGTGTCAACTATTTTGTAATTTTTTTCGTCTGCGCAAGTATTTTCTACTTAAATTACACTCTAGATTATGCCCGCGACGTCGTCCGCGTGAATGGCAGTTATACCGAATACAGACGAATTCGCGGATAAAAAAAGGAGCCGATAGCCTTTCTTGAGCTTCAAGCTTAGTCTGTACCAAATTTTATCAAAATCAGTTCAGCAGTTTATCCGTGAAAACGTAACATAGATACTCACTTTCGCATTAATAATATAAGTATGGATTATTTCTTGACTCAACAGCCAGTACTGAACCCCAAAGTATACTAGGTACCTTTTTAATACTACACTACTACAATGTAATACAACATCCAATAAACACGTTCTGATGAACAGTTTGCTTATCAACAATCTTAACAAACAAGGGTTTCAACTTAAAATATGACGTTTTAATTAAAGCCGCGTCAAAAAATCGACTTCTAAGTTACTTTTTATCTGTCGACCACTTAACAGCCCGGCGCGGCTGTTCGCCACTTTTATTAAGAAAAGAGAAGAACAAATTGTGCATAAAGTAGGATCTGGCAGCTGATTTACGTATCTGTGGAAGATAAATAAATTCATTGTATGTGTAGATGTGTACATGTACATCTAGAGACTTAATAATGACGAATGCAATTAAACGACTTAATTTACACCGATGAGTTTTTAATATTGCACATAAATATTACTGCGTATCGATAATAAATATATTTTTATTAGCCTACTAACTTTTGCCTGCATAGAAATGCATGATTGTCGGTTATGGCGATTAAAGACGAAGTTGCAAATACAAAGTAGGTAACCTACGTCCTTTTTTTGGGGATTAAAACTTAGTTTATAATGTACCAAATGTCATTAAAATGAACCGATGTGTGACGACAGTGGTTTAGCAGTGTAAGTGCAATAAACAAACATATTTTCGCATTTATAATGTTAAATGTATAAATGAATGTGCTAGGAAAAACACATAACCGATCGATTCAAAAACAAAAGTAATGAGAAAAGATATAAATGCAATAAATAAAAGTAAACCGTAAATATAAAGACGAATGAATATTAATGAAAACGACTGTAGTATGAGATTTTTTCCGAGTACAATTCCCAGTAAACACAGGTACTGAGAACCTAGTGTTATTAAAAAAAACTAATAAACAATCTATTATAATGGACTCGGACCTTTTGAACTGTTGTGTATGCAGTTATTAACTATGATTTAAAACTACTAAATTATCATAAAAAACACAACGTTACAAAGGAAGTTGCTATTAAAAATCACTTAGACGGACAAACCGACAGATGTTATAATGGAAAAATTTGTTTCGGAGTGATCTAATCGAGCTTCTGTAAATAAGTAGGTGCTCAAACATCTTGAGAAATAAAAAAAAACAGTTTTTCAAACTTTGACGCTTTTTATTTTTTTATTAAAAATAGTCCCCAGAATTTTTCAATTTTATACTTGGGTGGTTTTCTCACGAGGGTCGAGAAAATTGTGTGAACGAAAAGAAATTAATTAAAAACATTTGGGACTGCATTGAAAAGGGATACGCTTTTGACGGGGGTAAATTAAAATCGTATAATTATTGTAGATATACAGAAAGAGTTTTTGGATTAAAGGTAGCTATAGAAATATGACCGTTGGATTCAAAATTGTATCAAGGCATTTCTTTTTCTTTAAATGCATTTTTTTATCAAAAGCCTCCTTTAAAAAAATAAACATGGAATTCTAACATAACCATTTTTCTATCTCTAACTTCTCTCTCTTTAGCTTTTATAGGGGTTCCAAGGCTATTTGGTCTAAGCGACATTTTTTGCTATATTGACAACAAACATACAATGATACATTGATACATATATCATTTGGAATCGGCAAAAATTCGCTAATTACAAAAATGCATATTACTCAAAATCGTAAAAAAAATATCGCTTAGATGAAATTGCCTTAGAACCGTCGATATAGCAGCCATAGATATCCGTGTTCAAAAACTATACTATATTTCGTCATATTCACACAAAATGCAGCAGAGTCTACAGAGCAAGCAAAATAGCTTCTATGGCGCTGATGGTAATAGCCATTTAATACACCTTATCTCTTTAATTAATACATGAGATCCGTTTAGAACACCTGGTCGTATGAATATCTTAAAGCCGCATTTACGAAGAACGAATATGAAACGAACATATTAATATGAATTAATGAATAAAGGAGTGAATGATAACGTGACGGCGACGTCTGACAGGGGTGATTGAAGAGACACAAATATTTGACTCCTCAAAGAGTAATCTGAGCCAAAAAAACATGGGACAAGGACAGACAGACAGACAAAGAAAAAATATCTATTAAATTTATATTTGGTTCTTCGTAAAGTACAAAAACTTTAATCATGTTTTTTTGTAAACGCGCATACTGGTTTTAACCTTTTTGACCTTTTGACCTATTGAAAGGACGTACGCCAATGTGGGCACTGTGTATTCTATATCCTTTTCAAGGCATAGTTTGGCGGCTTGACTTCCAACATCACATTCATGTGACCTTATAGGTGTTAAGCTGTTGGTTTCCGTTCGTATAAGCCAATTATAATCAAAGATTATTGGTTCGACCTTCAAAAGGCAAATTAGAATACAATCATGTTAAATTATATAATTCGGTACATCCTTATTAGTTTTTTACTCTCTTAAGTGGTCTATTGTCTAGCTGGAAATATGGGCAGATAAACCTGGAACTCTGAAAGCGATTGTATATAAAACTTATACTCTAAAAGTTATCACATTATTTTTCGAGAAATTTTGGAGGTTTACTGCATAAAGCAACTTTTTCTAGTTTCCAAATCAATAATTAAGTTACAAAAGCTATAGCAACTATGTAAATAGCTCAACAATTATTTCAGCAACAAGATTTTTAAAAACCTCATTAAGAGAACTGATGTAATGTTTCTGTGTTTCCTGTGTTGAGACAAAAATGGAGTAAAAATAACTAAGTATTGCTTTCTATAGGCAGTCGTGCGTGCGATCCGCACTACTTGACGACCACAGAGTAAGTAATGACAGAAGGCTCACTTTTAAAAGGACGATGGGCAGATGGCCCACCTGTGATTTAGGTCAGTGGGGACCGCTGTTTAGTAGTGAACTGCTACAGGCTATTATAACGATCAGGGCGCGTACCGTTTTAATTTGAAAGGAAACCGAAGTAGGTGTGATTTAGATAAACACTGGGTACGTTTATAACTTTACACGATAAAAAGTGAACCGATAAAATGTTTATAAAGAACAACACAGTTATTAAAAAGGACTATTTCTGCACGAAGTGACGGTTAATCATTGACTACTAAGTCACAAGGTCCCGCAGGTTTAGGAGGCAGGATTTTTCATAATTTAAACCATGTTTTCCCAAAATTTATGTGTAGACGCCAGCACATCAAGCCATACCAAACTATCAAATTTTTCCAAATAAAGACGAACCTTATTTTTTTGTGATAAAGTTGAAAATCTATCAAGGAGATTTGACAGATAGTTGTAGTTCGATGTGCTGGGCTCTGTACCTATATAACGTATTGCTATTGTACTCATTATACTTTGTAACTAACTGTATTTTCTGTAGCATCTTCGTCGTAATTGACATTACAAGCTCTGTTTACCTTCTGCATCTTTCTAATATTGCCAACTGCGGTTACTGAATCCCGCATTCGGAATGGCTAGAAAGTCGTCTATGACATGAATAATATCATTTTAAGTACTCCACTTGACGTTACAGTGAAAACGATTTCTTTTGGATAATTATGTGAGTTAATATAATCGTGTGGGTTAGTTAATGTATTGTTGTACTGTTTAATATTACGTTACTGGGTTAGGCTGTGGCTTCTGTGTGGTTTTGAGCAGTGAAGGTGTGAATGACGCTAGTCTTTGGAGCTTTGCAAAAGAAAAAAGCAATATTCACTGCAGGGATTCAGCGTCAAGTCTTTTTGCCTGACACATGCTCAGCTGGACTTCCATTTGGTGCAACCTTTAGACGCACATCGCATTTTGTCTAATCCTTATGTAGTTTATTTTTTTTGTGTTGTGGTGTGTCTTTTGTGTGCACTCTATCTATCTATCATAGTTTCGGGGTTGGCTATTTCTAAATGATTTCGTTTTAAATCTTCTTGAAAGACTATATTCACAACATTAACTCTTTCCCTTCCCTTCTCTTTCAGCGGGTACTTTTTATATCGGATACCTTTTCGAATGCGCTTAAGCATCAGGGGTGTGATTCTGTAAGACCTCATTCTAAACTTCGGATCTGAATCCTTAATTGGCATTCTAAAAACTCGGTTGATAATTCGAATTTACACTAGCGCCACCGTTGCGAGCGTGTCAGCGAGTTAAACTAAATTGACAGGGAGATTTTGACAGATAAAGTATGAGATGACGTAGGAAGTGGGATTCTGTAAGGTAATTTCTCCGTCACTTCGACGCTCACTTCGCACTCGAACCCGATTCAAAGTGTCAAATATGTCAAGGTCATTTTGAACATGAAACGAAGTGAGAGTGAATAGCGATGTGAGATGCGAGTTGTTGTTTGAATTTTACAGAATCAACCTACAGTCTACTTAATCATCCAAATCTTAACACATAAATCTCAATTTTATAAGCTCTCAATAAACCTTTAGGGCAACATTGTATCGGATGCTGCACGGCAACCCCTCAAACATCCTTTTTTTAAAAATCCATCCACATTAGACCCTAATCGAATTTCGCGGAACATCCATATTTATTGCCGTCGTAAATACTATTATCCTTTGCTGGGGCAGGATAAAAAAGTGTGTGGCATTTTTCAAATATCACTTTTTTTCTTCATTTTTGGTCATTGTCCGTTCGTTCTTGACCTGAAGAGTTACGCAGCAATTACGCAATAAATACAGGTAAAAAATCTATAGGTGCTAATATTCTAAAAGAGATTAAATTGCTTGTCTGATTACGAAAATTATTTATTTATACTCCATGATATAAACTTACAAATTATGAATTAATTTAATTAATTAATTATTAATTTCACTGATAGGAAACTACACTATTGCCGAGTGTAAATGCTATGCTTGTGGTATTTGACTCACATAAAAAAAAAACATTTAGTAAAAATATAAAGAAAAAAAGCAATAAAGAATTGGGCAGATGGTACAATATTTAAGAATTTTACTAGTGGGATATTTTTGATTCCGAATGTCGTCCCACTAAGAAATAAACTTCACTTAATGTTTCTATCTTACATAAACCCCTCCAATAAAATCCAATCGAAATTAAATAACTAAAAATTATGAATATCATTCATACATAAAGCAAGCACACACGTCCAGATATAAAATCAAAGCTATCAATAAGCGATCATTTTATTTATCGCTACATCTCCACAATTACATTTATCGAGACTGCGAAAATACCAAAAATCTTGATACACGTAACCCTTACTGATAAGAGTTAAGGTTCATTCTCGTATAATTTAAAGTGTAGAGGTCCTGATTTCTGTCAGATGAATAATTAATATTGATCAGTTGACAGGACCGTTACGATAAAATGACGGAAATAATCAGGTTACGTGATGTTTATACAGCATTTTTATTTAAATTAAGAATCAAAATCATTACCTACATTAAGTTCTTAGGTTAAGGTAGCTCAGGGAAATTGTATACGAAGAAAAACAAGTCGAAAGCAGAAGCTATCAAAGTGATTATTCATACTGATAGAAACCGGTCTTAAAACTAGAATCTGTCATAACCTCCTTCATAAACTAGTCAGAAATAACGCAGCTTGTATAAAAAATAATATAATAAAAAATTGCAACATTCATAAAACGAATTCAGCATTCAAATTCAAATGTTATTGGCCATTCCGCAAGCGATACGACCAATCAGCGTCCCGAATATTAGTTATTACACAAAATACGACGCATATGCAACCATTGTTGACTTTTTGGTCGTTTCATTGAAGTCTGGCACGAATGGCATCATCGATAAGAACGCCATTAAATATTTTTATTATGCAAAGAAAAAGAGGTCCCGAAACGTGAATCTTGGGAGATTACGATAAGGTACCGGCAGGGGGCTGCGTCGTGGCGCCAAAAAGTGTCAAAAAAACATGGCGGCGTTTTATTAAGGCGCGAATTTAAGTTGGCAGAATATTATTAATCACGGGAGATTCGCGTTATCATCATTTGCCTGGCAGGACAAGAGGTGAATGAGCAATATTTTTCGGTTTTCACATTCGCACTAATAAAAAGACTGATAAGTATTTTGAAAAATTGTGGCGCTGACATAATTAGGTAAGTACCAAGAACTTAATTGGAAGAAATGACAGATGCATTCCGTAGTTCTTTAAAAAGAAGAAACCACCTGTATCACCCATGCATAAGAATAGCTTGCAAAAAGTAGTTTGTGCATGTTTATATTTAATTCCCATACCATGTAAACAAAACACCATTACATATTCACATAAACCGAAACAATGGGGTCCACACCTAACAGTACTTTATGAAAATCACTTCGGGAAAGTAATTAGAGGGCAAGGACTTGCGCGGGCGCATCGAGGAACAATTGAACTGTGACAACTGGTGTGATTAGCATATGGAGTGAGGGTGTGGTGTGTGCCTCAATCCAGGTCAGGTATGGTTGAAGTGTGATTACCGATATTGAAGCAAGATTGCAGTAATGGTATGGTGTTCCTTATTTTGATGACACTGAAGATGCAGATGATTATGAATTGAACATGAAATCAATGCACATCGAGAAAGAAGAAAATATCAAAAGAATACGCAGAGCCCTTACCGATCATCTTGAAGCTAAAGAATTTCGTGCTTTTACCAAAGAAAAAAATCATCTACATACGTTAATTGAAAGACCTTTTCTTTTAATTAATTATAACTTAATTAATTCTTACCTTTGTTCTGTAGAGCGGATTGGAGAAGTCCCACCCAGGTGCCACGAACAGATATCCACATTTTGATATCTTTCGACTTGCCTGTTGACAAACAAATATTAACGTTAATATCTCATTGATATCTGCAGGCGTAGCATGACAATTCTATCTCTACTCTACGTAGAATAGACATAGTTCTTTCTATTCTACTTGACATCTCTACATAACCGAGCATGAGCCGATCGGTAGACTCGCGTGTCTACGTAGAGTAAGACATATCTTTTCTTTCCATAGCAACGGCGGGGTGCTGTGTTGTAGCTAGACGTTAAAAATTTTACGATAAAATTGCGTTTCGTTGTCGACAAAAATGTGTCAATCGTTACGATTTATCACCTTTTGAACGATTATTTATTTACTTAGAGACAACAAACAGTATATTAAAAGTACACATAGGTTAGAACTTAAGAATAAAGGTAACAAATAAATATTATGTACACTACTCATACCCACATTGTAATGTTATTCAAAGCAACAACGAAACGTTTTTTTTATTGTGACGGGTGACGGCTGTCGGATCAATTAATGTACTCTGTGGATCAATTCGGATTTGCAAAGTAATAGATGATAGAGTAACTATTTCTCAAAATATTTAAAATATTGTATAGATCTATGTGTCAAAAAACAATATTAAAAATGTAATTGTCCAAATGTTTCGATTTTGGAAAATAAACAGACTTGGGACAGCGGCGAAAAAAGTAAGTACGAGTAAATATAAGTAAGTGAATGAAATTACTAAATAATTAGCATTGTGCATTGGTGTATTGTGTGTGATTAATTGAGAATGTAGTCCTCGATTAGTTGAAAATCGCATTTGAGGATTAAAAGAAGATTGTCGCATCGTCTGATAAAAATTCTTGATTTACAAAGGCAAATTCTTCACTTTTATCTCCTTGGTATGATATGATAGGTACCTTGGTCATGCTTTTTTTTTTCTTTATCACTTATCGTCAGTGTTCTTACCTCATTCACATACTAAAACTGATTTATTTATTTATTTGCAGCATGCGAAGTACCAACCCATAGATTGAGATGTTGTTGGTGGACTACAATTTCCAAAGGAACTATTAGTTAATCTGTGACAATAAGTTTATTTAAAACAAACTAACTGAAAGGAAAATAAGACAAAGCCATTTACAAAGGTACAATTTTTATTTACATAAAATAAATTTCTTATACGAGTAATGTCAGTTCTTCCATGAGTTGCGACTTGTAGAACCTCTACCTATGTGCCTCCGTAAAGGGCTACCTCTGTGCCTCTGTGCTTCTGGGTGTAGGTACCATGATAAGCATTCAAGTCATGAGCCGGTTCCAAAGTTTAGCCCTAACCTCCTGAAAATCAATAATAAATACCTAATTAATTTTGTGTTTTGTTATTACAGATAACATAGTTCCCGAATGGTGAAACATAATATATGAGGCCCAAAAATGAATTACCTAGTTGTACATACAATAATTATATTAATAAATAAAACTATACACCTATTGACTTTTTATTACTTCAAATTATTAATCTGTCCGGTTTCGGACAAATAAATTAAATACAATATAGGTACCTAGTATAAATAGTCTCTTATATAAATATTTTCTACTTTTTTACTTATTTGCCAAGCACTCTGGCCTTGCATGCTTCATTTGCCTTTTATTATATTCTTGTTCTAAATATAAGAGAGCGCCTTGACTTCCATAGTACAAGTTTAGTATAGTACTTAGTTTGGAAGTCCAGTTTCAAAAATAAGTACAACCCTATTATGTGCAATATACTTTTTTGTTTATTTGGTAAGTACCTAGGTACAGTAAGAAATCTATCCTATACTAAACGGCTACTCACTTCAGCAATCAAAGAACTAGCAAATGATTAGACATTGTTGGATCCACGGTACCTAGGTAATATTTCTGACCTATTTGTATTAGAAGCAGTTGGAAGGCGTGGGTTCCTAATCTTCAAATAGATTGAACTTACTTTAACAGTTCCTGAGATTTTCTAGGAGACAGATCCTTGCTCAGCTCCCGGCACAGATTCTGCAATCTCTTTACTAACTTCATAATTTTCCAAAACCTCGTTTTCGGGAAGAACGAGAGCCCCGGTTTAATGCATTCTTCTTTACTAAAAAACTGAGAAGATGCTGACGGTAGTCCTCCAACATGTTTTCAAAATCAACTTCAAGTCGGCTTTTGTGGAAGAGTCGCCACAATTTTGCCAATATCACGTAGGTACTTATCAAGATTGGCCATTAAATGAAGGTGATTGTTCAATAACAACAAATTTGGATGGTAAAAAATATTAAATTGAGTTTTAAAATCAATATAGATCCTTGTCTACATAGAAATAAACTTGTCTAGGTCAATTGTGATGTAGACTATTTGACACTTGTTGGAAGAAATGTTTCTACACCCAAATGTCAAAAGTAGAGAAAAAAATGGTCGTCATGCTCGGCATTGTAGACTTTTGTCTACTGTAGAGTAGAAACATTTCTTCTCTTCATCGCCATACTCGCAACGAAAGAAATCTTTCTACAACCGGCATTTTGTCTATTCTTCCTGTCAGTATGTCTATTCTTCCGTAGACATAGCGGTGGTCATGCTACGCGTGCTGGTTGTAGTTCGAAGGATAGTCTAGATGTGTTCTTGGAAAAATACCATATCGAAGCGAAGATACTATAACTTACAAGTTATTATGCCTTTGTTGTGGATTGATGGTAGAGAAATTATAACATAACTGTAATTTGATCTTTAAGATTTTAAAATGATGTTGTCAGTACGGATGACAGCAATGAATCTTTTGATAACCATGATCACAAAAGGAACTTCTTAAATTGATACATGGACAGTATTGAAATAAAATATAATTTAAACAAAGATAACGTTTCATTTCAAAATGGTAAGTCTACGACAAAAAAAGCACTTTCGTGGATCATGATTTTAGCCTTTTTGTGTTAAGTCCAAAACTTAGAATTTGATATAGCGATTTTGAAATCTGATACTTCTTAAATTCTAAGAGGATTTGAGTCTTTATCGATATATTTTGCGATTTTGACACCGCAATTTATTAGAATATAAAAAAATAAATCTTTAATCTTTGGAACCCAAAATTATTTGTTACTTTTTGATGAAAATCAAGTGTCCATTCTGCCATAATCGGATTGTCAAGAATTTAAAGGTCGACTGTCTATTGGCAGCACTGAACACATTATGATTATACCTTTGAGTATCTTCGATTTCTTGGTACTAATATTCAAACTTATGGTATGTTTGTTAAAATTCACACAATATTATAATGGATGCATAGGTAACTTTGCCTGACTATCTGTTATTTCATCACGACAAAAGCACTGGAGCGATTGAAATTAAATTTGATAGAGAGCTACGGGTCTGGAAAGGACATCGGATACTTTTTATGCATGTGAAGAGAAGGGATGAAAAGCATGTGACCAAAAGAGTTATGAATATTAATGTGGATGAATGGATAGGGAGAGGAAGGCCGAAGAGAAGAGAGGAGGGAAGGATTTTGTGAAGAATGATATGAGTGAAAAGGGAGTCAGTGAAAGCATGTGGTTGACAGGACGGAATGGGAGAAGAAAACATGTTGCGCCGACCCCGAGTAACATGGAACAAGGGTACAAGAATGATGATGTTATAGACTGTAGATTACTACGACAGAACTAATAAACCCACATAATACTTTGTTCATTATGTTCTCAAAAGATAACTCCCATATTGCATTATAAAATGCACTAAAAAGTAAAGATAGTCCTATTAAAAAAGAAGAACTGAAATTTCTCACCGGCCGAGTTTATCTATTTTACAACGTTGTGTAAAAATGTCAACAGATTTGAATGGAGTATGGACAGCACATTATAATAATGATTATGTTGGAATTTTGCTCAGGAATATTTACACGGTCTTAGGTAAACACCTGCAAGTAATATATTGAACAAAGTAAAAGTAATCGATAAAATAATCTTACTCTTAATAAACGCATCATTTTGTGAGGATGGATGGAATGATGCATGTTTGTTAGGTACTATTGTACGTTTAAACGGCTGAACAGAATTAGTTAAAAAAACTCTTTTTAAAAAAGAAAACCGCCTGATAAATAACTTTAGCACAGAACACGGAACGTCGCGCGAAGTCGGTGGCAATGCAAAACAACAAACAGAACAAAGTCACCGACTTCCGAAACTAAAGTCATGTGTGTTCTGTGCTAAAGTTATTTATCACTTTTTAGTTTTTTTTTAAGGCGGTTTTCTGTTTTCAAAAATGTTTTTATTTTCCACTTTTTAGTGCCTCCTTATCACCCAAATCCATTAAGAAACCGCAACACAATTAGAAAAAAAATTCAAAAAGCGCTGAATAAATTTATGTTTTGTTGTATACCTACTAAAACCTTTTCCAGAATGTAACAAACACTTTTCTGAAAACCGCATCAAAATTGGTTCAGCTAAACGGGAGATAATCGCGGACATACATACATACAAACATACGGGTCGAACTGATAACCTCCTTTTTTTTGAAGTCGGTTAAAAAACACAAATTTAGATTTTGCTCTCGTTTAACATTTGTGATATTTTTTTCCCGTTTTTCTATCCTTCTGGGATAATTAAGAACTTTGGCTTAATTCTAAAGAAGTTGCGACAAAAACCTAGTTTAGAAATACATCGAGCGAATTCGCAATATGGCGGAAAAGTTATCTGTGTAAAGAGTATTCTATCTATGACACGACCACGGTACTGACACTTTACTCATTATCTTAAAGAATAAAAAAGCGCTGACAAAACAAAAGAATTTTTAAATGTAGAACATACGGTAGCAGTAGCTGAATGAAACCACTGAATATTTTTTTTTTTTTTAAAACGTTGCCCGACCCTAGGAATTACTCCTGTGTCGTGGGTGCGTTTACAAACGTATAAACTCACATACACAAACAGCCAGACCCGGAACAACTATCTGTAGGCCATACAAATATTTGTTCCGTGCGAGAATCGAACCCGCGACACGCAGCGCAGCAGTCGATTGCTCAACCACTGCGCCAACCGTGTCGTGTCGTTTTGTTTTGTCAGCGCTTTTTTAATTCTTTGATTTGAATTGATGTTCCTTATAAAACGTAAAGATTTTAAACAAAATGAGCGAAATATACGCTTCTATTCTCCGATATTTACAGCATGAAGGTTGACCAAGGTCAAAACCTAGGACGAGATAAACATTAGACCCACTTGTTTGCTGATAACATCAGATAGCGAAAATCGGTTTTCTCTAAGGGCTGCGAAGGTCATATTGAAGAAAGTAGGTTACTGGTCATGCACCTACCGCGCGGCCTTCATGAGGTAACTGACCTTGGTGATAGGGCTGGGATAAATGTAGGAAGGGAGAGAAAACACACAAAATTGCAAAAAAAATACGTGACGTGACGTAGTTACGAATACTACAAATAGAAGGAAAGTCGTAGCTTACATTAAAGTAAATCAACATTTTGCCATAGAATATATATTTTATTAACATTCCACAGAGCCTTAGATAAGACGGTGTCTTGAATAATTCAGTATCATCGCATGCGTTCTTTATACCAACAACATGATTTTCTATGTATTTAATGTAAATTCGCAGGTTATTAGTATTCAAATTATACTCTTTATAATATATTAACATCAATTTATCATGTTAACTTCCTTACTAATATGGGAAATTGCGAAGAGTACCGTCTTTGAAAGCATCGGTAATTTATAATTTATACTCTATTTAAAAACATCAGTTTGTATTTGCCTCACTACTTCTGTTTCTCACAAATAAATGGAATGGATGGTTTTTGCAATTCGCTTCATCCGCTTTATGCGGACGAAGTCGCAAGAAAAAGCTAGTATCTACACATGTAGGGTATCAAATAAAAAGCTTGTTTACAAAAGAGACAATCGCCTTCAAAATTAAAAAATGATAAATAACTTTGGCACAGAAAACACATGACCTTAGTCTCGGAAGTCGGTGGCAATACCAAACAACAAACAAAGCCACCGACTTCCGAAACTAAAGTCATGTGTGTTCTGTGCTAAAGTTTTCTATCACTTTTTAGCTTTTGCAGGCGGTTGTCTTTTTAGTAAAAAAAACTTTTCATTTTACGTTTTTTAGTAGGTACCTCCTTATCATCCAAATCCAAAAACGGCAACACAGTCAAAACAGAGATTGAAAGTACAAGATTGGAGAAACTTAAAACATCATCTATGTATAATTTTTAGATTTTTACCAAAAGTGCTGAATCAATTTCGATAAAAATTTTATGCGACCACCTCAGGAGTACTATTGCAAATAAAAAAAGAGTTTTGAGAATCGGTCCTCTAATGGGAGAGAAATCGGTGAACATACATAAAAAAATACAGTCGAACATACATAGAACCTCCTCTTTTTTTGAAGTCGGTAAAAAAACTAGGCAAAATCCTAGACATTTTTTCAATCAGCGGTAATCTATAAAAGATTTTTTGTCACCAAAAACGTCACGCTTCATCCAAAAAGAGAAGACCGTAAAGTTATGGTAATCAAACTTATTAAGTAAGCAAGAGAGTCATCAAAACCAAGGTACAGTTTCGCGATGTCACCGGGGTCAGTAACCTCTTACGTCACCATGACAGTTAGTCCCATTGCGTGATTCGAGACAAATTAGCAACGATTTCGTTTTTTACTCCATCGACTTTTTTCAGCGATGCGTGTGCGAATTATATTTGGCTGTGTTTTTTTTGTTGTTGCAATTGTAATACAGTTTGCTATTCTCTACTTAATTTGGTGTGAGGATAGTGTATTGAACTGATGCTAGTGCAATGAACAGTTTGGTATTTAAATGGATTTTGGAATGGACTTACCTACAAATCGTATAGCACCTAGTCGTTACTATCACTTATCGACAAGTCGCTACTACATATTATAAACTAGCTCTACCCGCGATTTCGTCCGCGTGAATGTCGGTTGCGGGTTAAAAAGTATGTCCTACCCCAGGGTTTAAGCTATGTTCATACAAAATTTCATCCAAATCGGTTCAGCCGTTTCATCGTGAAAGCGTAACAGACTGAGTTACTTTCGCATTTATAATATTAGTATGGAAGCATGGATATGGATTAGAATGGATGGATTAAAGTTCAGTTTGTGTTCGAATTAGGCTTAGAAAAAACAGCCTGATGTGGTTGCTGATAGCTAGTAAAAATTTTTGATTTTGTATTGATTATTAAATAGGTATCTAACTGTATAGGTAAAAAGCTTATTTTTATTTGGCTTATGTTTAACGAACCTCCAGATATAGTAAATGACCGCCAATAATAGGAAATGATCACCAACATTTAACCAAAGTATTGTAGAAATGTATGAGTTCGTAAAAAGCGATTTGGTTCTGGCACTCGGCGGCCGCTGCCGCGGCACGCTCACTCCGCTCGCTCGCCTCGTGCGTAGGGGGTCACAGTTCTAACCTGACCTAACCATGTCGAATCCGCCCCGGGGGGGACTTAAAGGTCCTAAGAAGATTTGGTAATCATTTACTAGTTTTGGTGGTCATTATATTTTCCTTTTTTATTTTAATTGTGTTCGTTCAGGCGAATCGTTGGAACTTCTGGTCTAATTCCTAAAAAATATTTCTCGAATTACTAGCTACGTTATCCCTTAGTTCTAAAGGCCATATTT
This sequence comes from Charanyca ferruginea, assembly GCA_947361185.1. Taxonomy (NCBI): domain Eukaryota; kingdom Metazoa; phylum Arthropoda; class Insecta; order Lepidoptera; family Noctuidae; genus Charanyca; species Charanyca ferruginea. Next base: position 25,464,963 of record OX376064.1, on the reverse strand, counting down.
TACAATGAAAAAAATAAATAAAGATCCTTTAAAAAATCACGCCACGTCGCGTCGCGAACATAAGCTAGTACATATTTTTACATTTTTATAGACACGTATTTCATTGTACGTATATTGCATATTTAATTCAATGTGCGTGCGTACACATTAGTAGCAAAAAATATTGAAAGCTCTAGTGTTTTCCTGTTCAAGATTAAATAACATCGGAAATACAGTAACATTTTAACTATACAGGCATTGAATATTTTTTCAGGTAGCTCATCTCAATAACGGAACATGGAATTTCGGTTTGAACCCATTGGAACAATAATTATAATAAAAACCAATTCGATTTCGCTTGGTAAAAAAAGGGGGAAGTGTAAAAGAACGTGTTTTGTTTGTCCCGGTCAATGGATACTTGAAGATTGCGACATCTGTAAGTATCGCATCTGAGTGCCAGCAGTAAACTCAGTGTGTATGATGTTGGGTGTTATGCAAAAACCGACCAAGTAAGGTTAAATTTAAGTTAAAAATCACTTGTCTTATATGATATTTTTTTTTTATAATTTTTATTTTTTGTTGTTATAATAATAATTATAATAATAAATCTTTATTTCAAGCCATAGGCTCATAATGGGTTAGTTACAGTATTTACTTAAAGCTATGTTAGTAGAATAAAACTAACTTACACTAATCCTAAAGCTACCCTTATCCAGTGATTCTGGTAAGGGCAGTCGACTCGTGCAGCAATCACTTTAAGGATGCTGTTGTCACTGCTACGCAAACGCTGCAGTAGGGAAGCCGATTTTTTGCGCATAATTGCTTGAAAGCCGTCAGTATGCGACTCCGCAAACATACCCGACGCACTGCAGCGCCACGGCAGCCCCAACAGCATCCTAAAAGCATTATTGTACTGGGTTCGCAGGGCTATGTAGGTTCGCTGCGTATGCGACAATAGTAATAAATCACACTCTGGGATCGACGTACAGGCTAACCGGAGTAGCTGAATACCCATGAAGCGTCGGACCTTCACAATCCAGTTACCTCTAGGTAACACGATACCCCTTGGTAAGACTGATTGTCAAACTTTCTGGCTTCTGACTACCCATAAAGACTGTCAAGGTCTACGAATGACAGACGGGACCAACGGCTTTACGCGCTTTCCGAGGCACGGAGAGGTCTCGGTATGAAATGGATGGTCACCCATCCATGAACTGACCGCGGCAAGCGTAGCTTTCATCATCATCATCATTTTAGCCGAAAGACGTCCACTGCTGGACGTAGGCCTCCCCCAAAATGGGGGGTTTTGCCATAATCGCCACGCTTGGCAGGCGGGTTGGCGATCGCAGTATGGTTGTTACAAAGGCACAGAGAACGCTGCTGGCCATTCTCTGGTAAGTCCCTTAGTCGCCTCTTACGACACCCACGGGCGTAGCTTTACCATGACCGATCTATTCGCACGGCTTTTATAAAATAAAGGTGTTCTATGTTAGGGAGGTTTGGTTTCTGCACTTAGTCCTTCTAATATGGACCATTGTAGGTATGTGAGACATGGCGGCCGTTACTTCAACCAGTCCACCTCCCTCCAGAAGCAGATCGGTCTGCCCAGTCTTCTCAGGGCGTCCGCCAGGGAGCTTGGTGTTCCAAGGCTTTCCCTGCGGATCTGGGTGACGCCAGTGAACTCAAGGAGCCAATGCGCCACCGTAATAAAAAAAATAAAGGTGTTACAATCAAGTGAATCGGTCCCATGAGTTGGACTTATCCATACGTTTGAACTGTACCCTGCCCGTTACTATATTGACACGAATGATTCGACACACCCAGGACAGCTCAGCGACTTTAGCTATTACTACACGACTCGTGCCGGTGACACGAGAAAAGGATATTGACATGATGACAAGCAGATTTTGCTCAGATATAGGAGTTAAGTAATGTTCAAATGTTACTCATTTTTATTTTGATTTAAAAACAGACACGTAGGTCCGGTAACTGTGGAACGATCTCAAAAAATCTATTTTTAATGTATGGTAGGAATGGGCACAGTAATAGATATCTTTACTGTGGTATGGGCGGGCATGGTTGGCTATCTAACATAAATTTTAATGAAAATATTTCATCTCCAAGAGTGGGAAATTAGACTTAATTTTATTGATTTTCAAACGCTTTATGACGCGATATCTTCGGCAATATTGTGAATCGATTTCCGGAAATATTTTTTTAATGTTGCTGTTTTTTTATGGATTTGGTTAGATGATAACAACCCAAAGCAAAAAAAAATCTTACAAAAAAAGACAACCACTTTCTAAACAAAAGTAATAGATAACTTGCGCACAGAACACATTGGAATAGTTTTGGAAGTCGGTGGCAACCCGAAACAACAAACAAAACAAAAGCCACCATAATTAGTTTATTTTAGATAAATTGAGACTGACATTTAAAATTGAACATTAATAGATTATAGAATTACTCTCCTGAAGTACAACCTATATTCTTGCAAATAGTCATCATTCATTAATATCTATTTATTACCTACCTATAAACGAGCAATTCTTGTATATCTTATATATAAAAATCTTCTGTGCGTGTGTATGAATGAAAGTGAACTCCTCCTAAACGGCTGTACAGATTTTGATGATTTTTTTGTGTGTGTTTCAGTGGATTCGAGAATGGTTTAGATTCACAATTGGACTCGGTAGGTGGCGCTACTGTCGATTTGTAGGACTTTTTAATTTTAAGGGCAGGACAACGTCTGCCATGCCCGCTAGTATATATATATAATCTGAATCTCAGAAACGGCTCCAACGATTTTGCTGCTGTACTGCGGCTGTATCACACTCGCACTGGATGAAGTTTGGCCACAGCCTTTAAACCCGTCAAGAATCGTCGTAATTTTACATGCATACCTACCTACTAAAAGTACTTTAAGTACAGTGTATGTATGTCAGTCCCACATGTCACCGACAGCACCGTTATGGCATTAAAGCGACAATACAAATCTATGCGTATCGAATGACAGCTGCGCGCGCGCCGTTAGATCGTATCGCGCGCGAGTTGCAAATTGAAAATTATTATTGTAATGGTGACTGTGTGAGTTATAATCTGTAACGATCTTTGACTACTTGGCGAAATTGTAAGAGTATTTTGTATAATTCTGTGTCAATGAATAAAGTGAGATTTTGATGGAAATATCAATAGACAATAAGAAGAATAAGAAGATAAGAATGGATTGCCATTATTATAATGTTTGGTGTGAAATGCATGGAATCTTTAATAGGTACTGCTTCAATAGGAAACCATCACCTATAGCAGACTGATCCTTGATCAGAGAATTTAGTTGCTTTCAGGAGGATTGAACTTCTTGTCAAAATAGACGTGGCTGAAAACATTTTCAGCCATATTCGTACTAACATTATAAAAGAGGAGATCGTGTCTAAGTTAAAGTCGTAGAGATCGATCGGTCAAAGGTTAAGCTACGTTAGCTGCGGTTGGTCGGTGGATGGGTGACCAACCCTTTCATACCGAGTTCCCTCCGTGCCTCGGAAAGCCCCCCTCGGCTGTCATTTGTAGATCTTTGGCAGTCGTTATGGGTAGTCAGAAGCCAAAAAGTCTGACAACCAGTCTTACCAAGAGGTATCGTGTTACCCAGTATCTGGGTTGTGAAGGTTCGATAGGCAGTCGCTTCATGTAAAACACTGGTATTCAGCTGCATCCGGTTAGACTGGAAGCCGACCCCAGTGTAGTTGGGAAAAGGCTAGGCAGATGATGATTCATACTAATATTATTAATGTTTCAGGACTTAACGGCTGAACCGATATTTACGAATCCTACTATCCTACTAATATTATAAATGTGAAAGTTTGTGAAGATGTTTGGATGTTTGTTACTCAATCACGCGCAAACCGTTGAACAGATATGCATGAAAATTGGCACATAGATAGAGCATTTCCTGGATTAACATATAGGATACTTTTTATCCCGGTAATATGTTCCCTTGGGATAATCGCTCTTTTTACGCGGGCGAAGCCGCGGGCAGAAGCTAGTCTTGTTATAAAGATAGCTTGAACCCTGTAGAAGGACATAGGCTACTCTTCCAGCTACTTCGTCTGCATCCGCGATAACCGACTTTCACGCGGACGAAGTCGCGGGCAGAAGCTATTATATCTAATATATGTATAACATATAGATACCTATACAAATATGTTCAATAACATGAATATACATTTCAAGAAGGTACCCACCACAACCATTTCAGAAACTCATTTGTAACCCATCTCGTCTAAACCCATTTTCCCTTACAAATGGCAGTTAACAACCCACCACCGTATTGGCAGATAGCACGCACCACCATTAAATACCACATTACATTACACCATAGTCCCACACCATTAACAAGCCATTTAAGTTACCATAACATTTTATGAGGATTAGCCGGCCATACAGACCTGAATGCATTTGTGGGCCATATTCGTAGTACCATATACGGTTTAATGCCTTGGTTTAGTGTTATCCTATAAAATGGTTTGTTTTAGTCTAAGTGTAGCTTATTTTATTTTATAGGCCCGGGCATAATTATGTTTAGAATAATCATACTTTAACTTACATCGGTAAACCTGTATCTCTTTGGTAGATAAGTTACAGGACTATAAGTTTTCTTTTACACCATTACACTGAGCACTTAAATTGGCTGTTGCAATACCAAAATGGGGAATTATAGATCCTTCAGATACCCACGGCGAGTCAGTGCTCCAGACCAGTCGATAGACCAGTTGTTAGTGCCTAAAGTGTATTTACACCTGCTTCTTACAGGACATTTAAAACGTCACTAATGCTGCGATCAACGTGGATATCCACTAGGCCCAAGTGCTTTAAAAAATAAATAGGATTATAACTATAAGATATAACCACATGGCATCACTTTGGGCCCTATCAGAATATCAGCGCTGTGACATTTTTAAATGTTACAGCACAATGCTGAGATAGGGGCCTTTTGGCATCGTACAGGACCGATTCGTTTTTTATTTTGTAATAATTTTAAACCTTGTTGTTATTTGAGTGTTTCGTCCTGTGCGGGCTAATAAATGCTTTTTCTTTCTTTCTTTCTTTCTTTACATATTTGAAGCAGGCAAAAGCCGCTCAACTTCTGAAAGCCAGAATCAACAGTGGTGACCACTAGAAAAGCGTCGAGACACAGAAGCTCGACAAGTCTTAGATAAACATTACAACTGTCTTGGATCCCGCAACGAAATTAATCAGAAGAGAACAGCAGAGAAGTAATAAAAACATATTTTCCACTTCAGTAACTTTCCACTTCAGGTAAAACATGAGGTGAAGCTAAAAATGGGACAAGCCCGCCACACTATTCCCTAACCACTGTAACTCCTGTAAGCCAGAATCAACAGTGGCGACCACCAGAAAAGCGCCAGAGCAATGAAGCTCGACGAGACCCAGAGAAACGATTCAACTGTCTTGGATCCCGCAACGAAATTAATCAGAAAAGAACAGCGGAGGAGTAAGAAAAACATATTTTCCACTTCCCTCCAAATCAAGCAGGAGACAGAACAGAACTAGGCCACTAGGCACAAAGGGACGTTTACAAATGGGATGGTGAAGCTAACTTAAAAATATATTTTATCATACATTTATGGCATTTACTCAAATACCCTTATCCCATCATCTAAAAGCCCCATGACCTATCCCCATAATTTACAACTCACTGGACGACAACCGGCTTACGTCAACATCAAAAAGCCCCATAAAATCCCATAAAAATTATACGAAAATCGTTTAATTTATGGCTATAACTACCAAAAACCTATTATGTTATTTTTATTAAGCTACCGTGTATGTTAGAAGTCATCTGATTCCCATAAGTACCATAAATTTGTAGTGTGACAACCATAAAACTACTGAAGCCATGGGATAGCTATAGTATTATTTACGGTTATCCCTTGGTGGGAGCGTTCAAGTTATAAGCAGAAGCGACAAAAATATTTGGTCGTTCCGCTTTTATCTGGGTACTCCAATTTCTTGAATACTCTATGCTATTCTAAAGACTGGTCCCTTGACTTTTTTGTAATCAACTACGCTTGCTTACGCAGACAGACCAGCAATAAACTCCAGTAGTTGTGTTTCATTCATTGGTAATGAACTTAAATGCAAAAGAAATAGATTCTAAAATTTCGGAATTAAGTGTAAGAATGCCACGAGGAAATTTCTTGCACACCATTTTCAAACCTACTTATGATGAATTTTTTAATTCATTATTAATTAGTAAATTAAAACGGTATATAACTTCTTTTATTATTTTTAACAAATATACAACGTACAATTAAAAAAAGAAAAACCTATAACTATTAAACCAAAAATAAACTAATATAATAAGGCATCAAAAAATTCCTCCACATCGCCGTCATCTGGGAATGTGCCCAAGAGACTGACTGGATTGCCCCGTTTGATGGCAATGCTTAACCTCTGCCCAAAGTAAAAACCAAACTGCTCGAACATATAGCTGCATTGTTTGCAACAAAAACATTTTTCTTTTATTGTATCTCTTTTCAATATCAAACTGTCATTTGTTTAGTTTATGTGTCACTAAAAAGGATTTAAAACTGTATCAACATTCGGTATTCTACGATCAGCTAATGACCCTTTCTGCATGGTTTCGCTAAACAATTAATTAAGAACCTTATTACCATGCTTCATCCTTCATACCATTCTAAAGTATTCAAATATTTCCATAGTTTTTTTTCTTAGATCATGTGGTAACATAGAATCGCTGAAGGTTCCAACTTGTACAGCCGCATTAGTTATAAAATATTATACCAAAATGACACCTCTAATACCTACATAAACCGAAATTATGTTGACATATCAGTTCATGAATTCTATGGAGTTCTGGCTATGAGTGTTGATCAGCCTCTTGTGCAGCCATGTGGTAAGAATCAGCTTAGAAAGGGTTATAATTTATGCTTGAATTGTCAATGTACCTAGTTATAAAGATTTAAACATCGTTCTAGCAAAATCAGCCCTTTTCTAATCTTCAAATTTTCATGGACTTAAATTACTAATTGACCAAAATAATACTGGACTACTTTTATAAGCGCAAGGTAGATGGGAAAAGACTTCGCGAGCGGTCACCTAACACTATACCCCTTGGTAAGACTGGTTGTCCGTTTCTGGCTTCTGACTGCCCATAACTACTGCCAAGATCTACGAATGACAGGGACCAACGGCTTTAGGTGCTTTCCGAGGCACGGAGGGAACTCGAACGATTCGAAATGGAATGGATCGCTTTATGTCTTGGTGTTGATGAAAAAGGTAATTAATTACGTTTTAGGGATACTGCTACGTGGCTGGTCAACTCTTCACGTGACCAAAGGGCTGGCCTTTTGGGCACTTGTCCCATTGAGAGCGATGCGGATGATTTGTTGATGCCCTGTGGACCCTCCATTGTACATATTTTTGGAACGAAGTTCCCTGACGCGGCTAACAGGTAGTGCGAAATAGTAGAAATCGTCACGTAACGAAATGCGTGTGTGTATGTGGGCGTGTGTCGAGCCACTGTTGCGCGCACTCGCCAGCTCGTGTTATAATTATTATCATTCCGACCTCGCCGCCGAGGTCCCTCGCGACGACCCCGTAACGCCCCCCCCCGACCCTTGCTAGCGCCAGCCCGCGTCGCTGAGCCCTTAGCTTTAAAATAGCCCCTAATTAATGGAGACCCGATCCAGTCTGTCCCTTTGCTGCCCTCTCTCAGTGGCGACCTAAGCCGAGGCTCGTACCCCACAGGGGGTGCCCTTAGCGTAGTCACTTAGTTTATAAGTTTTTGCCCTGGCTGAAGGCCCTAAAAGTCACTTTTAAGGCACCACAGGATTGTCCGGTTAAGCAGTAACCAACCCTCAGGTTGAACTGCGAGATGCCATTCAGAGAAAAAAAAAAAAAAAAAATATTATTATTTTTATTTTTTTTATTTCTGTACAGACACGTACGTAAGAAACTTCGTTCTTTACGGGGGTCCCCCGACCGCAAAAGATTTTTTGTATTTGTAAGTTCTACATAATATTTTTTTTTATTTCTAAGCTTTTATATTTAATTCGATTAAGTGGTTTATTAAACATAAATAGATATAAGAGTTGTCACTGGCAGTCTCTCGATGTGGTGACGTTGACCATCGATTAAAAAGTACAGAACCAGCTTCAAGGTAATTGGCAATTTCCTATAGTCGACATGAACCTAGTTATTAATTTTAATCAATACCTACGTTAAAATGGACTATGCTTCCTTCTATATTTAAAATAAATGTTATAACATTTATTACTGATGAATGCATGCAATCACGTCTTTTTTCCTAGTGCAATAATTAACTATACATTCGTGATTTCTTGAAGGAACAATGTGTATTTAGTCTTTGATAGAGAAGCTATATTTACTGTAGATTTAACTAACTAGACTTAAATTACAAAGCAAAGAAACATTTCAAACAAAATACTTGGCAACGTAGTCAACCAAACATGGCGTTCATTATCGCGGGCGATCGCATGCGCATGCGCGCATTGCGCGGCCACGATTACTTTCCGAAAGTGTAAATAATTCGAATTACAATAATCGATAGTTTCTCAAGTCGGTCGGTAGATGGAGGTCGTGCGCGGTGGCGCGGCGGAGGGGGTCGTGAGAACTGGGCGACTTGCACTTTCGTCGGCGCGCGCGCAGCTCGATGCGCGATAGCGCTGCGCCGGGCGCCGCGGAGTCTGCGCACGAGTCTAGCTCAAGTACTGATTAATCATCAATCTCTCAACTTATAAGACACGGAAATCCTCATAGAAAGTGCGATAACTTACATCAACATTAGCTTGCAAGTGACCAGTAAGTGTGACGGGCGAACATTATCAAAATCACTATCCAAAACAAATAAAAAGAGTACAAAAGACGAAAATGACAATAGGAAAAAGTGAAGTTACTTTCTATCGCATCAAAATCAGACGAGTCTTCATACAAAAACTAGTGACAATGAAACTGAAATCTTGATAGAATCACGACTTTCAACAAACACTGCGCAAGATCATTAGGACCCCCACAGTGTGGTCATTGTTAGACATTAACATTAGTGGGCGTGTCAATTAGAAACTATCTGTTTATCTTCTCATAAATATTAAAGTCGTCAAGAATTATGCATAACTCATTATAGAATCGATTTATAATGTAATTTGAGAAGCCATAACTAATCGCGACACAAAAGGTAAAACTAACAACAGCGTGTAAGCATTAAGTGGAAGCAGGTTTAAGCTAGATAAATTAACACATGATTTATTAATTGGAAACTTTTACATTCAACAGGAGCTCGTGACCGTCCGTCCGGAGATGAGTGACCATTCACACCGTGGCTCGGAAAGCACGTAAAGCCGTTGGACCCGGCTGTCATTCGAAGATCTTTGACAGACAATTTGGCAGGTGATCTGAAACCAGAAAGTCTGACAACAAGTCTTACCAAGAGATACCGTGTTACCCAGTAAATGGGTTGGGAAGATCAGACAGGCAGTCGCACTATCCACCATAACCCTGGTATTCAGCTACATCTGGTTAGACTGGAAGCCGACCCCAACATAGTTGGGAAAAGACTACATAGATGATGACATTCAACAAGTATCCGCAAAAATGTTCAATGGAAGCATAAAACGACAAGCAATATAAAAAATGTGGAGATGAACATAACGAGATAAAGGAGACTTTATCTCGTTATGTTCATCGCCATACTTATGCCGACGACAATAAAGAAAGAAGAAGAAATATGAGTCTTCAAATGACTAAATTACACTACACGTACTAAAGCAAACTTGCCATAATTCACAGACATTGAACGATAAAAAAGACATCCATATGCATTCAACAATCCTGAATGAACATCAATAGAGAGCTGACTAGATGAATGGATTTCTAATTATTTGCATTAGCCGTGAACACACTGAGAATTTTTAACGTCTTCAATATTTCAATTAGCAATGCAAATTGTTAGCCTTTGGAAAGTGTTGCTCCGATGAATCAGCTTCCCGTGGTTAGTGCCGGGAGGGCGTTCCGAACTCGTCACGGAATCGCTACCGACACAATTATCGTATCTAGACCACTCTCACTGAAGCAAAAAGAACACCGAGACGTAAAGAAAGCAAAGTCAGGTGCGCCCCCATTTCACTTTCCAATGACTTATCTTTACCCCGTGCTCTGAACGAAAATTAACTTAAAGTGGAAAGGAGTAGAGCTCGAAATTCCTCGGTTAGCGTCCGCATTGAGTCGGTAAGCATTTCATTATCAAGATTTACGAGGAAACCCTTTAAAAGCAGTTAATTGCGAGTGTTAATTTCGCTTTCTAATGATTTTTGTAAACGACACTATTGTCGGGAAGATTCAGCGTAGACATTCATTAGCATCAATAATGAAAATATTTCTAAAGAACATAATTACTGTAAATGGAAAAAAATAAAGTATACCAGTGATATTGTCACCTCCAGACATCATGAAGGCAGTAATCACGCAATTTGCCATCAATACTATCGTTTACATCTCAATTGTAGATCGTGCCATTGTGGCGTTGATGCATGCGCGGAGAAGCGCCCGCGCAGCCTTAATGACAGACCATTTAGTGCAGATATCGTCGATCCGATTGAGTCGTCGGCCCCTGGTCGTGTTCTGACAGAACTTTTTTCACGTGTATTTGGACTAGTGGAAGATTATCGACAGATGTCTGGACAGACAGTGTTGTCAATTACTTATTGTTGGTCACATTGACACTAATGAGTCATTCAGGATGACCTCCTTCGTTGATTCGTTCGGTTCTGAGAATGTAGAAGCTGATTGAATGTTTGTTTTCATGAGTGTTTTAGCGACATTGTATTTGCTATGACTTGCAAAATGTTTATCTAAGGGAGCAACATTTAGACACGTTTTAATCTTAGTGTCAATCTGTCAATAATACTTCTAATTTACCAACATTTTTCGTCGCTGTTTGTAGATGATATTACGACTACATTTTTAACGTTTTTAATTACTAGAATTTTTCTTCTGATATATGAATGAATAGGGAATAAACAGTTCAATGATTTCATTAAATTTCTTTTGAAAGCCTCCATTAGTTTCTAAGTAAACTTCAACTAGTCCCGACGACATGGATACTTAATCTCATTTGGTAACTGTACATATCTCTGCTGATCTATTCCTTAACCATTAATACTCGGACTGATTAAATTCATCCTCCATTTCTATCCATTCAATAGAATACTATTATTCCATTTGTACAACCATACCGTGGGGCTATTCGGTCAGTTCACTCAGTTCACTTGACCAAGTCAATCGGTCCGCACGACAATAGCGAATGAAACGTAATTTCGGACAAAGCCTATCATCAATGAACCGTTAATTAAAGTATTTAATTACTTTCATCTCTTTCTAATAATGTGAGAAGAAATAAGATAGGTGAACAGGAAAATGGTACCAGAATATTACACAGAGGCCTTCATTGTCCAGATGATGAATAGAAACAGTTATCTATTTGTTTTATTAAAGAAGCTAGTTAATATTATGTAAATGAGTAGGTAGTATCAGCTTAAAGAATTGTAAAGAAGCAATAATAATTAATAAGAATGAATTATTGAAGAAATCTGTCCAGTACCCATACATTTCCAAAAATAACCTAGTACAAATACAATTACGTCAACTGCACATAACAAGGAAACGTATACAGAGCACACAGAGTGTGAAAAGACAGGTGACATAGTCGTTAACTCGTATACTGCCCACCAAAGTAAGTAACTTTGAGCATTTTAAATTTATTTGCGCGTTGTTTCCCACGGGTCTGGTTCATAATATCGACAGTCACTACATCGACGGTCGCCTTATCGAAGAAGTTCCATCGACGGGTTAATGAATCGACAGTACCTCAAATCGACGGTACGCTACATCGACAGTACATCAAATCGATAGTACGCTATACCGACAGTACACCATACCGATGGTACCATCGATATGGTGTACTATCGGTATAGCATCAAAAACAAGCAATAAACAAATTTAACAAATTGTGATTAAACACTTTAAAAAATCTTATGTTTTTTATTCAAATTTGGCTCGGGTCGGGCAGTCGATGCAGCGTACCATCGATATGGTGTACTGTTGATATAGCGTACTCTCGATTTGGTGTACTGTCGATGTAGCGTACCATCGATTTGAGGTACTGTCGTTTCCCACGGCTGGGCAAAGCCCTCCCCCGAGTCTTTCCAGGTATGTTTTTCTTGCGCCGCCGCCTTGAACCAGCCCTCGCAGTACACGTCAAGGTCATTTCGTCACCTCTTCCTGGGCCAGCCTCGGCGACGCGACGCCGACCATCTTCAGGCACCCATTGTGTTGAGACCTAACGGTCACTGCATGTGGCTGACGTGACTCGCCTAATCCCATTTGAGCCGGGCACCCTTTTTGGAGTGTAGCGTGGTGTTTCGTATTTCGCCTGTTTTTTTTACACTCCTAAATGCTGCGCTCCATGAATAATTAGGAAAATGATTGTTTGGAAATGACTCGTTTATGGTGTGAAAAAGCACCGCGTTTACGGTACAGATGGCGAGGAGTCATCATCATCATCATCATGTCAACTTTTAGACACCCACTGCTGGGCATAGGTTTCCCCCAAGGGGGGGGGTTCAGCCGTAATCACCATGCTTGGCCAATGCATGTTGGCGATCGCAGTAGGTGTTATGGTAGTCAGAAGGGCGCTGCTGCCCATCCTCTGGTCAATATCCGTCTGTCACCTTCTACGACCCCACGGGTAGAAATAGCGTGGTGTTATTCGCGGCACCACACGGCGAAAACTTGAAACTTTGACCTTCAATATCTTTAACCAGAAGATTCCCAGGTATGGTCCGGAATCAAAAAACGTTTACCTATAATGATAGAATGAACATGATACTTTCGGGTTCGGTCTTTACACCGATAACGGGCTAATTGGTTCATTTGAATAAGAACGGGAGTAACTATTATATACGCAATAACTTAGGAAACGTTGGCAAATAAGAAAAGTAATTTATAGAAGTCTTCTATCAACTTACTATTTTACTTATGTTAGTCTCTTAGAAACCTTTATGAGAGTAGGTAGCTTTATCCTTAAAAGTTAAAGCTCGAAAACCAGTCATCTACAGTAAGTCTAAGTACCTACGTTATCTATATTTCTGTCTCGCAGCGATATAATAATTTGTTTCGCGTGATCTAATCAATCGGTTTGATTGTTTAAGCGTTGACATATCACCTTGACTTCGTTCGTGTTCATCGACTGTGTACTTATGCGAGGACAGTATGTACTTCTATGAATAGTGTCTTGTGGTCTTAGAATAGGAGGAAACCACCTTTGATCCTTTTTCTAAACTGGGAATGAATCTCAACATGGGGCTAAGTTAAAAGTGGTTAGAATATCCTATTCAGACACGACTGAAATTGTCTACGAATGGCAATACTTTCTCATAAAGAAATGGGTTGGTGCTAATCGCGGCCGGCATCGGCGCGACACGGTGTCGTAGAAGACGACAGAGGGATATTGACCAGAGGATGGGCAGCAGCGTCCTTCTGAGTACCATAACACCTACTACGATCGCCAACATGCATCGGCCAAGCATGGCGATTACGGCTGAACCCCCTCTCCCCTTTGGGGGCGACCTATCCAGCTGTGGGCGTCTAAACGTTGACATGATGATGATGACTTTCTCATGATTCTGAAGGGATTACAGTTTTGTATGGAAATGTTTACTAAACATATACTAACTCGGTATTTTCTATGGACGTAAGATGAATTGAGCTGAATAAGTGTAATTAGTCATTTAGACTTCATTAGATCGAATCTCTTAGAATGAGTTATGAAAACGTGGAGTATGTAATTAGGAACTTTTGTATCTTACACAGCAGTTATTTGGTACATTTTACTTTGCCCTTTCTTCGCATCATATATTAGAGCTATTTCTGTACTTCGATCTTCATTTATCAGTCGCACTTCTTCAAAGGGAACTACATAGTTTGTCAAATGAGTCACTTGTTACTATTCTAGGAACTTAAATAGATAATGAACTGTCTTTGTAATTTCGCCGCCATTTTCTTAGAAACCTTCATTGAACTAGTAAAAGTAAAAGTTTGCTATTTGACAACTGTTTAAAAGTAATTTGGCTATTTTATATCGTAAACGTTGCTGTGTGGTGCCGGGCGCGAATAGCACCACCCCTATTTCTACTCGTGGGTGTTGTAGAAGGCGACAGAGGGATATTGACCAGAGGATGGGCAGCAGCGTCCTTCTGAGTACCATAACACCTACTGCGATCGCCAACATGCATCGGCCAAGCATGGTGATTACGGCTGAACCCCCCTTTGGGGGACCTATGCCCAGCAGTGGGCGTCTAAAGGTTGACATGATGATGATGATGCTGATATCGTAAACGTGTGATAGAAGAAGTGTACGGTACGGATCGATCAGCTACGCTTGCCGCGGTCGATCCGTAGATGGGTGACCCCTCCGGAGCTCGAAAAGCACGTAAGGCCGTTAGTACCAGCTGTCATTCGAAGAACTTTGACAGTCGTTATGGGTAGCTAGAAGGCAGAACGTCTGACAACTAGTGTTACCAAGGGGTATCGTGTTACCCATTAACTAGTAATCCTTAGTCAGACAGGTCTCCATGTAAAACACTGGTATTCAGCTGCATCCGGTTAGACTGCAAGCCGAAAACAGATGATGAAACGTGTCATACATTATGACTATTTTTCTGGTGTAGCCGGATCTACCTTAATTTAAGTTTATGCAGAAATATTGTATAAGCAAATAAACTTTTTTGTTTTGTCGATTCTTGGAACACATAAATAAATTCATTCAAGCTTGGCATCGATTTTACCTACATTCTGTAAGGTTATACCTTCAAGTTCGAATACTTCTTCCTGCCCTTATGCCATGTTACTTGTAGTCGGCGCAACATGTTTTCTTCTCCCATTCCGTCCTGTACAACCTCATGTTTTCACTGACTCCCTTTTCATTCATATCAAAGTCAAAGTCAAAGCATTTATTTCAATTAAACCATTTACAGGCACTTTTGAATTGTCAAGGAGTCGGTCAAGTCAGAGAGTTGAAGCTAGTTGCTCGTTCCAAAACGTAGGTAGGTCTCTATGGAGAAGAACGAGCAAGAAACTCCACGGACACTCTTTTAAATAAAGTTTTTACAAAGTCTGGTTACATGATTCTTGTTGCTTCTATATGTGAAAACTATGAAGGTAATCTAACAATACAAAACACAAAAAAGAAGCAAGATAAAGTGGCATCTAATCCATGGCAGATAAGAGCTGACCAATCTCTACTGACAGCGCCCGTTCACGAACATGACGCTTGAATCAGCACCATTCAGCTCAACCATTTTGAAGGGAGCCGAATCATTCTTCACACAGTCCATTCATCTTTTCTTTGGCCTTCCTCTCCCTCTCCATACATCCATCTCACCTCATCTCTCTTCAAGTTCGGATACATGAGGTATTAAAATGTTTTTACGATAATATATCAAACTTTTTGTTTGTATCTAAAACTGACAGACTGGCGTGAATATTGCTCCTTCTGGATACTTCGTCATCTGCCTGCCCTTGACCCATGTTACTCGGGGTCGGCGGTTTCTTCTTCCATTCCGACCTGTCAACCGCCTTGCTGTCTGCTATGCTGTGCTATCACTGCCTTTTTTTTCATATCATTCTTCTCACAATCCATACATATTTTGTTTATTATTTATTTATTCATGCTTCATTCACAAAGGTACAAAGGCAGACTTAATGCCTTAGGCATACCTCCTCCTCCCCAGGCCGAGGGGAGGTTTGGCCTTCCTCTTTCTCTCCATCTCTTATTTATTATATTTAGCCCCGTTTCTCATAGCATTGCAAAGGCCTCCCTTTCTCCTTTCCAATCCTTATCTAATCTCCTCTCCGTCATTTATTCTGTAAAAATGTTAATAATCTTAAGTTCTTCTGTTTTTTTATTTAGTATCATTTTCTTTATTTCTTTATCTTTGTTGTATTTTTTTTATCTTCTTTGGTCTTTTTGTTTTTTAGGCATTAAGTCCGCCTTCTACCTTTGTGAATGAAGTATAAATAAATAAATCTAATATATAAAAATCTCGTGTTTGTTATTAAACTCCTCCGAATCCGAAACGGCTTCACCAGGTCTGAGAATAGTTCGTAAGTTTTTTTTTTATATAAGAGACGAAACTCATGTGACCAAAAGAGCTATGAATATTAGTTTGGATGGATGGAGAGGGAGAGGAAGGCCAAAGAAAAGATGGGTGGATTGTGTGAAGAATGATATGAATGAAAAGGGAGTCAGTGAAAGCATGAGGTTGGACAGGACGGAATGGAAGAAGAAAACATGTTGCGCCGACCCCAAGTAACATGGGCTAAGGGCAGGAAAAAAAAAGAAGAAGATGGCAAAACCACATTTCCCTGGTCAGTTAGTAATGTATAAATCTTTCACAATATTATGTTGGTTGTAAAAGTCCACTTTTACTAGAAACCCGAGCCCAACCTACACCTTCAAAGTTTCGCCTACTCGGCAATTTCTAAAACAGTCCGCACTCTCAAACTGCACTATATAAATTAGAATTTCTCTGGATCGCGAATAATTAATCAGCATTACCGGGACTGGATCAAAGGGGCCGCGGCGACACTTTCGCCATTACCGCCGATAAATTGTCACGCCCACTGCGCGACGCGCTGACTTGCGCCCGCGCAACCGCCTGCTATTTTAAGATATTGTAACATCATATTTAAATACAATAAAGGTTTGGTACGAAACAATTGTTGGATGTTTGATATGTCTTCGTCTTGAATTAATAAAAATAAATATAATAATTTATAAATTTTAGAGGGTCTACATTTTTATTATCATGGCTTTTCTGTTTTGTTTCCCATTATGAATTCTAGAGTTATAGGAAAGCTGTTAAGTATTTAATACATGGCTGAACTTAACTAGGTACTAATAAAATAATTGCTATATTCCATTGAAACTTGTAATATTTGTCTTTAAACAACACAAAACAAAGAAGCTGTGAACATGGTACTCGTCAACTGAGAATTAGGTACCATAAAACAAAGCTTTTGACATTTAGTATTAGTGCGGTTTTAAATATTAGTGAAAGATTTTAGAAATGGGACTAACACTTCCATAGATTTAGATCCATAGATTACCTCTAACAAACAAACATTTTTACCTTTTTATAATAAATTAGAACTTTAGCTTTTGCCTTTTTTGCCTTTTCATACCAAATTTCATCAAAATCGGTTCAGCAGTTTCATCGTAAAAGTGTAACAGACAGATATAATATTAGTATGAATATGGATAAGTATATAAGCATGGATTAGTATGGAAGTATTATGTACTTACTCGCACAAATTTGTACGAAACCCTGGGTGGGCGAGTCCGACTCGCACTTATTCGGTTTCTTTTTATTTTTCATTCGAATCCCTACGTTTTTATAATAAAATATAGCATTTATCACTGTCCGTGTGGTGTCGGACGTAAAGAAAGAAAGAAAGAAAGATAAATAATTTATTCGCCCCCCAGGACAGAAACACACTAAAATAAAAAAAAACAAGAAAACGAAAGTTGGTCCTGTATGAGGCCAAAAGGATCCTATCTCAGCATGGTGCTGTAACATTAAAAAAACGTCACAGCGCTGATATTCTGATAGGGCCCAAAGTGAAGAATAGCACCATCCCATATCTTCCCGTGGGTGTCGTAAGAGGCGACTAAGGGACTCACCAGAGAACGGGCAGCAGCGTTCTCTGTGCTTTGTAACCACCATACTGCGATCGCCAACCCGCCTGCCAAGCGTGGCGATTATGGCAAAATCCCCCCTTTTGGGGGAGGCCTATGTCCAGCAGTGGACGTCTTTCGGCTGAAATGATGATGATGATGATGATGATTTATCACTCTGTGGAAAAGTAGCTTCTAATTGCTGAAAAAAAATTCAGAATCGAGTCCGTAGTTCCTGAGATTATCGCGTTTAAACAAACAAACGATATATATTTATTATCTTCATCTTTATTCTTATAATAATTATTTTATTTATTTTTTTATTTTGATTTATAACAACATTTTAGTTACAGTAGGTTTATGGAACGTTTATGAATACAAAATTTTATCAAAGGTTTTAAATAAGGTAGTGTCGCCGAAGATGGCCCGGCTCCTAGGATAGCCCACATTTAAAAAAATACATTTATGATTATTCGAAACATTTGAAATTTCGTGGGTGTATGCTATTGGTACTATAGACAATAGTGCAAGTGTGTTTCATTACCGGCGCGTCGCCATTTTGGAGACTGATGGCAGTTTGCTTGTTCATGTCAAGACGATACACTTTTTATTACCTGCATTATCTAAATCCTTTTGAAAATTAACGAATTTAAAACAAATCTCTTTGCTCTAAAATGTGAAAATTCATATTTAATCTGTTTATAAGCGAAGTACAGGTGAGTGTTATTATTTTATTTCCTTTTTTTGTATTTTTACGAGATTATACTCAACCCGGGTATAATTTCCTATCATGGCCCATAGTATAATTCCCTTAATGAAAGACATCAAAAAAATAAATTTTAGAAAAAAAATCTGATTTATTTTTATTTTTGATAAGTTACTTTCAATATTGATCTCGAAGTTAAATTTTATTTTATTTAGTGGTTTGTTTTTATTTTATAGTTGATTTTCATTTTGATAGATTTAAGATAGCCCACATTTAAATTTTTGGTTGATTTTTTTTACCTTTTATGAATAATGTTATGGGAAGTATGTGTTTTTATTTCGATGTTTTATGTTAAAAGTGTTTAAGAGTTTATAATGCATATACTTTCATTAATATTTTTCGGGCCATCTTCAGCGACCAGCTTCCCAAGATAGCCCAATAACAAGTTTCTAAAAAGTGTTTACATTTGTGTTAAAATGCCAAAAACTGTACTACTTTTTTAGATATCTTGTTTCTCAAATAAATATATTACAACGTCCATTATCTTTTTTCTTTACTTTACTTATCTGCAAGATTTTACGAGGTTTTGAAATTAAGCGGGCCTTCATCGGCGCCTGTACCTTACTTATAGAACATTTTTACTAATGAGTGTCTTAAAACTTCGATAAGCATTTTTTATGAATAAGACCGTAAGTATTTAAAAGTAAAGATAAGAAGCCGAAGCATTGCCAACACAAATCAAATGAAGACATAAAAGAAAATCATGTTTCACGTCATCACTAACAATGATTACCACGCATTTTCACTTAGTTTAGTGAAATAAGTTTTCCATACACAGCTTTCCATCGCTGGGAACGAGTCACTTTCTATAAAGAAAATTATTGACAAAACACCATAATTCATTGACACCTGTCCTCTTCTAGTAGTTGACAAATGAAGTGTCAAGCTAATTTGGTCGCTCGTTGTGTTGACTCTTCGTTTCTTCTGTCATGTGTCGGTCTTTAAATGCTATTTGTAATTGTCTATTGTTTGGGAGTAAAGTGGCGTTTGTTTGTTTAAGAAATTAACTTTAGAGGGGGTTTTGAGACTGAGAGATCATGATGGACAGAAATAGGGTTGCCTTTGGGATAAAGTCGAACCTAGTTTGGATGCGTGTCCGGCCAAATTAGACGTTGTCCGGTCTTCCCGGCTTTTGTAAGGCCTTTTACTACTACACACTAACTACACTATCGCGGTAATTGAAATTGCATAATAAATAAGACTGATTAATTTTTGTTTTAATTAAAAGCTGAGATGATTATAGGATAAAGAATCGAAAAAAGTAATTAAAATAATGTAATCATTATAAAAAAGTTTTTCCAAAAAACAGAAAACCGCCTTCAAAAACTAAAAAGTGTTAATAACTTTAGCACAGAAACACAATTACTTTACATTCGGAAGTCGGGGGCGGTGGCTTTGTGTTTGTTGTTTTGTATTGCCACCGACTTTTTATTTTTCGCTTTTTAGTATTGTCTTCACATCTAAATCCATAAAGAAACGGCGACATACTTAAAAGAGATTGTAAGTCCTCCAAAGATTGAAGAAACTAAAACGTCATTAAAATTTATTTTTGGGATTTTGTTGATTTTCTCAAAAAGGGCTGGATCAATTTTGGTAAAATTTATATAGGACCATTTCGGAAGAAACCCCTTTCGAACAAAAAAAGAATTTTGCAAATCTGTCTATATATGACAGAGTTATGCTCGAACATACATAAAATAAATATAAACTTCCGAATAGATAACCTCCCCCTTTTTGAAGTCGGTTAAAAACTCAGACACAACACCTTTTTCAAGTTAAAGTGACCGGTTTTTTTAACACAATTTGACATAAAAATACGGTTTTTCGGATTTAGGATCTGGCAACCCTGGTTTTAAATTGTCATTCTCTGAACTCTGTGCCCGTCCTGTGTGCCATAAATTTTCAAACATCAGGTCAATGAAACAGTAAACTTCGCTCTTGAACTTGTGGAATTTCAAGGCTACTATTAATTTTAACTACTCTCAAAATTTTCTCTCTAAGAAGAAATCGAGTTATCGCGGAATTTCAATTGCGAAATCAATTAATTGATCGATTAATAGAATAATAACTAAAAGTCGAAAGTTTTGGACTACACGCGAAACTATACATTTTTTAAGGCACACTCTCTCTTACTTTTAAATTAAAAGCTATTTTTAATTGATAGGAGATAATTGATAATTATTTATTGGAAACTTGTAACCATTGTACCCATGGAACTTCATTACTGCGATATCATAGAATGTGGTGTGCAGTTTCGCAATTTGTAATGATTGTTTGTTGGATCTAGTTAGCACCAAGATGCAGGTATTTTGCATCGTGCGATGTGAAGTATATTTGATCACGTAAACATAGCCTTTGTCAAAATAATATCTGGCGGATATTATTTTCTGGCGCACTCCGAACAAACAGCCAGAACAAAAAAGTAAAAAAAAAAAAGAAAACCGCCTTAAAAAACTAAAAAATGATAAATAACTTTAGCACCTAACACACATTACTTTACTTTCGGAAGTCGCTGGCGGTGGCTCTGTGTTAGTTGTTTTGTATTGCCACCGAGTTCCGAAAGTAAAGTAATGTGTGTTAGGTGCTAAAGTTGTTTATCACTTTTTAGTTTTTGAAGGCGGTTTTCTTTTTTTTTTACTTTTTATATTTCACTTTTTAGTATTGCCTTATCATCCAAATGTATTAAGAAACGGCGACACACTTAAGAGATTGTAGATAAGTCCTCCAAAGATTGAAGAAATTAAAACGTCGTCTAAGTCTTTTTTTTGGGATTTTGTTGATTTTGTCAACAAGGGCTGGATCAATTTTGGTAAAAATTATATGGGACTATTTCGGAATAAACCCCTTTCGAACAAAAAAAGAATTTTGCAAATCCGAAAAAAAAACATTCGAATTGATAACCTGCTCCTATTTGGAGTCGGTTAAAAAACCACCTCCGGTGAGTATTAAAATACGGTAAAAAAAAAAAGAAACTTGCCAGAATTTCAAATGTCGAATTGACTGATGATAATAAGTAAGATATCCCTGTTCAACGTGTATTATTACCTTTTTGGCGTTGATTTGTTAAAAAAATAATGCCTTTTGATAATATAACGATGTGACAAATGTTTGGACCTTAATATACCTTTTGATAATTTATACTTCAGTGTTGTCAGGTTGAAAAATTGTGTATTTTATTGACTACGTCTTCCGATTGGTAATGGCAATCTTCAGAACGGATCGAAAACAGGTTTCGATCAGTTTTGGGCAATATTTTTTTATCTTTTGGCATTTTTTGGCTCGATAACGAATGAGGCCTTGAACCTTTGGAGTTTTGTTTGTTTTTATTTACCCATGTTTATAAATAGTCTTTAATATATGCTGAACTTCGCAACCCAGCTTAGCAACCAATTTAATTTTAACGTTTATTTTCGTAAAACCCCGAATAAAAAAAATGCAGTTTTTAATTTCTTTTTTTTCTTATTGGTCATCAAATACATTGTCTATTACGAACGCATCCATTACAAATTAACAACTAGATAAGTCTATTACGAACACATCCGTCAAATGAACAAATAGTTTACTAAAAACTGCGTTCGAATTAAAAAAAAAATAGATTCTCTAACGATAACGGCCAGTAATAGCAATTTTGACCCAAAAAATCCTCTTGGATCAGGCGTGGGACTAATATTTGTGTGGGTGTGGCAGTAGAGCCCTTTTATTATCATCCATTCGGAGGGGAGAGGGGGCGGGAGGGATGATTACGATATAATAATAGGCTAGAATATTTCTCACCCACTAAATCTCAGTGCATCGTTAAGATTGTATCAAAGAAATTAAGCGGCCAGAAGAAAGACTGTTTGTTTTTGGTTTCGCATTGGAAAACGAGGTGCGTTTGTTAATTACATGGTGGTCTATAATTTTCGTTAATTGAAAATTAATTGGGTGTTATTTATGAAGTTAAATATAGGAGCAATTTTCATACGGTAGACGAGATATGAGATATGGTCCGTGTGGTGTCGGACGTGAAGAATTGCACCATCCCATATCTTCCCGTGGGTGTCGTAAGAGGCGACTAAGGGACTCACCAGAGAATGGGCAGCAGCGTTCTGTGTGCCTTTGTAACAACTATACTGCGATCGCCAACCCGCCTGCCAAGCGTGGCGATTGTGGCAAAACCCGACTGCGCCAGAAGGTGAATAATGTTTTTTACAGAAATCTTCCACTACAGTGTAAGTCAAAGCATATTTTATTTTAATTAAACCATTTACAGGCACTTTTGAATTGTCAAGGAGTCAGTCTGTTAGTCAGAAAGTTGAAGCTAGTTGCTCGTTCCAAAACGTAGGAGTCAAGAGATAACCAGTCTACTGACAGCGCCCGTTCACGAACATGACGCATTTTGAAGTGAGCTGATTGATCTAACTCACGCGCCACCATCAGCGAGACATTTGAGTGAGCATGACAATGCTCGTTTATGTCAAACACATAATAATTTGCTCAATAAATGGCACCATGTTTTACATATTTGTCATTTTGTAAAAGAGCATTTGCTCTCTGCTAACGTAAAAATATTCGAATCGAGTCAGTTTTCAAAATAGAAATTCGACTAAGTATTCTATAGCATTTCGGTTAAATTTTATAAGACAAGCAAATCTCTTCTCTGTAGAATTTACGTTACGTCAGGAAAAAAATTTGGTTCCTAAATCACAGTCCCTACTATGAACAAGAACAGTGACTTCCCAGCGACAAATACAGACTACTTTTATCGCATTAATCCTTAAGCCAAAGGTTCGTTATGATAACTATTATTTCTCTAAATAGACAGCGGTGCGCGGGCGGGAATTTTAATGGGCAGGCATCTTGTGTGCAATGCGCATACGCTGCTTTTTGCCCCCCACCACCGCACGCAACAAATTGCTGCAGCACTGCATTTTGTGCGTTTCTAGGGTTCAACGAGTTCTAAGAGAAAATGAAATGCGTTTCAGTTTTTATCACGGTCCGAGGAAAGGTAAACGCATCTGGTAAGGTATCCGTTGTGGGTATATCGAGAATCCAGATTGGTTGACAGAGCTAATAGGGTGACTGCAAATTGTGTGTTCATTAGGATAAATAGAAGAGTTTACACACAGTAACATAATGACTAATACTACAACTGATAAACAAAAATTGTGGTTATTAGTAATGAATTACTGTTTTCTATTTTTATTGAAATATATTATAAACAATGTGTACCAACAAATATGTTAACCTGTTTAAATTAGCGCTTAAGATGCAATAGTATGTTTTTGCTTGTTTATCGATTGACGTTCAAAATGTAGTAAAACTAGTCTATTTTGAAGACTGTTTCTTTGACGTTACGTAACTTGAAACTGCTTATTACAGCATTTCAGAAGGCTGGTTTAACGATGTAACATAATATACGATTTCGGTAAACAAAACATTTATTACGCTCAGGCTGATTAGTGATTTGATTACCAAACGAGGAAATGGTAAATAATTTGTGCGTAAGTAATATCCAATTATAATGTAGAAATATTTCAACTTACATTATTGCTTCTTACGTGAAGAAGTTATTATTTAAAACCGGTTTCCTTTAAATTATAGGAAGTGAGAGGTTTCCAATTACATAGGTTTTATAGTACCGTAGAAATGGTTGCTTCTTCAATAAAATTAACGTAGTGCACCCTTTGGGTATGGTAGGGTTTGCATAATTTTGGAAAAAATCGGGAAAGACCCATTTTTATTTACAACCCGTAGTAGGTGTAGAACGCGCTAAGCTTTCTTATGAATATTGTGGTTTAACGTTATTTTTACAAAGTGTTTTACAAAATTAACATTTCCAGCATATTATTATGATTTTTTTAATATTAGAAAATTTCCCTGAATACTCCGATCAAAACAAGATCCAAGTTTTTCATTTAAATTGCGTAAGTAACAAAAAACAGTTTTCGAAAATATCGACCGTGACCGCGTGCGTGTTTCCACAAAACTTAAGAATCCAACACGGACATTACGAAACCGTAATTAATTGATAGTATAAAACATTTACAATATTCTTTAAGCGATGATTTCTTTATGTAACGCGAATTTACGAGGTATTAGAAATTTTAAGGTACGTTCAGTTGCGTAAGAGCTACTTTCTACTGGGTCTGTGACAGTTCGTGGTCGTACGTAGAAAATATTTGATCGCTTATGTAAGATACATGATATATTGATATTAGATTTCTGATAGTGAATGAGATGTATATCAGCTGTTTTGTTGGTACTTGATGGGCCATCAGCCAGTATCTATGAATTTTTGCATAACGTTTTTGAATAGGAGTTTTAAACTAATCGACTTGTCCATGGCATAGAATGGGCACATACAATAAGACGTTATAGAATCATTTTAAGTATTTTAAGTCTGGCTTACTGATGAAGATGCCTTTGAAGTTAAAATTGAGATCAAGATACTTAATAAAGAAAGCAAATGATGTACACAGAAAATGATTTCTTACATTTAGAACTTTAAAGCCATTTAATGCACTTGGCTGCGTACTGTTAAATATCCCAGATGGGTCATAAAACAGATCTTGGGTATATTACTTACCTATTTATCCTATAGATGTCGCTTTACAAAACTACATAACCACAAAAAAGCTCGTTACGGTGACCATGATTTATTACTTCAAAATAAACCACGCTTTTTTATTACAAGTCCATAAAAAAGTGTGGATGGGCTCGATTATTACTGCTGTATTGAGAACTTTTATACTCAATAGTTTGTGAGGGTTTCGATAAGTGCTGTAAAGTTATATTGCTCGATTTCAATTGATGACTGAGAAACTCATTTAAATGCTTAGGTACTTATTTTTATATTATATTTTTGAAAGCCTTTCACACTATCGGAAAAGGCATTAAAATATTATTATTAATAATAAAAAATAATATGGCGACGTCGGTCTAAAAATAATTCAGTCTTCGACCTAGTTTATCGTAACCAGATTTGATTTATGTCACATGACTCAACGATGAACTGCTACTCGATACGGTTTATTTTTAGTGCTTACACTTTTATGTGCGTGAGCCAATTTCATATAAATGAGCTTCAGCTTATTACGTATGAAGGATACTTACTTGATTAGTAAAAAACGTAATGAAACTGCAGTTAAACGTGGCATGTCTTCCTCAAACTCAAAACCATAATGACTAATTCTCCTGATTTAGATTTTTCCTAAATCCGTGAAAATTACTCATGACATGATTGACGAAGTGACGAATGAGTCCTCTCAGAGTCATTTTAGTAAATAAGTTTGCTTAATATTAATATAATTTGCTTTTTTGTTGACCGTTAATTAAGTTTCAAGTAACATAAGAATATCATTAAATCAATGGTTCGTGAATACCAAGCCCTAATTACCACAGCGAGTAACGAATCGTAGTACTTGTTGTAAATTGGACATATAACCCAGAATAGGGTGACCACATTCAAAAGGTAAATGTACCTGTAAAAAAATAAAAATATATCGTTAAACAAGTTTTTACATGAGGTTACAGTTTTTATAGCTTTATCTTAGCTGTTAATCATTGTTAAGAATTATTTATGTTTTAAAACACTTTAACCGCTCGGACGAACGTTTGAGTCACTCGTAAATCATATTAACTGGGGTACCTTTAAAAGTTAAATCTTATTAAAGCTTTATTTTATTTATAACCAATTTTCCTGTGAGTTGTGACCTTAAAAGGTTGACATCACGCACATTCCTGCGCGTTTGCAGCACACATAAGTCATAGTTTAGGAAAAGTAATTGAAATGTATGGCGACACGGCCACCTCACTGGTAGCTGATTTCAATGCACAACAACGTACATTCATAATTTTCTTTGGGCCATAAAAAGCACCATTTTAAATAGACCCCCAAACGTTACACACGGTTTGCAGATATCCTAACGTCGCGATAGTTTAAGGCTCTTCTAATTTTGGATGCATTTGAGCACGTCCCTTTCAAGATGGCGCCGGATACGTGACGTCTCTAAAGGCGGGAAACAATAGTAAACCCGTTATGAATATTGAGAGCTCGGGGATAGTCAAAGGCACGCTTCAACCATTTTCGCCGTGCGTTTGGGTAGACCAATGAATTCACACTGGAATCCATTGGCCTACTGCGGTACGCACGCGCGACCGTTCATCGACGATTTTGGCGCCATGTTTCTTTACGTTCGAAATTCAAAACAACTCTTTTTTTAAGCGTGTTGAGGCGTACGAATAATATTAACATACGGCCAGGATATGCGTGACGCATTATTTTATATTTTTATGACTAAGGCATGGACATAATGACCTAGTAACGTCAAATGTCGTATTTTTACCATCCATAGATATTTTTAGGGTTCTGTACCTTAAAAACGGAACCCTTATAGGATCACTTTGTTGTCCGTCTGTCTGTCTGTCTGTCAAGACCCTTTATCTCGGGAACGCGTATCGAGTTGAAATTAAAATTATATACTTAGGTCCACGGTCCCTTGAAGCTGTGAAAAAACCAAACTTCTAAGTTAAAGTGAAAAAAAGATACGACCGTTTATGTCGAAAAAATTTACATTTCGACACTCAAGGGAATCAAAATTTATAGGGTAACTACTTTCCGTTGACCTAGAACTATGATATTTGGCAAGTAATTTCTTCTTATACTATAAAACAGGGAAAGCTCTGAAAACTATACATTTGTAATGAAAACATAAAAAATATATTCTTTATTTATAACGAGCTTTTGTCCGCGATTTGGTCCGTGTGAATGTCGGTTATCGCGGATTCAGACAAAGTCCCGGATTAAAAAGTACCCTATGTGCTTTCCAAAGTTCAATCTATTTTCATACCAAATTTCATCAAAATCGGTTCAGCCGTTTCATCGTGGAAGCGTAACAGACAGAGTTACTTTCTCATTTATAATATTATATAGTATGGATATGTACTTACAAATTTGTACGGAACCCTCGGTGAGCAAGTCCGACTCGCACGGTTTTTTACATAAGAATATCTTTTTGACAACGCTTTATATTTACCTTTGTATTTTCATAATAAAAATATACACGATCAATCTATCGAACTTTATTGAATGATCTTTTATGATCTAGAGTTAGAGATCTTAAAATACTTTATCTTGTGCTAATCATTTACTATTCTCATATTGAATTGAGATTTAAAAAATCTGTTAGCAAGTGTGCATGTTCCTTTACGGTGACCATATTGACAAACATATTTATGTAGTGAGTGACACAACATTGACGTGATTAGTCGAAACGTTTGCTAATATTTTTGCGTATTTATTCGGAAATTGATGAGTCAAATACATTGGACATATTTTAGTATTCGAACGGCATTGATCTGATATCACGTGGAATATAGATGATGCCATCGTAAGGGCTAGTAGGAACATTTACTATTGAGGAAAATAATAATAATATAATATCCCTTAAATTATCTTTTTTCTCGAAACAATATAGGCCATGAAACAAAATAGGAGTTTGATGATAATTAACGCAATACAGAACATAAAAAACGTAGTCGTATCGTCAGAAAAAAAAGAGAAAATCACTAAAAAGCAGTTCACTTCACTAAAAGTTGGTCACCGTACAGCCGCCGTAGCCCTCAGCAGCAACAACAAATGAGGTGACCAATTTTTACTCGGAACTAAATAGGACAAACAAAAAGAAGTAATAGTTTCTTTATCTCACAAGCTATAAAGAAAACGGGAAATATTAAATGAATCCATATTAATTGATTAATGGTCGATTACTCAACTGTTCCGGTGTTTAATTAGCAGTCAATAGCAGGAAATTGGATAATGTACTAACTGAAACGGTAAGCTAACAAAATAAGATTTATGTGATTATTTTTTACGTCGTTATATTGATGTAATAAAATTATATTTAAATAGATACTAGTTTTTAATAAGTTAACTGATATTTTACTGCTTTCAAATTATGAATGTTTTAAAAATTCTCCACGTTTTGTCGCATACGCGTATCAGGCAAGCCTTATAACGTCAACCATTCACAGAGTATGCGACGACGTAAAAAGATTACCGCAGTTATGGCGATGACTGCGTTTGTGGAGAGCGCAATAAAGCTACGTGCTGAAGTTTAAATCTGTTTTAGGTACCAGTATCGTTAAAGTAAAACTATCCTCAGGAAATAGAGATTTTGATGAACGATGATGATAAACAATCATTACAAAAACTTCTTGGCTTTCATACTATCATCATCCTCATATATTTTTACAAAAATAAGTAAATATATAGTTTGAAATATTTATGCAATTCAGTTGAATGAACTTTTCTATATCTTCCAAAGACATAGAACGTAGATATTAAATTAAATTAATTTTAAACATCACCACTTCAAAAATTCATACATCAACTTCACAAAAACAGACATCTACACAAAAAACTAGACACTTATCTTACGTAAATGCGAAAGTAATGTAATTACATCTATAAACGCGACGTTAATAAAACGTTAGAAGATTTTAAATTTCACGGTTTCGTTAACACAAAAATGTAATTAGCAAAATATAGCGGTTCCGATACCAACAATAGGTGTTTATTAGGTAACAGACATTAACTATTGTTGTTATATAATCAGTGATAATGTCTAAATTGTATGTGTTCATTAATATTATGCATAATTAAAACAGAAACTTGTTGCCTGTGAAGTTCGAGATTTTCCGACAAAATAGATTATTGTGGTCACACTAGTGTGAGAACGTTTGTGATAAGAGTGTCATAACCACTTGAGCTTTTAGTGAGGTCATTGACTGATTATTGATGTTGGAGCTTGCAGCCGCGACCTTTTGAAGATGTGTTATAGTTTGAAGAGTAAGTTTGATAATATGAATCTGAAAGGATAGCTGTTAAACTACTGGTTGCAGTAACTAGAATATCAAGATATTTAATTTACTATAGTTTAGTATGATGCGATTGTGCATAAGAGGTAAAGCACGCAAATTTGGACCTTACAGTAAAACGATGTAGGTCTAATAAAATAACACCATGTTTGCTACTTTGCTACTAACCATTTTCAATGCCACAGAACAAGTGTAACACTCAATCCTCCGATGTGAACAAGCCTTTGTTTACAGTAAAACAATTACCCACAGTTCCTAAACCCCAATTCAAAGTCGACAAAACAAGTATCATTCACAATTCATAATAATGGGCTCCGAATACCTTCACGTGCTGGCCGAAATACACATTAAGAAGTCAGGGGAACGACTCGAGTCGGGGGAACGGCTCGAAAGAGGAATTAAGGGAATTACTGGGAATGATCCGGTAATCTTGGCCGAAATGAGTCCGGGGCGGCATGTGTCCATTACACTCTTGAGAGGTAAACAGAATAAGTAAATGATATACATTTAGAAGCTATGTGTGATTTAGAACATAAAGAAATGGTTATAGCTACTTAATACCATGACGTCTCGAGTATTATTCATGAAACTATATGTGCCTAAGGTGAGCTGAGAGCCTACACATGCTTTGGGATATAGATAAGGACATGGGTTATTTTCAACCGACTTCAAAAAAGAAGGAGGTTCTCAATTCGACTGTATGTTTTTTTTTTTTTGTATATTTGTTACGCGATTTCTCCGGCAAATGTGAATCGATTTTGAAAATTCTTCTTTTTTTTATGGATAGGATATGCCTCAGGGGTGGTCCCACATAATTTTATCGAAATTGATTCACCACTTTTTGAAAAATCATTTAAATCCCAAAAAAATCTACACAAACAACGTTTTAATAGTTTCTTAAATTTTTGGAGTACCTCTATTTTAACTGTGTTGCCGGTTCTTAATGGATTTGGATGAAAAGAAGATACTAAAAAGTGATAAATACAAAAAAGACAACCGCCTTCAAAATCTAAAAAGTGATTTACAACTTTAGCACACACATGACTTTAGATTTGGAAGTGGGTGGCAATTAAAGACAACAAACAGAGCAAAGCCACCGACTTCCGAAACTAAAGTCATGTGTGTTCTGTGCTGAAGTTCTTTATCACTTGTTAGATTTTGAAGGCGGTTGGTTTTTTTGTAAAATAGCTTTTTTTAAATTCGCGATAACCGACATTTACGCGGACGATGTCGTGGTTAACAGCTAGTAACACAACAACTAAAAATCGAGAATGAAGGGAGAGAAAAGAAGGAAGAGAAACTAGGGGGCATACGGAAAAAATATCTCTTGATAATTTTTTAAAGTGACGTATTTTTTCACACTTTCATAGATGCATGCATAGCTTTTATTCCGATTTGACGACACGGTTGGCGCAGTGGCTGAGCGATCGACTGCTGCGCAGCGTGTTGCGGGTTCGATTCCCCCCCAGGGTAAACATTTGTGTGATGAGCATTTGTGTTTGCTTTGTGTCTGGGTGTTGTTTATCTATACATGTATGTATTTACAAAAAAAAAATGTATTTGTGTATGTATATCAGCCGTCTGACACCCATAGTACAGGGTCTCCCTAGTTTGGGGTCAGATGGCCGTGTGTGAAAATGTCCCCACATATTATTATTATTATTATTCCCGTGCCGTATGTACAAACGGAGTACGACCCAACTTTATTTTTTTGATCGGCCCATGCCTGGGGCTGCAATTAGCCGTCGATTTGCCTACGCCGCGCCGTGCGCCTGCGCCGCCGACGTCACGAACGATATGCGCACGAGGCGATCGAGATCGATCTCAACCCAACGATATGTGAGGCCGTTACGATTAGACGAGCCTGTTTGGAAATAGGAGATGGTGTGTTTTTTAGAAGAATTGTATTTCTTTTCTATCTATTTTCTAGATTTGTTTCTCGTTCGCTCAGATTATGAAACAAAAGGCAGATGAATGAATGAATGAATGAATGAATGAATTTGTATTTGCTTTTTTGACTTCACTCTCAGTGTTCCGTGCGGTCTATCTGCCTTTTGTTTCATAATCTGAGCTCGTACGTATCAAACTAAGTCATTTAGACTTATTCAAAATTTTGTATACTTTTAAAAACGAAATCCGATAAGTCCCCAGTCAGTAAGGTAAGTAGGTACAATTTTTAGGGCAACATAAGGTCAAAAATGGTCGATAAATTCAAAATCAGTGTCGTCGACCCTCGCTGGGAAATTTCACACGGGTTACAAAAAGTTATGAATGTTTAAAACAAATAAGGTTATACTTGTCGCATTTCACATGCGAAGTTGGCCCGGCGAATTTAAATTTTAAAATTATTGCGAGAAGGGTTCCGCAATCGTTGGTTCCGTTGTACGGGGCCCGCTTAAAGATGATGCCTCACCTGTAACAAAAAGAAAGGTAATGCTTAAATAAGTACTTTATGAAGACAAGATGACAATGTGATTCAAGGAGAACTGCTTTTGCGTAGGAGTTGTGTGTGAATCTGAGGGGTCCGGAACGTAATAGTCATTTACATAAGTTTATACAATTACGAGCAAAGGATATAAAAAAAACTGAACAAGTGCGAGTGAAACTCGCGCAAGAAGGGTTCCGTACCATTATCTATACAACATTAGACACTATTCAAAACATTTAGTTAGTTGTATTGTTTTATCGGGTACATTTCGGAGAGTGTGCTTTGGAATTGCACAACTTAATTCCCCCATCCCCATTCCATCACCGGACGAGCAAGGATGCGGCGAAGCGTCACCGCTATACGGTTGAAGTTCCACGGTCTTGAACCAAGCGCTTTACTTCCACATTTATTGTGCGAACTGCCAGACTGTGGAATTCACTGCCCGCCTCTCTATTCCCCGATACATATAATCTGGGTATCTTCAAGGCACGAGTGAACCGGTTTATTCTAGGCAAGCGTGCTCCACCTTAGGCCGCATCATCACTTAAGATCAGGTGAGTTGCGGTCAAACGCAAGCCTATAACAATATAAAAAAAAGGTGGTATGGGAGCCCCCCTTAAATGTTTACTTTATTCTGTTTTTAGTTATAGCGGCAATAGAAATACAATCATCATCTGTGAAAACAACTGTCTATATTCCGTTCACAATAAGATTAGACATATACACAAACCTTTTTTACAGTCCCTTCAACTGATTTTGACTTCTATTCCGTAGGCTTAAGGATGACATTAGAGGCAAAAAAGTGGTTACAATAACAACTGTTTTTTGCAGCTGCCATTTGTCATGCCACCAACGCAATATAAGTCAAAATCAGTTGAACGGACTGTAAAAAAGGTTTGTGTATATGTCTAATCTTATTGTGAACGGAGTATAGCTATCACTGTTCATGAGATACAGCCTGGTGGCAGACAGCCAGACAGATAGACAGTGGAGTCTTCAATAGTGTACCGATTTTACCCTTTGGGTACGGAACCCTAATAAAGAAAGCAAAAATGCCTTAATAATTATGACGTATTAAGTAATGAATCAAACAACAGATAAATACTACTCACTATTACGAAAGAACCTATGTGAGGATAGATGGAAAGATGAGATGTTTGCTACTCTTTCATGCTCTGGAACTATGTAACTGATATTTGGCATACATAACAGATATACCTACAGGTTAACAAATAGTATGATACTTGTCCCGTTGTATATCTTAGGTCTTTGGCTTAAGTCTACGAAGACGCGCGAGCAGAAGCTAATACAGAATACAGTAGCATTTGAATAATAATAATAATAATTATTATTATTATTAATCCTTTATTTCAGGCAACTAAGGCCCATAAAACACAATACATACATAAGCATAAAAACAATAATTATAAACTAATACATATTTTAAAACGAGACGGCGTCGTGTTACGCTGCGAGGTGTCACGTAGCCGACCGCGGAAACGCCGATACAGCACACCTTTCGGCCAAAACTCTTCCTTGAGGAAGGTCACCAAATGTTGAGTCGGAAAATACTTTGAAAGCAAAAATATCAATATAAAAAAACAAAACCAGTAAGTCATAGGGATAGAATTCCAAACGAGGAAATCTGGAGGACAACTAAAGTCACCGACATTGCTCGCAGAATCAGCAAGCTGAAGTGGCAGTGGGCTGGTCACGTCTGTCGCAGGACCGACGGCCGATGGAGCAAACTTGTCCTAGAGTGGAGACCGCGAATCGGTAGACGCAGCGTGGGACGCCCTCCAACCCGATGGACCGATGACCTGAAGAAGGTAGCCGGTGGTGGCTGGATGCGGAATGCAGAGGGATCGGGAAAATGGCGCGCCATGGAGGAGGCTAAGCTGAAGTGATGATGATGGAAGTAAGTCATAAGATCATCATCTTCCTACCCTTGTCCCATGTTACTTGGGGTTGACGAAACATGTTTACTTCTTAATCCATCCACCATTATACTATTACTTTGATCGTGACTTCTACAGCTTGATCAGCTGATCAAGATGTACAGCACGGATCCCTGATGCTTTGATAATAAATGATAACCTCCCAGCTTTTGGGTTGAGCCAGTAGTAACGGTAGGGAACTATGATGAATACTGTGTAAATTATTTAATGGTATTTTAAAGCAGTAAGTATGGAGTTTCTTCCCCATTCTTCTCCGTAAGAAACTACTTTTTGGAAGAAGTAACTAGATTCAATGCTTTTTTCATGTAAATAACATTCAATATAACACTAGGGCCATGGGGTCCGAGTGCTCACCTTGTTTTTAAAGACATTTCTAAGCGGCTGGTCGACTCTTCACGTGACCAGAGGGCTGGCCTTTTCTTGGGCCAAAGAATTAGCATTGCCATTCAACGTGGTAATGCTGCTAGCCTTCTGGGCACTTGTCCCATTGTGAGCGATGCGGACGAGTTTTTTGATGACCTGTGAGCCGTCCATTGTACATAATATATATATATTTATTAATTTATTTTAAGCTTTGTACATATTTAATTCTTTTAAATGTTGTAACTAAGATGAATACATTCAATATTGCCCTAAACTTTGACAGTACTTTGGTCTTTTATAAGGATTGCGGAATTACCTCTTTTTCACAAAAGTCCATGTATATTTATTACTAGCTTTTGCCCGCGACTTCGTCCGCGAGAATGTCGGTTATCGCGGATGCAACGAAGTCGCAGATTAAAAAGTAGCGTATGTCCTTTCTTGGAGTTCAAGCTATCTTGAAAATCGCTTCAGCCGTTTTGTCGTCAAAACGTTAACAGACAGGGTTACTTTCGCATTTATAATGTTAAAGTATAATTAAGTATGGATGGTTGGATAGTACTGAAGGGTAACGTACCTAAAAAAAAGAACTCTTCGAATAGGGTATTACACCCATTTTTGAAAAGTGTCTCAATTAAATTCTGTAGTGCTAATAAGCCACCAAAAAAAAACACAAAATTTTTATTCAATCGATAAGTGCCATAAATATGCATCTAAAATTATTTTTTCAAATTTCGCGCGTAGTTTGACGAAAACGCCTCTTACTGGACGCCATATTGCTCAGCGTAAATGACGACAGTTCGTTTTGTATCAAATGCGCTCATATTAAATATGATAATTGTATATAATTGAAAAACAAATAAAAGCATATTTTGTAATAGGTGTAATAATGAAAAAATTACGTTTGTTATGAAAATTAAATAATAAAAGTACAAAGCCTCTATTACTCCAATCGGTTGACTGACAGTTGACAATTTTTTGTTTACACAGCCGTACGGCGTAATAACATGGCCGCTACTATTTCATAGTGTTTTAAATCAGATTAAAAAAAACTGAAAACATTGAATTGAATTTTAAAATTTGTTTTGTTATTTTATGAACTAAACTTACATTTTCCGACTGCTTTATGCCTAAACTGTCTCAATAACATATTTATAGTTTTTTTCTCATATAGAGTAAAATACCCTATTGGACCAGTGGATTCTGAGATTAGAACGAAAGAAAATAATCTCAACGCGACGGAGGACTTTAACTAATAATACGAGTAAGTATGTAGCGAAGCTTAGAGCAATCGATGAAAAACAGCAAATATTTAAAAACAGCCAGATAACTATTTTTATAGTATGAACGATAAAAAGGTAATGCATGGTTGACGTTCTGTTAACTTGAACTTTACTGTACTCACTTTTACGACTGACTAGGGGTCAAATACAGCTATTTCCTGACCATAGTAAACAAAACAAGTCAGCGTACTATTGTTTTCTATTATATTAAGTCAAACATTATATTTCAAACAGCAAGGGGACACAGAAAATTTCCGTGCAGGGTAGTTTTTAGCACTATATTTGGTGAAGCTCTGTCAAAACGAGAAGACTAACAATTTTTCAAAAATTAAATTAATTACGTCAAATAAATTTGATATCTATACTAATAATAATATTATAAAGCTGAAGAGTTTGTTTGTTTGAGTGAACGCGTTAATCTCAGGATCTTCTGGTTCGAATTGAAAAATTATTTTGTGTTGGATAGTCCATTTATCGAGGAAGGCTATAGGCCCATGCGAAGCCGGGTCGGGTCGCTAGTACCAAATATGTTAGTACTATGCAGCAAAATATACATCCAAAACTTATGCTTAGCATAGATTTAAAACTATTCACTGTTAAAAATTCCAAATGATGAGAATTACTGCAAAAAAGGGAGATTTTTGAGGCAGAAATTTTGTTTTTTGTATGTTTGTCATATCTAGCTGTCGTACAAGTTCAGGCTACAATTAACTATTTACCCGTTACTTACTTGCAGCTTAATTAACAACATGTAGACCGCGCACAGAAGGACCAACAGAATCAAATACAAGAATTAATTCAAGTTAAAATGTTTCTTAACAATATTGACAACTAGCTTCTGCCCGCGGCTTCGCCCGCGTTTAGAGAACTGTTATCCATTACCGGGACAAAAAGTATCCTATGTGTTAATCCAAGAAATGGTCTACCTATGTGCCAATTTTCATGCAAATCTGTTCAACGGTTTACGCGTGATTGAGTAACAAACATCCAAACATCTTCACAAACTTCACATTTATAATATTAGTAGGATAGTAGGATTACCATGACTAGGAGTCATAAGACTAATTGACCAATAGACAAGATTGTTATGCAAAGAACAATTCAGGCTAAACAAGTCTTAAGACAATTTACCAACCGAAACGAATGTTCAGGATCAAATCGCTGAACAGGTTCCCAACAATGTCTCATTAAATCACAGTCCTATCTACCCAGCTCCAGTTCAGACAGATGGAGAAATACATTAAAGTATCAGATCAACTGATCAAGTTACTAAGTTCAAATGAAGCAATCATAACTTGAAACTTAGGGGCAGCTCACACCGAAATGCTACGCGACGATATTTGAAGAGGGCAGTTGGTTAGCACTGCGCAACGTGAAACCGTGAAATTTGATGGGCTAGGCGGATTTGCGAGGAGCAGCACCGGTTTTGCGGGCTCTTACACATTGTGCGTCTACCGGCAAAGCATCACGCATCGCCGGTAGACGCACAACGACACACTGCGCTGCGTTTGCAAATAAAGCTATACATTGTATCGCAAATTAGGCTCTCCACAAAGTGATACCAACGAATCCCAAGCTATTTTGGCCACATCACCGGAAGGCAACCAGATAGCTTTGATAAACCAATTGTAATAGAGAAAGTAGATGACAAAAGACCACGCGGGGGTTCACCTACCCGCAGGTCTGATCAGATTAAGGCAATAACGGGACTCACCATTGCTGCTGCTCTGTGGAAAGCTGTAGACAGAGTGGTATGGAAACACTTCGTCAACAACTCTGTCAAAGCGTTTTAAGATGGACTCGACCTTCACTAATGAAGAACACGAACAAGAAGAAGATGTCTCGCTATCTTCGTCGCGACTCGGTGTGAGCTAACCCTTAAGCACAATGATATTTAGCTGCAAATAAAACTTAATAACGTTGTGCAATTTGTATTAAGTGCTTTGTTGACAAATCAGCGGCTGGTGAGGGTCTGATTACCTTCCAGATACGAGAATGCGAGATGTCAAGTGTTGAGTTACTGGTTTCTTAGTATGGTAACGTGGGGTGGTTAATGTGGTGACTGCCCCGATAGTGTCATGGTCGTGTAATTACTGAGTGTGAGGTTCTAGAACCAGTGGTATTATTTCATTCTTAAATTACTTATTTCAATTATGGTCTGATTGGCAATTTTGAATGTACATATTATTTGTTACAAAGTTTTTTGGTTCTCTAGACCTATTGACAGGAACTGAGTCATCTAGGTACATCACTAAGATCGTTCATAAATGCCAGAGGAAGACAGGGGTTCCTCAACACCTGATGCCTAAGCAACGTTGCTATTTGAAGGTGAAGATATTTAACCTAAAACTGTATGTCTATTCTGTTACGATCTCCCTCGTTGAACACCTAGGTGAAGTGAGCTGTCATCTGTTCCGATGCTAGGGATTTACAAAGCTACAAACGGATGACAGCTCACTTCACCTAGGTGTTCACCGAGGCCCGAGGGAGATTGTAATAGAATAGCACTGCTGAGAGTGCTGAGCATATAGATGGAAATTAATTGCCTATAGCTAGATTACACGTTATAAAACGATTTACTATCGAAAGTACGTGAGAGTAACAAATTTAGTAACCACTTTTATTCAGTGAAAGTAACAGTTAGTTGGATCTGTTCAGCAAAACGCGATTAGTGATGGGTGAGGCGTAAGTAATTTTTCAAGCTTTTTGTCGATTTGCTATTTCACAACTAGTTTTGAATGTCCGTTGGATGGGACTTTTATTTTTATACTGCAAAACCACCGTTTGAATATCAATACTGTAGGTAAAAGGTACCAGGCCACGAGGTAGATCGCCTTTAAGATGGACTGATCAGGTCCAGACAGCAGCACCACGAGGAAAGCAGCTGTAAGGGAGGAATGTAATGTCGTAAACCGTGCCACCAACACCTGAAGTGACGACCACGACCACTCTGTCAAGAGTGACACCGACGAAGAAAAAGAAGAGGTTTAAGGAGTTTTATTTTAGTTTTTCTTTAGTGTCCGCAATTATAATAAAATGTATTTTTGTGACTGTATGGTTCGGTTCCCACAGACAAACCGTAAAAACGGTTTTGTGGGGCATAGTTATAAGTTAAGATTTTGTAAACTTTGTTTATAATAAATAAATAAATAATAAGGTAACTTTTAGGGTTCCATAATTCAAAAGGAAAAACGGAACCTTATAGGATCACTTCGTTGTTAGTATGTCAAGACCATTTTTCTCACGGACAGTGGAGCTATCAAGCTAAAATTCAAATTCTAAGGTCTACAATCATTTGGAGCGGTGAAAAATCAAACGTCCAGGTAAATCAACGCAATCAAAAGATACGGCCGTTTATGCTTCGTTTTGTAGTTGTAAATTTGACAGCCAGGACCAACGGCTTAACGTGCTTTCTGAGGCACGAAAGGGTCTCAGTATGAAATGGATGGTCACCCATCCACAGAAAAGCCGCAGCAAGCGTAGCTTAACCATAATGGCTTTTACTTAGCCACGAGCTCAATCAATGAAACTAAAAAAGTTAATATATTCTGATTTAATCATACTTTGCAACAAAACTATTATTATTTAAAATCCACAATCCAGTTAGACCTGTTGTCAAAAATCCCG
The DNA here is from genome assembly GCA_947361185.1 of Charanyca ferruginea. NCBI lineage: Eukaryota > Metazoa > Arthropoda > Insecta > Lepidoptera > Noctuidae > Charanyca > Charanyca ferruginea. The sequence goes on along the minus strand of OX376064.1, from coordinate 25,425,911 downwards.
TTTACGAAACGAAAACCTGTAGATACCTATGAACAATACAACTTATACATAAGTGATTACTTCTCGGTATCGGCAAATTAACCGACCAACCAGTTAGCGCGTACGCTGCGCTGGCGCATGACCTTTAGAACTACTTTTTACTTGTGGGTAAAATCACTGTCCGTCATCGCTAGGTACATTCTTGGGGCTATCTAGTTGAGAATGTATAATTTAAATGCGTTTATCCTTATAATAAATTGTGCAGTTTTTAAATGGAAGGTATTTGGAGTATAAATAAGCGATTAAGTATAGCATTATCATCATTATCATTGCAGAGGACAGTCGGTTGACCATTTTTCTAAGGATGTTTGGTCCGAATGTTTCCAGAAATCATAAACAGACACCATATCCGTTGGGAAAATCGCGTTGCCAGTTGAATCATGTCGACACAGTGGACATAGAACGTTTAAATAGATTTCGGAACTACCAAATTATAGATCAGGCTTAGCTTATTCGAATCGAGCGAATTTCGGTGGCCAATCCCAATGGTGACTAACCAGTGCACTCCCTCTTCCCTCACTATCGAATTCCGCTTAGACGATACCCTATTGATTTTTTCCAAATAAATGCAAATTGCAACACTTCATTCCGAATGACACCAATCCAAACTTATGAAGCAACTGGCAATAAATAATCCACCTGACCAGTTCGGCTCAAAAGACCAGGTCGACCGAAGCCTCGTTAATACCAGTGACAGGTAGACCTGAATTCAGATGACGATCGCAGATTTTTAATCTCGCTTGACGAGTAGTTAATGTAAGGATGTCTGACAGTACCATTTCATCATGGATGATGAAGATTTCTTAACTGATTTGGGTTTGCAAGATGATTTAGATTTACTGTGTGTTTATCTAAGTCATCTTGCAATATATGTTTATAAGTGCTTTAAAGGCGATGATAGTTTTGGCTACATAGATACACACACATTTATTCAAGGTAGTGTAAGTTTTGGCGAGACCATTATATTTAAAAAATAGTTGATCTTTAACTGCTCTAACAGCTATTACTGTCTCGTTGGTATCGTGGTAGCGTGGTATTGTGGGTTCGATTCTGAGGTCGGGCAAAGCATTATTGGGTTTTACCATTAGGAATTTCTCAGTAGAAGCCCGGAGTTAGGATGTTAGGAATCGAAGCAGGTAAAGCCTTTGATCCTGCGCCTGATCTGAAATTGAACGACAAGCCAAGTCGGTCGGGAGTATGTTATCAGCTTTATGAATTGAGCTAAAGAGAATATAACAACATGTAAATAAATAAACAACCTTTACTATGCCAACAACAAGGAAGAAAAATATGCTTTACAGAAAACAGTATGACGAAATACATTATCCTATAAAAACTACTCAACATGCATCAATTATGCCAGAACATTTGGAGTACCACCAATAGTTCCAGAGGTTAACAACCATTAAACCTGTTTACACCGTTTAGGAGCTCTGGCATTTTCTCTAAATACATTTGTCCTCACCTTATTGTTTTGAACTCCCGACTCTGTGTCGTCATGGCCAAATAAATGTCAAATCTGCCCAACTATGCTTAATTAGGCCACAACAGATGCTTAACATCTTGTGACAGACATTTTAAAATGTCGACCATTTGTGTAGCTATGGCTTTGCAAGATGTGTTATGGTAAATCTGGTATTTAGAGAAGTCTTTGGAATGATGATACGGAAATGTGGGGATTAGCATAGTGTTGACAAGTGTTTAAGCCTAGAAACGGTCCAATTTTGTGTAATACTTACTTGTGAGAAAGAGAAACTACGAAACTTGCACAAAATATCTACATGTACTCACATGCTGATACAGTAAACGCAATTAATTTCTCTTGATTTATAAATAACAGCAAAATAAGATAATGTCACACATCAATCCTTTAAGTTCCAAATTAATTGACACAGAAAAGCGAAAGCTATACATTTGACCTTATTTAATGCTTCATATGCTTTCTCAGTTACCTTAAAGCCGCACGTACGTAATTTAGTTAAATGTCACCGCGACCTGTCCACTGACCTGTTCACTTTTTCAGAAACTTTACTCACTAAAAGCTACTTGATTGCATATATTGCGATATTTTCACATTACATACGACTTAATACTGTCCTGGATTTACTTTGTATCGGATACAACGTGCTTGCAATCTCAACGTTGTAAAAACCTTTGATGTTCAGGTAGATGTTGAAATGGGCGAAAAATATAGTGTATTTGATCTACCAGCTCAGGAATCAAGCAATTTGCGAGAGTTTACTGAAGGAAATGGGGTGTTGTGTTCATAAATTATGGTGGAAGGAACTAATATTTTAGCAAATGTTGCTCCGAGCGGTGCTTAGGGCTTATTTTGATGCCTCTGAAGTATTGAGTGGATTGTAAAGAAACTATTTTGACATCAAAAAGTTCGCAGCACTTTGAACGATATACAGTTAACAAAGTTAGCTTCAATGATTTGTGTAGAGAGACAAAAATGCGTTCATTTCTTTGCTAGTTTCGATATTTTTATTGCCATTATAATTTTCATCGTTCGACAAATATTGGTACGGATATCACTCATCATACAAAAGTTTCAAACCGATGAGCTAACATCCTTTCATTTTCAAATAGGTACTCCCTATTACATTGTTATTTTTTCCTTCAACGAGTTTTAACACTGGAAGTAGCTACAAGAACTGTACGGTAAAAATAAAAAGACAATATTAGGAAATGTTCTTCCAAATACGCAAGACACGAGCCAACTGAATAAATATTACCGAATTATTAAAATTATTCGCCAAAAATGTCAGAAGAAAGCTTTGTTTTACTGGGTCAAGGGTCTCTGGCCATAACCCAGGGTCTTTAAATGGCAGCGATGGATGACAAGAACAGCACACGAATATAAAGAAAAACAAAATGTGTTCCGGAGGATCCCAAGGTATAGCAGTACGTGCTTTTACCTTCTTTGCTTTTAATTTAGCAAATTGATTCTTAAGCAAGTGTAAGTTTCTGAATATATTTGTCTTGGCAAAAGAAGCTACTTTGCAAACACATCCGGAATGTATTTAAACACCACACAAAGCTTTGTCCAATATGCAGCAGCATTTGCATCGTCCAAAAAGATGCGTGTGAGTATTCTTAGTTTAACCAAGTAATAAACCTTGACAACAAAGAGAAAACTTTATCCTTTATTTAATACATTACATCCTCCGATAATACCATAAAAGAAAGGCAAGAATAGCCTTTCCTTCTTAGAGGCAAAGCCATAGCAATTTTGCCTAGTTAATATGCAAATGCGGTGGGACCTGCGCAAGCGCATTTGTCCTACTAATGGCGTTGCACATGATTTATGTGAAACAATCAACGCGGCGCCGCAACCTTTTTTTTGCTCTGCAGCGAAAAATATTAGCGGCATTAACGATATTATCGCCATTTTTATTTAGGGGTCCGTCATAAATTCGTAAAGACGGTTCGATTTAACATACAATGGAGCCGAAAATCGCCTGCAGGCGAATCTGGGAAGTGTGAATAAATTCATGGCTTCTTCGAAAATCGGATTGGTAACGATTGGTATCCTGTTTATTTACCGTTTTAGAGGGTATTATTCAAATTCGGCAGCCAAAGGTGTTCTTTAATTTGGAAAACTTATATTATTGACAGAAATGGAATTACATTTGCATCATACCTCTGTCATACCTTGTGCAATGCATATGGACCAACTGAAGGAAACAGGTTACTGCCGTAAGTTTAAAGTAAGGCTACAGACCACAACTTCAGCCATAGAGTGTAACTTTTGAAATGCCTTCGAAAAGCTGAAGACATGAGTTCTTATCTTAAGTCGCCATCATGTTGAAAAACCGTTCGCAGAGGTGTTCTTCGGTGACAGAATCACGTTATCACGTAGAGAGCGGTCAATTCAGGCCAAACAATCAACTGATACGTATGTAGGTCTTTAAGTTATTATATAAAATAATGTACATTTCACTTTATTTACTTCAATATTTTGCATTTTTATTTCTAATTTAGACTTTTTACACTAGCACAAATATTTGCACCTGCAATGTTACCTTTTCACCACATTTGACTTTGGTTGACTGGTTGAGAAAGCATGAGGCATTAAGTCCGCCTTTGCCTGCCTTTGTACCTTATAGACACCACTCTAATGAACGAGTACGTCAAGGTCGGGCGGCGAAGGGGTAAATGTGCTGTTAGCCCGTTAGAGGGGTACGCTAGTGTGCCGCCCCAGAAAGGGGGGGAAAGGCGTAATGGAACAGGATGAGAATTTGTAAAGAAGTCAAGAAGCGACCGCGGTGATAGCACTTAGGCTAAGAACTCAGGATGCGGTTTTCACCCGCGTACGCCTGCGGTTGCGAACCCGCAGCTTCTGCAGAATGCAGATATATATGTAAAAAATCATAGCACATTTCACGACGCGGTTTACGCCCACGGTGTGCGCGGTTGTTTGCGGCTCCCGCTGCAGGCGCGGGCGCGGGCGAAAACCGCATCGTGAGTTCTTAGCCTTACAGTTGAAGTCGTCTCCTTGACCTTCGGCCCATGTGACTTTGAAGTCAGTGAGGTCATGGAAGGTGGAGAGATTGTCCTTATTAACAATCATAAACTCATTAACACCAATTCAAATCCTTAAAAACGAACCAATTAAATCTAAATCCGTCGTCCATAGAACTATTAAGGGCATCGAATAAACAACCTTTGCTATAGTGCGGACGTAATAAATTGCAATTACGGGCAATTACTACTAAGCACGATGTTTAGGCGTTGTGTTATTTATCTCCTAATTAGCTGGCTTTGGCTTTCAAGGTGGCAGTGCGAATAATAAAGGTGAATAGGGCTTTATTAGGTTTTAGCTACGTTAATTTGTCATGTTGTGTTTTGAAGGTGTACAATGGCGGGATTGAGTTACATGTGTGGAAGTTATACGTTTTCTTATCTAAGTGATAGGACTTACTGATCTAAAGCAATATAGTTATTTAATTGATGTACCTGTTCAAATATTGTAAGACATTTTTTTTAAGGCAATAAGTACCAATGATGGTTTTTTTTTCATCTTTCTCCGTACAAAAGTACCTTTTGGAAGACGCAACCAGATTAACTTTTATTCTTGTAAATTGACGTTCAAAAGTGCCTTATAAAGAGCTAACTGAAAAATACAATTTGATAACGGCTGAGAATAACATTTTCTGTAACTGGGCGATTAGCCGCAAAAACAAAAGCAATTAAAAACATATAATAAATTAAGTGCTAGTGTTAGTTTCTTGTTTTTGCGGGGCAACTTAATTGACCAGATATCAATTAAGGGAAGCAGCGAGGCAGCTCCACCACAAGTACTTCTGTAACTTACTGGAGCTGTAAGATGAAATAAATATTTTAGTATTTTGTAACTACATAATCTTTTAATGACAATTTATTCCAATTTGACCCAGTTCACAGAAGACATGAAGATATGACCATGTTAAAAATGTATGTTATAGTTGCAAGCATTTTGGAGATGGTCATGAGAAGATACCATAGACCTATCGTTGTATATCAATGCATAGACCTTCCTTTTTACCTTCTGATTTTTAACAAAATTTCCAAGTAAGTAGACCGCATTCATACAAAAGCCTTATTCCGTCATTTACAGATAATAACGTCCACACTAAGAGATTGTAACCCAAATCTGGCCTCATTCCCTCCCAGCGTGAAACGTGGTCACGTACTGCACAACGTTTAATACGACTGTGCTATGCAGATACGGCGAGCAGTGTTAATCATGCTGCGTGGGAGTTGATACGAACATCTCACGTTTTTAGGGCCTGGTGGGACAAAGGACCAAGATAATGAGGAATTGTGGACGTAATTGAGGGATAATTGTGTCATGTGCATTGCAGTTCCAATTTGAAGTTTATACATTAACACTTTCACTGTCCGCAAAGAAAAATAAAATAGATTTCAGGAATAGACAATGGTGAAAGTCTATGTCTCCTACTTGCGCCAAAAATTTAAGGCAGAATAAAATGCGAGGATCAAAATCTCATAATAATAGGCCCGTGTTAGTAACTAATTCGAAGTTAAAGCATAACCCTAGTTCTGGTACTGGCGGGCTTTAGTGAGGAGTTGCGAGTACCTTTATTAGTGATCGATGGTTATTCCTTAACATATTTCTTTCTTTCTTCATTGCCATTTACGAACATGTAAACTCTCTTACACGTACAACTAAATCCGGAACAACTATTTGTAGGTCATACAAGTATTTGTTTCGAGAGGGAATAAAACAGGCGACAAGCAACACTGCAGCCTATCGCTCAACCACTGCACCAACAGTGCCATCCATGAATAAAACACATTAATCCCTAAAAGTTGAAAGACCACCGCCACGAAAAGCAATTACACTCCCAGCAAAACATTAACACACAATTACCAACAGCAAAAATTAATAACTTCCTAAAACACAGCACATAAATCGATCCGACGCATTAATTTATCTGGCAACCCTAGTCGGACCGTTAGGCAGGAAATATAGACGCGCGAAAATCATAAACCGCTGCGCGTGCGCCAGTGTCGAGGGAAACGACAGACGACACGCAGTCGCGAGTCGCGCCCGCTTGTAAAACCATAAACAAACTCAGGAAATGTGTCAACTGGGGGAGTGTTACAGCTGTTATGGTAGGTGTAATATTGTTATAGTGTTGCCAGTAAAGAAATATGTTCCAGGGGATAATAGACGGGCTGGGCCGGTAGTAAAGGTAGGGAACTATGATGAATACTGTGGTGGTGTGTGGTGTGGTGTGGTGTAAATTATTTAATGGTATTCTAAAGTAGTATTTTTTTTTTTATATTGTTATAGGCTTGCGTTGGGCCGCAACTCACCTGATCTTAAGTGACAATGCGGCCTAAGGTGGAGCACGCTTGCCTAGGATAAACAGGTTCACGTGTGCCTTGAAGTTACCCAGACCCAGAAGTATGGAGTTTCTTCCCCATTCTTCTCCGTAAGAAACTACTTTTTGGAAGAGGTAACTAAATTCAATACTTTTTTTATGTTCCTAAATAACATTCAACATTGCCTCCAACTTTGACAGTACTTTGGTATCTTATAAGGATGGCGGAATTACCTCTTCTTAAAAAAAGTCCATATATATTTATTATTATTATTTATTTTCAGCCTATATCGTCTGTCCCACTGCAGGGCAAAGACCTCCCTTTCCTCTTTCCAACCCTCTCTGTCTAAGAGCTAGTGTGGACCAATCCCTCCTGTAAGCTTCAAGCTCATCCCGCCATTTTCGCCTAGGTCTACCTCGATGTCGCTGGACGTCTGGGACCCACATTGTGGATCTTTTAGCCCCCCGATCGACATGCGGAAGATGTGGCGGCCCATCTGAGGTTATGAAAAGAGAACACCTTCAGTGGGACTCTTCAGGCTTATCTACAAATCTTTCACTGATAGCAAAGTAAACTATTGTCTAACGTCATAAGATGCGTTATATGGTATAATTGACGACAACGTCGATGAATTCGCGGGCAGAAGCTATTAATATGAATACAGAAATCCAAATCGCAAGACACTTGGATATCTTTAAATGCTGACTCGGCAGAACGTAGTCAAAGTGGCTTATGCAAACTCCAACGTTTTGTTTCTTCAATGGTTGCATCATATTTGCATTTCCAACAACACTAATCCAGCAAAAATCTGCACAGGAAGGCAGCGGTAAGCTATACCGCCACTAGGATATGCCGACCGGTGATATCAACCGCCTCTCGTTTCCCGGATAACGTGCGTATGCGCAGGGGACTTTGTGAACGTGTTGGTATGTGTCGTGTTGTGTCATCTTTTATGACAGTATTATATTATGTTCACATGCTTGGGAATGCAAGAGAATTAGAGGGGAGGTCGTAGTAGTTATTCTTCTATATGTTACTAGCATATTGTATAATTCGACATTACACAAACAGCGTCGTTCGTTTGCAAACGCTCGCCGTAATGTGGAATATCAAAGGTAAAATCTAAAATTCCTCGTAAGATTTGATTTTGAATTTATTTATTTATTTATAAATAACCAACCTATACATACAGCTTACACCAGACATATAAGTTATTGGTTAATAATAATATAACTTAAGTACTTAACATAAACGAAAGATTGTATGTAGGGGGTAGTCTCCGCCATTTTGTAGGCTATGACGATTCCATAGCTCACAAAATGGCGCGTCAAATTGAAACAACTAATTCTATTTTCTACCAACTTTAACGCTGCTAAGAGCTGACTAAGCGCCGACTTCTTTCACATAACAACTAATTAAAATAAACTTAACATTTTACCTTCACATAAAACACACATAAAGTCGGACGTCTGTCAAGCACGATTACATCTGAACTGTCTGTAACCCGTTAGGTACGGGTAAGATTACAGGACTGGAACACTCATACTTGTAAACAGATTTATACTGGTTAATTATGTTGCAAGATGTTTCTGAAGATAAAGCAAAAGTGGTTAATCAACGAAGATAAGTTCATACTTATCTTCGTTGATTAACCACTTCTCACACTTCAGAAAATAGTCCTCCTCTAGTCATGCAAGAATTCTTACGGCGAATTTAGGTGAAGTGATGTTTTGGTGACCGTTGATAGGCATTGACAACTCACCAGAAGCTCATCATCATCATCATAACTTGACTCTAACTTCTGCCGTGTTTCTACTTTAACCTGCGAAAAATCTTCCTTGTTGAATTTCAGTGAAATGAGCTTGTAGTGAGGCCAGCTTTGATTTGGTCAAAGATAAGACATACACATACTGAAATGCATACATTTTCTCGGTGTCCCGGAAGAAAAATTATTGCGACATCCAGATAATTCAGTCAACCAAAGACAATGAACGACGGTACCTGTACTAATGCAAAACATCATATCAGAAGTAAGACAAGCCAATCACATCAGCTCAGCATCATCACCATCTCCTCCACCTTTTCCCAATTACGTTGGAGTCCAGTCTTATTGGATGCAGCTGAATACCAGGGTTTTACATAAAGCGACTGCCTGTCTGATCTCCACAACCCAGTTACTGGGTAACACGATATCCCTTGGTGAGACTGGTTCTCAGACTTTCTGGTTTCTGACTACAGTGACTACCCATAACGACTACGAGAGATCGACGTATGACAGCCGGGACCATTAGCTTTAAGTGCGAGGCACAGAGTTGTCTCGGTATGAAATCGACGGTTACCCATCCGCATACCGACCGCGGCAAGCGTACCTCAACCTTGACCGATCGATTCGTGTGGCTTTTATTAAGCCAAGAGCCCGCCACGAACAGGTTATTTAAAAGTAATACAAAAGACAAAAAGACAACGAAAAGTGTAAAAACAAAAGTATGTAGATCATTATGCAAATTTTGAAGGGTATCATTTAAGCTATCGCCAATTTAATTAGTTTTGTGTTTCTTAAATAATAGGGTTTGCCCGCAAAATACTAGATTTGTCACCAAAATGTAGTCACCAAACAATATAAAATCAATTCCACAGTAAATCACCTAAAATCATGGAGATATAGGGTCTAGTACCAAATAAATGTAATTGATCTCCAAAAATAGTAAATGATCACCAACATTTAACCAAAGTATTGTAGAAATATATGAGTTTGACTGTAAAAAGCGATTTGGTTCTGGTACTCGGCGGCCGCTGCCGCGGCACGCTCGCTCCTCTCGCTCGCCTCGTCCGCAGTCGGTCACAGTTCTAACCTAACCTAACCATGTCGAATCCGCCCCAGGGGGAACATATGGGTCCTAAGATTTATTTGGTGACAGATCTACCATTCTGAGCACGAAGCTATTATTTAAGTAATAAAACTATTATTATAAGAACGAAGTTTATATTCATCTAATGCACTACAATTTTATTGGTAATCCATCTCTTATTTTACATAATATTAACATTAATTTGATAATTCATACCTGGGAACACTTTTTGTTTATCTGAGAACGAAAATATTTCGTGGCGATCGATCTATTTATTAGGTGATACAACTTGATGACAAATATAAATTTTGGTGACAAGAAATATAGTCCCCAATTTTGAACATAACGTTTTGGGACACTGACTGCCCCACTGGCCACAAAGCCAAGGGTCAAACTCAAACACGTCAGCGAAAGCTTTAAAACAAGTCTCTATATGTGACAACAACGGACAACACTTAACAGTTGTTTAGTTTTAGCCTACAGCCTTACTGAAAGTGTTGCTAAAAGAGTATTCAAGTTTTACAAGAGTGCCAGTAGCTTCGTCATTACGCCTCCCATCCTGCCGTGTTCGTTCAATTATCGACGCAACACTAATGTCTTTAGCACTTATTGTCAGTTACATCATTATGTCGCGATGTGTTTTTACTTTACTTCCAGACGTCAGCACATCAAGTCATACCAAATCTCTCAAATTTTCCCAATCGAACATGACACCATATGGTTTTGTAATAAAGTTGAAAATCTATCAAAGAAATTTGACAGATTGGGATAGCTTAATGTGCTGGCCTCTGTACTTGGAATAATAATAATAATAATAATAATAATAATATATGGGGACATTTTCACACACGGCCATCTGACCCCAAACTAGGGAGACCCTGTACTATGGGTGTCAGAAGGCTGATATACATACACAAATACATTTTTTTTTTTTTTGTAAATATATACATATATAGATAAACAACACCCAGACACAAGGCAAACACAAGTGCTCATCACACAATTAAACGAACGGAATAAACGGAGTTTTAGCTATTGAAAGGTGAACTGGTACTACGCAATATGACTGAGCTGAAGTAAAATTATTTAGTAGAAAAGGAATGGATTTGCGAAGGATTAAATCAACTTCAAATCTATATTAATATTATAAAGCTGAAGAGTTTGTTTGTTTGTTTGGTTGAACACGCTAATCTCAGGATCTACTGGTTCGAATTGAAAAAATATTTTTGTGTTGGATAGTCCATTTACCGAGGAAGGCTATAGGCCCATACGAAGTCGGGTCGGGTCGCTAGTTACAAATAAATAAATAATAAATATCTTTATTTCCAAAAATACAGACAAATGTACTAAGATTACATAAATATGATTTTTTATATGGTAAACAACATTTACATAAAAAACAGTTGGATGCTGCAGAAATCTGTACACAGATCTTAAACTAGGGTATCCTGTAAATAACAGTGAAAGATTTATTTGTTTTGAATCTGTACCTACGTTAAAAGACAAGAGAGTAATGCAAAAGGATACATTTGACTCGTAGATATAACGCAGGCCCTAAGGACTCTGGGATCTTAGTCCACCGATCACGTGCCCATTCAATTCATGCTAAAATTATAAATGCGAAAGTAACTCTGTCTGCGTGTAACGTTTTCACGACGAAACGCATTTGGTATGAAGATAACTTGAACCCTAGGAAAGCACATGGGCTACTTTTTAACCGACATTTACGCGGGCGAAGGCCATATAAAATGTTACATTTTCATAAAAATATACCAAAAAGCGGCATCAAAAACTTACCAAAAGGAGAGATTACAATTTCATCCCAATTATTAAAGTTAGATGTCTGTGCTTACCTGTAAAAAACAAAAGAAATAATGAGCGGAAAATTGTCTGGAGACATGCTTTGACTTATCAGTCTATCTAAGGTTGTATGAGTGTATGTATGGAGGTTGTATGTTACTCATTAGACGTGAGACTTTCACAAGGGACTTATCATAAGGATCAGTTTAGGACCTGAACCTTGAGAAAGCCTTACCAAATTGAAGCCAAACTGTTAAGTAGAAAAAATACGAGTGTGCTTTGCACCACACGACTGAAGTAAAACTTCTTTAGCTCCATCTATATGTATGTCTCCGTTTGCAACTGGCTATGAGAGAAAGAGAGAAAGAAAATGTATGCTCGCACTTTTCTCCCTTGCCCCTACAGTAATATACGAAACGTAACTCTCTCTCTCTCTTTCTATCTTCACTAACTTATATCTCCTTCTCAACTTCCGTTCGCCTCGCCCGATCACACATTTCCTAACGCTCTCGTCACGCATTCACCAGCTTACTTAAGTCAAGAGTGCGTAATGAAGATTTTCTTAAAAAAAAATAGACGGTGGTTTTTCCGGCAAACTTAGATTCAACTACATAAATTACATAATATATGCGAAAGTAACTCCATCTGTCGGTTTGTTTGTTACCTCATAACGCCAAACCAATGAACCGATATTTTTTAAATTTGACGACATAGGTTTCTAGATAAGAACATAGGCCACTTTTTTCGCGAGGGGGTCTATGTCCGCAATGACCGAGATTCACACTGACGTGGTTAACCTCGTGGGTTATAGTTATGGCAAAATTTTCACATTTACTTATAGATTTTATGTCATCAACATCAGCCGGAAGACGTCCACTGTTGAACAAAGGCCATAGAACGCCACCACAGCAGCAACCTGCCGCTTGCATCCACCGGATCCCCGCGACCTTCACGATGTCGTCGGTTCATTCGATCGGTAGATTTTACTGATATACATAAAAATCTATTGCTGAATGTATGAAAGATCATTACTCAAGAATGGCTGAACCGAGTTGACCGATGTTTTTGTAGACGAAGTACACGCCGAGGGTGCAGTTACTGGAGTCGCGCCGCAACGTTAACTTCAAAGTGTTCGTGGTGCGAGTACCGAATTGTTTCCTACCCCTCGTCATAGGTCTTTTGGCTGCAGGACGTGGTGTTCCGTCGCTTCCGCAGACAAGTGCCACAGGACAGCACAAAGACAATTTAGTGCAAATTGAAGTGCTACTAACAATAGTCTTAAGTTTTTTCTACTAACACAAGTTACAAATTATAAAATATGTAAGTATGTTTAGGTTAAGGTATTTATCTATGGGCATAAGCAGCCTGAAATAAATGAATTATTATGTTATTATTATTATTTTGTCGTGTTCGTAATAGTCAGGACAAGGTTTGTGTGAAAGAAAACGTTTGGGAAATCCAAATTAAATATCACACACTTGCGAAGCCAGGGCGGGTTGCTAGTATAATATATTATCTGCAGTTTCAAATGTTTTATTGTAAGAATTTATTATTTCAGAACGATGGGAATAAAACTCATAAAACCTTTGTAAATAACAAGTTAAACGGTCATAAAGGTTGGTTTTATTTGTCGTTTAAAAGTAAACGATACGGGTCCTGGATTAACAATGAATTTGACATCGTGTCAGGATTCTAAACATTTATGTACTTAAGCAATGCTTTTGAAGACTCCGTACGCTTGTAATGAAAGAACAATATATTTTTATTGTCAGTCTGTTTGTCTTTATTTTGTTTATTTATTATTTTTATCATGTCAACCTTTACACGCTCACTGCTGGGTCTACTCCAAGTGGCGGGTTCAGCCGTAATCACCATGCTTGGCCGATGCATGTTGATCGCAATTGGTTATGGTACTCAAAAAGACGATGCTGCCCATCCTCTGGTCAATATCTCTGTCGCCTTCTACGACACCCATGGGTAGAAATGGGGTGGTGTTATTCGCGGCCGGCTACACGGCCACACGGCTCAAACGTTTATGTAAGCAAGCTTGTGAAGAATCCGTACACTTATAATAAAAGAACGACATATTTTATTTATTTATTAGGTTACTTGAACATTAAACGGCAATTTGCCAATGCCATTAATTAACGACTTATGGATTGGGTAAATTACACTGTTAACCAATAATTTCAATACATAATTTATCTAAGCAAGCACTTGATTTTAGCCCTGAAAACGCCATTAATTTTCAATTTACTGGAAATATCGCTTTTTAGTTGCTTTGAAATAAATAAATAGTAAATCAATTGAGTTGGCAAATGACTACCTACAAGTGACGTCAAAAGTATAAATTGTCATACAAAATCTATGGGAGAATCGGTTTTGACAGCTCATAAAAAGTATATCAATTGATCGGCGGTGTCATCTACCTCATTACGTGATATTCACACATTGAACTCTGAATACTTTTTACAAAGACCATTTCTTAAAATCCCGGTGTATGCCGGGGTATCCGGGCTAGAATAGCACCCCCAAATTTCATCCCGAGGGTGTCGTAAAAGGCGACTAAGGGAAAAATCCGCAAGTTTGGCAGTAGCGGCTTCCGCGTACTTAAAACAGCTTCACTGCGATCCCCAAGACGCCTGCCAAGCGTGGAGATCATGGCATACCCCCCTTTTATGGAGGAGGCCTATATTCAACAGTGGACGTCATTCGGCTGATAATGATGATGATATAGTAAAATGGGTGTAAGCTAGAGTTGAAGCTGTTCTAATTCGTCTGTGAGCAATTCAATGTGTACAGCCCTTTAGGCTAGAACCATGCACTATTTCATACAAAATTAAAGAGAGAGTCCGAGAAAGTACGAATGCACAAGTACTCTTGGGTGCGTCCGCTAGTTTCCATATCTGATAACATAAACAATAGCCAACGACCACATTGTGGTCAGGAACCATGTACCAATTCATACAATAAACAATATTTACTTACAAGCTTTGAAGGAATAAATGATTTACCGTAACTGCTTTTGGACTGGCTTTGTTAAACAAACGCAATATTGAAACGACAGGTTAATGTCGTCATTCATTGTAACACGCGTTAACCTGCGTCTGCGACCCGTCACGTACGGTTTATCGCCCAACCGCAGGGCTGGCCCGCGGGCCATCGCTGCGCGTGCGCACCGCTAATTGCGATCGCGTAGATTGACAACCCTGGGTCACAGGATAACGGTGGCATTTGTTCGTGGGGACGATAAACTGGCAATGTATGTGTGTTCTCGCGACATGGATAATTGTGTCGCATTTGCTGGGTATTAAACTGCATTCTTGCATATTTTTATTTCTGTCTCGTGACATAGATATGAGTAATTGGGTCCGACAATCAGACAAATTATGTTTTTGCTTTCGGACACTTTCTACACGGTATACCTAATTACCTAGTCAGGTACGGCAACAAAAGAGATACGTAATTTCAACTAACTTCTTTTAACTAAAAGAAGAAGTTTGGTTGAAGTTTTCTTAGAAATCATTGGATGTGTTCAAATGAAATTTAACTCAATTAAAAGACTGTTTATTTTATATTTTAATTAAATTTTTCGTAAGAAAACATCCATCGGTTTCTTAGAAAACTTCAACAATAGCTGACGACCCTGGTGACATTTACAGGGCTTCTTTTATGCATGATATATAAAACTATAGTTTCAATACTTTTAATTTACTAAACCCTAAAGATGACTGATTCTATCTACTCTTTCTCTTGACAATTCGCAAAATCATCGACTCCCAACCAATCCCCGACAAAGTTGTGAAAATCGCAGCGTAGTTGATGCGGACATCGGCGACTAATCGCAGCGTCACGCGTCGCGGTTACGGCTGCGCAGGAGTGCCTCTCGAGCGGAGTGGCGCGTGGGCATCGTCGAGGTGGTCCGGTGGTCCCGGCTTCTCACCGACAAGTGGACAGAATAGAGATTATTTGTACGTTTCAAGAATATTGATGTAGGTGTGTGAATGTTATTCGTTTGTGTATTTTGTAGTCTATGATCTGATGAAGGGAAATAGCTGTTTTTTTTACATTCTTTTTTTTTTTTCAAAATGTTTCTTCGTGACGTGTACAGATCCAACTTGGTACGGACAGGGTCATCAACTGGTTACTCCCTTCTCTAAGGAATCTTAATGCGCGAGTGGTAACCAGTTTTGATGACGCTGTCTGTACACATTTAAAGCTTACGCAATTTTACAATGGAGATAGTCAAAACCTACTGAAAATTAAACATTTTATTTATTTATACTTCATGCACAAACGTACAAAGGCGGACTTAATGCCTTAGGCATTCTCAACCAGTCAACCAAGGGTGGTGAAGAACATAACATAGCAGATGCATTACAAAAAGTAATAATTAGGGGCTTTTTATTTAGGGTTCTTCTTACACAGTCATCGTCATCAGCCTCCCCAATAAGGGAGGGGGGGCATAATCCCCACGGTTGGCAGGCGTCTTGGGGATCGCAGTGAAGTTGTTAAGTACACGGAAGCCACTGCTGCCCAACTTCCGGATTCCCTTAGTCGCCTTCTACGACATCCCCGGGATGGGTTCTATTAAAACTCGGGGAACACCTCTTACACAACAGAAAGTCTAAATAAGTATAATCGAACAGGCAGTTTTGTAGTAAAATTTTTAAACAATAACGATATAAAATTTCCTTATTCCTGACAAACAGACCACCTAATTCGTGAGTAAGACGCTTCATAAGTTTTCTTTGTAATCTACTACAATGTCAACAAATAATTATTATTTAATATTATTAATAATTAGCTTTTTATTAAAGCCGCAAATTAAAAAATATAGCCTATTTCCTTTCATGTGGTCCAAGATTTGTCTGTACCCATCCAAAACGGTTTAACCGTGAAAATTTAAAAAAAAAACTTACGTTTCGCATCTACAATATTAGTACCTATGTATTACTATTTTATCTCAGCAAAGGTATTCAATACCTATAGGTAATACATCGCCCCATATTTTCCAGTCACGATACATCAGCACATTAATTCTTGCGCTTGCACATCTTCTAACCACAAAAAAACTTTCCTGGTACACTAACCATTACGTCAGTTAAGTATAGAGATATAGGTAGTATAACGTAACGTAAGGAAGTTAGCAAGCGACGGATTTTCCTGTTTTAGATTTTGCAAAAAAATCCATTATTACGTGTGCGGCGCATGCGTGGTGAGAGGCCTAGGAGATGTGCTTTTATTGATGAGAAATTTTAGCGCGGTTATGATCACGGAAACTTAATGATGAGCTGAAAGTCAAAGTCAAAGCATTTATTTCAATTAAACCATTTACAGGCACTTTTGAATTGTCAAGGAGTCGGTCAGTTAGTCAGAGAGTTGAAGCTAGTTGCTCGTTCCAAAACGTAGGTAGGTCTTTATGGAGAAGAACGAGCAAGAAACTCCACGGACACTCTTTTAAATCAAGTTTTTTACAAAGTCTGGTTACATGATTCTTGTTGCTTCTATATGTGAAAACTATGAAGGCAATCTAACAATATAAAACACAAAAAAGAAGCAAGATAAAGTCCATGGCAGATAAGAGCTGACCAATCTCTACTGACAGCGCCCGTTCACGAACATGACGCGTGAATCACGAACATGAATGTTAAAGTGGCCATACTTAGTTTAAGATCTGAAGGTTTGATTTTTTTTATGGGACAAGCCCGCCTCGCTCTTTCCAAACCACTGTAACTTTTGAAAGCCAGAATCAACAGTGGTGACCACTAGAAAAGCGTCAAGGCAATGAAGTTCGACAAGTCCCGGAGAAACATTACAACTGTCTTGGATCCTGCAACGAAATTAATCAAAAAGAACAGCGGAGGAGTAACAAAAATATGTTTTCCAGTTCCCTCCAAATCAATCAGGAGACAGAACAAACAAAGGTTTGATATTATCAATCATTCTATCAGCTGCCCAGGGCCTCAAGTCTGCTATTACAATAGTGTCAGAATGGTCTGTAATTGATTTCATAATTGTTGATTTTGACAAGTTTGGTAATCTACTGATATAATGGCGTCATTATGAAAATCAATGATAGACCATTCTGACACTATTGTAATAGCAGACTTGAGGCCCAGTTATCGTCGTGATCAGGGTGCTACTGTGAGTTTTTATTCGAACTTGATCGCGTTAACCTAAACTCCAATTTGTATTGAAACTGGAACAGCGCAGTTTAGTGGCAACAATAGGAACCACAATAGGGTATTTTACCAAAAAAATCTATATTATAGAAAAATATTGGATACGTATTTTTTTGTTTTATCAAATCAATAAAAACTGACGAAGATAAAACGCTTGATGTGTTTTATCTGGGCAGCTTATAGATCATGAGTGGGGGTTTGTGACGTCACTTCGCCAGTAAAATTGTACTGACATAGTGATGTCGCGTGAGTTTTCGACGCACTGTATAGTCTTCATTTTGTGTTTACGTGAAAGAAGAAAAAACACGTGTCCAATATTTTTTGGAAATCTATCTGACGGACTAATTAGATTTTTTTTGGTAAAATACCCTATACGAATTGACATAAGCGATCGTTTACGTTAACGTGATCGAGTTCGAATAAAAACTCATACCAGGCTCTCAGGTTAAGTGTTCCATTTCGAATTTCTGAGTAACATCCCGGAGTTTGAAGACACCCCCGTTCCTAGGAAAACACGTCTACCTACAGTCTTTGGTCCTGTGCCTAATCTCTCACCGGTCGCGTCTCATTGCCGTTCTACTGGAGTATGAGAGTGAAAGCAGAAGGACTTCATCTGTATTTGCGTATACACTTCATCATCATCATCATCTGCCTAGCCTTTTCCTAAATATCGGTCTTATCGGGTTAGCTTCCAGTCTAACCAGATGCAGCTGAATACCAGTGTTTTACATGGAGCGACTGCTTATCTGATCTCCATAATCCTGTTATAGGGTAATACGATTGACACCTTGGCAGGACTGGTTGTCGGACTTTCTGGCTTCTGACTACCCGTAACGACTGTTAAAATCTACGGATGACAGCCTAGGTACACGGTAGGGTAGTAACAAACGGTTGTACGTGCTTTCCGAGGCCATTTGTAGAGTGTCGTGAGATGTGTCGTAGATATGTGTCGTGGAGTTTCTTGCTCATTCTTCTCCATAGAGACCTACCCTACGTTTTGGAACGAGCAACTAGCTTCAACTTTCTGACTAACTAACTGACTCTGACAATTCAAAAGTGCCTGCAAATGGTTTAATTGAAATAAATGTTTTGACTTTTGTGCACTATAATAACTCCTGCTAACTTGACTACTCTTCATTGCGATTGACTTTAAGATCCATCTATGTATTATCTTCTTACACTATTTGCAAGATTTTTCTATCAACGCCATATACTTCAAATATCAAAAGATAAACAAGAAAAAATAAATGATGAATAAAATTTTATTTTCATAAAACCGAAAGTTTCTCATACCTTGGACCACAGCACGTGATTTGTCTAGAAGAGCTCTGTAATTATTGGCGAGACGTGGATGGATGCGGCGTAATGAAGGGCTGCTGGGAACATCACTAATATACGGAACATGATCGCTGGCGGGATTAAAAACTTGATGAAGTCGGTGTAAACTAGCCCTTGTTTTAGCAAACCTATTTGAAATGACGATGCAAAATTTTTCTTGAGCTATTATTGTATTTGCTCGAGAATGGTATCATTACAATTAAATATTACTTATGCATTTTAAACAAGTTGTACTTCGAATGCGTATGTTTTATAATTCCTGGAAAAAGGTCATATGTTAAGCTTAGATATAGTTTCTATGTATGCAGTCCTATTAATAGTACTTATTGAAGAAAACTAAGGGACGACATCAAGGTAGCCAACGAAATTCATAGTATCTTACGTATTTTTTTGCAAATTGTGACTATTTTACATTGCATGTTTGGGTTACAACATTTTTGGGTATTTGTTGATTTTTCAAAAAGTGCTGAATCAATTTCGATAAAATTTATATGGGACCACCCCTGAAGCATACCCTATCTATAAAAAAAAAGAATTTTCAAAATCGGTTTACGTTTGCCTGAGAAATCGCGTAACAAATCGCGCACATACTTAATGCAAATTTAAGACTTATACGGTTTTCTCATGAATGCCATGGTCAGAACTGGACCAAATTAAAATGGGACCACATGGGAACTAGCTTCCAAATAAAAAAAGAATCATCAAAATCGGTTCACCCAGTCCCGAGAAATCAGGTAACAAACAAAAAAAAAAAACAGACGAATTGATAACCTCCTCCTTTTTTGAAGTCGGTTGGACAACATTTAATACAGAATCACAATGAAAATGGCATTCTCGATTTGCTGACTAATGTAATGACAATCGACAACAAACGGCATACTCGATATCCCGCACTCATAATTATTAGCGATAAATAATGAAATAATTGTCGTAATAACACCGTACATCTTAGTTTTATGAATGTTTAATTAAATGTTTTATTCATAAACCATTAAGTGTTATTCGCTAGGTAATTATTATTAGACTGAATTGTTGATATCTGTGCGATTCAAACTTTAATAGAAGTGTGAAGTGTTAATGGTAGTTTCCCGCGCAAACTTATGTCATCAATGTCAGAATAAGGTTGTGGGAGTTAAGGAGGCCCTGGCTCAAAACTGTATACTGATTTGATGATTGGGTACTTACGTACCTGCTACAAGTGTAAGTGTGACTTGGTTGAATAATAATTTAAAACTACGCATAGTGTAGAAACCACAATACTAAACCTACTTTCCCAGTCGATTCGTATAAACTATACCCTGTCCATTGGGTTATTGGTTTTTTGACAGCTGCCTTATAATGTAATTATTCCCGATTACCTAAGTTAACTTTAAAATGTGTTAGAAAATAAATATATAAACTGCCTAATCTTGTTGGATTATCCTATTTATGACCTCTTATAGACATTATAATACAGGTATGCGTATCAGATTTTACAAAAAAACATAAATATGGTTCACTAGTTGCAGCTGTCAAAAAACGATGAAACCAGTGGACAGAGTGTATGGTATGTTCAAAATGATTAAATAGATGTTTTTTTAACGTCAGAAAACTTAGGTTTTAACTTAAAGAAGAAAGAATAAAACCTACTATACTTTCCTTGTCATTTTCTTGTCATAAAATGAGACAGCAAGACTTGCTTGACGATAGACTAAAACATCTTTTTACTTGAATAACAGAGCTTAGAAAGAGTATTTATTTTATTTTCAAAATTAGAACAGATAATGACTGCTGAGTAGCATTTCGTATTTTGAAAAAGCTTGCGTGTTTAAGACGAATCAAAACGGAGTAAGATAATTGGGTGTAATCACCACGCACAACGGCCGCGAATTTCGAACAAGTTTCTTGAAGAAAACAGTGCCATTATTGTAATAAGTACGTTATTAAAAAGGTTGATGACACCGCCATGTTTAAAATGGTAGCTATATTTAAATTGGTAGAGTCTAGTAAATAGTTGTTATTATGTGGGGTTAAAACGTCAAGATGAATTTACGGATTCTGGGATATGTATCAGGTTATTTTTCTGTGTACAGGATGTCAAAACGATTGAGATTTAACGGAGTCATCATGCAATCTGGGTACAAGAAAACAATAGGAAATAGTTTAGAAGAATCGATATTAAAAAAAAAAATAGGTGCACATGATTTGTTACTAAAATCTTCACGCTTGGAAAGCATTTTAAAATACATTTCAAGTAATCGTGTTAAAAAAAAGACACTTTATTACTACATAACACGTCGAAGTTACCTACTTTACATAAACAAACCTGTTTTTGAACACATCTACTTAAAACAAATTATTAATTTGTAGCGATCTTTATCTAAATAATCTTTAAGACACTCATAACATTTACGATGACAAGTGATTTTCGATTTTATAACTAAGTTTTTTGAGTTTAAAATCATAATAAAGGCTTAATTAGTTTGCATTCAGAATGTAATATGTATTCTTTATGCAATTTCGATTCACACTCTGAATGATTTTGTGTTTGGTCCAAGTAATGAACTGGGAGTAGTAATTTCTCTGTTTTAATGTCGTTGAAGTAAATCAAAAATGAAACCTGAATACTTACTATTACTATCAAATCTATACTAATATTATAAAGCTTAAGAGTTTGTTTGTTTGGTTGAACGCGCTAATCTCAGGATCAAAAAATTATTTGTGTGTTGTATAGTTCATTTTTCGAGGAAGGCTTTAGGCCCATGCGAAGCCGGGCCGGGTCGCTAGTTAATTTACAAAGATATACAATAGACAACAAATATACTATCATAATAAAATAATTCATAAATGTACTAATATAACATAATAAGCTAGTACAGACTTAAAATAATAATATAATACTTAGCGATAAAAATAAACGTAGTAGGCAAATATAAATAATTGTATACTTAACATCACGAAGTAACTTACCACCAAATCAAATCAAATCATTTATTTGCATAATACATGTTTGTAGGGTGTTATAAAAGCATAGAAAGTACACTGCATTATAACCTAATGAGGCGTGCAAATTTAAGTAATATCTACCAATCACAATATTAAAAATATAAAAATAAGCAGTAATTTTCTGAAACTCAGTTAAAAAATAAAAATAGTAAAGACGATTTAGAAAATGTTCGAATTTAAACAATGTCAAAAATTATACAATGTCAAAAGTTATGGAATGTCAAAAATTATAAAAATATAAAACCTCAAAAATTATGCAATGTCAAAAGTTATAAGATGTCAGGAAAATTCAAGTTACTAAATTACGATACTCATGTTCATGTCACTCATTTCAATTTTATTTGATACTTGTTGATAGTATTAAATTACAATATTTTTATCCTCTAAATACTCTTTTCACTCTTTTCAAAGTTTTCAAAGTAAATACAATTATAATAGAATATTTTAATACACAACTCACACCTATTCATTTCAGCCCATTTTACCCTACACTTCGCTTCCGCCTCCCCTTATCCCATGCACCATCGCACCACGGTCTAATACCCAGATCTTCGTGCATCACGCGAATACTTTCTGTTAGGTTAATTTCAGAATTAATGGACGTATGTCTATTACTTCGCGGTTTTAGCGCAGCTGAAGAAATATAGGTGATAATTTGTATGTGCAGTTATGATTGTGAATAGTAGCAGTAATTAATTAATTACTAACGCGTTTATTTGCTAAATAGTTTTTGAACATTTGTCATCCCATATCTTCCCGTGGGTGTCGTAAGAGGCGACTAAGGGACACACCAGAGAATGGCAGCAGCGTTCTCTGTGCCTCTGCAACCCGCCTGCCAAGCGTGGCGATTATGGCAAAACACCTCTTTTTGGGGGAGGCCTATGTCCAGCAGTGGACGGCTGAAGATAATCATCATCATCAGCCGAAATATATCCACTGTTGAACCAAATCCTCCCCCATAGAACGCCACAACTCACGGCAACCTGCCGCTTGCATCCACAGGTTACCCGCGACCTTGAGGATGTCGTCGGTCCATCTGGTAGGAGGCCTCCTACCGGATGGACCGACGACATCGACGGTATTAACCAGCTCTGTGTCTTCCGGATGTGTATGCTAAATGCCAGCGTTGTATGGTTTATGCCCGAACACCATGTTTGTTCCAGACGGTTTTGGTTCGGTTCAGTCTGGTTAATGCTCGTAAGATGGACTTAAAGTTAATGAACCCCATATTACTTCATAGTTCATGCTTGCCCCGTTCTATGTACTGACATGTTTCCAGATGTGTAGAACCATCGGAACAAACATTTGTAAGGTCTGTTTGTTCCGAGTCATGACCATTATTGGCCATGTCATTTACATAATGGTACAACAGAAAACCTAGGCTTTAAGGTAATGTTATTTACCGTCGTCATCTTCCTGACCTTGTCCTATGATACTTGGGGTCAGTGCAACATGATTTTTTTCTTCCATTCCAACCGCCTATAAAACGAAAAAGTGATAAATAAACTTTAGCACAAAATACACATGACTTTAGTTTCGGAAGTCGGTGGCTTTGTTTTGTTTGTTGTTTTGTATTGCCACCGACTTCCGAAACTAAATTTATGTATAAAAAAAACATACAGTCGAATTAACTCCTTCTTTATGAAGTCGGTTGAAAAGAAAACGTTTGTTTGTTACGATTTAAGTTAAAAACTACTGGTACGATTTAAAAAATTATTTCATTATTATAACGCTACATTATCGCTGAGTAACATAGGTTATACTTATCAATTCAAAAAATATAGGGATCCTTGATAATATTCACGCGGACGAAGTCGCGGGCAAAAAGCTAGTCTTTTATATCATTAGGTATTCACACAACTTATCCATCTTTTCTATGGCCCTCCTCTCCGAATTTTATTTACTTTTGATATGTGGGGTTATTAATGATACAGAAAAATACTTCCTCCAATTCCTCCCACGTTAAAAATCAAAGGAAAAGCCGATAATATAAACAGGAGCTATCAAATAACTCATCGCAAATAAAATCAAAAGGAAATTCTATTACTAGCTATCAATACCAATTCTTAATCCAATTTATGAGTTGAATTCACCAAGATATTTTAAAATTCAATATTAAACTTTACAATGTATTCTAGCCATTATCTCAAACAAGATAAGATAGAATACGCCGTAACAAATGTTTCTTATTGAAGGATCTAAGCTATGTTTTACTGTCAGCCGCCCACAGGTGGCGCTGATTATGATTTGTGCGCCGATATGCGCGCGCGCAAGTCTGGCCGTAAGTTTAATTGCTGGGAGCTGTACACGCCTGATTTATATTTATATCTCACCATCTTAAGGCTTCCGCGTTTCATCAATTCATCAGAATCTTTTTAAAAGACAAAAACATACTTCACATTAAAGTAATCAGATAATAATATATCAAGTTGATATACTACGGAACACTTTTGATTTACAAGATTGCTTGTGGAACCGTAAAAACCACTTCCAAATGTAAATTTTGATTGAAAATAAACGTTAATTAAGTTAATCTGATAAGCTTTTAGTAGAACTTTACAACGGTTTTTTTTTTCAGTTAAAATATTAAAGTATAGAAGATGCAAGCCCAGAGTTCAAATGTGGAAGGGTGAAGAGGAATACGAAGGCCAAAAAAAAAGATGAATGGATTGGACTTTCATATCATTGATAGTGAAGGGAGTCAGTATTAATATCGGGCAGGATGGAAAAAGAAAACGTATTGCGCCGCCCTCAAGTACCATGGGATACGGGCAGCAAGATGATGGGTGCAAGCCCACAATGATGAAGCAAAATTAAGTAAAAGCCTATCCTATTAGCTGCCAATCAAAGTACATTATCCTTTACGGATCGATCTATTATCTTACTACAAACACAATGAAATTGCAGCGTGTATCTTTCAATACAGTCTGTTTCAAATCTATTGATTCAGCCCACATCTTCACCCTATTGAGCTTTCATTATGCCTTCCACATCGGAATGCAGATATTAGTTATTATAGACCGAGATCCCAAACTCCCCAGACTTATCGCACGCATAATAGACTTCCCACTTCAAAATGGTGCTGTTCCATGCGTCATGTTCGTGAACGGGCGCTGTCAGTTGAGATTGGTCATCTTAGCTTTATTTTTAGGGTTCCGTACCTCAAAACGAAAAAACGGATCCCTTAAAGTATCACTTGGTTGTTCGTCTGTCTGTCAAGACCGTTTATCCCAGGAACGCGTGGAGGTATCGAGTTGATATTAAAATCTTATACTCAGGTCTTCAGTTCCTTGAAGCTGAGCAATGCAGATGCGTAAACTATAGCCTTCCTCTTGGATCACTGTCTCTATTGATGAAAACCGCATTAAAATCCGTTTAATAAATCTAATGCTTACAGAGGAACAGACGGGTGAAAAGCGACATTGTTATGTAAAGATATTTATCCTTAAAATATCGGGTAAGTTTAAATGACGTACGTCAGACAACGGTAGTATCTTGGATCATTAACCAGTGCAGGTTAGTCATAAGTAAGAAAAGCAATGCGTCGATGTTCATTCATCTAGTAATATCGCAAATTGGCAGATTACTTACAATGCAACAACATGCAACATGCCCGCCTGTCGGTACTTGTAATGACCGTTTTACCATATATACAATGTTTCACACCGCTACTTTTGTTGCGAATGTCATTTAGTTCTCGATTTCATCAATTTACAAGTTAATGTTCTATTATTAAACTTTTAAATTCAATTTTCTCTTGTTTTAATGTTAATTAGGATTTATTTTGAGTTTATTAGCAGCTTCTGTAATATGTATCGATTTGCAAACACATTACTTTAACTACTAAGTACTGTAAACCAATTTTGGATGAATATGCTGTTGGTGTATTTCTTTTAATACATAAATAAATAGACTTCTACATTCCGCGCTCTGGTCCTTTGGTGCGAAAGTTTAGGTTTAACATAAGACCAAAATCTTGCCCAAATTTAAAATCACCTTTGATATTTTCTCTCATTTCATAATATTTATCAACATTCACTAATTTATACTCTAACTTGTAAATTCTGTGATTAATAGTGGACATGTTGGCACCGACAATCTCACATTTCTCATTAAATACTTTTATTCATACCCTCATTTCATAATTTCACTTCTCGACACAAACTCACCCAAAACGTCTAACAATTCTACAAAGGCACCAATGGTAACAACACCATCAGTAGCAGGATAAGTTCCCGGCGTGTTCCAACGTATTATTTCATAAGCTTATCGTTACTATCGGCATTAGATAGTATACCCGCCGCATGCGCACTCTACAATTAAGCGAACCCGATACCGACCAATCAGAGGCCTGTTTTTATCAATGATCTATTTTGTACCGACAGTTATGGAGCGCACTCCTGCGCTTCCTTTATTTTCTTCGCTGATTTAAAAATATGACTGGAATGGTTTCTTGAGGAAGAACTAACCCGTTTATAAGGGCGATTGTACTCTGAAGTGGAATTAAAATTACAGATAAAAGCTTTAGTTTTTTAATTAGCACTTGCAATGAATTCCAATAGACAGTGGTTTAGTTTAAATATTATTAAATGTAGGTACTTAGTTTTAATTAAACTGCATTTCTTATGTTCTAGTTTGTATTCACATTGTTAGCGATAATATCTGCCTAAAAAACTAAAATATTTTAAAGAAGTATAATTGTTTGTTTATTAGTAAAAGGTTATCTCTGGATTACCAACTGATCCAGTCATAAAAATTATTACACTGATAGAAAGCCACATTACATATAGACGAATGCCATAATATAAGTTTTATGGCATACTTGCATAACGTACTGTCATCAAAAACTAAATTTCCAAAAACATACCTACTCGTATCAAAATTCTAATATAACATTTCCCAAAATATTTCATATCTTTCATCTGATCAATGCGTAGAAAAATTCATACAAAACGTCGGAACTTCTTTCATATGTAAATCTACGTAAATAACGATCTACCACAATTAATAGATTGTTTAGAAATGCAATATAAATAAGAAAACTGTTCAACAATGACAGATTTACCAGCATCACCTAATTACCATTCACCAATCAAAATACAATTTATTAAACGGACCTAATGATTTCTTTTCTCATTTGTCTGCACCCACGCTTAGATTTAGGCGCGTGCTTAGTATGCTTAAGATGTGCTTATAAGTTGCTACTTTACATAAAAGTTACATAAATAAGTTGCGGCTTATGATTCAATAAAAAATACAATAAACTGCCTTTTTGTTTGAAGTATTGTATTTTGAAAACAATGGATGTGGTGTCCACGACCGTAACATTATTTTGTGAATATATGTATGTGCAAAGTTGTTATGTGTTCTGTTTTTATATTACGATACGATGTATGACTAAATCAAGTAAGTATTTCGTTAAATTTATGTTAAAAATTGCCTGTTGAAATTTATTTTGTACTATGACCATTAACAACGGTTTTTCTACGACTTTTTTAAATTCGAAAGTGTTTTTATACAAAAATCACGATATAAGGTAAGTTTTAAGAGATTTCAGGAATTTCTAAATATGTATAGTTGGAGTTTTTTTCTTATTTTTCCAGCTACGCCACAAAGACATAAAAAGATTGACAAAGATAGAAATCTAACCTCAAAATCTTGACAAAATCAAGCAACTATTTAGGACAAAATAACTTTCAAAAACAATAAATTTGTAGTAAGTCGCGACCAATTAATGCCCACACAGTGACCACAGATAATATATTGTCAATTGATAGGCTTAGGCCTTTTACTTCCCACACCTACGCCTTGATGGACTTTCGATTTAGAAGACAGTAATCATTCTTTAATAACGTATTTACATAATGTAATTAAGTTATAAAATAATAAATTAAGTTAAGCGCCGAAGAATAATACATAACTACTTATTTTCTGAAATAGGCTATCGGAAGTAAAAAACAGAAATAATAGTATCTAATAATTAGTCAATGCCAGACTTATCTGCCTTCTCGCAACTTTCCGAAGCACGGAAGGGTCTCAGTATGAAAAAGATGGTCACCCATCCGCAGACCGACCGCGGCGAGCATAGCTTAATCGATCGATCCGACCGGCTTTTACTTGGCCATGAGCCCCTGAATAATTCCAGACTCTATTAGTAAATAAATATTTAACTGAGTTAAGTATATTAATAAGAAGAGAGAATATCATTTTTAACCCCCGACGTAAAAACGACGGGGTGTTATAAGTTTGACGTGTCTGTGTGTGTGTGTGTGTGTGTGTGTGTGTGTGTGTCTGTCTGTGGCATCGTAGCTCCCGAACGGATGAACCGATTTTGTTTTTGTTTTTTTTATTTGAAAGGTGAATTAGTCGGGAGTGTTCTTAGCTATGTTTGATGAAAATCGGTCCAAGATGGCCGCCGCTACAAAATAGCTAATCACATATTTTTTCACAATTCCATCAATATGGGTATCAAATGAAAGGGCTTCACTAGTAGAATACTTTACACTATGATAAATTTCAAGGCCAAGATGACCGGCACCACAAAATGGCGAATTATATATTCCAAACGCATTCTCAGGGTGATATCTTTAATATCAAAAAAGATCCATGTGACGAAATACAACTTTAGACGTATCTACAACTTCTCAAAACCAGACTAAATTACATTTAAAAATTTTCAAATAAAAATTAAATTAAAAATTTAAAAAACCCCCAACGCAAAACATAAAAGCAATTATTTAAAAAGTAAAAAATAATATCTTTTGTTGAGCCATCAAATGATTGTTCGATGAAATGGCGCTATATAGTCGCGGCGGGGTACCGCTAAGTCAGCAATAGCTAAATAGGTAAAATAGCGAACTCATGGATTTGCAATGAGATTTGACTTACGCGGTACCCCGCCGCGATATTATAGCGCCATTTCAACGAACAATCATTTGATGGCTCAACAAAAGATATTATTTTTTACTTTTTAAATAATTGCTTTTATGTTTTGCGTTGGGGGTTTTTTAAATTTTTAATTTAATTTTTTTACATCAAAACAAAAACAAAATAGCAGTGAAACATCACAAAACAAAAAAAGAATCAAAAGAACCATTTCAAAAAGGTCAGAGACACAATTCCGAACGAGCATAAAATTACGAGTACCAACAAAAACAATTACATTTAATTTTATCGACGGACATTCTCGATTCTTACCGATTTTGATTTCAACACTACCGGCGCTCAGTGTAAGCCGCTGTTATAATTAAAGCTTGCATAAAACATATAGCATTTCCGCTAAGTCGGTTCAGTAACGCATAAGGAATATTAAATGAGAAATTTTATTCAAATAGGCCGTATAAAAACATGGCTGAGGAATGTACTACATACGATCACGAACGAATCGATTTTCTACTTGTCAATCGATGCGAGTGATTTAACCGATTCACAACCGACATCGATGCGTGTGTGAAACAATTATGATTTTATTTGTGCGCATATTTTGTGATCGAGTTTTGTGTTCGTGAAGGTGAATTCGTAATTTTTTGAGTGATGAATAATAAAATTAAATAAATAATTTAGTACTGGTTAAAATATGCTCTGTAGGAAGTATGTAATTAGGTTGGGAACTTACAGAAGATACTCATCTTCTGAAAGATTAGTAGGTGTTTTTATTTTAATTGAATTTCCATTTTATTTATAAAGCAGTTCTTTTTTTTGCAGGTTTTCTTCCTGCGAGGCGCATTCCTGGCATCCCTTACTTCTATTTGAGAAATTCTTCTCTAAACATTTTATTAAATAAAAAGCACTAGAAGCAATAGCATTAAAACTGTACAAAAGTACCAGTTACAAGCTCTAAGACCCGGAGTACACTGTCTCAACGACCTCTAAATGTTTCCGAATTAACCGTCTTCAAATTTATTACGCCGCAGTCGATCGGCGGATATTATCGATAAATAGACGTCAATTTACTGATATTGCCGGACATCTTATCGATTTACGAAGATATAGAGCTTGGCGGTACGGGCTCGGGAAATGTGGTAATTGTTACGAAATGTTGTTGTTTAGAGGATTTATACAGTTAAGATAGTTGGAGTGGTTGTTTTAAGTGTTTTATGCAAACTGCGTAGAGCTTAAGATTACTCGATGTTAAACAATTTTTGTATACTAGCTTCTGCCCGCGACTTCGTCTGCGTAAATGTCGGTTATCGCGGATGCAGACGAAGTTGTGGATTAAAATGTAGCCTATGTCCTTCCCTAGGGTTCAAGCTATCTTCATACCATATTTCATCAAAATCGATACAGCCGTTTCATCGTGAAAGCGTAACATAAAAACATAGTTAGTTTCGTATTTATGCCTAATATTAAAAAGTATGGATTAGTAAGGATTAAACAGTTTCTTGCTTTTTTAAATGAATTTGTTTCTTAAAACAATTAGATACGAGAGGATTAATTAAAGTTTAACATTATTCGTAAACCACATGACAGGTATTACAACGCTTTACCCTATGCTATGTATGGCTAAGCACAACAACAAAAAATACATACAAATTCGCCTATAGAATTCTTCAGAACGCAGCTCAGTAAATGTCTAACCGGCAAAAACACAAATCAGCACCTTAGAGCCGACAACGTGACAGTTCAAATATTCTACAATATCGGTAAGGCACATCTTGCCACAAATAAATCCCGGGACATAATAGCCCACCGAGGAGTTCCAACTGTATTAGTTTTAGCGACAACACTAGCGGTACCCGCAACGGTGTGCCCTAAGCCTATGATTGTGTATTGTCGACAGGTGTACCAGGCAATTTTCGTTATATTTGTAGGAATTCGCATTTGTATGAATTTCATTGTGAGGATAATGTTATTTACTGTTGATTCAGTGGTTTTGAGAAATGTGGGCGTTTCATTGTATTTTGCTTTTGTGTTTTCTTGGAAGAATCTAACTATAGCAATTTAGAATAATATTTTTTGGTGAATCAAAAATATGGGTAGATAATTTGCCAAGCCTGTTCCCAACTATGTTGGGGTCGGTTTCCAGTTTGACGGGATGCAGATGAACACATGGAGCGACTGCCTGTGAGACCTCCACAACCTAGTAACTGGGCTAGGGATACCCCATGTTGAGACGGGTTAGTAGGTAGCTGGTGGTGCATGACCGTCCATTTTATATCACGTATGGGTAGTCATAAGTCAGAAAGTCTAACAACCAGTCTTATCAATGGGTATCATGTTTCCCAGTAACTGA
Organism: Charanyca ferruginea; assembly: GCA_947361185.1. Classification (NCBI taxonomy): domain Eukaryota; kingdom Metazoa; phylum Arthropoda; class Insecta; order Lepidoptera; family Noctuidae; genus Charanyca; species Charanyca ferruginea. The sequence continues at coordinate 25,394,646 of OX376064.1, read as the reverse complement.
GTTGGTCAGATAGGCAGTCGCTCCATGTAATACACTGGTATTCAGCTGCATCCGGTAGACTGGTAAATGATCTACCCATATTGTTGATTCATCAAAAAATATGATTCTAAAGTGCTATAGTTAGATTCTTCCAAGAAACATACAACGATACATACGTTTTGGCACAAAAATGCCAAAATGTAAGTAAGCTAGGTAGAAAAGGCAGATGATGATGATCCGTGATGACACAGTATAAAGATAATTGAACAGTATGGAAACTAGGCCTATTTGTTGATATAATTACCTACGCTCCATTGGAGCGCTAAGGTACTCTTGATGTCTGTAAAATTGATGTGTTTTATTGTAACAAACTTTTTTCACGCGTTCAGCGGTTAGAATTTGGTTAGTTATCTTACCCTCCTTCTAGTCAAAATGTAAATCCAAGATGGCGGCTGTAATTTTTTTTAAATGTATGTGTCATGGTTATCCTTTTCGTAGTTTTCGAGGGTGCTAAAGCCAATAGTGAAGTCAAAATATAAATCCAAGATGGCGTCTACAAAAAATTTTAAATTTTTAGTCATGGATATCGTTTTCATAGTTTTCGTGGGAGTCAAAACCGATAGTGAGGTCAAAATCGGAATCCAAGATGGCGGCTGTCATTTTTTTAAATTTATTTGTCATGGGTGTCATTGTCGTTGTTTTCGAGGGTGCTAAAGTCAATAACGAGGCCAAAATGTAAATCCAAGATGGCGGCTCGAAATTATTGAAATGACTCTCATGACGAAAAAATTTAAAATTTTCGTTGTCGCCATCTTGGATTTACATTTTGACCCCACTATTGGCTTTAGCATCCACGAAAACTATGAAAACGACACCCATGACAAAAAATTTAAAAAATTCGCCGCTTCCATCTTGGATTTACATTTTGACCCCACTATCGGCTTTAGCACCCTCGAAAACTACGGAAATGACACCCATGACAAATAAATTACAAAAAAATTACAGCCGCCATCTTGGATCTACATTTTGTCCTTACTACGGTTTTGGCACCCACCAAAACTATAACGACATCCATGACGAAAAAAATAATTTACACGAACAAATAAAAAAACCTCCGTATTTGTTTTAGAAATAAATTCACGAATTTCATGTGAACTTATTTGTAAAACAAAGATGGCGGCTGCTAACATGTATGTACATATTCAATCGTATTCAATATCAACAATAAATCATTCTTACCTTTCAATAATAAATAAATGTATTACGCGACTACTCGACACTCGTACAAACACGGCATCCGTGAGGCCGTGACTGAGAGCACCGCGACTATCGCTTAGGGTATCGTAGATGCGCGCGTCTGTGTGAGTGTGCTGTTTCGAACAGTTTGTTCGTAGTTTCCGTACTGTTCATAATCTTTTACTGTGGTGATGATGAGTGACACTAATTGTCCTATAAAATCTAACCAAAATGCTTTATGGGATTCGTATTTCTAATTCGTAAATGACATTTACATCAGCAGGACCGTGGCTGGTCTACTGCATCTTTAAAAAAAAACAGGCCTAGTAACTTGTCATCTTATAAATGGTACAAAAAACCATAAACAATACTTAAACATCCATTCCATAACATCTTATTCCAGATCGGTAAGTATATGTGACAGATATTACGTGTAATGCAATGTCGATTATATTTGAACCAGTATGTTACATTGTTGCTGATTGTGTTGTATACTCGTACTTGCGCATGCGACTAGTCAATTTGAATAAGGTTGTATTTGCAGTCATCTAGATGTAGAACATATTAAGTAGCAAAGGATAATTTTATACCTGTTTGTGGATATTTTATTAGGACCAGAAACAGTTAAATATTGGACTACACATGATATCAGGTACAATATAATGTTTATACAGTACAGTCACCAAAAGAGATAAATGACCAGGTCATCGGATATAGTTTAAGTTTACTTAAAAACCGATGGATATTTTGAATAAAATTAATGGAGAATAAACAGTTCATTAATTAAATTTAATTTCATTCGAAAACATCCATTGGTTTCTAACTAAACTTCAATTATATCTATCCGGCAATCTTGGTTATTTTTCTCTTTTGGTGACTGTACATAGCTTATAATTAAGAACTTGACTTGAATTTATCCACGTGAATCGGTATCGGTATGGATCTAATATTCTTTTCACTTAAGGTTAACAACGTAGCTTCCGATTGCCGAAATAGTTCTCTGGGTCGGAAATTGATTGTTCACACCACCTATCGCGCTTTTACTGATAATTTCTACTTCTTACCCTCAGTAAAATGCTTCATCGCATCATCGTATACTCTCATCTCTAACATGTGTACATACCTGTGAACAATAAACAATAATAGATTAATATTTATGTCATAATCACGGATATCGAGGGATATGGCATGGAGGCGTAGCACATGTCGCCTGCTTGCGGTAAAGCTGACTGTAAACGATAGTACTAATACTTATACTGTGCCACAGAATACTTAATAGTGTGCTGTAAGGACGCGCGACGTCAGTTAGCACTGTTTAGTCGTTTGTTTACATCGTAACGTGTAATGTCATTTCGATTTTTACCCCGACCAAAACCTTGCGATAGTGCATTTTTCTTAGTTATTCAGGGGCTATTAACTCATTAATTAAGAGAAATAAACTACATCTAAAAGCTCATTATTAATGTTCAATATCCTATTCCACGTTCTTTTATGTTTTTATCCTATAATTTTACAACCAAATTTAAACAGGGAGATTAAGTGTATCTTAATCTCCCTGTAAAAAAATGACTAAAATAATTGATAACATGTATCTTTTGCTAAAGTTGACGTTGTATTAATTAGAGGATTATGGATAGATAATTTAAAAAACTATAGAATTCACGTTTTAATTTATATCAAAAGATCGTTTCTCTTTTTTTTTTATAAATAATTCTCTTCTCTCTCTAATTCTGATTCTGCGGCAAAGTCAAACAGTTCTCCATCTTTTTTAATTTGACATAAACCTCTGTAAACGGTTTTATTACAAATCGTCAGATCGTCAGTATCGTTTACAGATGTTTTAGTTTATGAATGTGTAGTAGTTTGATTAAATATAGGTGTACACAGGCCTTTGTAGGTCAGGTTAACCACAGGGTTACAAGAAAGGTTACGTCACTAAACCGCTAACCACGGCTCTAGATTAACTTACAGTAAATGTTTAATTTTGCACAAATTCGTGGTAAATCTCAAAATGAACCTTGAGACAGTTATTATTGGTAATTCTTGTTAGAATGATTTATAAGTGGAAAACTTTGTTGACTGCGTAAATAATATTTTTGGTTGTATTATTCACTGCATTGAAAAGGAGAAGTGTTTAAAAAAAAATCTGTATCAAATACATTAATGGTTTTGCAGCTTTGTTTTTCGTATTTACCCAGTTAATTTTTAATACCTTCCATAAGTTAATGTCACATAGTCTATACACAAAGTAGTGTGGTTACGGGACAAATCACTTATTTCAATGATATCATTAAAAGGCACTTATGAAAGTGAATAAAGAAAAATTTAATTTAGCTACCCGTTCCAAAAGTTTCCTTTGGAGAAGAATGGGCAAGAAACTTTATGTGTGAATCGGTAGGCACAGCGTGAGACGCCGTCAAGCCCGATGGACTGATGACCTGAAGAAGGTAGCCGGTGGTGGCTGCATGGGGAAGGCAGAAGACCGGGAAAAATGACGCGCCGAGGAGGGGTCATGGCGTGTCATTTTTCCCGTTCCAACTGTGGACCTCTAGTAAGTTGAAGTGATGATGATGGGTTTGCTGGTTCTGGCAGAACTAAGGTCAATTAAGGTTTCTAATGTATCGAAGGTTTAAAATTATGACAAGTATTAATTGTCTAACGTTGCAAGTGAATGATTGATGAATGATGAAGGACATATTGGTTAAAGCGAGTAGGTAGGTCCAATTTAGTGTATTTCAATTTCATTATTTATCGGTTTTGCCGCCTTTGGTGTGAGATGCAACACTTTTGTCGACACCCTTGCGCCATCCCATCTTCCACGTTGTGTTGTGCTGACAGTTAATATGATTATAGTTTAATTTAACTATACATCTTTGTCTGACCTCCATAAGTTAAAACAAATCAATATTATAATTTTCTAATCAAAATATTATAATTTTTATTTATCGTTTCCACATTAGATACGTCATTTCGCAAATTCATTAATTATGATAATGCTCTTGCATAACAAATGTTGCGATACAATTAGCACTTACCGATCGATATTTTCGACATACAATTTCGATAAGATACACCACAATCTGCAAGTTCTTGGAAAGATCACTTCGTAAAATTAATGTCTACGGAATGGCCACAATGATTAGGAAATATCAAATAAGCGACTCAATCGCTGAAGGCAACATAAGTTTTGAATGCAGCGTGGGAAAGCGGTTGAAGCGATCAATCTTTTATGCAGCTTTTCGTCAGCCTTTACCTACCGCTTGACATTAAACCATGACCAATTCTTTCACACACGATTTACCGTTGAAAACCCGGCAAGTCTGACACCTATTCCACCTTATTTCCTGTACAACATCACATGGACTTGTCATCAAACTTTTGAGGTTACCACCTGTTCAAAATGGGAGCTTGTATCTGACTTGTAGCACAAATAATAATAAAAAAATATTACAAGAGAAGGTAAGTCCCGTTAAATTTGTTCTAACAGAACCTGTCGGCTTTCGGACTTCGGTTCATTCACAAAAAGCCGCAACCGACCAGCGCACGCGCACCATCGCTACGGTGACCATGCGATTGTCACGTACCTAATATAAGGTTTTTTCGATCTTTTTTTCGACTGACCGATATTTTTTTCAATTAAACTTCAGTTCAATTCGATTGTCTAATTTAGAGTCTGGGCGCAGGCGCAATGGGTTTATTAAAATGGAAGCGGTCGTGTTTTTGTTAGGTACAGTTATGTTACACAATGTTGGTGCAGGCAGACTGGTTAATGAATTTATTACATACAAAACTGTGCATTGAATTGGGAGCAGATGAGATTGATTCATTAGTTTTTTTGGCATCGCATTCTATGTACGTCATTGTTATTTGCAAATAAAATAACAACAACATCGTGGTTTTATCGGCTATGTATCCAACACCATTATAAATACCTGCTTATAAAGCCCGTCACAGACGTAGCTATAATATAATATACGATTTTTTTTCTATAGTAATCTTCGAATGACCACAGACCTAGCTATAATATATATCTTTATTACGTCACCAAAATATGTGGACAGATATAGCAAGGCATATTAATATACCTATATTTAAAAAATGTGATACAAACAACGACCGCAGACGTAATAAGGGCGAAAACCAAATTATTATATTATAGCTACCATATGTGTATTATAGCTACGTAGGTATGTGACGGGCTTAGGTAATTATCCCACTGTAGGGCAAAGACCTCTTCTCATACAGAGAAGGCACGAGCATTGATTACCACGTGCGCTCAAGGCGGATTGGCGATTTTAGACTTATATCAATTATAAGTTCAGGTTTCCTCACGATGTTTTCATTCACCGATGTCAATGATACCCAAGACATACTTAGAAAGTACATATGACATTGAAAGTCTGAAAGCTGTAATAGTGCCATGTTGCGAACCCACAACCTCGTCACGAGGGTTTACTAATGTTTGGCATAATTTAAAATGCCATAATTTTATATGCCATACTTTTATTTGCCATAATTTCATTAAAAATAATGCTTCAGTTGCTATAATCGTCAAATTACATAAAATCATTTTACAAATTTCACTGGTCATAATCGATCAAGTGTTATAATAATGTTAATCTATAAATTTAAACGTGACGTTTCTAAATTATATTAAATGTTGATTATGTCAAGTAACGATTATGTAATGTGTTACTTATAGAAACTAATGATTATAACATATGTTATTATGGCAACTTATTGTATGGTACATGAAAGTTATGACTAATAAGTTGATATGCCAAGCGTTATTAGTATAATTGATAATAGTGCAAGTAAATATTATGACGGGGGACGATTATGGAAAACAAAAGTACAAATGATTTTATGGAAAACAAGACAATACCCGTCACGAGCCACCACGACCACCACTAAAACCACTAGGCCATCACAACAATTACATAAATTATCGAATAACCAATTAGGATAAAATTAAGCGTGTAAAAGATAATAATCAAACACATCCGTGTCTCACTAATTAATGAACGCTTTGTCAATCCCAGTCACATTTAAAAAGTGTTATGTATTGAACGTTTCCGCGTAAAAAAACCCCATCAAATCAAGTATACTAGTTAAGACATCAAAGCATTCAACCGATGAATAAAAAAAAATGACAGCAAGAAATATATTAAACGCTAAGTAGCCAACAGATGTGCTACTTATTTCATGTCAATTGTGCACATTTATAATGGTCAGCAAATGGTACACACGTTACTTCAAACCGGTATCCGATTGGCTGTACCTATAGCCTATTCATATTCTAACCATTTCTCAGTGTCCGTATTAATAAATAAGATTGAGAAATAATTACAAACTGTACTTGTAAATGAAAGCTTTTCTAATGCCTCTCAGTTTGTCTTGTAAACAATTTTATGGAGATAGAAGATTCTGTTTAGTTTAACATTTCACAAATTAATATTTATTGTTGTATTTAGTATTATTTATTTTATTTTTAGCCTGTGTTGTCCCCTGCATGGTAAAGGCCTCCCTTTCTCCTGTCCAATCCTCTCTGTCCTGAGCTGGTGTGGACCTTTCTGAGCGTCAAGCTCATCCTGCCATCTTCGCTTAGATCTGCCACGATGTCGCTGAAAGTTTTTCGGGAGCCACATTGTGGTTGTTTTAGCCCACGATCAGATCGACATGCGGCAGACATAGCCGGTTTAAAAAAGTATTAATAATTGGCTAGAACCAGTGACTTGTTTCGCGTTTAAGTCTAATTTGTTCTAACATCTACCTATTAACTGCCTTCATGCGAAATTTCGGATTCATAGATGAAGCCGTTTTCAAGATTTCATGCACATTCAGTCAAGACCTTTTGTTTTTATAACATGAGATTCAGGAAGGTCAGTAAAAGACAATTGTTGTCATCATGTCCTAAATAAATCATGGTTACTATAACAAATTGTAGGGAAAAGTTTGCGACATGCATTCTGATTACGTTTTAAGCTTTGGATTATGACCTCGCATCATCAAAATTCTTTGGGAATATTTTCACCCAGATTTACATCGAACAATTTAAATATACCGTATGAATGGACATGTGTTTTTTTCATATTGAACTTATTCCGAAATGACCTGGAATTTTATTCATTAGCAATATTCAGCATTAGCAGTAGTATGACGGGCTGGTGTCTGCAACTCCACGCCCCAGCGCGTGTTTTGCGTAAAATTCAGCATTAAAAAGAGGCTGGAATTAAGAACCCAAAGAACTGCCCAAACGTAACACAAAACCTGGATATCTGGAATTTTATCTAGGACCAGCAAACAAACAACAAACTTCTAAAAAGTATATATAAAATCTCTAATTAATAAGCCCTTAACTATTATAATTCTAACCATTACAAGTCTTCATAAATTGAAACTACATGAAAAATGGCCTCTTTTGACAAATAATTTTGTCACTTATGTAGTAATAGCCACGATTAATAAAAACTATGCTATCTTGCGGGTGGGCTCAAAAGATAGCCAAAACTCTTATCAAGGGTCACCCAGTTGCCAGTGAATAAATTCACAGAATTATTTATGTGCATAATTAATGTTGCCAGTTTATCATCTATAAACCTGACAGCTGTCATTGACACAATTCCGCCAAGTGTCAGTCAGGGCCAACTGCATGGCGGGAAAATAAAAATTATTGAGTTAATTAAGTATTCAGGTACATCCATTTTTATCTATTATGAAGGTGAATTGAAGTAAATAGAAGTTATTTTGGATGCAATGAAGGCAATTGAGTTGGCAAATAGATAGATGATGACCTCATTGCAATTGTTGGAAAAATATAAATAAAATAAACAAATGTTAACAAAAACAAGTTCGCTCACCTAAATATTTTTACGTCGTGCCATTTACAACTAAACAAATAATATGTATGGAACCGTCTGCGTCATAGTACCTACTGTCAAACATGAAGGTTCATTCTCAAACACCACCAGACCACACAATATTCGAAGTAAGTGTTTTTAAACTAGCTATTGCCCGGGACTTCGTTCGCGTTATCGCGAATATAGACAGAGTCGCGGATTAAAAAACTAAAAAGTGAAAAATAACTTTAGCACAGAACACACATTGACTTTAGTTTCGAAATTCAGTGGCTTTGTTCTGTTTGTTGTTTTGTATTGCCACCGACTTCCGAAACTAAAGTCAATGTGTGTTCTGTGCTAAAGTTATTTTTCACTTTTTAGTTTTTGAAGGCGGTTGTCTTTTTTGTAAAAAGCTTTTTATTTTCCGATTTTTAGTACCTCCTTCTCATCCAAATCTATTAAGAAGAGTATGAAAGTTAACTACTACAAAGATTGATGAAGCTAAAACGTCAACTATGTAAAATTTTTGGGTATTTGTTGATTTTTTAAAAAGTGCTGAATCAATTTCGATAAAATTTATATGGGACCACCCCTGAAGCATACCCTATCCGTAAAAAGAAGAATTTTCAAAATCGGTTTACGTTTGCCGGAGTAATCGCGTAACAAATCGCGCACATACTTAATGTAAATTTAAGGTTTTCTCATGGATGCCATTGTCAGAACCGGACCAAATTAGAGGGACCACACGGGAAGCACTAGCTTTCAAACAAAAAAAGAATCATCAAAATCGGTTCACCCAGTCCAAAGAAATAAAAATAAAAAATACAGACGAATTGATAACCTCCTCCTTTTTTGAAGTCGGTTGAAAGTATCCTAAAGCCTATAGCTTTTCTTGGACTTCAAGCTCAGTCTGTACCCAATTCCATCCAAATTGGTTAAGTAATTTAGCCGTGAATACGTAACAAACAAACAAACTCACTTTCGCGTTTGTATTATAAGTATAAAAAAATCTTTCAACATTTTAAAACAAAAAACCTGTACTTAAATGACCTAAACTATTTCACATTTAAAGCTCCCTAATTATCCAATAAATTTCGCTTAAGTATATACCTATCCTTTCGTAAAACAGAGTTAATAAAGATAAAATACGTCTTATCTTGTTGCCAATAAAGTCTCACTTCCTTGCTGATTTAGTAACACTATTGACTTCGTAATACGATTGCAATACATACAACCTCGCAAATCAGTACGTCTATACCACTAATTTCAGCTCCAATAATCGGCATCACATTCGAAACAAGGCTATAATGACAGGCTACCGTAGATGTCTTTATTACAAACATAAATCTTTGTTTCATCGGCGTAGAACTGACTTCAAAAACCGCCAATTTAAAATAATAAATCAAGTATATAATTGTAAAAAAAAAACTTGTTTACAATTCATCAAGCGATTGTGTACCCACTGGCCTATATTTTTGGGTATTGCAGTCAAGTGTTAAGGCTTCTACACATTTGCGTGTTTCACGTTTACAAACGCGCGATTTCCTACATCTAATGCAATCTAATGCAACGTGGTCATAATTACATCGCTCGATATTTACACTTACACAGGTATGTAAGAATTCTAGAACATAATCGTATGATTGCATTACTCACTCCTACGCACAAATTAGGTGTTTATTTCCTTATCCTGCACCCACGACAAACCTATTATCTCATAATAAACTGATAGCTTGATATTATCTCGCTAATTTTATTGTTGTGTTGAATTTTACACAAAAAAGAACAATGACATAGGTATAATTCTTAAACAGACGTCATTGTGAATCGATACTTCGGAAAGAATATTAATAAAAATCGAAAGTCCCGGAGAAACGATTCAATTGTCTTGGATACCGCAATGAAAAGAACAGCGGAGGAGTAAGAAAATAAACCTATTTTACCATATCAAGCAGGAGAATAATCAGAACCAGGCCAATTTGCAAGAGTTGGTGGAACGGTGCGCATGCGACGTTATAACCTGTCGCGTGTGAACGTCCGTCTGCGACATGCCTTATCCATTTCTCTGCCGGACGTTTACCGTGTCTGTTGTAATTTGCATGAAATTATACACGGTATTTTTTTTTATGTCTAGACCCGATTGAAGGCACGTGCTTTAGAAAATTTTAGAATATTTCGGCAATAAACTGTCAGTCTGCACTGCTGCGTGTTTCAAGAAACGTTTTCTCTTAAAAGATGCTATGTTTAGTCAGCTGTCTTCGGCAAATGTTGACTTTAATTAAACAATGAATGGTGTATTCATTTTGGTAGTAATTACTTCACTTGACTTTTTAATATTTGATGTTTTCAATAAAAAGTTATCTAATTGGACTACGTATATCGTTTTCGACACTTGCAGAACGCCAGTAATCCAATTACATTACCCTCGTTGTACGGTCGACGTTAAATTGACACCATTTAAAGCCTGCTGTCAAAGTTTCTACACGAGCGTTCTATGGGTCAAGTACACGCAAAGTGCCTACAGTGCCCTCAAAGTTCAATACAATAACATTTTCAGGGCACTGTTGCGCCTCCCCCGTTTTTGTAGTGCTTCAGGCATGTTTGTCGACGCTCATGTAGATGATTTCTATGCCATTCATCATCATCATTTCAGCCGAAAGACGTCCACTGCTGGACATAGGCCTCCCCAAGGGGGGGTTTTGCCATAATCGCCACGCTTGGCAGGCGGATTGGCAATCGCAGTATGGTTGTTACAAAGGCACAGAGAACGCTGCTGCCCATTCTCTGGTACTTAAGTCCCTTAGTCGCCTCTTACGACAGCCACAAGATATGGGAATTATAGGATGGTGCTATTCTTTACGTCCGACACCACACGGATAATAAGGTCTATGCCATTATGCGAAAGAAAATAGCATCGGTCATGAGGGCTATGCGTGGGAGTAACAACGGTATCCTGGCAATGATAGCGGATAGGTTGGACGCCTCTGTGATCAACCGGTTCATCAGACTACATGTCTACATGTGAGAGGTGCAGGGTGATGTATCAAAATACAGTGTAATATTTGTCAATCTACTAACATACTACCTATGGACCATTGTTGTCTGAAAATAAACAATTTTTTAGTTATTTATTACGGCATTAAGCGACTGCGTACGGTCTTGAGAAAGCGTAGTGTGACGCCCTGCGGCATAGCAGCGTGCCCAGGGGTTAAAGTTAGGGCAAGCCCGACAGATTTAAAAATAAAAAAACGATAAATTTTAAAATTCTATTGAAAAAAAAAAACAAAACAAGAACAAATCAAAAAAAGAAAATATTTTTATTTTCGTTTTGTGTTTTTTTTTATCGTTTTCCTTTATTAATAGCAAGCCAGGCTTATTGGCTTTAATGGAAGGCACGCCACTGCTGCGGCATGATGGGCCGACGATTTGAAGGTGGCTGGCAGCGGGTGGATGCGACCTGCCCAAGGACCGGGTTGGTCGGCTATCTCTGGGGGAGGCCTACGTTCAGCAGTGGGCTGATATGATGATGATGTACGGTCAACGCCAAAAGTCGCTTAACATTTTAGGTCTTTAAATCCTTATCCGGAATGAATGTAAAATCAAGATAAAGTTTTTGATAGTTATTTATTACCTCAAATCTTGAAAAGCAGTGCATCATAAATGTTGTGTGTTTTGTCGCTGACTGAAAGTACTTGTTTCGTTTTTCCTAAATAACTAATACAGGAAAGGATACAGAATTCATCGACTATCTAAATCAAAAATTGTTTGAATCATTTAGAATCACATCCTTGTTTTATCGATTCTTTTGACATTAGTCATAAGACCAACCTTTGCAGACCCAGTTTTTTCCAAAGTAGAAACTAACAGAATACCTAATCGTTTGATAAGTCATTCGAATAATATGTCTCCTGGCCTCGTGTCTATACTGTCTGCCAAAAAAATTAAGATTATATCGCCTTGAACACTGCATTTGTCAAACTTTTACAGTTTATTACACGGAAACCACATTATCTACTCAATTTAAGCGCATTTGCAATGCTAACTCGGAAACACCAAAACTGATAGGTCGTAATCAAACTTCACTAAAAACACCACTGAATTTTCCACCGTCACACTTCAAAATAAGGTTTAAATTAAGTTTAGCGTGTTTAATTTTACGGGTTCGTCTAATATTTTGAATGCACACACAAGGTTGGTTCGGCACGTGATGTTCCCGCCCACCTGCGCGTGCGCATATATTCCGAATTGCAGCGCAATTACGACAAATACCGACGATTCGTTACGTTAGGTTCGTTTACTTACACCTAATTGCCTATTGTTTCGATAAAGCATAAATACGAAAGTAAAAATATATTCAGCCAATGCCTATTGGATTCCACATAACAGTGCTAATACACACTATTTCTGCTTAACCTTTAACTGCTGGTGGGGGCCGCTCAGGCCTAGCAAAAATAATTTCGAATTACTACCCTCAATCCTACACAACGTATATTATGGTGCTTCTAGTAGCTTCGAGTTTAGTCACTCAGAGACCATTAGTGGTGAAAAACAATAGATATTTCAGTTTGTTTTATTAATATAATTATGCGCATTTAGCGTAGTTTTAATTGTATATGTTACGGCTAAAACCCGAAGTGCGGCTACACCTAGCGGTACAAGTTGGTTAAACTTAGGTGTAACCTGAGAGCTCGGGACTTGGGGCACCAAATCTAATAAAACCGTTGAACAGAAGAAGACGGTCGTCGTCGGGTCAACGGGTTTAAAGGAACCTAACCAAACCGAACCTCGGGATGTCCCTGACGTCGACCGTCTCCTTCCAGTTGTGCGGCTGCACCTAGATCTAGCCGCTATAATGAAATCTAAACCTAGTTCTAACCGAAGATAAATAGAATACATCTAAGTTTAACCGCATGTGGCCGTAAGCCATAACCAATAAAGCCACTTGATTCGTGAAAAATATCATATTAAGCACACATAGCGTTGCCATCCGTCCGGATAAAGCCGGACAGTGTTAGGCTTTTTGACCTCTTGGCCGGCCAAATTTAGCTGTGTCCGGCCCGTCCGGGTTTTTAAACAATCGTTCAATTCAATCACTTAAGTCAGTAGCAAACGAGCGAGCGAGACGAGATTTGCTGACTTGCAACTAAATGCTTCATAAAAAGTAGACCTATGTGTTTTCTTTTTTTTTTGTCAAAAATTTTTAACCCTTTTTTGCGTCCAGCTTTGGAATTCAAAAGTCCGGTTTTTAAATATGTGTTTTATTCAATATTTCAATATTCTTGATGTCCGGATTTGGGACCTAAAAGTCCGGCTTTTTTGACGGGTCAGTCCGGCTTTTTGATATTTAGAAATGGCAACGCTAAGCACACACAACACGTCCGTGCTTAAGTAAAATAAAAATCACGATAGTAGTTAAACGTTAATGCAGTTCACCTCGTTACATAAAGATAAACAAATAAATCTCAAAGCTACAAGTTATTTGTTATTAATGTAGAATTCAATAATGAAATATTCTATCCACCTAACAATATGACAATGACTAGAATCAACAAGTATATCTAGCCAGTCTTAATCCATCTTATTATCACACCACGATTTAATTAATCTGTTTATCACGCGACTCTGCGTTTGCGCATGCCGCCTTCCTGCAAGCGCAACCTAATAAAATATATTAATGAATGGGCTATTTATAAATGAGGACACTTAATTGTTTGCTTATGTTAATACATGTATCAGCTAAGATCTATCTAATCTCGAAGCTATGCATTCTACATGTTAATAAGCGAGGGTTGCCAGGTAGGAAAAGATTACAACCTACCTACGTTCAATAAGAACTCGGTTTTTATTCTACTCACGGATTTGAAAGACCATTGGGGTACCACAAGGCACTGTCCTGGGACCACTATTAATCAAATATTTAGATTGTTAATTTAGTTGAATTGATGATCGGGATGGAAATCTCCACATAATCTTTTCTCTGGCTGAAAGAAAACAATGATCACTTACTATTATTATTGTCTTATGCAAAGCTTTTGACAGTGTCAGTCATAAGTCTCTCAGGCTTTCATCCTTCGTTCGACAATGCCACTCATAACTCTCTCTGGGAATTGTCTTTTGTAAGACCTATGTGACATCTGACATCGTAGTATCGGAAAAATATCACCTACGGTCACAATTTGGTTGCTGAGTTGCTAGGCTCAACCCTATTCCACACGCAGTGTTAATAAACGATTAGAAAATATTGATAAAATCCTGTTTCCGCTTAACGATATGAACTGGTTGAAGGAATAAATATTTGCATTTTATCTACATGATCCTTACTTACTTCGGATGCGAATCATGTCTGTTTATGAAGAACTTATTGACCATCTTGCTTTGAGGAAACTATGAGGAGATAAAATTGTATGCATTTCTCTTTGCTGTGTGAACTGATAACAGGTTGTTAGGAAGTGCTATTGAGATTGGACTTACGATAAGACTTGATAATGTTTCTTTTATTTGTATCTTTTAGCCTTAACGCGATATGATAATTTTAGAATTCTGGTTTCATTTCCTTTAATAATTCAAGTGAGTCTTCTACAATATCCGTCGTGGCTTCACGACATTTTTGTTCCATAGCGGGGAAAAACTTGCTTGTGGTAACATTAGATGATACATCAATGTTAATAGCTTTAAGATCGGAAGTTCTATTAGTATATCTATGTGTGTTTAGACGTGAGGATAAATAATGATTTTATTTCTGTGTTCGACTTTTGCCTACTTACTACACTACACTGGCCTTAGCACTGATCCACCAAATGATGACTATTCCTAAAATGCAGTGCCTTTATCACAGCACTGACGATTTACAGAATTGATCTAAGTGTCAATCTTTCAGAGGTAAACTTAATTAACGATATTCCATCACAGGCTGAACATCCTTTGTCTCACAAACCCACTTATCATATTTCGTCTTTACCACAACATGAGGCCAGCTTGTCTCTACAAGTATCGATACTGCGCATGCACAAGGTAACTCGATCTCAATACGGCTGGCACTCGATACTCTGCGGAAATGATTTTTTTTTAAACGAGGATATCATGTCATGACTCATTGTTTAATTATCGTAAGTGTCACTTGGTTGTTACGATACATTCCTTTTTGAAAACGGGAGAGGTCGATGGGCGAATTCGTAAATTAAAATCTGTAATATGGATTTGGTTGTCGGTCATGTCATGTCATCAGAAAGGTGTAGGTCAGGGATGTCGGTAGTGACCTGTCCTTTTACGGGGTAAAGTTTATGGTGTGAACATTTTGGAGCGGCGGCGTTGCTTTTGATGACAAAGTTGACACAGTCATTACATTAACAGTACTTAAAGAATTGCATATTCTGTTACAAAAGATGCATTATGTTTTGGCCAATAACAGCATACTATCTGGTTTTATAGATCCACTAAATGATTTACAGTTTAACAGAAGAATAATCGGATCTATACTAATCAATTTAGTCTAACTGCATCTTAAAGTTATAAAACAGGCTATAAACAAGGAAAATAACAAATCAATTCATAAACTCGATTCGGATCAATAGCCAAGATTCAGCGTTATATTTTAATGTTCATAGTTAAATAAATAATGCCCCCAAGCTAACTGCCTATAGGTATAAAGTTTAAATTTAAAAAACCATGTTAACTGTATCAAACGTTTAAGACCCCCATGAAGATACTAATGGAGTCTAAATTGATTCGTATTGTAATTTTATTGTAATAAATATCAAATAAACGTTCGCAATATTTCAACCTAACGCCATATCAGAAGAGGAATAGAGCTGTAACTCATCAAAAGAAACATCGATAAAAATCGCAAATAACGTATCACAGATTAACACAACGGTGTCGGCGCCAGCTTTTATACAAATACATTTCAAAACCTGTCGGAAAAAGTAACAATTTGGCCTACATACTGCGGACACAAATAAAAGGAATTTACACAGCTCCGACATGGCTATACCCTGTTCACAATAAGATTAGACATAAACACAAACCTTTTTTACAGTCCCTTCAACCGATTTTGACTTCTATTCCGTAGGCTTAAGGATGACATTAGAGGCAAAAAAGTGGTTACAATAACAACTGTTTACTGCAGTTGCCATTTGTCGTGCTACCAACGCAATATAAGTCAAAATCGGTGGAACGGACTGTAAAAAAGGTTTTTGTAAATGTCTAATGTTATTGTGAACAGGGTATAGAACTGGTAAAAACCGTTAAATTCTATTGTGCACGGGAAAATCGAGCTGTCAAATTTAACACTGATTACGAGTTTTTATAGACGTTATTGCTGTGACAAGTTTTATAAGATATTTCTAAGTTAATTTTCTGATTATGTTAATAAGTCGTAAATAATAAAACTATGACAATTAGTATGGTAAGTAGATACATTGATTATTCACCTTTCTGCATTCATTGTGTAAAAAATCAACACGTAAGCGTATATTTTATAATAAACATCAAATCAATGCCAGATTACGTATACATTCGACACCGCGATTGTGATATTAGAAAACAACAATGTTAGAAAAGGTAATCTTTACAGTGATGAATTGATGATAAATGATAAGTTAAAATAACACCTATTACTTGTGAATAGCAGTTATCTACACGTCTCTTGAGTTTTTGAACAAAAAACGTTAGCTTTCTATCACTAACGATAAGGTTTTCATTTTTACAGAGGTCGCGACCCGATGCAATAAGAATAAGATAAGAATTAACTTCACATATTTCGTACGATTTTCAGATTATAGGTAAACGTCATTGTTTCTCAATATATGCATAGTTTTCTAGTACGTTTTGTAGTCTTATTTTATATGTCACCATCTTAAAAAATACAGGTGTATTATAAGCTATAAAATCCACCTGTAATACCGCTACTCATAAATTCTAAGAAATTCCATATTGCGCACAGCGTCGAATGAATATCGATATGTTTTCGCCACACTAGTCACGTATCAAGCGTCTCGTTGACAGGTCATGTACTGTAATGCCCTTCGAGTACTTACACAATCGATTTTTTATTCATCAACTCGATTCTCGTATCGTGGATAATGTTTCTCAATAAAATAACGCGTTTTTAAAGAAATCCTTGTTATGTACACACACCTCCAGAGAAATCTCACCCCGAGCGGGTGAGAAATCTCAGCCAGAGAGGGTGAGATTTCTCTGGAGCTGTGTGTACGTAATCTGAAATTCGACTTCGTCTGTCAATGTTCTGATTTTAAATCGGGAAGCCATTTGAATTAATAGTCGGTTCCGTTGTGTTTTAAAAATCGAATGAATATTTATAACTTTGTTTTAAATCTGGTTCGTTAACTGTAGAGGTGGATCAATGGATGTCGATGATTTTCGTCAGTGGTCGATACTTCGATAGGCAATTAGCCGAATTGATCGGTTGCTTTATCTATCTGATACTTAGCGCTCATCGTGTCCCACTTTATGACAATAGTGCGGCTTTCTCATTGAGCCCGGGACACTCGATATCGTGACTACCGCTATCGGCATTACCGATATCGTTTACAAATATTTCGACATACCGATACCGATCTAAAACAAGACTACGTTTTCTTTAGATTTTTATTTTTAATATCAATTATAAACATGATTAATATCATAGGTTTTTAGTTAAAAAATAGATTATAAAAACATAATTGTTTCAAATTATAGTTTTTTTAGCTATTTATAAATGGTTTTTTAAACTAGTTGGAAACGTTGCCGGAATTTCTACTTTCGTTTATTGAATGCGGAACTTGTTACCAATGCTATACAGACAGCATTTTCTTTTGTTTAATTTTTTTTTTGTTTGATTAATTTCTTATTTATTAATATTATAAAGATACAGAGTAGAAAAGAGTCTGTTTGAACGCGGTAATCTCCGGAACGTACGGAATGGTCCGATTCTGAAAAATCCTTTTTTTTATATAGGATTCTACGTCATTCCTGAAAGTCAAAGGCTATTTAGACCCGTAAGAAAATCGTGAGGACGAAATCGCGGGCAAAAGCTATTATTTGATAAGGCTAAACCGCTACGCTTGTTTATATTTACGACGCCTAATAAGGCTAATTGTATTAGGAAGGCATTTATTAAATAAAGTATACCATCCCCACTTTTCCTCATATAATTAAAAAAAAGCTTTTTAATGAGCTAGTAATTAAATGCGTAGCATGCAAACAACGAAAGATACTCCATAAATCCTTTTTACAGCCGCTATATATATTCAACCTTAACCTGCGCAAACGCAACCTGTCCGCCCGTTACGGTCAACATATTCAACATTTTTATTTACAAACTCACCAATATATTTATAATGACATTACAACAATGCGGTAGACACAAACCGGAGTCGTCTCTTTTGCATAATTTTCAACTTTATTACAATAAAAACAACGATTATATTAGCGATGAAACTTCTAGACGGTTACGTCAAAACGGAATAGTCTTCCAATAAATTAAGACTAATTAAAATATTTTGTAAATCGATAAAACGGTGATTCTGTCACCACTTAGAATATAAAACTACTTCAAAATCACCCTTATTCGCATACAAATACGGGTTATTAAAGTTGATACGTGACGTTGATTCCGCAAGTATCAAATTGTTTCGCAATAGAGCGTAATGCCGTCGTTCTGGTTTCGGATCTATTTGACTGTATATTCAAGGTCTCAGATGCAAATCAGGTTGTATAACTACTCTACTATCTGTTTACAATAGTAAGATTATAAATAAAACGGTTATTGTACAAAAATAAATCAGCTGTTTGATTTCCCGCGTAACATGGCCGCCATGTTGGTTTTAAAAGTTCATCGTAGATTATCATAACTATTGGAAAGAAATGCATGATACTGAAGAATGAATTTTTTTTGGACATTTTAATTAAAACCTTCAATAGCAGAAAAAAATTAATCAATCTTTGTTCACATATCTCAAAAAATTGTGACGTCACACTTTTGCCTGTTCCTTCTCCCACTTAAGGAATGAAAGCGTGAACGACTTTCATGTTACGTTTACCGATTCAGCCAGAGGCGATACAATATAGCAAAAATTTCTCTCATTGACTTTATTAAGTCTGATCAGAGTAATTGTGACAATCTTGAAGAGTTGTGAAGTTCACCGCTAGCCTGGGGGCATGGAGATAAGATTTACACAGGTTTCTCCAAACCACATTGTTTAGTTGTATGTTTTTGTTAGATCAGCTTTCTTAAGACATGTTTTTTTTTTCGGTACAACCTAGGAGGTTGTCAGTTGCTTAACCGGGACTTTCCTGTGATGCATTAAAAATCATTATTTTTAGGGCCTCCAGCCAAGGCAAAGACTTATAAACTAAGCGACTACACGCTAAGGGCACCCCCTGTGGGGTACGAGCCTCGGCTTAGGGCGTCGCTGGGGGAGAGCAGCAAAGGGACAGGCTGGATCGGAGACCTTGAGACGTGTTGTCAGTTTGTCACTACTTATAAGGTTTCCAACAAGGCGGAGAAGAGTAGCTTCAATGCAATCCTATAGGTTGCTCACGAGATATCTCCTCTACATCATGCTTTGGTGAGAACCCGTTTGAAGAACGTTTTGTTAAAAATAACGTTAATAGTACAAAAAATAACAAAAGTAACAAGAATGAAACATAATTATCTTTCACGAAATCAAACTGGAGAAACCAAACTTTCTGAAAATGGACCTCTTAAAAGACTGCAATTTTAAATCCACTTTTCCTTTTCCCGACCTAAGTCAACATAAAACTCTCCAAATCAGAATATAGGGCAGCAGTAGAAAACGGACACAAACGCCATCTGCCTTTTAAAGGCATCTCAGATCCCCCGATGTGGTCGTGGGCCGTCAACAGCAAATGTTGCCATCAATCGATCGATAAATGTTATTCGCCATTTATAGGCAACGACATTACCTATTGTGTCCCTTTACGTACATAATTATTTGAGCTTATTTGTAGGTCCCTCTATTTAGGAGATAAAAAATCTCAGCTCTCGGTGGTTTTATACTAGAATGGCAGATTATTTTCGGCTTGCTTTATCAGTTTGAAGAATGGCTACTCATTTTGTGCAGACATAGAGGGCTATTGCAATTTTATGCTTACGATTTTCTGTTCCGTGATTTCTTCATTCTCTCAAGCAGTTAACGCATTCGTATAAGGTATCAGCTTCAATATCATTAACAGTTCTTCTAAATTCTAGGCACTAATAGGTAGGCTTTTAACGGCTTTAAAGACTTCTCACTGACTAATTACATTACTTGGAACACCATAAAGCCTCCCTAATTTGGAACAGGTTAAGCGGTTTGTTGAAAGAATCGTTCGGTTGCGTCCTGCGATTTATTTTACTGGTCAAACAAGGCTTCTAGCAAAATGGCGTATGCGTGCAGTAGGCAAACTTTGAGTTTTGTACCTCAATTTACTTTCGCATTCACACTCTTGACTGTTTACGTGCATGTATGTTTGTTTGTTGTGAAGGTGCAAGGTTTAAGTTAAAAGCGTTCATGGTAAACTTTAGGTTGGCATCGCTTTTAGTATTTTCTTCTTTAGATACAGCTTTATTATGTAGTCTACCGTGACAAAAGATCATTAGTGGTTGATCCTAAAATACCCTAGGCTAATTTTTTTTTAGTTTTTTCGCAATTGTAAAATTTTTTGCGTTATTGTCGGTTTTCCCAAATCTCATTTGTTGTCGAAGGTCTTTAATTAGTCTTACTGTTTTTTTTATTTTTGTGTTATGTGCAGTACATTCTATTAACCGTCGATAAAGCATTGCTTAGTATGATATTTGGCAGAGATTTGCCCAAATCAACAACCAACTGGGGATCAATGACACAGTAGAAAACCAATTCTGTTTTTGAATAGCAATTTCCAACTACACCATTAGCGTTCACGCTAGCACGAATTGTTTGTGCCAAACATTTGCTTGTTTGTCTGCATCTCACTTCGTGTTTGCACTTGTGAATCCTGTGTTCGGACATCGAGGTGCTGAGTTTAGAAACCTATCAGTTTGTGCTGAATATTGTCTTTGCAGGTACGTTAAAGTTGTTTGTTCAGGTTTTACGTGGCTTTGTTCCGAATGGAATTTTAACCAACATTGGTTTGGTTGTAACTTGTAAGCTTCTGAAAGTGGTTGGAGGTGTCGGAGTTTGTTAGATGTGCTGACAGGAAAAATATACGAACATGAAAATTACATTGTTTCTTGGCACAACAAATGCTCCAAAGATTTACTTTGTTTTCTTTAAATTAGTTGTCGTTTTAACCCGTTAATTCAATAATTGAACACCCTCCGCAAATTTCCTCGGTTCCAACAAATTCAAATATCGGAAACACGTCACGATGCGCGAGCGCAGCGCAAACACGCATGATGCATCATAACGAGACAGTATTTACACGGGGGGGATACATTTAGCACGTCCTTACAATGTTATCGTAAGACCTAGAGGGTTTCGTAAACATCACGCGTGTGGTTAAGAAGAGTGAACACACAATTATCTGAATGCCTGCTTTATTCTGTGCTCAACTTTTGCTTTTTCTGTGCCTCACGATGAGGTCTACACGACTGTGAAGTAATGAATGGCTGCCATATTTTACTTAGACAAATTGGATTTTCAACGGCGAAGAAATGATCCTTAGACTGTTAAACTAGTTTTGTCTGTGACTTCGTCCGCTTTGTTGGATTGTTTTGTTTGACGCGGATTAAAATTTGCCTATATATTTTTTCTCGGGGTTCATGCTTAGGTATAGATAGTGCAATCCACAAAGACGCGCCCCACTATTTTTTAGTAGTGTGCGTGCGCACGCACACTGCTAAACTCATGGACTATTCATACGTATCGACAGCACTACAACACTAGCGCGCTTGCAGTGCAAGTGTGCATCCTCACTTGCACTGCAAGCGATTAGGAAAAAGAGTGGGGCGCGTCTTCGTGGATTGCACTATCAGTCTGTAGTTTGTACCCAATTTTACCAAAATGACTTGGTTTCATAGTTTAAAGCGTAACAAACAAACGAAAACACTTTCGTATTTATAATATTAGTACGGATGTGTCTAACAAGGAGTAGTTGAAGAATTTAACACGGGGAAGCATCAAAGTAATTTCGCTTAATAATTAGCTCTTAATAAAAAATATTTATAATGTACAAGCAAGGTAAGACATACTAAATACTTACTTACAAGTACTTCCGACACTATAAAAGAACTTAATTAAACCGGAACAGATTCCATCCATAAATAAAGAAAAAAAAACAACATAAATCATTCAAAAAGGCATCGTTCAGCCTTGCGGTGCGCAGGCGCAAGCGAAATGCGCTTTCCACTCGCACCTGCACTTTGACACGGGGGAAACTCATGCGACCTCAACTGACTGGTTTTGAGAAATATTCGCTTGTTTAGAATTATTGATTTGCAGAGTTTATGGGAGGTAGGAGGAGGTAATCTGTGCCGTGTTTACCGGTTATAAGTTCAATGGGAAAGGCCATCGCCGTGGATGCACGGAGGTTTTAATCTAGACATTGATTAAAACACCATTAACAAAGTATTTATCGTTGTCGTAGGGTCTGTTTCACTCATTTCATGTCATCCAAGTCAAAGCATTTAATTCAATTAAACCATTTACAGGCACTTTTGAATATTAAAAGAGTCAGTAAGTTAGGTAATTGAAGCTAGTTGCTCGTTCCAAAGCGTAGGGTAGGTCTTTATGGAGAAGAACGAGCAAGAAACTCCACGGACACTCTTTTAAATCAAGTTTTTTAGAAAATACTGGTTACATGATTCTTGTTGCTTCTATATGTGATAACTATGAAGGTGAAGAGCAATCCAAAACATTTAGTAATAAAAAAAGATAAAGTTAAAAGATGACCAATCCTAACCAATTATAGCAACCATTCACGAACATGACGCGCGGATCAGCACCATTTAGCTCTAGCGTGTATTCGATTCGTGACGAAAACTTCATGTTTTCGCGTTCTGCCCTGAGCAATATCGTAATGATATGAGCAGATGATTAAAAGACAATTACAGTTTTAGAAAGATTAAGTCTTGATTTAGGTAACTACAGAGTAAAAGTATAATTTTTAAATATGGTTTTTTAAAGCGAAGACAATCCTTTCATAGGTTTTACGAAAATAGACGTCAGAGCTAAATTTCAGGACGAATACAACCATTACAGTATGCCAAAATGTTATGTTTTATGCGTTTTTCCAACAGGATATACAGTCTTAAAATCTACTACAGAGCCAAAATTATGAAAATATTTCTATTATGTATTAAAAAACAATGTTGAAAAAGTACAAAGTTGGTTCAC
Source organism: Charanyca ferruginea (assembly GCA_947361185.1). Taxonomy (NCBI): domain Eukaryota; kingdom Metazoa; phylum Arthropoda; class Insecta; order Lepidoptera; family Noctuidae; genus Charanyca; species Charanyca ferruginea. The sequence goes on along the minus strand of OX376064.1, from coordinate 25,371,278 downwards.
TTTGACCATTTTTTTTTATTATTTTTTTTGTATTTGAATAAAAACAAAGAACTGATATATTTATTTTATGAAAATAAAGGTTATCCTTAATATACAGAATAATTTTCAGTTCGTTATACGAATTCATTTATTTTAGACAATTATTTTAAAAAGCACAGTAAAATATCGCGCGCTGTCGTTTGCCGATCAATTTCAATGATTCGTGCTTATTTCGTGCTCACCTCAAGCTCATTTCACCTAAATTCTCACACCTACATACTTAGTGGCCAAACGTGAATCGAACAAATACAGGTATAAGAAGACAAAAAAAAACTATAAATGTTTAGAGTAACGGTGTTAAGTGTGTACGATAGTAATACAAAATGTAGAATTACCAGACTTAAAATTCTAGGCCCAGGTAATAAAATTAAAACTGGTTTCGCTGTTTACGTATTTTGTATTTCAAGGTCTGCCAAAACTTGTTGCGGAATTTAAACTCCAGCGCACTTTCTTCGTATTTATTATTAATTAATTAAATACATGATAAATCCTGATTGAGTGTATTCATGGGTTTCTAAAATATGACGGAGTCAGATAACTCTGCACCTGACGTTCTAATTTTTTTTAGATATTTTAGGCACATGATTTGTAAGAAATTAAGTGGTTAACAAAAATTTGCGTCAGAAACTAGAAACTAAAAAAAAACAAGAGAAATAGAGTTGAAAATTGCGTAGGTTATTGTGTGCAAAATGTCTTTCATAGTAGTAGAGTTCTTCGTGAAGTAGCGCGACTGGGAAAGTGCCTTGGTACCTTCTTTCTTTCTTGTCTTTCTATTTGTATGGGTGGCCCGTGTGATTACAGGCACATGAGATATTTTATCATTGTTTATGTGATGTAAAAAAATATAACGGAATTATTATTTATCTTATGTGTGGTTTTGATAACAATTACCATTGAAACCCGTGTGGTGCCGGCCGCGAATAGCACCACCCCATTTCTAATCGGCAGCAGAGTTCTTTTGAGGACCATAACACATACTGCCATCGCCAACATGCGTCGACCAAGCATGACGATTAAGGCTGAACCCTCCCTTGGGTTCCCCCAAGGGAGGGTTCAGCCGTAAGCGCCCTTTAGACGCCCACTGCTGGGCATACGTGGAGACCTATGGGCGTCAAAAGGTTGACCTGATGAACCAATGAAAGCTGCTTAAACTTGCTGTCAAAGGCTTAGTAACCCTTTCTCTATCATCCATCACACAGGAAACCGTGAAAATTCAAACCGGCATCACGAATTTGGCTCTCACACATTTGAAACCGGAGTTAAAATATAATCTCAACATTTCCAAGTATGTGAGTATAATTTTAACTCTTTAGCCTCAACTATCGTTTAGAGGTTAATTAACATTGGAAATTAGGTTAATAACTAATAAAGAAATGTAATTAAACATGAATATTCAAGACTTACCCGCGAATAAGGTTATTGTGTTACTCAGAAGCGCTTATCCGGTGTTCGGAAGTTGAAGCAAGGTTAACTTAGACTAATTAAACAAACTAATATCTATACTAATATAATTAAGCTAAAGAGTTTGTTCATTTGTTTGTTTGAATGCGCTAATCTTCGAAACTACAGGTACGATTCGGAAAAATGTTTTGCCAATTGAAAATACGCCAATTGGAACCTACGTTATCAAAATATAGCAGCACTGCTGCTATATTATCAAGAAATTAGGGACCGTATGTCGCGGAGGAAGTGCTAGTCTTCTACCTATCTATATAAAAATGAATCGCCGAAATGTATATGTAAGCGCATAACTTCCGAACGGCTGGACCAAATTGGATAATTCTCTTTTTATTGTTTTCGTTATTGTCAGGTTTGTATCAAAGAAAATTTTAGGGTGGTAAGGTATGTAGGTAGGAAAAGGAAAAAAATAAATAAATAAAAATGAATCGTTGTTCGTTAGTCTCATGAAAACTCGAGAACGGCTAGACCGATTTGACTAATTTCGGTCTTGAAATATTTGTGGAAGTCCAGGAAAGATTTAAGCGGTAAGAAAATTTAAAAATCAATTGACAGGATAACGTCGTCTGGTTAGCTAGTTTATTGCACGTGGTTTCTTTCACGTAATTGTCAGTTATCGCGGATATAGATTAAGTCGCTGATTACAAAGTACCTTATATCCTTTCTTGGTGTCCAAGCTGTCTCTATCAAATTTTAGTAGTTTAGTCGTAAAACGTAATAAACAAACAAACAAATTCACGTCTGAATTTATAATATTAGTAAGGTAAATATTAGTAGAATGAGGAAAATCTTAGTATCTGTGGTTAATTAATTTGTTTGGCCTGAATGTTTGTGTCATTAATTGCATGTTCTATTCATATATTTGCGAAGGCTCGCATAACTGTGTGGCCTGCATCGGGGGTGATTAATTTTAATTAATTACAGATTTTTCTATCTTTCTTTAAAGAAATCCTTGCCCACACTAGGAATTTGTATTTTTTTTTACCTTGGACTCGGTTTTGGTTATAAAGAGACTTTTATGTCTCTCACATAATACCCTGTAGTATAGTCCATGTCTATAAAAGCCATTTCCGTGAAGCACAAAGCCGGTCTTTCCATAATAACTATTCTGTGTGGTACTTAAAAGTGTTATGTCAGTTGGCTCCTACAGTAGCTATCATGGCATCTCCCGTAGGCTACATCGGCAGTTTAGCTAAATATCTTTAAGTACATCTAAATATAATTTACCGCTACCATTAATATTCCTCACCTCTTTAGGTAAAAACCGCGAAGGTAGGTATAAATATTTACCACGTAGGTCACGCACCCTGATATCAGTTAAAATTCCGCGGATAACTACCGCTGCGCGCTAGCAAGGTGTCACCTGTCTCAAACTGGACATGGCTGTATTACGGAACGGGATAGACGTTGATGCTATTGATAGGAAGTGATTGATACCGATTGTTTGCTTAAATACGTAGAATACTACAACACAAGGGTCGTATATGTGATTATTTTGTTAAAGTTTACCTACCACGTTGAATAAGGAATAATCGTTTATACTTAAGCTGGTAGTCACTATTAAAGAACACTTATTCAACACATTACATCAAAATAAAACACCTCCGACAAAAGGAAATTCAACGTAAAACTAGACAGTAAACAAGACGACGCCAGACCTTACAATTACACCAACACACTATCACAGGCTAATAAAGCAATCACGAACAATCTTCTATTCCGTAACTCCAAAGTAATGTCTATCGATACACGTAATACCTCTAATTAGTGAGGTAACGGTGTCTATCGGGGTCTATCGACACTTAGCATGTCTTTGATAGGATATCGACAAGCCCATCTTAACCCTAGGTATCGACCTCGATAAACTACCTACACATTAAAAGACAGGCTCTTAAAGTATTCAAGAAATAGGTACCTACTTATATTACCCTTATTTCGTAAAAGGTCAGGTAGAGCCAACTTGGAAACCACGAGGAAAATCCTCGTGCGATAAAGATCCTCCCAAATAATACATCTTTAGTTGAAGAGTTAGATTGTAAGTTTGGATGTTGGAGGCAATCTCCGAAACTGCTCATCTGCACCCGTAGCATGGCCACGCTATGTCTACGGAAGAATAGACATACTGACAGGAAGAATAGACAAACTGATGACCACGCTATGTCTACTGAAGAATAGACATACTGACAGCAAGAATAGACAAACTGCGTGGTCATGCTACGCGTGCTGATTTCATAAATTCTTGCACTGGTAGTAGCTCAGACTATTGTCAAGTGTCGTAGGATATGTTTTATGGTGTACTTATATTCTAAGCGGACAAAGTCGCTGGGAGAAATTAGTTCTTCGTATTCATTTCCTTGTCACAATCAATCACATCACCGCGCCGCACCGTTGCCAGTCTATCAGTTTTATTGCGTACATTTAGGAGAGTGTGCTTTGGAATTGCACAACTTAATTCCCCCATTCCCATTCCATCATCGGACGAGCAGATATACGGCGAAGAGTCACCGCTATACGGTTGAAATTTTGCTACCAAAATATTGTGCGAACTGCCAGACTGTGGAATTCACTGCCCGCCTCTCTGTTCCCCGATCTTCTTCTGCCCTTATCCCATGTTACTTGGGGTCGGCGCAACATGTTTTCTTCTTCCATTTCGTCCCGTCCAACGTCATGCTTTCACTGACTCCCTTTTCATTCATATCATTCTTCACACAATCCATCTATCTTTTCTTTGGCCTTCCTCTCCCTATCCATTCATCAACATTACTATTCGTAACTCTTTTGGTCACATGCGTTTCGTCTCTTCTCTTCACATGCCCATACCAAGACAAACGATTCCCTTTCAACTTTTATGTCACTGGTGCCACTTTCAAACTTCCTCTAATATATTCATTTCTCACCTTATCCATTCTGGTAACTTCACACATCCATCTCAACATTTTCATCTCCGCTACCTACGTGCAATCTTTTTTCATCCATCTTCTTCACGGCCCAACATTCCGATCCATACAGTACGACAGGTCTTATCACGGACTTGTAGATTTTCCCCTTTAACTTGAGGGGCATCCGTGGGTCACAAGTTGTTCCAGTGACCTGTCGCCATTTCATCTATCCTGCGATGATCCGGTGCGTTACGTCTCAGTCTACATCGCCATCCCCTTGGACCAGCGACCCGAGGTACCGAAAATCGGAGCAGGTCGGTTGGGGCGTTCCGTCTAAAGACATGGGCACAGGACTGGAGAGACCGCCGAAATCGCAAAACAAGTAGGTACTCTGTTTTGGTTCTGCTCAATTTCAGGCTAACACTCTCTAGTCTTTGACATCACACCTCCAATCTGCTCTGGACCTCTAGGCCTCTCTGTTCCCCGATAAGTAGGTATCATCTCACCTGGGTATCTTCAAGGTTCGTCCAATCGTGCTCCACCTTAGGCTACATCATCACTTAATTGTTGTTGCTTGGCTGCAACTCAAGCTTATTAGAATACATGAAAAAAACAATCCTACATGACAAACTAAGTAATGAGAATAACTAATTATAAATGAAATCAAACCTAGGATCTTCAGACTTTCCAGTTATCCCAGGAACTGCGGTAAATATTACCATCTTTATAAATAGGATCTGTGTCAAGATACGTCTAAGTAATAACTTCTAGTTCGTGTTGTGAATACTGAGACGGTAATTAGAGCCCGCAACTTAATTATTATGTGTCTCAGATGTGACGTATTAGCATACGACTCCGTTATGCACTTGGTAATAATTATCATCATCATGTCAACCTTTAGACGCCCACTGCTGGGCACACCCGCGACACTCCATAGAAACGAAACGATATAATTGCCTACACTAATACTAAAATAATAGACTGTACAAATACGTGCATCTATGTGCGTGTCTACGCGCCGCTCGAACGAAAACGCAGTTCCCAGAGCAGTCATTGCCTCGTTGGACGCGGGGAGAGGTGAGGAACGGTTTCAGAGGGAGGCGGAGCATGTTGCTACTGTACGGTAGTACTAATATTTATACTGTGGCATAGGTCTCACCCAAGGGGGGTTCAGTCGTAATCGTCATGCTTGGCCAATGCATGACGATCGCAGTAGGTGTTATGGTACTCAGAAGGACTCTGCTGCCCATCCTCTGGTCAATATCCTTTTGTCGCCTTCTAGGACACCCACTGGTAGAAATGGGGTGGTGCTATTTGCGGCCGGCACCACGTTGTCTGTTGTGTGTGTTATGCTCAGACAAATAAAATGAGGTGTCATGTTTATTTCTTACCACAAGCCAAAAAATGCAAACAATATTTTACAAACAACAAATAGGTAATAATTACCGGTTGTGGTTCGCAGGTGCCTGTGGTAGGTCTTTTGATACCAGCTTCTTACTGTCCCACAGATGGGCAAAGGCCTCTTCTTATAGAGAGAAGGCACGCATTGATCACCTCACTTCCTCAAGACGAATTGACGATTTCAGACTTATTTCCTCACGATGTTACACGATGTTGTAAACTTAAGAAGTAAATATGAAATGAAAAACTTGGTATACTTGCCCAGTATCAAACACCCATCTCATGCATGAGACGGGGGAGGCAAGGACCTAGGTATACCATCAAGCAGAACTCCAACATTCTTCTCCATCGCTCCACCGCCAGACCCATCAATTTCGGTACCAGCAAAAACCAATCCAATAAAGATCAATTTATTGCACGCGGCTAAAAAGGGTTTCGTCTATATACAGCGAGGCCGGACGCCGACCGCTTGCTATATATGTCGAGATGCGCTGGCGCATCTAACGGCGCAACGTGACCTTCTATTAATTACCGTTCGCTCCTGTATCGGGACTTTGCGTTTCTTCCTATATCAAGGTGCTGGGTGAACATTTTACACATGTTTTTAAAAGGCGATTATTCTCACAATAAAGCGTATGCGCATGAAATTGGCGTTTAAGGCTGTTGTCTACACGTTCCAGAGACAAACATCAAGTCCAACTTTATGGCTTATCTTTCACATGAAGTACCACTAAAACGTCCAATCACAAATTCGCTCATAAAATCTTCGTCCAAACTGTTAATATTCTTGTAGATTCCTGTTAAACACTCGTGTTCCTGGACCACCAGCCAGCCAGAACCCGTTATGGCATCGTTTAGCGACATGTCAGTCTCCAGGGACGTGAACTTGGTAATCAATTCAAAATTATAGGGTAATTATTGTGGGAACAGGAATCTTTGGATCCTGGGGGAATACTAATGAGTTGATTATGCAGAGAATGCCAGGGGTAATGATTATACTAAATAGTGTACAGTGGCGAGCAGTAATATATATGTATACACTTAGCAAAATACAAATGCGATTTACTCGTGATTGTTTTTTTTTTTTAAACATATGCCTCGCGCTGGAAAATTCTCCTGTATCGTAGGTACGTTCACAAACATATGAACTAACATTCACACAGCCAGATCTGGAACAACTACTGTAAGTTAAACAAATATTTGGTGGAATCGAGCCCACGACACGCAGGGCATCAGTCGCCGTGCCGTTAGACTTTAAGGTAAGACCTATATCTTAACGTAGAAGATTCAAAATACTATGTTCATGACTACATGACGTGACACCATGACATCTCAATGAATACCTTAGGTGATAACTTTATTTTCGAGCCGCTTGGGGTTGAAACTAGGGTCGTGGAGTCCGAGTGCTCATCTAATCTTTAAAAGGTGGGTTGACACTTCCCGTGATCCAAGAGCCGGTTTTTACCTAGGTCAAATGCCATCCAACGTGGCATGGTTTTTACCTCGGTCAGAGGATTAGCATTGCCCAACGTGGCAATGCCAGAGTCTCTTGGGCACATTCCCAGATGAAGGCGATGTGGAGGAATTTTTTGATGCCTTATCGTATTAGATTTTTAGTTTGAGGTTAAAACATTTTTTTTGAAGAGAACATTGATTTTGAATTTCGCTACGTGTATACATGAATGTGTTCGCGACTGTACATGATAGCTACGAACAGATTTATAGTTCTATAAAATCAGGTTTTAGTGATAAGTTTTAACTATAAAATTACTTCCTCCACTAATTAAAAAATAATGTGGAATTAGAAGCGATTTCCTAGGAACTGTTCATCAAACATTAATTGTATTATAAACTCGGAGTTGGGAATATAGGTATAAAATTGGTATTAAACTTTCCCTGGCTTATCAATTCAATATTATTGAGTTTCTTTGATTGGTAGGTATATGTAGCTTGGAATTCTGGATGGCAGGGTCTTTATTCTCACTATCCATTCTAATATTATAATTGTGAAAATGAGATTGTTTGTTTGTTAGATTGAACCGATGTTGGTAAAATTTGGTAAAGACTATCGTTCTTCTTTTTATCTATTGATAGGCATACGTTTGACCACTATCTCACCTGATGGGAAGCTATGATGCGGTCTAAGAAGGAACACGCTTGCCTAAAAGTAACCTATTCACTCTTGACTTAAAGACTCCCAGGTTGTAGCTATCAGGAAACACAGACTCAGGCAGTGAATTCCACTCCTTAGCAGTACACACAATGAATGTGTTCCCAAAACGTTTCGTGCGTGTGGGTGAGATGTCCATCATGTACCGGTGGCGCATTGCCGACGTGATCGCGTGACTTTGCTTATACCAGAAGGATATCCTTCGTCTGCATCCGCGATAACCGACATTCACGCGGACGATGTGATGACGTGTGAATAATAATAATAATAATAATAATAATATGTGGGGACATTTTCACACACGGCCATCTGACCCCAAACTAGGGAGACCCTGTACTATGGGTGTCAGACAGCTGATATACATACACAAATACATTTTTTTTTTGTAAATACATACATATATAGATAAACAACACCCAGACACAATGGCGGTCAAAAGCTAGTAGTAAATCTATTTTCGTGAAAAACAAAAAAGTTGGCAAATATGTATACGGTCAGCACATTTTCCGGATTCAGGGATATGAGCAGTAATAATTCAAAGGTCCTAGCAAAATCACGTGAAATTGACAATCTACAATCGATAACGCTAATATAAAACTAATCAAATGTATGGGAATGACGTCATCTCAACGATAAGTCACATGATCGAAAATCGAGAATGGATTACGACGAGGCGTTAATTATTGTAGAAAGAGATACGATACGAAATGTTTGTAACTTGGCTAGGCCTACAGATGTGCATAAGTTCGCAAACATTGTACATATACTTAAAGAAACATTGACCAACAAAACAACTGGACAGGAACATGGTATCGATCGACAAATAGAGCTTGGAGCCGCACGCAACTGTCTTCCGTTACCATGAAACATTATCATTAATATATGCATAGAATAGTCACGAATTACTAACAGAAGGAATAGGTAGGCAGCGCATGCGTTTAAAATCATCATTCGTTTATTAATTTTGACCGTCACAGACATGTCATTATCATCATCATAAATGTCAACCTTTAGAAGCCCACTGCTGGGCATAGGTCTCCCCAATGGGAGGGTTCAACCGTAATCGTCATGCTTGGCCGATGCATGTTGGCGATCGCACACGGGCCACACGCGACAGCCACAAACGCCGCCACAAGAGGCAAGAAACGGCCACAAAAGTAGCTGAAGCGCGCGACAGCCACTTGTGGCCGATGGTCGACACCTGCGGTCGGTGGTTGCTACTTTTTAACCCATATAATGAACTCTGTCGAAGAAGATTTAGGGAGAGCAGCGACGATTTGCAGCGTGTGGCGGCCACCGGCGCCAACCGTGTGCGGCGAGTCCATATAAAATGTATGAAAATTACAGGAAATATGCCAGTGGCGGCGTTTTGTGGTTGTGGCCGGTGGCCCGTGTGCGGGAGCCCTTAAGGTACTCAGAAGTTCGCTGCTCCCATCCTCTGGTTAAACTTGCCTAAAATAAATGTTTTTTTTTTATTTTTTTATTATCCCTCTGCCGCCTTCTACTAAAAGTCATCCAAAGTGACTTCCTGATGTACCATAAGGATTTTTTTCAAAGCAACGGACTTTGAAAATGGGCTTACCCCGACTCCAGGTTGTCCAAAATCTTTAACCATTTTAATTACAAAAACGTGACAATTATACATAATCATCATCTGCCTAGCCTTTTCCCAACTATATTGGGGTCGGCTTCCAGTCTAACCGGATGCAGCTGAATACCAGTGTTTTATATGGAGCGACTGCCTATCGGACCTCCACAACCCAGTTACTAGGTAACACGATACCCCTTGGTAAGACTGGTTGTCAGACTTACTGGCTTCTGACTACCCGTAACGACTGCCAAAGATCTACGAATGACAGTCGGGACCAACGGCTTTACGTGCTTTCCGAGGCACGGAGGAAACTCGGTATGAAAGGGATGGTTACCCATCCACAGACCGACCGCGGTTAGCGTAGCTTAACCTTTGACCGATCGATCTGTACGGCTTTAACTTAGCCATAATACTTGCACATAATTTTAAAATTAAACAACCGAAAATGAAAATTTTCCGTTTACCAAATCCTTTTATGTAAAACCAACGGACACCATTTACCTAACCTTGCAAACCGCAACCTTGAACGTTACTAAGAGACTAATGAAATGAGTTTTTAACTAAATAACTATACTTATATATATGTGTGCTATGTAATCAACATAATCTACGTCACAGTTTTACGTGATCATGTACCACATCGTGCTGTATTGCACGTAAAAACGTGCAGTACCTGATCTATAATAATAATGTAGTTGATTATGCACCTACATCTACTAAGATTATTATTTATAAATAATTATTAAGAATCCATCCATTCCATACAGAGTTTCCTCCGTGCCTCGCAAAGCACGTAAACCAGCTGGTCCCGACTGTCAACAGATCTTTGGCAGTCTGACAACCAGTATTGAAGTTCTTGTCAAAATAGACGTGGCTGAAAACATTTTCATCCATATTCATACTAATATTATAAGCAAGGAGCTCGTGTCTAAGTTAAAGCCGTACAGATCGATCGGTCAAAGGTAAAGCTACGCTAGCCGCGATCTGTGGATGGGTGACCATCCCTTTCATACGGAGTTCCCGCCGTGCGTCGGAAAGCACGTAAAGCCGCTTGTCCCGACTGTCAACAGATCTTTGGCAGTCGTTATGGGTAGTCAGACACGTACAATGGTCCACATTTAAGGACTAAGTGCGGAAACCAAACCCCCCTAACGTAGAACGTAGATGGGTAGTCAGAAGCCAAAAAGTCTGACAACCAGTCTTATCAAGGGGTATCGTGTTACCCAGTAACTGGGTTGTGAAGGTCAGATAGGCAGTTGCTCCATGTAAGTATAAAAATCAAACTAAATTAATATTACGTTCGAAACGAGTATTTCCAATTTAAAAATCGAATTTACGTTCCGTTTTTCAGATCATATTCAAAAATGGAATAGAATTTGTATGAATTGAACTACCAAGTAATTTAACGGCGAAAAATGTGAAGGTCAAACCTCCGCTACTTATGTCGGACTGTGTAACATAAGACATTCGAAAGGTTAAACGTAGTTTTTTGTAGTGGCTAAGGTAGTGAAACAGGCTCTAAATATTCTTTACTCACACAAACTGCATCCCGCGCCGTCGCGTATCTTTCATCTGATTGTAAATCTAACTAGAAAGCCCAGCCTTTCCATTCCACCTATCATTTTTATCACCACAATATTTCAAGGACAATTAAACCCTAACCCTCTACTTAATCTCTGCCACCCAACCCTATTTCGCCGTCCATATCCCATGGAACAATGGCCGCCAATTAGTTAACCGCGGTAATGTTCCGGTCGAACTGATCACAATGTACGTCCGCGTGCTACACCGTTAGCTTGCACTGTAAATAATTAGTTCAATTAGCATACACTCGATCATAGATTAATCAATGGAATGGTATCATTCTCCATGGTTAGTGGGTATGTAGCGTACCAGTTAGTGAGACGATGCCGTTTGTGTTGCTGGCGAACGGAAGAAATTGAGTTCTTAATTTGAAAATTTGAAATGTGATATTCCGGGGTTGCCAGGGTTTTCAATTTATGAATGTTGTTGATTTGGTTATTAAAACTAAAATTTGATTTGACAGTTGAGTCAGCGTAAATGTATCCAATTTCTGCGGCCATGATTTCGGGAGCTTGAAGGGTCTGCCCGAACGTTTTGTGTGTGTGTTTTTTGCCATTGGTAAACGGATAGGGGAGACTGCACCCTATCATTTTGTAGGGCTACCCTTCTCAACAAGCAACCTGTCATCGTACAGGTACTCTTATTTAATCTGTAGCGCAGGTGTGACTTTTGCCACGTTAACTGCGGCGCCTGGGTCATCGCATTAGAAAAAAAAGTTTCGAGTAAAAATATTATGAAAAATAAATACATGGCTGCGTTGTAAATGTACTGTCAATTATTTGATTTAGCACAAGACATTAAAAATAAAAATAATGTGCCAACAAAAACACATTTGAATAATGAAGAATGACCCAAATCAAAATCAGTGTGTTAAAACATTATAGTTATAACAAAACCACATCATAAAATGCGACCTACTTAGATTGTTTTTGGGTTAATACAAACAGATCAGATTATCTATGAAACGATGCAGTGTCGGGATGTTGGGAAACTTTGTAAACGGACTATTTTAGGAAAATTGTTTATAAATTTGTTAGCTTGTGTATGATGGTTCAAAACTGTGTAGTGTTGCATTTCTATACTAATACTAAAACATATTATAAAGAGGTAAAGTTTGTTAGTTTGGATGTCGCCCCACAATGGAAGTAGTCCATGAGGATTTCAACCGAGAGAAAAAAAAAATACTCATCCGATTTCAGATGGTAGGTATATCTTCCACGTGGAGGAAAACTCGGGTGGAAGCCAGTTATATTATAATTATGCTCTACTTAAATGAATGGTTAATTTAACATATTTTAAAACAAAGTCCCCCGCCGCGTCTGTCTGTCTGTTCGCGACAAACTAAAAAACTGCTGAACGGAATTTCATGCTGTTTTCACCAATAGACAGAGTGGTTCACGAGGAAGGTTCAGGTGTATAATTCGTTAACCTATTGTGTAAATTGGTTGAAATATGACCATAATACCCGCGCGAAGCCGAGGCGGGTCGCTAGTAGTATATAATAAATAGATTTAAAAATGGTCCAGCTTGTAAATTATTGACCGGTTTGAGACATATTTGAACTATCAGGATTGGTTTAATATTTCCTAGTCTGTAGCCAGCAGAAAACATGTAGCGTTGCAAAACAAAATGTTTACATTAACATACACAGTGCAGTCCACAGTTTTGTAAACAAAACAGTTCACAAATTGACAACTTTATTTATTTTACTAACATGTTGACAGCGACTCCTGCGCACGTTGTAGCGCACCTTATCTTTAGGCCATATGGCTGCATTTGCAATACGGTTATTCTAGGAAACCGTTTTATATGGAGTACTGGGAACTGTAAAAAACGGGCTATTTCATGATTGGACTCGTTAAAGATAGTGATGTGTTCGTGTTTACGTCGGCGGCGCGGGCGCATGAGTGTGGAAATGTTTAGTGTTAGAATCTGGTTTTTGTTACAAATCATAAAAAAAAACTGATTGTCAATTTGGATACAACGGATAAAAACCTATGTAGGTATTAAAATAATGTTGTGTGCGGAAAACTTTAAGGAAATACGTTGAATGGCATGATATTCATTACTCGTAAGCGTTAAATATAGCAAAATTATACTGCGAATATTTTTTTATTAAACAAGAAAAATCTACAAATACGTACCTACCGTCAATTTAGTTTCTTTCTTACAAAATCTTTGAATAGTTTACCATGCAAATAGTGTCATTAACCCCTCTATAAATGCCAGTCCACGTATAAGTTTTCAAAGAATAAGAAACCTATTTTGCAGTTACACCCGCGAACGTACTAATAAAACTGCGGTCACTAAGTTGACCCTTTATTTTATATCGTCACGTGATTTTATGCCTTTATTGTAAAACGATTCTGCGTATTGCCAACTCTGTGTTCGCATCGATTTTACTTGAAGAAAACATTTGTAAGGATAAGTTTGTAGCGAATAATTTGTTGGGTACATAAAATATTGTTTTGTTGTTACATTTTCTTTGGCCACAGCATAGCTTTACGTTTGCATTTTATTTTTTCTATTTTCAAAACGGCAGCGCTATTCTTAGTGATGCAGCCAGTTCTATATTTAAATGGTGTCAGATTGCATTTTTAACCCCCGACGAAAAAGAGGGGTGTTATAAGTTTGACGTGTCTGTGTGTCTGTGTGTCTGTGTGTCTGTGTGTCTGTCTGTGGCACTGTAGCTCTTTAACGGGTGAACCGATTTGAATGCGGTTTTTTTTATTTGAAAGTAGATTCTCTAGCGATGGTTCTTAGACATGTTTCATCAACATCGGTTCAGCAGTTTTAAAGTTATCAGCTCTTTTGTTTGCTGCGGTAGGGATCTTAGACGCATACCGGATGTTTACTTTGCTTTCAAACATATTATTATAGGTGACCACACTGACCACACAAAACCAAACCAAATTACATTTAAAAAATTTAAAATAAAAATTAAATTAAAAATTTAAAAAAACCCCCAACGCAAAACATAAAAGCGATTATGTAAAAAGTAAAAAATAATACTTTTGTTGAGCCATCAAATGTTTGTTCGTTGAAATGGCGCTATAATGTCGCGGCGGGGTACCGCTAAGTTTAAAGCAATAACTAAATATCTAAAATAGCGAACTGATGGTAACTAGATTTGTAACAAGATTAACAACTAGATTAGCAACAAAAATTTGATAATATCGAAGCAAATTGGTCGGAAATGCTGGTAAATTAATAGACAGTGAATGAAATTGAGGGACTGACTTACTTAAGCGGTACCCCGCCGCGACATTATAGCGCCATTTCAACGAACAAACATTTGATGGCTCAACAAAAGTATTATTTTTTACTTTTTACATAATCGCTTTTAGTTTTGCGTTGGGGGTTTTTTTAAATTTTTAATTAAATGGGACTATTTAACACAAGATTGTTTCGTTGTTAAATTAAATCTTTTGGTTATTAAAATAGACAAAAGGTAAATAAAAAACAAAAAATATTAAAAAATAATTATAAGTGCTACCTAATATTGGCAACCCTGACGTGCTGCATTCATCATAATAATTTATTGTTACGTCAATAATCAATTTATGGTAAAACTAACTGTAGTTCTACATCTAATATGGCTACCGTTTGTCCGCACTGATTTATTACCAGTCCAGAGATTTGATTACTGGCAGCTGGCAAACTATATTTTGACAATTGATTAAATCTATTTAGATTTCTGAGTCCTGCCCGGCTTCTGCTAACAGCATATTTCGCGAATGATGTGACGTTTTTACAACAGTCGTTCATTGTAATTCAAGATTTATGTTGGAGATAATCACACGATAAAATATTGATTTAAAATCAAAATAATGTTAAATACTTTTTTTTTAATATTACATATCTGAAGTCTAAAGTTCAAAGCCTTATCAGTAAGGTTTTCAAATTATTATTTTAGCTAATTTTATTGCGATAGCAACTGGATTATCTTCCTCGTTCTATTTTCATATCACCAGAAAAATAAACTCACATTCTTAATTCAAAAATTCTGCATTCATTATCGATCCGATTCGCGCTAAGTCGAAGCCATACAAGTAGCTATACCACCGTCTGGGTGCACTATGTTAACCTAAGTTTAGCGGACAGATCAATACGGGTAGCAGACACGCTCCGCCGGTTTTGTTTTACTTCTCCGTCTGGACTCTGTTCTGAATTGCAAGCAATGAGTTTATTTGTGTCCGAAGTCGGGATTAGTCAACTGGAATAGAACTGCGGTTAAGTTTTTGTGCAATCAGCTGTAAGTCCTGGTTGTATTATTAATACTGAAACGCTTAAATATTCCAAAGTAAGTGTTAAAGAATGTTTTTAGATCAAAAACCTCATTTTTTTTAGATAAGAATCAGAGAGGAATGCCGCATATAAAATGTATCTAATGTTGCAGCATTTCTGCATCAAAGTCAATGACCAAGTTATTATGAGCCTTATTTGGGCACCCATTAATATACTTGAAAATTTAGGTGCAAAATAAAATAGGTAGCAAGCAAGATTTTATTAAAATTTTAAAAGTTTTATTAATCTTAATCTTTAGACAAAAAAACGGCACCAATTTTGTTACTTCATCACTACATACAATAAATTAGAGTACCTACCTTGTCTTGCTTACATCATCATCATTTCAGCCTAACGACGTCCACTGCTGGACATAGGCCTCCCCAAGGGGGGGTTTTGCCATAATCGCCACGCTTGGCAGGCAGATTGGCGATCGCAGTATGGTTGTTACAAAGGCACAGAGAACGCTGCTGCCCATTCTCTCGTAAGTCCCTTAGTCGCCTCTTACGAAACCCACGGGAAGATATGGGATGGTGCTTGCTATTCATGTTTCATGGTTTTGCATACATGGTTTTCTATAATATAAAGAGGAACTAATTAGGAAGGTTATTTATAAGGCTATATAAACACATTCATCGGACGGACACATCTGACATTCGGACGATGTCGCGTTCAAAAGCTAGTAATTAATAAAGCTCAATGACCACTGAAAGCGATTAAAGGCAGCTTCCGTAATTTTCATTTATGGCATTTCGTTTTAATCGTGACACATTATGTATTTAATTTACTTCCATGGGTATAAAATTTTGCAAAACGATGTTCACACAAGTTGCAGACCGATAAACAGTTAATAAACCCCAAGCTTCGGCACTTCGGTTAACCGAAACGAATGGTAATGAGGAAATAGGAATATAAAACCATAGAAATATAAACTTATTTTCTTATATCTATGATATAAATATTAGAAAGCTGAAGAGTTTGTTTGTTCGTTTGGTTGAACGCGCTAATCTCAGGATCTACTGGTTCGAATTGAAAAATTATTTTTGTGTTGGATAGTCCATTTACTGAGGAGGAAGGAGAGTGTCTAAACTTAGCAGAAATCGATAGGTACCTATGTGTTAATAAAATGGTGGTTTCTTACATGTAAGTAGGTAGTTATAGGTACCTACTACGTTAACAAAATGAAGGTGAATGGGGAAGGAAGGTAGGTAGGAATTACCTTGTTTCTCGAAATTATTTCAGTTTCTGTCAATCCAAAATCAAATTGATTAAAATTCTGATAAAGGTTTGTTACAAATAAAGAACATTAATTATTTAATTGTGCGATGTTTAAATAATTATAATAAAAAAAAAAATTAAGTAACATTGAGTTCTTGGTTCTGGGTTTTACAAAACTTCTTGACAACATTACCGATAGTTTTTGACTAACCATACGTAAGTACAGGTACAAGATTATGTTAAGACTAAAATCTACCTGATCTGTCAACCACTAAGTAAATAAAAGAATTAGAAATTAAGTTAGCAGTAACTCAGTAAGTCACACTAAATCGACTACTATTTAACTAAACTCTAGAATTCTGCATGCTTGACAAAAGCTTAACTGGCACGTGTGCACGATTTATTTCGGTAAGCAGGTCGCTGGGGTCAACGACCGGCGCGTCGCGACGTCTAATAATAAAGATGCGCAAGCGCAGCGCAGGTGCAGCGCGAGGGAGGGGGCAGTAAAGATTGATGGCTCAGATGAAAATAGACGGTTCAAAAATTCTAAGTTAAGGTATAAGCTTTGATGTTAAAAGTCGTGTCACATGTGTTTAATTTTATTAGCTGTATGACATTGACAGTTAAAAAAAATGCAACCTGTTTTGAATTTGGAATCAAGGATGTTGTCATTTTCTTTTATAATGGGACATAAATATTTAGGTATATTTTTAAACGGAATGATTATCGTTGCTTTTTTTTTAATTTAGTATTAATCTCCCTGTCCTCACTTCCTCAGTCTGACCTAAAAATATTTTCTGCACAAGTCTACGCGGAACTTGGTTTCTAAGAAAACGACTCAACATCTGGCTAGCATTCAGTCTAGCACAACAGTACAATTGAAATAGGTTAGGTTTCAGCGAATTTTCTAGGAAGTTACAGTTAGACTAAACTCGGATTGTTTGGTGCGTTTTCGCAGATAAACCGCCAAACAGGTTAAAAAAAGAAACGGCAGAAGTTTGGTAACTCGAGACTGTCATAGGCTACTTTTAACTTTAACTTTTCTACAACGAATGGCTACAGTGATCCCAATTAGTCATGAATACAAAAGAAGTCGGTTTAAAATATCATTTAAATAATACAATTCGTTAAGAAACTTCAATACATTTACACAGTATCTTTCAATATTATCAATGTAAGTACAAAATAAAGTCCATATTCGTTAAAATTTACATCCAAATTGCAGCTGATTGCAAACTCTGATATCAAAATGTACTTTCAAATGGGTCATTTAAAGTTAAAATAGGTTTTCGTATTAGTATAAATACAGGTAAATTATTGCGATACAAATACATAGAACGTCACTGTTTTCATAAATATTCCTCGTTAATTTAAAAGTAAGACCGTGCCAGTAGTATCGAGGCGAAGCGAAGGAGTTTCCTAGCTTTTGGGTTACCGCAGTAAAAGTGGAGTTGGAGACTGCTTCAGCAGAAATTACACATTTTTAGACAGTCAGATCAGCCAAACTTTCCAGATGAAATTCTAGGGTGACCAGACGGTATCTATAAAAAACGGTACACTGCCAGTAAGAAAAAAAGAAGCGGGGTTGACTCTATTTTGAGTACCGCTTGTCGTGGAGGCGCTACTTATTAATACAAGTAAATAAATAGGACCATCTTAAAATAAACAATTTTACCAATCGCTAAAAGCTAATTAAAACATTTAGGTATCGCTTTAAAATATCTTCAGCAAAGCTTCGAAAGCGATACAACACAATCACAAAGTGTGC
The DNA here is from genome assembly GCA_947361185.1 of Charanyca ferruginea. Taxonomy (NCBI): domain Eukaryota; kingdom Metazoa; phylum Arthropoda; class Insecta; order Lepidoptera; family Noctuidae; genus Charanyca; species Charanyca ferruginea. The sequence continues at coordinate 25,352,883 of OX376064.1, read as the reverse complement.
ATTGCTCATTTCGCGTATCATAAGCGTAAGATACAGATTATAAATCGAATAATGAAACTAAAGCATTAAATGCGTACCCGATGTTCAACCAGTGACTGTTTTTAGCCGATTCCAGTTTTAATTTTAACTGTTTCGTTTCCTTACTAATATTATAAATGCGAGTGTGTTTGTTTGATACGCTTTCACAGCTAAACTACGGAACCGATTTTGATGAAATTTGGTACAGACTAAGCTTGTACCCCAAGAAAGGACATAGGCTACTTTATAATCCGCGACTTCGTCTGCATTCCCGATAATCGACATTCACGTGGACAAAGCCGTAAGCAAGTTAGTAAGGAATAAGGATCTGCAGAGCGTGATTCTTATGGTAATGTAATTTTATGATATTTTGTATAAGTTTTTATGTTGACTGTAAGTTAGCCAGGGTCCAGGACATAACTCATCATTATCTGCCTAGCCTTTTCCCAACTATAATAATACGATACCCCTTGGTAAGACTGGTCGTCAGAGTTTCAGGTTTCTGACTACCCATAACGACTGCCAAAGATCTACAAATGACAGCCGGAACCAACGGTTTTACGTACTTTCCGAGGCACGGAGTGAACTCGGTGTGAAAGGGATGGTCCAAAACATTACTGATATTTAATATTGATTCTACAGTAAGTCTCAGAATGTCTATCTGATCTCAAACTAACTCCGGGGAAGTGATAAGAAATTCATTGGAAAGTTTTTTTAAAAGAGTGACTTTTTTTCCTATGCACTAAATAGCTTTTATTTTCTACCTGACCGACTCCTTGACAATTCAAAAGTACCTTTAAAAGAAAGTTACTTAATGCGGCTTGCGGTAAATGCGATGTGGAAAAGAAAATATAACGTCACGTCAGATTTTTGCGTTACACCTCCTTCATACGCCTCTTTCTTCGAGAAACAAATGTTTTGCCATAAAACCTAGCACGACTGATGTTGTAAAGTATCAGAAACTTCTAGAGAACTCCATATCTACTTCTGTATGTACTTATGCTGCAAACGGGCAAACCGGCAGTAGTGGCTTACATATTACGTGTAGCGATTACCACTATCGATGGTCGCATTTACGATTACTGTCGACTGTTGAGCGAGAATCGACTAACTAGTTCGGTAGTGATGCGACATCTTACTAATGGAGTAACTTGTAATATCTGTATCAAGTTATCTTAATTAAACCAATTAGTTTTTATGTACTCGCACTAATTGTGTAGTTACAAACATGTTCGTTTTTATAACTCACACACTCGAAATAAAGTCGTTTTAATGTGAGTTAATAAATGGAAATACTCCCCGTCTTACTTGTTTTCTTCATCGATAAAATTTGACGACTGCTTCGTCATCTATTTACATATATTGCCATATTTTTAAAATAATCAGTATAATAATTAATAATTAAGACGCTCATAATCGACTAATTAATACTAATATAGGCTCCATCAATTACGGTAATAAACAACACCGGCTTTCTTTTTATTGTTATTATTATTTAAATTAAGTAATCAGAAGAATTTCGTGAATACTTGTTTTCGGTTTAACTTATATCGCTTGTCCATCACTTTATATTATTACATCGTTAAATTTCAAGTTTCATATAAATGTTAAACATTCGCCCACACGGAACAACTTTCTAAACACGCTTATAGTAAAACACTCGAGTTAATTAGTCGATTAGTGAGTCGACTGACTATTGGGAACATGTAAGTCGAGTGTCCCAAGTCCTGGGTTCCGAATAAGGTGTTTTATGACTTGTTTTGCCTGGGCGGTCTGCGCGCACCTTTTACGGATTAATAGATTTAGTTACACAATAACAAAACGTAGGACAGATGTCTGTGAAAGCAATAAACCACATGGTAGCTAGCTTTGTAAGGAACCCTAGGATCAGTAACCCCATGGAAACTCGTTTGACGACATAAATTCACTTCTTCATTCAACTTTATGAAGGATACAAATAGTACTTTTGAAGTTTTTCATTACGAGTCATCGAGTAATGACATCTTCTTACATTCAACTTAACGATAGCACGATAGTTTACGCGATTTTGAACTTTAATGGTGCTAGTTCTATTCGTTAAGAAAATGCAACTAATCTTAGGCTAGATATTCCATAGGTATTCGAAGGAAAAGATAGCAAGACGTACCTTCAGTAGATAAGTTCGTAATTATGCCATTAGTTTTATATCCAAAATATGCTAAATCTTTAAGTGTTAATTATTAGAAAAAGTAAAATTGAATTAAGCTAACTTGAGAAGACAGCAATTATAAATCAAAATCAACGTTAATTGCTGAATTTGAATATTATTACCGAAATCTTAGAAGCCCATAAATTCGTTGACACATAAATAAAGTAAATGAATCCCATAATTCCGATTCCCATGGCATTAAATACGGCCTTAGAACAGTTCAACGCAATGAAACGTCATCTAATGTCAATAAACATTTTAAAACCGTATTGATATCTCAATTTGTTAATATAAGTAGATGAATATACATTAAAAAACAATAAAGATCCTTTGACATTGCAGCGGTATACCACATAAGACCATGAACTTACCAAGGCTACATTATACACCTTAATTTATTGTTATTGTCACTCTAGATATTTAAATATCACTCGAATTTACATACAAACGGACCACCCTATATATTCTTTTTTCAACCGGTATATAGAGGTTCTTAAAACAAGACTTTACTGTTAGCTACCCTTGTTATAAATATGTAAATCGAGGTGGAATATTATGTTAATGTCACGAACATTTCGCAGAAAAAAAAACTAGGACGAATGCAGTCACACAACACGACTAACATAATCGTGCTTAAAAGATGTTTTGATTAAAAAAAATAAAACATTTCATATTTAATAATTTCCCGTTTAGTTATTTTGTCATGGTTGTAAATTATTTAATAATAAACACTTCACGAACGATGTTCTATCCAAAACCAACGTTTATTTTTTAATTTTCCACCGAGGCCGTGACCGCTATTCTAAGCGGCATCTTCGCACGAACTCTGGTAGATTGCTCTTTCTTAATTAAAAAACTGGTACTGTAGCGGGTCGAGATAACGAAATGCTAAATATGGTAGATTAATGAACTTATTAACTTTAGACTTAAAATTAAGAATTCAACGTTAGCGTTCTGCCTACTCGACTGACACAAATTATAAATCAAATGATTAGTTAAGTAGCATGGGAATCGACCGTAACACAGGCCCAAAGTAGTATAAAACTATAAAAATAAATCGTACCATCTCGATTGAAAGTGAACGTAGGCGCACCTGTGACGACGGCTAACCGTGACCGGTGTCGGCTCTGATGGTTCTGCTCTTTTTCCTCAGGTCACTGTGACGATTTCGAGTACCGTTACAGATTTGAAACGTGGAACTTACGAAATATTTTATGCCTTTTAAAAATATGAGCCGGTGTGTTTCCGAACAAAACTGAATCTGTCATTGCAGTGGTTCGGGGAGCATGACTCATGAGTCATCTTATTCTGCTGCACGTTGGTTCCGGCGATTCGACGGACAGGACAATGTCTAGAGAAAAACGGCCCCGGCACAAACGGGACACGGACGGAAAAAAAACCGTCCCCCTGAAACGTTCACCGTTGCACACATGATTGAGTAATAATGCATGAATTATTTACGATGTGGTAATTTCCTGACCAGCCTTTTTAGGTAATTCGCGGCGAGTTGGGTTGTCTGAAACTCTTAACTCATACGAGAGTTACTTTGAAAGGTGTGTTTTATGTTCTCCGGTCATATCGTGTGTTGGTTTGCGTAAGATTTATGGCGGTATACATTTTTGTCTTGTCCTCCGTATGAGCTAAACGACAGAAGTAAAAAATTGAATTGTCAGTTAATTTCTGCTCAATATTTTTTTATTTCTAGTCTGACATCATTAGGATTTTTCTAAGAGTTTATTTCTTTGTGTTCATTTCAATTTTAAATGAAGCCTATCAGTTTACCTCGACCAAATGGTCCGTACATGGCGAGATTAGCAAGTGACCCAGTAGTTATACAGTCATGTACCTACTTAATGTTCATCTATATTTGGTCACAAGCTACCTACAGATGCGTTCTTTTTGCGTCAAGGAGACGTAATGACCTAAGACATCTTGATTTATTGATTTAAAAAATCTAACTTGTAGAATATTAAACACTGCATCTAGCAAAACACATCTGCGATACTTGGAAAGTTTACATGTTTATGAGAATTTACAAAAACGCGTAGCGGCACTTACAAACTTGATATACCGAAAGCTTACGTTCAGATACAATCTGAGCTCCATATTTTATGGACTAGAGGAATTAACAAATACAACATACCTGTACACATTCGTACCTCCACAATCAGATAAAATCCACTCTTTATGTCACATTTTTATCGGTGTCACGACATTCTACATCATAATAAACTAAGATACTGATGCATTTGACAAGGAGCCGTCCCGGTGGATCAGAAAGTAGAAGCTTACGGACTGCTTACCATCAGATAACATGGCCGAGAAACAACGCGTTGGCGGGAAATCAAACGTCAAACTGACAGCGCGCGTAACTTGACAAGTAACTTTTTTTTTACTTGTCAAGTATTTGTTTTCGGCCAGTTCCGCACCATAAAAGGAGGTGTGAAATGTTTACAGATCTCATCAACACCTCAAGTTATAAGATTGTCGACTATTTCTTTAAAAGGGTGGCAACTATTTTGAAATGCTCACTGTAAACACGTTTTTCAATAAACAAACTTGCTATTAAACGTTGTGAAATTGTCACGTTTAATTTTTATTGGCCACGACATGGCCGTTTCAACTTGTCAGTGAAGTTTATGCAATTTTCAATGAATAATGATTACATTCAATTTAAATTAGTTTACATGCAGTTAGGTAAGTAGGTATGTTGCTAGTTGCTGAATTTGTAACCGACTGTGATTAAATTAAAGTCGAGCAGTTAAGGAATTATGTTGAGATAAGGGAGTATGACGAAATACGTGAATAATTTAAGCTTTAATACGGGTTGTGGATACTATGTTAGATGAAAGTACTAACTCATTAAAGTTTCAGTTAAACCATAGACAATGTAGTCTGATTTCAATTTAACGCAGTTTGACCATGCTAACTTTAGACCAGTTTTAGGTTTATATTTTACAATAGAATAAGGTCTAAAGTTGTTTTTTGTCACCTATATGCCCACAGTATATAGTAGCTGAAAAAACGGAACATAGCAAAAAAAAACAATCTCAATGCATATTTATAACTGTCAAATTAATGCCACACAGATGGTATATCTGACTTTTATCCGTATTATTTATTGATATTTTGTTCCTAATAGGTCGACCAAATAAAATATAACAGTAATGGCTTAACCGAATCCGTAAACCGTTATTTGCTAGTCAGTGGTGACATAAGAACGCCTTTACGGATTAAACGCCGACGCGGCGCATGCGCAGACATGGTCATAGAACACTAATTAAATAAAGCTATCTGGACCTTGCACTTGTTACGAAAACATTTTACATCATACTTAACATGTGTCATGTTTTTTTTTATTTTTATTAAAGGTGCTTTATCTAATGAGAATCGGTCTTTGCCCAGCATTGAGACACTAGGCTGGTATAATTAATTAAGGGTCGTTTATGAAAAAGAGGTGTTTTCGGCCATTTTATTTTAATGACAGTGACAGTAGCTGTTTTATAAAAATGGATACAGGTTGCGAAAATATACAACCGGTTTTGATATCGGACAATATGGTGTCCGTTACGTATGCTAAATATTTTCGCTAGATTTATTTACTGTTTAGATACGACCAACAATAAATCTACTCTAATATAATAAAAAGATTTGTGTATGTTTGTTTGCAATTGGATAAACTAAAAAAACACTTAACCATTTTTGAAAATTATTTTACCAATAGGATGCTACGTTATTCCTGAATGCATTAGGCCATATTTTAAAATACCTATACGCGGACGAAGTCGCAGGCAAACTACTAGTATAAAATAATAATATTAGAACCAAAATATATGACTTATTAAGGACAAACAGCTCATTCAAAACAAATGAGACCTTCTGTAATTAGAACAATTAGCAAACATTTTTGAATCGCGTTATTGTTAGATAACCTTCGTCAATATAACTTCATAACAGCTAATTGTAATTTACACAACTTTGATTGCTTTGAAAGATTAAAAATACCATAACATTTGACATAGGGTCGGTAACCTAAAGAAAGAAGATTTTTTTAGTAGGCATAGGTACCTATTACAACAATAAAAAAACGACCAACAATATTTTACAAAAATCCTTCAAAAGAGGTCCGTTTGCTGTCAAATCTTTATGCAGTTGGCACAACATCGCATACAAAAACCTACAGAAAAACATTTTACAGTAATTATACTTAGTTATAAAAACGTATACTTCATTCAACAGCCAAGAACACTAAAATCGTAATCAACACTTGCTTACCATAATGAGAGCAAAAACTTAATCTGAAATTCTGATCCTCATAATGACTTTGTCGAGTTGCAAAACGGCATAACTTACCTGTAAAGAGAGAAATCATTAATTAAAATGTTGAAACACTAAATGTTCGAATAAAAAAAAAGTTTCTTCGTAATGTACGCAATGAAGAGTATAATGTTTTTAAAAGTTTATTCCGTGTACATAAAGTTGCGTTAAAATGGCGACATTTAAAAATATTTTAATTATTATCTATATATCACAGTCAAAGCTCTTAACCAGTCAAAACTACTTTTGACTACAAAAATCAGTCAAAACTACTTTTGAACGGTTTCAATTTATCATTAATATTTAGAAACCCATTAGGTTGGTAAGTTTTTTTTGTGACCCTTTTAAAACTTTTGTTTTGTAGTGATTCTTATAACAAAGGCGTTCCGTATTTTTGTAACGCAAACGCGTTTTATCATAACAAGGGTTTTGACTGAAGTCAGTCAAAGTAGTTTTGACTGGTTAAGAGTTTTGACTGTAATATACATACCTACAGTAGGAATTATTTTGTATGGAATGTTATTTATACAAAAGGTTACGTGCAAACTGCAAATACATATAAATGATTTCATTTTTGTCTTCCTTTGTAACGAGATGTATTATACCTCCTGTACCTACCTTAGCTACTTATGAAACGTCGAAACGTTGAAACGTTTATAGTTAAAATCTGCTACTAGTTTGTTCCACATTTAGACTCCAGGTAAAATCGGTTAGATTTAAATGTAGTAAGTAAGGGCTTTCGAACAAATTTAATTCGGTGTACGTCTGAACAATTCAACGGTTTTTGCTTGCTCATTGGTTGTTGATAGCCCTTGACAGAGAGAAGTGGAAGGAGAGTAGAGAGGCCTTTGCCCTGCAGTGGGAAAACACAGGCTGAATAATAATAATAATAATAATTGGTTGTTGATAATTCAGTCGACCAATTACCTACAGCAATCATATGACAATTTGTTACATTAATTTTGCGTTCATTCGAAAAACCGTGGTTAGCTACACTCAATAAATTATCAAAATAATGACTTATTGGCCCCAATTCCGTATAATTACTTCGAAATAAATAATTTTCAGACGCAATGACATTTAAAGTGATAGAGGACAATTCAACAGATGTAGCACCGGGTCCAAAACTAGGCACAACTTAATGATCCAATCACAAGTCAAGGTACAGAGGCCAGCATATCAAACTACCCCAATCTGTCAAATTTCTTGGATAGTTTTTCAACTTTATTACCAAAGAATGAGGTTCATATTCAATTAGGAAAATTTTGTACATAATTTGTCGTGTTCTGTTAGGGCAGAATTGTGTTTCACAGGCATAATTTAAAAATTATATTTCAACAAAGATTATTAAACAGTTAAAAGACGAGTTAATACCACAACTTTCGTCGCATGATCAAGAAAAATATCTCCCGCCGAAATAAGCCTACTTATCTACCTACCGAATCGAAATTAAATTACGTATCGTCGTAAATAAAGACGTTAAAAAGGATATTTACGCTCAATTTATGCGGAATCTCGCCCGTATCGTTATTAAACATGTACAAAAGCCTTAAACTGCCTTAATACGAAATGTTTAACTATTTTCGTTCTGGGTAAATTCGATGAACACTTTCATAAAGTTCCACTTATCGTGTATTAAAAAGGCATTAAGTTTGTTAATAAAATATTTTCATGTAAGTTTCAAATAATAATCTGTCTTACAATATGAACCGTTTTTCGGCTTTGAGAAGAAACCTAGCGACATCTTTTTTTAAGAAAAGTATTGATTAGCACATAAGGATTTACTCGATAAGTAAAAAAAAACAACGATTAAGATTTAAAGCTTCAACCAATAGATTTTTTGGACACGAAAAATCTCCAAAATACTAAAAATACGTTTAAGATGAAACCTACAAATACCTATAGGTATATTCATACAGTCTGACTTTTGAATCACTGGCTAAAAGCCAGTTGTTTTTTTTTTACTTTTTCGAGGTCCTGTAGTAAAACTTGTTCGTATAATACAAGAGTATTTTCACCTCCTGAAAAATCGATAAATTAAACAAAAAATTATAGATTTGTTGTAATTATGTTTCCTTGTGTAAATATTACGGGATCAACCCTGAAATATAAAAAAAAACCCAGCACGTATTAAAATTAAGATTCATTTCACCATTACAATAATCTAAATTACCTCATGCAATACCGGTATATTAGCATTTGTCACCTACCCACAAAACACATAAGACAACGTTCTGTAGACATAGCTGAGTTAGCGTTAGATGATGCGTGGGCGTCGAGGCCGACACACGCGCCTCCGAGCAAACAATCAATGAATGACAAATTATCATTATTAATAAACCATGACCGTATGTACTGACAAGTGACAATTAACTTTTGTAGACTATAATTGCACGTGACATGACTATGTGGTCAGCAATAGGATTGTCCGTGTCACATGGCGTCATAATATTGTGACAGTTTGCTTTCGGATACTTTATTATCCTCACGGCAAGTATTTTTTCCTATTGTATATAACAATCAATCAAGGACCTGATGTATGAAACAATCAATTGATGACCAATTATCATTATTAAGTAACAATAGAATTGTCCGAGTAACATGGCGCCATAATATTCAGTTTGCTTTGAGATAGGTACTGAACAGTACTGAGTTCCTCACATTAAGTATTTTTTGGGAAACAATCAAACACACACCTTATGGATGAATGACAAAGTATCAATAACAACGTCCATGACTCATGGCGCCATAATATTGTGGCACAAACTGTCACAATATTATGACGCCATGAGACATTTGGTTGTCCTCCCGGTTAGTATTTATTCTTATTTGTTTGGGAAACAATGAAACGAGCACCCGACGGTATGTGATTAGTAACATCTGCTTATGACTAGATGATGATGAACCCCTATTATTTTTCCTCCTCCTCCTATTTCCTCGTTCTCTTCTTTTCGAGTGCAGATTTCGGAACACGTAAGACAAAATGTAAGATGTGTCATAGTTTGCAAAGCAAAGCCATATTCCGAATCAATCTTAAAGTCATTTAGAGAAACAGTCTTGTAAAAAGTGAAATAAATACGGACCAAACAATCAAATACAGCGCTCGCTTAGCCATTTAATGAAAATGATCAATTGTTCACACACATCCCTGGTGGAAACGCAGCCTTAAGCTTGTCGTATTCTAATAGATATATATGATCCAGTTAAAGCAGCAAGTACGAGTATATGTTAAACTAAATTAATTCGTTCAAAATCAAGACTTATACGACAACCGTTTAATAGACATAATTATTTGTTACACCATTAAAAGCATCTTGTTTATGTCAGATCAGCAGCTGCTCTATGTGTGACTAAGACTCCGGCTGCATTTACAGTATTTTTCTAACTTTTTCTTCGTCTTTATGTCCTTCACAGAGAAGCAAACGTTCGTAATTTATCTGGTCCTTCGAGAAGCACAAATAATTAATTAAAGGTTTGTCATGAAGTTTTGCTAATTATCCAATTAGTTCATTACTTTAGCTGATAAAAAAACCAAACAGTAGAGCTATTTAGAAAAACTCAATAGGTGAAGTGAGATTGAGGTGAGCTGTCAGTCCGTAGCGTCAGTTGGAAGGACAGGTCACGTCAACGCGGGAGATAATTGCAGAATAGTGCGATATTTCATCGTGATAAGTACTTACTTTCGCGTACAATATCTGTGAAATTAATCTAGATTAATTTCCTCAATCACGCCAAAGAAATCATTAAAGTCAACCCTCGGTACTAAAGGTTATTAGGAAACAAAGCAGTCAGTCCAGCCACAATAATTAATATGCCAGGAAAGCAATTAATTCATATGCCATCCGGAAGTCGTTAACTCTAATACCTAGTATTTTCCGTGATACCAGGTATGGAACACCTGTGCCTAGGAATCCCACTTGCAGCTGATTGGAAATAACTGAGATTGTCTAGAAAAACGCGTGAAGTGTTTGACGGTATTTAGTGTTTACCTTTTTTCTTGAAGAATTTTAGTTATTCCTTTGATCCGCGCCTTGGCTACATTCGGAGAGAAGGACCAGAAAGGAAAAGGATCACCAATTTTGCATATTTAAACAACTATTAGTGCATTGATGAAAATAACAATAACGATTAATTTATACAAAGACATCAAAAACAGTTTAGACCAAATATGGAAGGTGTCAACATAATCATTACTTATTTAATAACCACATTGATTGGTTGATATGCTAATCATTACATATTTTATAATTATTCATTAATTATATCCAGTTATGGATTCAAGAACATAATAATTAGTTTACTAATCTGGGAATGGTCAGTTGCATATCCTACTATCCTACTAATATTATAAATGTGAAAGTTAGTGAAGATGTTTGGATGTTTGTTACTCAATCACGCGTAAACGGTTGAACAAATTTGCATGAAAATTAGCACACAGGTAGACCATTTCCTGGATTAACACATAGGATACTTTTTATCCCGATAATGTGTTCCCTTGGGATAATCGTTCTTTTTTACGCGGGCGAAGCCGCGGGCAGAAGCTAGTAGCAAATAATTTCATTCAACGGTAACTGCAAGATTATTGATTGATTAATGTAATTTAATCTTGCAGGTATTTCCTGCCCCAAAAATGAACAACGGATATATTGCGCTGGTTGTAATTTGATACTCCTTTAGATTCAAATGGTAATAACGCTTAAATTGAATAGTAACTCAGGTGAAAAGACAAAACTTCCCATCACATGCTCTAAATAAGTGCAAAAACCCAGCAAGCTAATTCAGATTTGACGTCCAACAAAGCAAAATCGTTTCAGCTCAACCACGATGACTGTGTAGATACACGCGCGCCATTAGCTTTCCTATTGAAACCCCATCATCAACTAACCATGGAACCAGACCCGAAACTTCTAAACCCAACAAAGAAAAGTCGAAAATCGCGCGAGACCCATTTCAAATGCCGCAAATTTATATTGGTAAGAACTAAAATGGCTCCGTGCACGCACACAGCAGCAAATATGATGGATTGGCAGTGCTGCGCGTGGGCATGGTGTTCTGCGAGTATGCTAATTCTTTGCATGGTACACGACTGAGGTTAAGTTAGTACATGGTTAGAGCGTTCGATTGTTTGTCGTGGGACATGCGTAGACGCAGTTGCGACACGCTGGTACTACCGCTGGCGAATGTGTTCTGTGGGGAATGCTATGTGCCTGCTTTACGGCAGACAAAAAAAAGTGCGCTGAATGCATTGGTGTATCAAAAATCGAATCAAAGTTTGATTCATAAAAGAAGTAATAGATCTTCTTCATCTGTTCTGGGCCTGTAGAGAAAATCCTTTTTTAACCGACTTCAAAAAGGAGGAGGTTATCAATTCGAATGTTTTTTTTTTTTTTTTTTATGTATGTTCGGGCATAACTCCATCATATATAGATGGATTTGCAAAATGATTTTTTTGTTCGAAAGGGGTTTATTCCGAAAAGGTCCCATATAAATTTTATCAAAATTGGTACCTACAGCCGTATTTGAGAAAATAAACAAATTCCCAAAAAAATTACTTAGACGACGTTTTAGTTTCTTCAATCACTGGAGGACTTACAATCTCTTTTAAGTGTGTTGCCGTTTCTTAATGGATTTCGATGTTAATACAACACTAAAAAGCGAAAAATAAAAAGATTTTTCAAAAAAAAGAAATTCGCCTTCAAAAACTAAAAAGTGATAAATAACTTTAGCACAGAACACACATTACTTTACTTTCGGAAGTCGGTGGCGGTGGCTTTGTGTTTGTTGTTTTTTATTTTTCGCTTTTTAGTGTTGTATTAACATCGAAATCCATTAAGAAACGGCAACACACTTAAAAGAGATTGTAAGTCCTCCAGTGATTGAAGAAACTAAAACGTCGTCTAAGTAATTTTTTTGGGAATTTGTTTATTTTCTCAAATACGGCTGTAGGTACCAATTTTGATAAAAATTTTTAGGTTTTCTTTTTTTTGAAAACTCTTTTTCTGTTAGCGTTAACGCCAACGGACGTTCTAAATCATGCAAAATACAACACATTCATATGGCTGTTTCTAATTAATGAATGAAACACGTAAAATATTTGAAGGACGATTACGCAATGCAAAATTTGCATGTTGATTGTTATCATCGCGAAAACCATGCCAAGCCAATTAACGGTGTACATAGGTACATTGAAAGGAAACATGAGCTCATCATGATCGCCCGTGTTTACAATGCTGCATCCGACAATCTATCGAGAATTCAACAATACCTGATCATCTTCCAAAACAACAAACAAAGCATGCCAAAACAATGAGAAACAATCAAAACACATGTGTTGACACAACATTCGAGTCTGGAAATATGCAAGAACAATGCTTGCGACGGGCAATGTGACGAAATTCGATCCCGGTGCATCCGAATGTTTTAAACAATGGCGGATTCAGGTTCCCGCGCGAAATTGACAGCGCGCGAACAATCGACGAAATAACTGTCGTGTTTTGTAATACTGAAACGCAACGATACGTGAGAGGATTTCTTTGCAAGTGATTTTGGTGGATTAGGTTTCTTAAATATCGAATAACAATATTTATTCTAAGAACCTATACAAATATTCGATGTGGTATGTCAAAGTAATTTCGTTCCCAAGCATTGAAAGGCTCGATTTTGAAATCACGCATTCCTAATTCCAAATTCATCTAAGGTTCATTGGTTATGGCTTGAGGTTCCCAAACGAATTACCAAGCTCTGAAATATCGATAGAAACGTAACCTTTAGCATAGATTTACTTCATAACAACAAAAACTGTGTATATTTTACGTTAAAAAAATTCATATGACGTAATGTTTAATGTGACATTTTAAGCCGATGAACTCTGCCTTACAAAGTCTTATGTCAACATAGTCATATAAATCCAACTCCGGGCTTCGTTACCGCAGCAGCACAAGCGTTAGGAAATACAGAAATTATTTTAATTCATCGGAAATAATGGTTTACAATCCTACATAGACATTTCTCAGTTAATAAGTTTATAAGATATTGGTATTGGAACTCGCATAAAATGTCATTTTTATTGTCGCACCCACTTCCAATGTCAGACACAGACGGGCCACTTTAGTAATCCGTGCTACTTCTGAATTACTTACTGTTATTTTATTTAGAGATTAGGGTAATACATATTTAAATTATCTAAATATTATTTCCATATACATAGTTCTAACAAGGTTTGGAATATCAAGACTTAAGCATGTATGTCAGGTTTAATTAAATATTGAAACTAGATATTGGTTTTCAAGACTCAAAAGTCGAAGTACGTAGGTACCTATCTAGAAAAAGAAAACCACGTCACAACCAAAAACCTGAAAGAAAGAAAGAAGAATGAAATCGGCCACACAGATAGACACACATTTAGACACCCGTCAAACTTAAAACACCCCTCTGTTTTCGTCGGGGTTTAAAAATAACAATTTAATAGAATACAACAATAAAGTGCTGTGTGATGCCGGCTGCGAATAGCTCCACTCCATTTCAGCCCGTGGGTGTCGTAAAATGCGACAGAGGGACATAGACCAGAGGATGGGCAGCAGCGTCCTTCTGAGTACCATAACACCTACTGCGATCGCCAACACGCATCGGCCTAGCATGGCGATTACAGCCTATGCCCCTATGTCCAGCAGTCGGCCGTCTAAAAGTGGACATGATGATGATGATCATTTTAGTGGTTCTTGAATGCCCAGGATGGATCAACTTCAATTTTAAAGTATGCAGTGCGCATTTTAGTAGATCTTACGAGGCCAGAGTGCACAAAGCACAAGGGAATAAGAATTGATGCTTCGGATACACAAACAACTAAACTATTCTAAAAACATTAAAAAAGATACAAATTGAAAATGGCCTACCCTACATACATAGTTGAGAGCACAATTTTGTTTTTTTTTTTTTCATTTCTTTTTTGCGAGTCTGAAAACCAGTCATACCAAAGGGAATCGTGTTACCCAGTAACGGTGTTGTGGAGGTCCGATAGGCACTCCGTCGCTCCATGTAAAACACTGGTATTCAGCTGCATACGGTTAGACTGGAAGCCGACCCCAATATACTTAATTGGAAAAAAGCTATAGGCAGATGACGATGCCCTTAATTTTTTTGTGGGACCAGATAGCTATTTTGATGTATGATTTTACCCAAACTCGACTCTAAAAGATCAATTTTAAAGTATTTTAGTGATTCTTACGTGGTCAGTGTGCACAAAGCACAAGGGAATGAGAATTGATGCTGCAAGCAGCTATTTTGATGTATGATTTTACCCAAAATCGACTCTAAAAGAACAATTTTAAAGTATTTTAGTGATTCATACGTAGTCAGTGTGCAAAAAGCACAAGGGAAGGAGAATTGATGCTGCAAGCAGCTATTTTGATGTATGATTTTACCCAAAATCGACTCTAAAAGAACAATTTTAAAGTATTTTAGTGATTCTTACGTGGTCAGTGTGCACAAAGCACAAGGGAATGAGAATTGATGCTGCAAGCTCACTAGTCGTAAAACACTGTCAGCTCGTAATGTTAGATCATTTTGTATTTAAATTAAATTGCTAATAGCTTTGTAAAGTACCCGAGTATATTATTAATGCTAACTAAGTTATGCCCGCGACTTTGTACGTGTGAATGTATGTTTTTTGCACGGAACCCTAATTATTTTCCTACAATAAAAGTATAGCCTATGTTTCTCCTTATAACAACAGAGATCTGCCAGTAAAAGTCCCGTCAAAATCTGAACAGCCGTTTCGAAGATTTGCCAAAACAAGCAGAGGACTGACAAAAATTTTAAAATTATTTTTCGTATAGGTATCAACATTTGCTAAATTAGTAAAAATATGTTATTTTGACATTTCAAACAGACACTTCAATTTTATTTATTTGTATTATGTATGATATATACACTCGGCGTAACAAAAATCGCACCTTTTCGAAAATAAGTTTAAAACATGTCCCGCCAGTAACGAATACATTAAACCCAATTAATATTGGTATCAATTAAAAGTATGTTTAACGACCTTTAAATTAACAACAGTTAGAATTCCTAAACACAACAGATCTCATTAGCACGTAACGTTAAAAACAATGTTGTCAAAATACGCATTACAACGGCCACTAATTGCACCTCCCTACAAGGGTATAAAACGGGCGACCCGGGTTAAATGTGGGTCATTCGCTATTCAACCTTTGAAGTGAACACACGTGAACAGCTACAGCAAGAAAAATACCCCAGAAGATGGATACCACTGCAGATGAAGCCGCTCAAGTCATTGCACTACTGCAATCAGGGATGCGGCAATGTGATGTTGCTCGGCAACTGAACTTGAGTCGTTTTGCCGTTCGACGAGTGTTCCAACGTTTCCAAGAGACTGGTGGCTATATCCGAAGACGTGGATCTGGAAGACAACGGTGCACATCCGAAAGAGACGATCGCTTCATTGTTTCGACGTCTTTACGTAATCGGTTCTCCAATGCTGTTGAGCTGCAACAACAACTGCGATCAGCTCGCAGAACTTCTGTAAGCGTCTCCACGATTAGAAGAAGAATGCGGGAGAAGAAAATTGCAGCTCATAGGGCTGCTACAGGGCCCAAATTGACTGCACAGCATAGGAGAGACCGGTTGCAATTTGCCCGTGACCATGTGGATTGGACAATAGACCAATGGAGGGCTGTGCTCTTCTCGGATGAGACGAGGGTGTGTCTTTTCTGCAACGACAGGCGTCGAAGAGTGTATAGGAGGCAAGGGGAACGATTCGCACAAGCCTGTATTCAAGAGACAGTGGAATACGGGGGTGGCTCGTGCATGTTCTGGGGCGGCATGTCAATCGACGGTAAAACGAACCTTGTGTGTGTTTCTCGGACTGGAAGTGCTCGCGGGCAAGGGTCGCTGACTGCTGCTCGGTACATAACAGAGATCTTAGAGGAGCAGGTTGTCCCTTATGCGGGTTTTGTTGGCAGTGGGTTCACGTTAATGCACGATAACGCCCGTTGACACACCGCTTTAATTGTAAGAGACTACCTGCAAGAAGTTGGCATCCCTGTTATGCGCTGGCCGGCGCGAAGTCCAGACCTGAACCCTATTGAGCACCTTTGGGATGAACTGAAACGGCGAGTACGGGCACGAAATCCTGCCCCTACCACTCTCCAAGACCTTCAAGATGCCGTCGTTGCAGAATGGGACAACATTCCACAAGAGACTGTTGTCACATTAATAAGGTCCATGAGAGAACGCATGGAAGCAGTCATCAGGGCTAGGGGGGGTAACACTAGGTTTTAAGTTAGTTTTAAGGACTTTGTTGTAATTTTTGCTGATAAAATAAAATTTAACTTTTTAATCATTTGCATTAGCTTGCTTTTTTTTATTCCCTGGTAAACAAAAAACCAAATCCATTGATTTATTCTGAAATTTAAATAAATTGCCTTTCCAATTATACCTTATAGTCATATGTATACCATTGATTAATAGGGTTAAAATGACTTTGAAGGGAATTCTTAAAGAGGTGCGATTTTTGTGACGCCGAGTGTATATATGGCCTTGCATAAAGTTGAATGGATATTAATTCTAAACTTAGTTTAATTTAGCGCACATTAATCAACCTTACTTTGACTGTCCGGGTTCTGAAGCAGCCATTATTTATTTTTGCAAAAAAAATTTAAGACAAAAAAATCTGTAATTTCAATACACTAAGAACAATCTATTCATTATTAATTAACAGCCATTAGTGTCGGCTAACGAATTCACTTGACAGCCACAATAAGCAAAAGTAACTTGGTACATACTTGGTACACACGGATTCATATCAAACTATACTATTTCCAGTACAAGCTGACCTGTCATCGTACAAAAAATATATACAATGCAAGATCAGCTTATACTGGAAATGTGTGGTTTCATATATAGTCCTGTGTACTTACAGTGTTGTAGATCAACATCAATCATTCAATAGCTAGCATAAGGTGGGTTAGCGGTCGCACCGCCCCGGGGTACAACGGGAATAACGCAAACTCCATTCAATATTCCAGTTAGCAGTAAATTACTACTTAATTAAACATTCTCATATGACGAAGTATTAATTTACTAAGCCTCTTAAGCTTTGGCTTTCGTTGCATGGTCCAAACCTCGTTTCTCTGGGACTCGTCGAGCTTCATTGCCTTGGCAGTTTTCTGTAGGTGGCCACTGTTATTCCTTTTTTTTTTTTTTTTTGGTACGGGGTGGAAAATCCTCATGGATGTCCTCCGCCCTGGGGCGGGCGGAGGGGTCTGTCAGACTCTTACTGACTAAAAACCACCCCGGTGTTCCATCTCACACCTACGTCGGGGGTCGCGGGAACTGGAGATACTTCCGCAACCCCCGGCTGGTGCCGGCCCGCTGCAGCGGGCCACTTCTCGGGTCAGGGGTCAGATGTCCGGGGGGGAGTCTAACACCTCACTCCCCGTGCGGTGTTAGACTCCCCCCCGGACATCTTAGAGGGGCGCGCGTGGAACACTACGCGCCGCCACCTCGGGTCCTGGTGTATGTGGGGGGCGACAGACGTCCCCGAGTCTGCCGCCCCTGGACCCATTTAGGGGGGCCGGAAGAGGGCGTTATCCGCCCTTCGCCGACGCCCGGTGCGCCTGCTGCGGGCAGGGTGGGAGGTTGAGATCTCCCTCTCCCTTTCCGCAGCCTCCTTCTGCGACATGACACTTTCGCAGAAGGAAACCACCGCGTCCCAGGACTCTGCGCTGTCGACCATCGACTCTACCACGGCCGACAGCGACAGGTCACTGCCTACTTCTGGGACGAGGGCACGGCGCGGCCCCTCCCAAGCGGCACATTCCGCCAGCGTATGCCGCGCCGTGTCCTCCCGGCAGTCGACGCAGTGGTGACACCGGGCGTCCGGCTCCCTGTTTATGCGACACAGGTACTTCCCGAAGCAACCATGCCCCGAGAGCACCTGCGTCACCCGAAACGACAGGGAGCCGTGCCTTCTCCCGAGCCAGCGCTCGAGCACTGGCCGGACCGCCTCGATGATGGCGAGGCCGGCGGTAGGGCGCGAAAGCCTGTCCCGCCATTCCGCCACCAGGACCTCGCGAAGCTGAGACCGACGCAACTCCATGTGTCGCTGCATCGGTCGCTCGCCCCGCGCCCGCGCTTCCTCGCGCCACCGGTACAGTGACGCGAGTACCTTCGCCTCCAGGTCCCAGGGCGGGGCCACTGTTATTCCTGGCTCAACCTAGGTGCTTGGCTCCCTTCGAACCAGATTCCCAATAACTGGGTAAATATCCGTAAATCCGTCTACTGGATGATAAAAAATTCAATGAAAAGTCGTTTGACATTTTCTGGATTGCAGTTTTGAGAGGATATTCTCGATAGTGCGCCTGCACGCAGACGTAGTTTTGTCATATGTAACTTCAAAAAGGAGGTTCTCAATTCGATTGGTATTTTTTTTATGTATGTACACTGATTTCGCTGAGATTTATGATTCGATTTACGTAATTCTTCTTTAGTTTGATGCGGAATAGTTGCCATTTGGTCTCATAAAAATTTAACATAGTTTGGCCCAGTAGTTTTTATTTTATGAACATTATTTTTATTTATTTTTGTATGTTTGACCACGCATAACTTTTTTCAGTGTAGTCCGATTTCGATGATTATTTTACATCAAATTTGGTCCCATATAAATTAAAATACCCCTAAGGGTAGAAAATTATTTAAATTATGAGATGACTGATTTTTTTTGGTGTCACTGTTTCGTAATTAATTTGTCAACCGACTTCAAAAAAGGAGGAGGTTATCAATTCGTCTGTATTTTTTTTTTAATTTTTTTTTAATGTTTCTTACCTGATTTCTCGGGACTGGGTGAACCGATTTTGATGATTCTTTTTTTATTTGGAAGCTAGTGCTTCCCGTGTGGTCCCATTTTATTTGGTCCAGTTCTGACAATGGCATCCATGAGAAAACCGTATAAGTCTTAAATTTGCATTAAGTATGTGCGCGATTTGTTACGCGATTTCTCAGGCAAACGTAAACCGATTTTGAAAATTCTTTTTTGACGTGACAACGTCTAAATAATTCGATAGAGCCGGCTGCACGCACGAAAAAACATGACGCATGCGGCGTTACCATAACGCCGCTCTGAGGCGTTCCATGTAAGGCTTGAAGTGCAAGCGAGAGCGCGGAATGAGCGATAAAGAAGCACAATCGGCATGATTCTTTCGCGTTGTCACGTTCAACTATCGTCAGTAAACCGACTTTACAGACAACCAATTTTTTCATAGATAGGGTATGCTTCAGGGGTGGTCCCATATAAATTTTATCGAAATTGATTCAGCACTTTTTGAAAAATCAACAAATACCCAAAAATTTTACATAGACGACGTTTTAGTTTCATCAATCTTTGTAGTAGTTAACTTTCAATCTCTTCTTAATAAATTTGAATGAGAAGGAGGTACTAAAAAGCGGAAAATAAAAAGCTTTTTACAAAAAAGACAACCGCCTTCAAAAAGTGAAAAATAACTTTAGCACAGAACACACATGACTTTAGTTTCGGAAGTCGGTGGCAATACAAAACAACAAACAGAACAAAGCCACTGAATTTCGAAACTAAAGTCAATGTATGTTCTGTGCTAAAGTTATTTTTCACTTTTTGAAGGCGGTTGTCTTTTTTGTAAAAAGCTTTTTATTATGATAAGAAGTAGACACTAAAAAGCGAAAATAAAAGCCGTGGATGCCGGCCACAGGTCCCCGCTGTCATCGTAGATCTTTGACAGTCGTAATGGGTTATCTTAAGGGCTGGTATCATGACACTGTTGACGGTCAATGAAAAGCCATTGTAGCAAAGAGCTCGAGGGCTTTAACAGCAGCATTTACAGTGCACAGTATTGAATTTTACACACACGCACGGAAACGATCGAAATCGCCGCCACGAAAAATCTGGTTTCGATTTTGATAATCAAAAACACGTAACCTTTCTCCGTACTCGATTCCACGAGTTCTTTTATCGGTTACAATGTTGCGTTCCGTTTGCATCACAACCGTTGCTTAACTTTTGATCGCGGTATCGCCAGACCTTTACGGCATGGTTTGACGAGGTACAAGTATCTTCATTTATCCCTTTAATTGATCAAACTGAACGTTAAATAACTGCAATTGAAAAAGGTTTAGGAAAGGAATTAGTAACACCAGAACTGTGAAAATCATGTCCAAGTGGACCTCGCAACAAAGGCCAAGAGGAAGACCCAGGAAGGATTGTGTTGAGGAAGATTTGAGGAGCATAAGGAGGATAACATCTTGACGAAGGGAGGTCAGAGACAGAGAAAAATGGAAGATGATCGATGAGCAGGCCAAGACCCACGAAGGATTTCTAGCCCCAAAGGAACTAACTGAATTAATCGAGGCCTTGCAATGCGGTATATATTTGCAATTCTGGTCGACTCTAGCTACCTCATCATTTCTTCTACAAAAGTCTCGTGTGTAATCGATTTTAATTATTTGGTTAAACGATTTCGCTTCGCAGGTGAACATTTTGCGGTTAAATATAGCGGTGGTCACGGATAAACACGCAATTACGAAATTACCATATATGCGGCTGACTAGTATTTTATTGGACGCTAACTTAACGGTAAGCTTTTGGTTTGGTACCACGTCGCATCCAACCGGAATGTGTTTTCAGATGGGATCATGGCCGATAAACAGTAAAACAACACTATCTAGGAATACCGTCTATTTACTGTGGACCGCTGTTGTTGGATAAGTCCATAACATCCAAAGTATCGACACAGAAACTCGACTAAATAAAATGATAAAAATAGTTGGCAATTAAAAGCACGCACGCCGCGCGATGCACTCATTTGTGTATGCAAATGCCGCCATATTGACTTTTTTACGGTTGCGTACGGAAAATGAAACAAATTGTGTTTTTAATGTTTTAATTAGAGATTCGCTTTGGCTCGGAGCCGCTATCTCTCGTCTAGATTGTGAATATGTTAATGTGAAAACGCATCGTGACTCGTGAAACATTACTAAGATAGCCTAACTAAGGTAAGTATCTATTTTAAATAAAAAGTTGTAATGAGTAGTGTTCTAGCGCGCTTAAAGCGGCATTTACACCGCCCTGTCCGACAACGAACGTTCTCAATTAACTGCACCTGACTAAACGATGTGTAAAATACTCTTAATGTGTTCAGTATTATTTTCGTTCCATAAAAATGTTTACGTTCCCCGCCACAAACGCGTAACCAGAATTAAACTGACGGGTGCACACTCGTGAGAACGAGTTTCTCTATGAATTTGATATGTGACATCTCTACGATGGTAGACAGAGTGGCTCGTAAAGTTTAATTCGAAGCATAAATTACCTTTGTAGAGATTTACCACGGTGTAACGCAATACGAGCTTCAAATAATAGTACGTATGGAGGCAGTATAAAGGACAGTCATTAGTGACTATGATGCTGTGGTCTTGTGATACGAGATGCAGACAATGAAATGGAACGCATTTCATTCGACGTTGTTCTTTATAACACCTTTTTTCTCTGTTTCTACTAATGTAAGTATGTGTCTGAGGATTTAAATTATCTACCCGTATGTACTCTGCTTTTATACTAGATAATGGGTATCATTAAACGTAAAAGAGTTAAGAAGTATCCACTTTAAAAACGTCATCAGAAAAAAGGCTTTTTATCGTCTTATCAAACAAAATGATTAACGAAACAAATGTTTGCTATCTTTTACCATCTTATGTTTGGTTCGAGTAAACAGTGGATTAAATTTTCCTACGTAGATAGTGTGAAATCCAAAGTAACCAATGACGTAAGCCAAAAACGTGTTCTATTAGCTTATCTAAAGGATATCGAAGGTCAATGCATAATTAGTTTAGAACGAAAACTAGTCAGATACCGATAGACTTGGATATCTCGTTATTCTGATCGATGTGACATTAATACTAAGCCTCATTTGCTGCCCACTTACACCTAAGTATTTATTCTAAAAATATTTACATTATTTCTCAACAAGGCAAAACAAAACATCGCAAAAATGTTTATACACACAAACAACGGTTGAATAACACGTTTTCGTTTGCAACCTACATAGATAAAACCTCATTGGTGACTGGCAACACATTCCAACGCTATCAAATTACGGAGTACCGGTCCGCTCCCACCGGTGGACTATACGCGTGAATTTTTAATTAGACGGTTAACAATGAAGACGTAAAATATGATACACTATCGAGTTACGGCGCGAGCTCATTTCGCTTTGTCAAATAGGTGTTAATGTTGACTTTAATTGTTCGCCTTATCCGGCGTCGAGTTCGCGACGCGACCCACATATTATTGTTATTTAGCGCTGGCAACTCATTGTATTGTTAACGGTTCGTAGATAGCATTCGGAATTCAAATCAGCGGCGGGAGTGTGATATTTTCCGCCCGATCGATGGAATTAAATATTAATGGAATAAAAAATGAGTGGGTCAATCTATTATGGAAGTAATCGTGACTGTCTTAAAAGGTTTGATAAGATTTTCTATTTCTAATTCAGAGTTAATTGGCGCCAGGTTCGATTTCCAAATCATTTGAGTCTCACACATTAGGCGTGCGCGTACACAAAAATGCCAGCCGGAGGCGGGGCGCGCGGCCGTTGCACCTGGCGATCGCGCCGGCGCATTCCTCACGCACTCCTTTTTATGCTACACTACAAGTTTAGTCCAACCATTCTAATCTGGACCGCTTTCCCCCTCTCCACCGAAGATTAACAGACTAGAAAGGGTCGCAGTTCCTCTAGTCCATAGCTCTCCTTACAGTGGACACCGTAGTAGGAACGGAACGCAACATCTCCTATTTTCTTTTTTTTTTAATTTAACTATTCCATCTCCACGTCTTTGTTGCTCAGCAGTTCGGATCAAAAGTTTTTTGGAGACGACCCCGAGTTATACAGCCTCTACAAACACGAGAACAAATATTAACAGTGTGTTGTGTTTGCTTGTTGTATGGATTTATGGCCGCTTGAAGAGAACACTTGAGTTATGAACTTATGACAGAAAGAGTTAGCAGGCACACACGAATTGGTTGAACATTTAATTGGAGCACACTTTATAAACTGGTCAGAGTAGTTTGTGAGGAACTGATTGTTTAT
Organism: Charanyca ferruginea; assembly: GCA_947361185.1. Taxonomy (NCBI): domain Eukaryota; kingdom Metazoa; phylum Arthropoda; class Insecta; order Lepidoptera; family Noctuidae; genus Charanyca; species Charanyca ferruginea. The sequence continues at coordinate 25,329,222 of OX376064.1, read as the reverse complement.
TTTGGAGATCAAAAGTCGTAAATTGGGACATAAAACGTTAAATTTTAAGGAGAAATATAATTATAAAACGCTGAAAAGAAACTGCCTACGTCGTTAACGTAATTTATTAATCTCAGCGAAAACGTAACGGTTCATAAATCGAGTTACAGAAACGCCCGGATACAACAACGACGTCGAAACATGTGGCACTTGTTTAGCTATTTAATTGCAAAACATTAAGGACACAGATATGTTGTATAACCAGTTGAAAAATATGTTTTTTGTGTGACAAATAAGTGTGTCAAAGTACCTACTAAACGCGTTTGCGACCTGCGCTTACGCATTAACCGCAAAAGTGCGCCGGCGCCACCGGCCAACGAAAACATTTCAAACCTGTTCGAGCAAAACGTTAATTTTGTAAAACAAACACACATATGTGTGCGACCTACAAACCTGACTTAACTGGCGTTACGTGAAAGCGGGAAAAGCTAAATTAAGTATTTTCACTTTAACTTGAGTATTAAGTACCATATTTACGGCAGAACTCAAAGGTTTCGACAGCTCACGGCGTTAAGTTACTACTAGTCAGTTAAGTCAACCTCCTCCGGACTTACTTAATTGCTTACATAATGCTATAAAGAATATTGAATAGTAAGGTAGAGGAAGAAAATGACCCCAAAAGAACTAATGATGTACAGAGTATGCTAAGAAACACTTTTAAAAGTTGCATAAACATTTACTGTTGATAGCAATATTTACATTAATTGTTCATAATTACACAAGTCACGTGTATCCGTTTACTTAATTAGGTACACAATTATCATTTTAATTAACAAAAGTGTCCGTTTTGACATACCTACTTGTACTGAAGTATCGACATTTGATAGTGCAATACTTTTGTCTCTTGTAATTCAAAGAGCTAATATTTCTGGCTGCAGCAGAAAGAGACAGTGATGACGCGACGAATTGACTCGAGAAACAACCAAAATAAAAATAAGTAAGTCGGAGAACTGGAAGCAAATCTTTGGCTCCGGAATGTGAAATTGCACTCTTGTCATTAGACAATGAAGATTCCAAATTACTTGCATTTCTAGCATTTTTCTGGCTTGTTGACGGAGTCTGAATTTCTTCAAAGAATTCGGTCTTACAAACAACTCCAAAGCTTCCCTATATTTGGATAGTTATACTGTATAGTATCTAACTAACCAGTATACAGGGGGCCAAGTCTGCTATTTTTATAATTTCGTCATTCCAACACGATCCCATTGTCATTTTGCTAAAAGTTCGTAATGTGCTAAATTCATAATGGTCGATCATTGGTCGGTCGAATTAAAAGGAATGACTGCACAATGACGTACTAATGGTAGGTCACTGATCAAAGGAACTGTCAAAATTTTAGCAGATTACCGCCTAAGTCAGTCATTCATTTGTCATTTTGTACGAGATTACCATTCTATATCATTTCTTTCAATGGCGTGTCAGTGGTTGACCAATGGAAAGTCATAATGACGCCATTATATTAGTAGATTACCAAACTTGTCAAAATCAACAATTATGAAATCAATGATAGACCATTCTGACACTATTGTAATAGCAGACTTGAGGCCCTGTTCACAAACCACGATAAGTTTGATTTCTCATACAGACGGCGACGGTGATCAATTCTAGAAACATTCTCTTGTTTTCATAATGACTGCACAACCTGAATGAATGCTTAATAAACACAAGATAGCAAGTGTTATCCATGTGTTACTTCCGTATATATATCAGGCAATGTAAACAGTGTCAGCTCCTTATTAACCCGATATATTGAGAAATGCAGTTTATTATAGTCTCACTTCTATAGGTCGTTTCATGTCACTGCTAATGCAGTAATGCTATCTTTCAGATTGTGTTCATTACTTACTTTGTTGATCATGGCGCCTAGGGAGCATACAATCATACCAATAGAGTTACCTAGTTACTTATGAGCGTAATAGGGTATTTTACCAAAAAAAATCTAATAAGTCCGTCAGATAGATTTCCAAAAAATATTGGAAACGTGTTTTTTCTTTTTTCACGTAAACAAAAAATTAAGACGGATACAGTGCGTCGAAAACACGTCATGTCAGTACTCATGATCTTTGATGCGTTTTATCTTCGTCAGTTTTTAGTGATTTGATAAAACAAAAAATACGTATTCAATATTTTTCAATAATCTAACTGACGGATTAATTCGTTTTTTTTTTTTGTAAAATACCCTATTCTTGCCGAGTCTACAATTGCAAGTAATTATTTTATCGAACACACTGTGAACTCACGTCAAGATACATTAGAACAATTTCGAACACTTCTAAATGCAAATACGTTTTTGATTAGTATGGTGATCCTCTACCACAACAAATACAGTTGTCCTAGGGCTACCAAAAAACACAAGTTGCTAAGGTTGCTACAGAAAAGTTAGCTATGCCATGACTTACAAGCTTTCGATATTAATAAAGTAAGAAAATCTAATCTCGAAACTAGTTTAAAACCTAGGTACTATAGTAGCAGTAGTACAAAATCCACAGTCTAGATTAAGACTGAGGTAATCAAAGCTAGGAAATATGTCTTACAACACAATTAACGACACGTCCATACCTCGGTAATAATTAAGTAACCAGTACTTATAATGTTGTTCTTCGAAACTTCCTACTTCACATATTAGGTACATACTTCAGGCATCTAGACAAGAAAGGCAACGTTCCTACAAGGCTTACATACATTCTTTGGACGCTGACAAACTCTTAACAGTAAACCGGAAAGTTAGTATACCTTCACCTACCACTTATGCTGTTACAAACAGTTTTATTAATGATAGATAAGGTTATCTTAGACTAAACATTATGTCAGTGTTGGTTTTGTGATAAAAGGCAGTCAAAGTCGAGGTGTATGATATAATGGTGCTAGATTTTAACAATGAAGGTTATAGTTTTGGCGTAGGTAGGTGTTCTTTTTAAATCTTGTTATTCTCTGACTATGGTACACTTCGCAGGTTAGTCGCATGATGGATCATTCGATTCCTCTTGGTTGACTTGATCCACGCGTCACGCTTATAAACGGACACTGTCAGTTGAGACTGCTCATCTCTTAACTGCTGTGGCTTAAAACATTTTTTGGAATGGTTCGTATTGCTTTAGAAAAAGAAAAGAATAATGTAACCAAGATTTTGTACAAACCTAAATTGAAAAGAGTATCCGCGGGGTGGAGTTTCTTGCTCGTACTTCTCCATAGAGACCGTTTTGGAAAGGGCAACTAGCTTAAACTGTCTCACTAACGAACAGACTCCTTGACAATTCAAAAGTGCCTGTTTAATGGTTTAAATGGTATCTGTAACGAAATCTCCAGGAGATTCGCGCCAATTGTTTAACTATTGTGTCTGCTAATTAGACAGTTGAGCTCTTAACAAAATGGTTTTGACTTTGAGTGCAAAGAGGTCTTACCGTCTAGAATTTCTTTGTTATCTTCTAGGCTTAAGGCCTGTATACATGCCAATAACCTTGAGCATTTGGCCCGTACTGAATTTTTGGACGAGTGCGGGGGTGATGTAGACGCAGTCTTTAATCGGACGCATTTTTAATTAATTGTAATTTAAATAATACATATTTGTAAAAAGTAACAAAACCAAATCATTTTCCTTTGTATTGCAAAGCAGTAGATATTTTTTTATACTCTACTGATAAGAAATTAAAAGGAGTAAAATGGTTTCATCTCAATGATTTGGAGGTGATTTGACGATCTTTTTTCTTATTATGTGATACCGTTAGAAAAATTGTGGCTAAACCAAATTACGTATCATATCATGTAGATTACTAACAATTTTCAGATGTAATTTCTCTGTAAATGCCGACGAAAAGTTGCTTCATCTGCATGCTTCTTTCAAGCTTTTTTCGAGAGAGCAGCCTGAACCGGGTAAACTTATGTGTAACTCTTTCCCATAGATATACGTGTTGGCATGCAAATTACATTTTTTATCATAAAAAGAACTTAAGAGCCTTAACCACTAAAGTGTACCTTAGGTATCTGGCTGCGGTTTCAACTGTCTTCATAGAACTGTAGAAAAACTGCGGTAAGAATGAAGAACGATAAACGGCCTCCAACTAACGCCTAATGGAAGGAAAGCTTCGGCACGAGACCGTAAAATTAACTATGAAGCCATAAACCATTATAACAACTATACAATATAGTTGTAAGAAAAGCAATAAATGATGACTTTCCAAGCATATGATCCAAACAATGATTTTAAAAAAATTAACATCATTCGAGCGTGACGTGATTGAGTAGCGCCAGCCAATCAATTGGAGGAAGACATTTTCGCTAAATAAGCAAAACTTTCTCCGGCATTCGTTACAAAAGCATAATATATAGAAAAAAAATAGTATCTATTTAGCAAACCGTGTAAAAGTCAGCGTTCATTGTATCGATCGTTAACTTCCTATTCGCTTCGCGTCACCTTGCGCACGCGCATCCAACATGGCGCGCGTCAGTCCGCTTCGTTAGTGGAGCATTTGTCAAGATAATTGTCCGAACACCGCCATTTGAGGCTTTGACATTTCCTGATTATTATGAATAGTTTACCTTTTGTAATTTCCTATTGAAACTAATGTCTACCCTTATTGCCCGGATATAAGAAGCACATTGCGGTGGAAATGAGTTTCTGAACCGCATTATTAGGTGGGGCCATTGTACGATTCAGCCTTGGCTTTGACATTGTATCGTGTTCGACCAAATTTGGTCGTTTTATGTTCAATTACGTTGACAAGCGCGGATTGGCCAGTGCGAATATAAGGAGATGTCACACTCACAGCGACATTTAAAATGTTTTGTTTACAGCCTGCTGATTTCAATGGCATTAAGAAAACTTGAACCTTCAAGGTGAATATTACAATATAGCACATATGTAACAACAATTAAGTACTTAGATACATGGATTTATGTATTTTGAATTAATTACTAAAATACATTTCGTTCTCATTTTAAAATCTCATTCGGTTGTGGCTTCAAAATAAGGTCCGTTCTTTTTATTTCAATATTAATTTGATTTTTCATATTTAGAATTAGGTACCTACGTAGTTACGTAACTGGCCCTAAAGACTTTATCTAATTAAAGCGATATAAAAACACATAGGTAAGTACGGGCCTCAATAGGGTAACCTGGGTAACTCCTCGTCATATTGTTGTTACAGGTGCTTCAACGACGTAACGCACTAAGTATTTGTTTTAACCGAAATTATCAGCAATGTCTACGACGGACATTTTATCTGATTAAAAACCTGGCTCAATCTGACAGGTGATTTTCTATCTTGCTTACTCGTTAAGAAATCTATACTTCTATCTCGCTCCATCTTCATCTTTGAATAACGACATTCTAAACATTTTTGGTGAATGGCTAACTCCGATAATGGCATTGTTAGTTGCGCAGATAACACTATTTGATAACAGTAATGGAACACTTTAGGACTTGTCTAGCAAAAAAGGTAATATAGAAATAGAAAAACATCGATTACTGACAGATAAAAAAAGTTGAAGGCTTCAAATTCAATTTATGCGTCATCCATCGGTACTTTAATTCAGTGGCGATAAAAATCATGATTTTTACACAATATTATGATATCTCAATACTTCGAATTCAATTCAAATCTTATTTCACTGGGTGATAACTTTGAAATTAACTTATCACGTCGCGCCGCGCGCGTCACCTTTTGTAATAGCTGTCAATTTAGCAAAAATGTTCGAAACATTATGCTGTGTGTACCATTCAGTATATTAGTTGTAAAGAACCTACTTATTTACCTCGTTACCTACTTAGCTACGTGTAAATATTCTGACACTATTGTCTAGGCACCTACTCGTAAAATTACAACTAGAATTGAAATGAATCATGCGCATGCATGCGTAAAAGTGACCTCGATAGTACGTACAATCTTGTTGTTACCACTGAACACTGAAATATTGTGAAAGTTAGTTTCACGTTCCTGTCAAAAATTGCTTTAGAGACGAAATCGCAATTGACATTGATTAGTTTTTGCAAAATCCTAAAAGCGGGTGCGCAGATTTATAATAAGACCTCAGAAATTGACATGAAACGAAGATTTCGGTTTATTTTGAAGAATCTGATCACGTTGTTTTTATAGTAGTGTCCAAAATAGTGACTAGATATTACTCAGACAGCAAAAAAACCAAAATCTGCGTTTTTCAATTGGGTACCTTAGAAAAAAAAAAGAGGGGGGGGGGGGCAGGTTGTAAGTACCTACTAAGATATTCACACCTAAGCTTCTTCAAACAATTCTTTCAGTTTTTAGGTAAGTATACCTCGTAAGTATTCATGTTGATAAGTACTTATCTATTAGCAGTTTTAATTAGGTTATATTAAGGGGCTATTAAACGACTTTTACAGATTTTAAACTGACAATCACGTCAAAATGTGCAGTGTAAATGATATAAAAAAAATATGTTATACTAGAACATTCTCTTAATCATTTAGTAAGTGAATATTTTTAATTATTTTCATATTAAATAGTTTAATTAACTCGTGAAGTTGTGTCTGACGCGGACAAAACATTGACAATCACACAAAATCTACCAGGTATAATTAAACGAATCTTACACCATCTTACAGACAATTTTATTACCTATCTATCTTTTAGTATACGCCTTTTTTTTTAAGTTGAAGAATACTACTTTTATTTAATTTTTTCGACTACATTTTGAGAGTTTTGGACGCAGACTGCGTCCGTTCTGCGTCAGTTCTGCGTCCAAAACTCTTAAAGTTTAGTCGAAAAAATTAAATAAAAGTAGGTAAGTAGTATTCTTTAAGTTTTTTTTTTTTAAATGAATATAATTTAAAATATTCAGTTACCTACTAAATGATTAAGAGAATGTTCTAGTTTAGCATATATTTTTTTCAAATCATTTACACTGCACATTTTGACGTGATTGTCAGTTTAAAATCTGTAAAAGTCGTTAAATAGCCCCTTAATTGTATCCATGCGTAGGAACGGTATCCTCATAAAGTAGCTGGTTATAACTAAATGATGATTGTACCTTAACATTACCAATTATCTTCAACTTGCAGCGAAGGGAAACAATAGTCTCTAAAGTAAATTATTGGAATTAAAATAATGATGATGATGGTCTAATAGCGTCACTTAATTTGAGCACTTAATGCCCATTTGATAGTGAAGATTAAATCTCTATTTACTCGTCTTATCATTCTCCCACGGAAAGAGTAGGTATAAGATAAAACAAGTATGTACTTAAGTACCTACCTTAGTACAGATGACAGCTAGCTCAATCGTATAGTTCTTCAACTTTATTCCAAAACGATAAGGTTCATGTTCATTTGGGAAAAAATGACAGTTTTGTTATAGCTTGATATGCTTGCCCCCCTTGGGGGAGACCTATGCCCAGCAGTGGGCGTCTAAAGGTTGACATGATGATGATGATGATATGCTGGCAACAAAATTATTAATTCTGAGGTTGAATAAACTGAATCTGACCGTGTGTACTGTGTGTACTAGTGTGTAGATAATCTTTAGCTATCGGACGGTAACGGAAAACAATGTACCCTTTATATCTCTCTTTACTTTAGGATTTCTAAGAGACAAGTAGGTATGGATTGATAACGCGAAACCCAAACCACGCGGTATTTAGTAAATGGTTATTATTCCGACGTAAGAACGAAAAACCATTTTTATGATGGTGATTATCACCAAACTGGATATTGTTTCTTTTCATTTTATTATTAAACTTTTTCTTTTATCATTGGAGTTTTTTAATAAGAAAAAATATGTTTTTTTTTACCTCATTAAGTAAAAAATATTGAATTTGTGGGAGAGTTAAGAAAATCTATGACACTTCACTACAGCTCTATTGTAAAATATTGTGGGGTACCTACATATAGTGTTGCCACAAGTTCCTTCTATGAGAAATGTCATTTGTACCTAGATAAAAATTCCTCTATTCCACAAACAACCAGAGATTTTATGCTGAACATGTCGTGCATCCTGCCTGGCTATCCACGGCACACGCAACGGTACCTTAGGGCGCTGCAAGACGAAACATAATCTACTAAGGTATGTACACTTTTTTTTTTCTAAACCTATAAGTAGGTATTATGCAAGAATCCAGTTATGTACGACAATCTACTAGATTGATGTCGTACCTAATTAATATAGTGAGAATAAGTAAGGATGGATTAGCAGCTAAAATAATCAAGAATAAGACATGCTCTTGGAAGAACTAGCGCAAAAATCACCTACTCACACTTTGGATCACTGTTTAAATTCTGTTGCCTCAATTTGAAATCTTATTTAATATTCTACACGTTGAAGATATTTACAAAACGGTAGGCAAATAAAAAATGCATGCTGGAAGCAAAAACATTACACAAATCAACAATCTTAAGACTACCCACTGACCGAACTTTTTCCTATGAATTCTAATTCTAACCACTTTCGTTAGTAAGAAATTGTTTCATATTTCGGAAAACGGAACAATTTTATTATTTTACCGTTGTCTGTCTCCCGATAATTTGATGCTCAATTCTGTAATTTTTTGTGACGTTCAAATTAGAGGTGTGACAAGTTTCTCATAAAAATAACAGTAGAATTTATTACTGGAACTTACTGTGTTTGTTTTTTTTAGATATTATTAAAGAAAGTGGTGTATGGACATGCACACTGGCACACATGTCATGTACAGTTTGTTTACTCTTATTATTGCTAGATTTTACCTAATGTCTGTAAAGTTGTACCAACTTTTTACAATAAGGAATTTGAAGTAGGTATTCCTTAAAAACTATCTCAACGCTATAATTTACGAACAACTACCCGACGCATAAAAAGTAGGTACCTAGTTCGTTAGACGTGTTCATAAGATGGGCATGTAGGTACCGACTGCTCAATACCATTTTAATAACTCGATGAAATCCGTTAGATCAACACCTGAAGAGTGGTCGGCCTACGCACACACGGACATGTACTGTACGTGTTACGTTAGTCAACCCACACCTACACGCGAATATTTCATCTTGTTGATTAGAAATAAACGACGTTCAAATGTTCAAAACTTGAATTTAGAAGGTTTGTAATGATACTCACCCGATTAGATTCCAAAGCCTCAGCACTATGCTCTTCCTTCTGACGAAAGCAATTGGTGCATTTGCTCTTATTGAAGATGTTTGGTGCAAATTTCCTGCAATCCGATCGCCCAGACATGATTGCCAGAGGTCAGGGTCTATTCAACGTTCACTATGTCACCGTACACAGCATGATGCTACTGTAAAACACCCACACTAGACGATTGATCGCCTTTTTTCGTACCGAACACGTAGTTTATCACGCGCGCACCCACCGGTGAGTGAGCTATCAGCGAAATCACTGCAAGTGAAGTGAGCGCTAACGTCATACAAAAAACACATGCACTAAACACAATCTCCTTCGGCAACCGAACACCGAAGTAGTCGTACAATCGCGTAAACAATATTCGTATTCACGTCAAAATATAAAACAATAAACATCGATTTCACAACGAACACGCGGAGTTCGCGAGCGCGCAACGACACGACCGCCCGTCCATTTTACATCTGATAGAAAAGCAGCGAACACAGTTTGTTGTTTTACAACTTCTCTTTTCTTGTTTATGCGTCTGTAACTTAAAATATCTATGTGTGACTATTTCTGTTAGTGTGCGTGACTATGTTTGTCTCTGTCTGTAGCGCAATATTTGAATCTTTCTGTCTCTGTTACACTTTTCATTAATATACTTGTTTCTAGTGCTGCCACCTCTTGGTTAACTTTTCAAACAAAACTCAAGTCACATCACACAATGTCAGCAACTCGTGAGCGCACACACAGCGTAGACAGACTGTGTTTCAGGAGTTAGATATTCTTTTTACATAACGATAGGTGGCACTAGTCACAGTTTTTAAAACGTTGAACGTCTGAAAGTTATTTGTTTTGACCTGCGCTGCGAGTTACGTCAATAAGCATGTATGTACATACTATATTAAAAATTAAAATAAAATAAATATTTACTAATTTCAACTTTTAAAATTTCTATTTCAATCAGACACATTTAAAATCAAAAAGGTACATAACTACAGTAGAAGCTGCTACATTGAACTCAATAAATAATTGATTAGATAAATTCTTAAATACTTTTTAGTACTAACCGATATACTTATATTTTGAGCAATTTTTTTTTAATAATAAGAAAAAATGCAAAATTACAGAAATTCAGAATAAAAAAATCATTATGTATTTCATTAATGTCACTTTGACATCGGCAGCATATCCTTTTCATTGACAGATGACACATGACTGATGACAGTGACACTGACAGCAGTACAACGAGCAATCATTCATTTCATTCGATGTATGACGTGTGTGTGCGAGCGGTGCGTGCGCTAGCAGCCACTGCGCCCAATAAAACAGCGTGCGCCGCAATAACGTTATCATACGATACGCTTTCCCTCTTCAAAACCTCCTCAAAAATTATCAGTTTCATTCGTAACACTTAAGAAACGGACGCCCTACGTTTTAAAAACAGTTTCTTTCACTCTCCCATTCATAGTCAAGGTGAGAGTTGTATAGAAACATCAGCACGCCCGACTAGACTACTTCTCGGATCGCTATAGACCTTGAATTTGTGTCTGCGAGGGAATTTGAAATGTCCCTGTATGTTTAGTCATCCGGTGTCATAAAATTGGTGCGCGCTCATAACCATTATTAGTGTAAGAAGGCTGAATTATAATGTGATATTGTGTTTTAGTATGGAGGACTTAAGTTTCGTTCCCGATCTCCCGAGTGGGCCACTGGATAAGTTTAGAAAAACCGCAACCTTCGATTGGAAACGCCTCAAATTGGCTTTGGAAGGTGATATAGAGCTCCTGAAACTTAAGGTGAGTGACAAGAATGTAATAGTTATTTTATTTAAGTAATTCCTCTAAACTGCACATTTTATTATCAAACTAATAATTCGCGCCAATAATTTTCTAGATTTAAAAGAAGAACAAGTGTACTTGTAGAGACTATGGAGGCTGAATTTTGTTTCCTAATTTTAAATTTTGTTATTTGACCTACAGCAGTAGCAACAATCTCTCACAATCCCATGAGCATTCTTCAATTGTTTTCACATACACAGCGCTTTGATAGTAATATATTTTAAAGCAACAAGCACGCAACAAGTTACCAAGTTTTAAATTAGATTCAATTGCTTGATGGACCAATAATTGAAATTACAGAATTATATTTCATATTAATATTAATTTTATTCAAATGTTCACCATAAAATGGTCCAAAATAGATATACAGTATAGTATGCTAATACAAAGTGTCAAGGCCAGGCAAGATATTTGGGACATGTCTCACATACTTAATTGGTCACAACATACCCATAGAATAATTGTCACTGTTACATGTATCATCTTTGAGAATACTTACCTACAGTACAGTCAACGTAACTTGGCGCGTCTGAAGTTAGCCGATTAGCTAGTAGACAATTTCATTCCTAAAAGTTCCATTGCGCAGCCAAACTGCTAACTTCAGACGCGCCAAGTTACATTGACCGTATTGTACTTAAAAATCTATTTCAAACTTTCAAATATAAAGTTGGATCAAGATGTCATGAAAGAAAATTGATCAAGGGCTTTGCTGAAAAAAATATTATAGGTACTTAGTATGCTTTTGCACTTACAAAGTTTTAAGAATATATTAATTTTCTAGTTATATTTAAGTTCCATGTAATAGGGAGAAAGCATCAGCTTTAATATTCTTCAAATAAAATAATAAAAAATAGAAGCAACTTACATTTAGTAATATGTAAAGTGTAGTACCTATAAAGAATATTATGTAATTTTAATGGAGGTGTAGAAAGCCAAATTTGCCAATATTTAATCAGTTTTAAATAATATGTCATATTTTCCCCAAAGTAATAATATCTAAATGACCATACCTTAATACCATTTACAATAATCACATAAAAGATATAATTACATTTTAATTTACCTGTTCCTGGAAATAATACTTAGGTACAGCAATACATAATACTTATAATATTATACCCTGAAGTGATTGATTAGTAAAGATTACAAGACAGTACAGAACTACAGACAGACAGTCTTGTATAACTTCCCATCGTACCCTAGAATGGAACTAAAACTGGATGTGAGATATCTGTATAGTATATATTGGGCTGGTATTCGCAACTCCACATCTCAGCTTGTGATGAGTATAGCTACCGAATATCTGAAAAAAATAAATTACAAGTATGTTGTTTGGTGGTTCGGTGGTGTTGCCTTGTAATGTAATAAAGTCGAGTTTAAAGTCTTTGGTTCTAATCATTATATTTATCAGAGATTAATCTAGATTATTTACTAGGACCCATTATTGGAGTCTGGTTTTGTAATAAACTTTCTTTCAACAAAAAACAACTGTGGTTAAAATCTAGGGCATAAAACCTGATTCTTAAATTCAGTATCATTTCTCATCCATTATGAGTTATTTTGAGAAAGATCAAGACCTAAGCTGCAGACAACAGACTTCACCAGTTATGAGTTATTTTGGAATATAGCATAATAAGGCCCTACCTTAGATTATTGATAGCACCCTACACAAACTTCTGACTTTTTGTATGATCGAGTCCAGGACGCACAAAGTCTCTTAGGTCTCTATTATAAATCTGCAAGTTTTTTGTGATTGTTTATCATTTTTGGTAATCAAAAAACTACGTCGCGAAATATCAGTCCTGAAATGACACGCACGGAGTCATAAATGCACCTGGGCCATTTTAATAACTTTAAGAAACAATCTCATTCTAATCTACTGGTGATCAGCTGGTGCTGGTAATCTAAATAATTATGTAGGTAAAATATAATAATAAATATCTCAATGGTAAAATAGAGACATTTTGACATTGATTGTCACCGAGATGAATTTGCTGACTGATTTGGACTGTATTAATTACTTTACTAATTGCTCGCTTGGTCGTCGCAGGCTAGATAAGAAAAATGTTTGCCATCCGACCTAAGAATACAAGAAAACTTAAAACCTTACAATAAGTTACCGTGTGTGAGTTGTCCCAAGATTTATTTATTTATTTATGTCATTTAACCTGCTATGTTATTCTTCTGCCCACCCATTGACGAACACATAGGACCTAGTGTTGTTACAAACGACCGATTTATTTTGCCCGTTCGCTCGAAAACCATTTATACTAGGCATTGACACATGTTACATCAGTCACCCATTTGACAAGCTAACCAATAATTATGGCGAGTTGCCTTCTGCCTAGTACGATGTTAGGCATAACTCATACAAGGGATTCACTTTTTAGTACTTAGGTACTAATGAGTTTTTCCTGGAAAACATATAACACTGTGTTCTGTTTTCCTTGAGGGGATTTCTAGTTAGATAATGGCAACTGCCATTTACCTAAACTAAACAATGATATTACAAGTAAAAAGGTTTAGAGGTACCTACACAAGATTCGAACTAAAAATGGTTAAACTTACTAATATATATATGTACTAGCTGACTCGACAGACGTTGTCCTGTCCCTCTACCTACTTACCTGCCTACTTACCTACCCTACACCTACCCTAAGTTACTCAGCTATAAATTTAGCTTTCGATTTGTGAAAGAATTTTTTAAATCGGACTAGTAGTTTTAGAGTTTATTTGTTACATACAAAAATATAAAAATACAAAAATACAAATCTTTCCTCTTTATAATATTAGTATAGATATGTACCACTTAAATAGCATAACATCCATCCAGCTCATCATGTCATACCAAACTGTCAAATTTTCCCAATTGAATATGAACCTTATCCTTTTGTAATAAAGTTAAAATCTATCAAAAAAAATTGACAGATTATTGGAACTTGATGTGCTGGCCTATATACCTACATACTTATTAGGTGTCACGGGAAACATCATAGATTTCGAGATGGTCGCTTAACGTCATTTTTGGTACTACATACATACTTCCATTGATACCCCCACCGCATGACTGAGCTCAAGTGCGCTAATTAGCATAGTTTAAACGTCCCACTCGCAGAGCCCGGAGAAACAAAAATTATACCTATTAAGAATAACGTCATTTGAGCAGCCTTTGAGCAAATATATATTTCAATGTATAAACTTGGTACCTACCTATTACTGGAAAAATGGTCTAATTTATCGATCCAACGTAGGTAATAAAGAAATAGCTATCTATACTTTCCTACTTATACATTCAGTTCATGACAATAATAAAGCGGAAATATGCTTTCCTAATACTGAATTAACTATTCATACTCGTATTGGAAGAATAGCTATGCAATGCCGCTATGTACATGATTTTGAACTTTATCAGTGGAGTATAAAGTTCGATACTGCTTAAATACAAGTAAACTCGCGAAAACAAACGTGTGGAAAGTAGAGAATCATTTAAGACTCAAAGTGAATAACAATAACGTTTATTATTACGTGGTACTGTAGTCAATGTAATCTTCTATTAATTTATTTCTTCCAATGTTAATGGAACTTTTAATCTATGATAGTTGTGTGATAAGAAGTCAATGTAGTGTCTTTATGTGTGTAGTGTTCATAAGGTTGTCATCACCAAAATTGCAGGACAAAAACTTCAAAAACCCCCTTACAAGACGCCCCCTGAAAAAATATTTTTACAATGAACCTCGTTTACATTTTCATTTTTTTATTTACTGTTTATCTTCCAATTAATCGAGATTCCCCTGACCCTATTTGGAAACCCTTGCGGACAGTTTTTGAAAACTCCTTCCGGACGACCCCCTGACTTCTACCGACCGTCTAAACTAAATCCGGGGAATCCCAGACGGATGGCAGCCCTAAGTGTTCGATACCTACAGAATAATCTAGTCTCTGCCTACGTGCTTATCATAAACGGCGAATAAAGGTGCCTACGTGAAGACGTTGGGTGGCGTCATCTTGTCTGAATCTTCACTCGTATCGGGCGCCACGGAATATGTGGGAGTAACTCGTGCTGTACTAAAAATATTTGACAACCGGCTGGATGGTAGAGGGGTTAACTGCCAAAGGGCTCTAGGCGTACCTTTAACTATTGGTACGGTAACCCGTAAAGGCTAATTGATGCATCGTTTGCTAAAAGTTCTCGTAAAGGGGCTCATGGCTAAATAAAAGCCTACGGATCGATCGGTATTGGTTTAAGCTGCGCTTGCCGCGGCCGGTTCGTGGATGGATGACCATCCATTTCATACTGAACTCCCTCCGTGCCTTGGAAAGCACGTAAAGCCGTTGGTCCTGGCTGTCATTCGTAGATCTTCGACAGTTGTTATGGATAGTCAGAAGCCAGAAAGTCTGAGAACTAAGCTTACCTAGGGGCAAAGAGAGTCTTTGCCTAGGGGTATCGTGTTTCCCAGTAACTGGGTTGTGGAGGTCAGATAGGCAGTCACTCCATGTAAAACACTGGTATTCAGCTGCATCCGGTATAGTTGGAAAACGGGTAGGCAGATGGTGTTTGCTAGAGGTTCAAACCAACTGTCTTGTAACCCTTCCTAGAAAGAGATTGTATTCCTGCCGCGAAAGAGACACAGCTTTAAGGTCACCGAAACGGTTTGCAATAAATTCTTTGACCTGTTCTCTCTACTAATACAAACTTCTTGCTTTAAACGGACTAAGCCTGTGTGAGTCAAGCTTAACACCTGACTTATAAGATAACTCCAAATGTTTTTTTTTTTTTTTTTTTTTTTTTTTTTTTTAATATTCGTATGGCCTACAGATAGTTCTTCCGGGTCTGGCTGTTTGTGTATGTGAGTTTATATGTTTGTAAACGCACCCACGACACAGGAGAAATTCCTAGTGTGGGGCAATGTTTAAAAAAAAAAAAAAAAAAAACTCCAAATGTGGTTATCATAGCAGATCCTCCAATGACCGGTCATTGGATGGAATGCATATGCACCAAAATTTTTATAGACTGACGTAAGAGTTACACAACTTACTACAATTTGTCTATCTTTGCTTGTTCTGATTCATAGTTATGCATTAAATTACTGACTCAAGCCAGTCAAGTGAACCTATTTGTGTATTCAATTGTTTATGAAGCTACTTACGATCACGATCATGGATGGCGAATGATGTCTGTGTATTTTTTCTTAAGCCTACACTCTCAGCAGTCTCTACAGCCTAGGCTCTATACTCGGGATCTAAAACCGCACTATACAGCGTGAACCGCGAGTACAAGTAGGTACCTAGTTTCTCGTTCGAACTTCGAGTCATTCCCCACTTGAAGAAGTGAAGAACACTGCGAGACGCGAACGCTTTCGCAGCCGAGTGTAGAGCCAGCTTTGTATCTTATCGGTTAGGACTGTGTCTAGTAGAATGTTGTCGGTATTACAGAATGATATTCAAGTGCAAACCTGGCCTTGAGCATTTTTGAAAGCTATTTGATTGGTTGAATGTAGTTTTAAGTAATCATGAAGTCTTGATTTCTTATAATCCCTTAAACCGGCTTTACCGTCACGAGTCACGACGCGAAGCCCCGCGAAAGGCGTGAACCGTAAGTGTAGATGGTTTCGCGGTTTTGCGTTCGCACCTCGAGGCGTTCCCTACTCGTAGTGGGGATTCCCACGAGGCGTAAACCTGAAAATTCACGGCGCAAAGTTGTACGTAGATCTATTTAACCACCGCCAGTCGTAAAGGCTATTCTAATACGCACGTGACTTATTGAAGTCGTCTGACCAGAAAAGTAATCTGAGACATTTTTAATGTCATTATGTTAATATCTATTCAATGTAAATTGTAGTGAGATAGGCAAAATATTTCGATTCGCATTATACGCATAATCGAATTACGCAAATACGCATTCATATCAGTTGTGATAGAGGGATTATTGTTATTAACTGTCCTCGGTATTATTTCCTGTGTTTTTGGAAATCCAGCTGTTCCATGGCCAATGGCTCCGATTCGGCTGATGATAATGATGATGTATAGCATGAAATTGAAGCTAGATAAACAGTTTCTACATCAATTTCGGTAGTACCGTCGCTCTCACTAATCATCATTTGCCTATTATAGCCTTTTCCCACCTACCTTGGGGTCGCTTCTTACTGTCTAACCAGATGCAGTTTATATGGAGCGACTAGCCTATCTGACCTCCACAGCCCAGTTACCGGGTAGTACGTTACCCCTTAGTAAATCTGTCGGAATTGCTCTGGTCAATAATAACAGTTAAACTTCGGCCGCCATGAGAAACGCCCAGTAGACTTCAAAACAAGTAGGTATCTAGTCGTGATAGCTAGCTTATTAGTTACAAGCAAACAAGGATGAGACAATACTAAAGCAAAAATTTCGATTAGGTACGGAGACCTTTAGTACGGTCAACGTATCTTGGCGGTCCTGAAGTTAACTGTTTGGCTGCGCAATGGAACTTTTAGGAACGAAATTGTCTACTGCGCAGCTAATCGTCGACTTCAGGACCGCCAAGATACGTCGACCGTACGTGTAACCTTTTCCTCCTAATTAACAGTAAAACTACGTATAATAATTAATATTTATTTAACAAAAAATGTCAATTGCAAAATTAATTTAAAAAGAAAATTACTTAGCTAATGGTTAGGATCATTAGCTAACTAAATTTCTTTTTAAATTAATTTTGCAATTGTCATTTTTTGTACATTGACAATTATTTTAAGACAATAAGTACCTACATTAGTCGTTTTTAAAGACAATAAGTAAGATATTGCGCGTTACAACAACAAGGAACAAAAAGTTATAATGACGTCTTTAGGGTGACATTTTGGGTAATTAAAAAATAACATTATCTCAATTACCGTGACACTTATGACTAAGGACTGGTGGGTTCTTGTGTAAATACAAGTAAATAACCGCCCAAATCCGTGGTAGAAATGTGTCCTTCTACCACAACCTGTATACATGTACCTAGTGATATTTTTTTTATTAAGTGCCGTCTTGTCTAGTTATTGGGATCAAAGTTGGTATGAATGTCTGGAGTACTTCTACCTAGGCACTCGACATTCATCGATAAGACTAGGGATCCCCGCCAAAGATTACTAAATGACAAATAATACCAAGAACACGAAAGGAAAATAAACAAAAACCTGACACAGTAGGTACTATGCCTTTGGACTCTGATAAAGAATATAATCTTCCCTCACTTTCCGTGTCTTAAGGGCTACCAAGAAGAAGCAATCCTCCTATACTCTACTATCTATACCTATCTACTTATATTATAAAGCTGAAGAGTTGGTTTGTCTTGTTGTTTGCACGCTCTAATCCCCAGAACCAGATTCAATTCTGAAATTCTTTCACTAATAGGAAGCTACGTTATCCCTGAGTGCTCTAGGCTATAATATATTGTCATAAAATTTATATCTATATATGAAAATTATCGTGGACGTAGTCGCGGGAAAAAACTTTAACATTCGGTACTGACATCACCAATCAATGGATGGATCTGCCATCGTCATTTCCGGGCCGATAATTGACCTAAATCCTCTTTTAGATCTAAATAACCATAAAATACACACTACACAGCGCCCCGTTAGCTTGTTATATCATCGCATTAGTAGAATATCTCTAATCTTGCATGACCGTACAACACGTGATGCGACATGACCCTGAAATCGTGAAACCGTCATTTATTGGTCAGTTTTGTTTGTACTAGCCTTCAGTACTTCATATTTGATTGCTCTGTCATAAAAATTAGTCAAAGATGAGTTATGTGTGGGTTTATAAGCTTAACTTATTATAGATCGATGATTCTTAGTCAGGTACTACTTCGATTTGTGAAAAAAAGTAATTATAGGATAACAATGCCCAAAATCATCGCTCCGAAAGCGTCCAAAATTGTCTTTTTTTCGGCGGTAAACGTTCAAAAGGCGGCCTTTCTGGGGAAGAGGATGGGTAGCGCTTGGGCATCTAATTTAAATGATTTAGCATCGTTTTAATCACGTCCGGTTGCTATGTGATGTATGCCAAGTAAGGCTCGACCGAGATCTCGGTCTCGGTCTCGGTCTCGGCATTCTCGGCTACAAATCCAACCGAGAAATTTGTCTCGGTTCTCGGCTAGTTATAGCCGAGATTCTCGGTCATGGCCGAGATTGTAACTTTGTTCGGATCGGCATTCAAATTTTGCCGCGCGCGGCCACGCTCTTCAGCGCGAAGTCGATTGGTGTAAGTGCGGGAGAGAGCTGAATTGTGATTGGTTGAAGTCTTATGGGCAGCATGATTCCATAGAGTTGTCTTCCAACTCTGCCAATGACCAATGACGAATACAGTTCAAGTTCTGTGATCCAAATAGCGCTAGAAAGTTTTCTTAAAGAGCCAAGACTGCAAAGAAATGCTAATATTTTTGAGTATTGGTTTTCGTCACCTTATAAGGTGCTTAGGCCTGCAGCAAATAAGATTTTATTTGCGCCGCCTACTAGCGTAGCAAGTGAACAACTATTTAGAAAAGCTGTATTAAAAAGTTAATTTTTTTTTCACGCTTTGTTTATTCTCGGTCTCGGCTCTCGGTCTCGGCCGAGATAGTATTATATTCTCGGTCTCGGTCTCGGTCTCGGCCGAGAACGAAAAACCCATCTCGGTCGAGCCTTAATGCCAAGACATTTTCGACACAACGGGCATTTTCGATTCGCCCAATAAGTCTAAAATGTGCTAAACTGCTGACATTAATCCAATGACTTATCTCGCCGTCACGGCTGAGATATCCCGGATAAGCACCCTCGAGTGCCCTCGACTGTCCCCGATAACGTTTCATTCCTGTAAAGCGTTAATGGTAATCCCTTTTAAGGTGACCTACTAGTAGGTACTAGCAGTTCACCTATATAAAATCTGTGTTTGTCAAACGTACGATGTCTGACTAGATTGTTCAGCATTGTTTTGCCTATACAATGTTATGTAAAAAAATAATTCAATGAGATATTTAAATAACACACCTACTCTTTATGGAAGGGGTATACTAAAATATTATACAATAAAGACATCCTTTTATTTTTGTTACCTCAGTGCTTCAGAAGGATAATAGATTTAAATATGATTTGCTAGTGTATGTATATATTTCTTTGTTAAACTCTTTCGTTTTAACTTAAAAATTCAAAATAAAAATAATCATCCTTGATATGCTTTTTATTGTTTTTAGAATTATATCTTTATTATTATTCTGAATCGTTTAGTGGTTCTGCTCTACTAAGCAGAACCGCTTCAGGGCCATTGTAAACGTAATTTTTTCATTCGATAACGTCCGATTATATCGATACTGCATGCGACTGTATCGATCTAACGATTACTATCAAGGTATGCATTCAATGCTGTGCATTTCAATCATGGTGTAACATTATGTTACAGACATAATGTTACACCATGATTGAAATGCTCTATAAACTGAAATATTCTATAAACTAGAACTAGACTTCAGAATTTCTCTAAAAGAACACTTGATTTTAGCCCTGATATAAACCCGATTAATTTCCAATTAACTGTATAATTAGATTTTTAGTTGCTTTGAAATCAATAAATAGTAAGTTAATTGAGTTGTCACAAAAATGACGTCACTTACTTTTACCATACAAAATCTATGGGGGAATCGCGTTTTGACAGCTCATAAAAAGTATGTCAATTGACTGGTGGTGTCATCTTTCCTATTAGGGATTTGATTAAATCCCTAAGAGATTTTGTCTAATCGAGACATGCTACAATAACAACTCGTTGGGTCCTTTTTTTGAAGAAAGTGAAGAAAGAGATGAAATTAGTAAACTGGTTTCGTTAGTTATTTCACTAAACTCACAAATCACTAACTTTCTTCAGGGAAATTATCCAACGGATTTGTTATTGTACCATTTCTCTGCGACATAATTATAGGTATACAAACTCATCGCTAGCTATCGCTATGTCAGTTGCTACCTTCTGCCATTCTACTCTATATCTTTTACTAATATTATACATGTGAAAAAGTACATAATTCCGTCTGTCTGTGTGATTGCTACCGAACCGATATCTTGACATAGAGGTAGGTCGGGACCTGGATAAGAACATAATTATGCTCGTTTTTTATTCGCGACTTGTCTGCGTGTTAGAAAACCGACATTCACGCAGGCATAAGTTAATTCTTCACAATCTTACATAATGTTTCTATTGTTACAGTACAAAATATGGCATACGCTGGAGAAGGACCCGCTATTCGCACACAACTCCGTGTCACCTTCGGTGGAGGAACAGAAGCGCATCACTCAACTACAGCTGAAGAAAATAAACGAGTACAAATTCCACACTAAAGAAATGGTCAATTCTAGTTATAGTCGGAGGGTAAGATCTTTGTTTTTGTTTTTGGTTTCACATGAAGCATTTATGGTGGACATATATCTGACGGAAGATCCCTTGGTGCCGGTAATATGCTCGATGCATTAGACAGTTCTGGCGTTACGAGACCAAGAAAACGCAGCGTATCTTTCGTCAGATATCGACCACCCTTAGGGTCAAAGTAGTCATGATTCGTAGGATGCAGTAAGTCAATTGAGAAAATTAACTAACTCCATGCTTCGAATATATATTCAACGTGACGTTTGTCTTATACTAACTTTAATGGTACTGCTTTATAGTTCCGAAAAACAATTAGGTACATCATTGCCAACTGTTTTTTTATTTATAATTATTATAATTACATGCTTGTTTTTTGAAGAGAAGGGATGAAACGCATGTTACCAAAAGAGTTATGAATATAAGTGTGGATGGATAGAGAGGAAAAGGCGGGCCATAGGAAAGTTGGATGGATTGGGTGATGAACGATATGGTTGAAAAGGAAGTCAGTGAAAGTATGACGGTCGACAAGACGTAATGGAAGAAGAAAACATGTTGCGCCGACCCCAAGTAACATTATTCAAGGGCAGGACGATGATGAATACCAACTGATTGTTTTACTTATAAATGGTATTAGGACCGGTTTGATTATTTTTGAAAATGGTTGCATTATGAAACAACCTTCATAATGCAACCATTTTCAGCACAGTATATGTGAAATACGAAGCAAGATAGAGGAGGATTTTATATTTTAATTATATTATCAACAATGCTGCGGGTCGCTCGCAGAGGCGGACCGTGAATTTGTGGGGTCCTGGGCTAATACTACCTGCTTAATGATTCAGTCAAGTCAAAGTCAAAGTCAATGTCAAAGCATTTATTTCAATTAAACCATTTACAGGCACTTTTGAATTGTCAAAGAGTCAGTTAGTTAGTCAGAAAGTTGAAGCTAGTTGCTCGTTCCAAAACGTAGGGTAGGTCTCTATGGAGAAGAACGAGCAAGTAACTCCACGGACACTCTTTTAAATCAAGTTTTTTACAAAATACTGGTTACATTATTCATGTTGCTTCTATATCTGAAAACAATGCAGGTAAAGAGCAATACAAAACATTTAAAAAAAATAATCAATATAAAAGCCATGGCAGTCAAGAGTTGACCAGTCTCTACTGACAGCGCCTCAACCATTTTGGAGGGAGCTGAATGATTCAGCTAATTGCCATTTTGTCAAGAAACGTTTTTTCAAATAGGGGCAGGGGCCATTATACCTATATTGACGGGGCCCTGGTCTGCAGCCCAAAAAACCCTTATATAGATTCGCCCCTGGTCGATCTTTTTTTTTTAATACTTTTTCTTACAACTGTTTTTGTTTTCACAGACACGCACAATAATGACGATAAACGAGGCTGTGCAGTCTTTAAACCCCAGCGTGTCAGTCAAAATGGCGATCGGCATATATTTGTTTTCAAATGCCTTACTATCGCTGGGCACTGAGAGGCACCATAAGTTCTACGAAGCTACCTTCGTGAATAGAGAGGTAAGGAACATTACGCTAGTTTATTTCTTGTCACCAAGATACAGGCTGTGCCAAGTTTGGGATAGGCTACTGGTTTTTTTAAAGTCATCATCATCTGGCTAGCCTTCTCCCAACTAAGTATATTGGAGTCGGCTTCCAGTCAAACCGAATGTAGCTGAATACCAGTGTTTTACATGGAGTGACCGCCTATCGGACGGACCTTCACACACGATACCCCTTGGTAAGATTGATTGTCAGACTATCTGGGTTCTGACTATACATAACGATTGCCATAGATCTACGAATGACAGCCGGGAGCAACGGCTTTACGGAGGAAACTCGGTATGAAATGGACGGTCACCCATCCACAGACCAACCGCGCCAAGCGTAGCTTAACCTTTGACTAATACATCTGTACGGCTTTTACTTAGCTACGAGCTTATTGTACTAGATTTTAAAATCGTCTTCTGAAAATGCCATTGTATGTTTTAAGGCAGTCAGTGACTTGACTGAAATAGTGAATGAACTTTTGGAGATCACAGAATTGTTACAGACTTCGGTCTATGAACTGTGAGAAATTTGTACAATATATAGTTTAAATATCAGTCACTAAATAAATTACCGGTCATGCTATATATAAAAATAGGACACCTTCGATAACAGAAACCACCCACTGATTACAGCACAATAATAACCTAAACTGAGCACTTATCTTACACGCGAAAATGCCAATGTTATGTAACTTCCGAGGTCAATGTTTGTAGAACAAAAAGACCGGATAGCGTTAGCGGCCACGGTCACAATATGGATAGTAAAATGACCAACTTTTAGAGGTTGAGATATGAGACATTTCATATGATAAATTTTGGAGACTATTATTTATAGGAATATCCTAGTGTCTAATGGCCAAATAGTCAAACAAATAACAAAACTATGACAGTACGAGACTTAACGGCATCTTAAAAATGAGCAGCATATGAGTATTTGGCCATAAGTGTCGTTTAAAAATCCAAGTAGCAAGTCGATAATGAAACAGAATTTTTCAACTAGCGCAAAAAGACACTTAGGATTATGCCTGGTTTTCACAGGCCCAGTTTCTGACCACCCTGTAGTCAGCAACTTTACATTCTGCTGTCTATACAGTACTGTCACTTTCCCGACATGTTCTCGCTACTGGGTCTGAATAGGAGGCAGCAGTACACAGCTACTGTGTTACTAGTTCAGGCCTGGTGTTTCTGACCCATTGCGTTTTCACGAGACCAGCAAAATGGCTGATCAGTGCGATATAATTAGAAAAAATATATTATACGACTATTGGCATTACCCCGTGGTGAACATTTGATGGAAATTCTCAAAAACCAGAAGAGGAAAAAGAAAAAAATATGGAGAAGGTGTTAGTTACAGAGGAAAACCTTTGAAGCAACTGTCTAATTGCGTTCCTTGTGGGAGTGGTGGAAGGTCAGTGGACAGTAGAAACCAAAATAATTGAAGTAGCTGACCGACTGAAACTGATCGGTCAGTACTGGCTCAAATTTGTTTTCACTGACCCAGTAGCTGCCATACAGTAAGTATCCTTCACAGTCCGCCAGCTACTGGGCTTGTGAAACAGTGGTCACCGCGCTTACCTACTTGTAATTATTATGGGCATGGTCTTAAACAAAGGTTTGTTATTATTCAAACTTGACAATTAAACTAAACGTGCTCTACTGCCAACCTATCATAAATCATAATTACTAAACAATCTACCTGTATTGTTTTTAAATATTCAAGTAACAGAGGTGTCATATTTCTGCACTGAAACGTGTAAACGCGAATCAAGACCAGGGTCATTTCCCCGACCGAAGACCACGGTCATTGTTTGAAAGTTTTTAAGGACAATTCAGCAAAAAGTTTGTGTTGCAGGACAAAAATATAGGTACGAGAATCAGAAAAACTTATTATTTTAATAATTATACACGGTGAAATGACCCTTTCTGGTGCACAAACTTTTATCATGGCATCATTGAATATAAACCTTAATATTTTGTTATAAAGTTTAAAATCAATCAAAGAATTCTCCATAATTAAAACCCATACACAAACTCACACTTTCCAACTTCAACAGACGCTGGCAAGCTTCGCGCTAACGGAGATCGCGCACGGGTCAGACGCGCGACTAATGCGCACGACAGCCACGTACGACCCGCAAACCAAGCAGTTCGTCATTCACACACCAGACTTCGAGGCGGCTAAATGCTGGGTTGGTAATCTAGGTAAAACTTTGTGTGACATTTTACTTTGACATGGCTGTACGGTAAAACCAGTGCAAAAATGCTTATTCGTGCATTTTTACCTCATTTCACTAATTAATATTAGCTGAGTAATTAGGGACCGAAACGTGGTCGCTCACAATGGGCTTCATCAGAAGGCTTAAAGTCACACAAAGGGCAATGGAGAGGGCTATGCTCGGAGTTTCCTTGTGCGATAAAATCAGAAATGAGGACATCCGCAGGAGAACCAAGGTCACCGACGTAGCCCGAAGAATTGCCAAACTTACGTGGCAGTGGGCAGGGCACATTGCTCGCAGAACGGATGGCCGATGGGGTCGAAAAGTTCTGGAGTGGCGACCGCGAACCGGAAGACGTTGCGTTGGAAGGCCTCCCACTAGGTGGACCGATGACCTGGTGAAGGTTGCGGGGACCCGCTGGGTGCGAGTCGTGGCGACACTTGGGGGAGGCTTATGTCCAGCAGTGGACGTCTTTCGGCTGAAATGATGAGTAATTAGTACACGATTAGAGGTCATCGCATGGGTTCCCTCGTTCCTTTCCCTGACCAAATAACCTTGACCATACATTTCCTCTTTACCGCCAAGTTACCATTTTGATTGGTAGATTCCTGCACGTCTCCTCTTCATATAAACTTATATACTTCAACCAGACGTCTAGACTTCGCGAGTCTCATCAGAATGCAGTATGTATTTATGCCAGTTTATCATAATCCACGTCGTCATTCATTGCTTATTTGTATGAACATTACAGTGGGTGTTGAATCTGTATGTTTTGCTACTATCGACGCTATTTTTAAAACTTATAACATCGTATGAACTCATGGCTGCGTGGTTTTGGCTTATTTGGCCTGCATAGCTGAGACTTGTACATCATTTGCTGTCATTTCTTAACTTGTAATGCTTTGTACATACTATAATATATGATTTTTATGTAAGGTACATCGTATTCACGTAACAGAATATATTATAATTCTTGTAAATGCAAATTGTAAACAATATTCTTTTTAAAAAAGTATGTATGGAGTTTCTTGCCCATTCTTCTCCATATGAAACTACCATTTGGAATCGGCAACTAGATTCAAATTTTACAATATGTTCAAAAGTGCCTTTAATGGTCTAATTGAAATAAATGATTTGACTTTTGACGTACATAACTGCTATTTGTTTTTTGTTGTATTATCTTGAGATGGTAACAGGCGTCATGTCTGCTCTTTTCAATGTCAGTCTTTTCTGTCATTTTAAGATTGAGATTCACAACCCAGCCTTTGCTTAGTAAAGTTAGTATTTCACACGATTAAGTACCTTATTTTTATTGCAATAGTTTTCATATTAGTACGTGAAGAATCGTTTTACTTATGCGAAAATGAACAATAATTCAATACAGAATATTTCTCATATTTAAATGTTGTGTTACTATTCAGAATGTGTTATGTATGTCTGATTTTGAGATTTGTTTATCACTAAACACACGGAATAGAAAAATGTCGAAGTGACTCGCGCGTGTCACAATTATGCGGATGAATATATGTCAAATAATAACAACTTTTGTCAGTTTTAATAAGTCTTAATTTTGTACGAACAACAAATTCAACTTTGACGAAAAGCTCATTTATTGTTCATACAAAATTAAGACTTATTGTAACTGACGAAGGTTGTTATTATTTTACATATTCTTCCGCATAATTGTGACACGCGCATCAAATAAATTTGACAGATTGTGGTAGGTTGATGTGCTGGCCTCTGTACAATGAGTGTAAAGATTTTTTTACTATGTACCAACATTAAAATAGCAAGAATCGGGACTCCAGTCAGGAACTTACTTTTTCACGCATTTTTAACTCCAAATGTAATAATGTTCACAAACTCATTATCATCATATCAACCTTTCGACACCCGCTGGTGGGCATCAATTATTACTATACTGTCAAACTATGACGTAGCGCATTTGGTCTATGCGTTGATATTACGGTATTTAGTATATCAACGCGAGGAAGATGTTATGAGTATTACTCGATTGAGGTATAAGTATGTGGACGAGCTGTATAGTTAGTGTAGTAACCTCTTATTAATTAGTTATAATTGAACGCAGAACGTCTTTTTAAGTGGTGTTGAAACATTGGATGATTTTGTGCTCATACAGCTTGTAATTCTGTTGAAAATGTATAGAGTAGCTTTTTTTTTTCGATATCAAGGTTGATCCTATAGTAAAAGTTGTTTATTTTTACAAGTTAACAATCACATACGTAAACTACGTCGGTCTCCCGTAAAGTTGAATAACATAACATCCTATATGTCCTATATCTTATTGCATACACTCTTGTAGATATTTTTATACTATACTCCCTTAAAGTACCTCTCGTTTACACTCTCTATTTATGATTTCTCAAGCATATTCACGGAATTGTATGAGATAAATAGACTGTGATGATACTATTCTTGTTCGCTCCTTGACTGATTGATGCCCCAGATACTCAAGTACCTTCGTGTTATTGACCACCCAACTGGCGTAGCCGCGTAGTTCCTGAACTGAAACAAATATTTTTGCAGACAGGGTAAATATCATTACATTTAGTATGATATGGGTAGGTTTGTTTTCGATACTACGTACGAACAAATAAATAAAATTGTAGTGACTGTATGTAATGTCAAAATGACAGCTTTTTACTACAACCGGCGCACTCCATACATTATGACATAAGACAATAAACGTTGTAAGGCTATAATTATTTCAATGTTAACCAGTAATAAGCTTCGTTATTACACATTAATTGCAAAACAATGTAAACTATTAGTTAATTACATTAAAAAAAACACTGAAATGCAGTTATTTCAATAAAACCTGATAACTATCGTTATTTGCCCAGTTTTTGTATAATAAATGGAATATAGTCAAGAATCATGACTATATTCCATGTGTCTGGGACATTTGGAAGTTCATCATAACTCATGGTCATAATGAACTCCCATGTACAGTCCCAGGCACAAATTCAAGCGTCGGGCTAAGAAATTTCTCATGAAAAATCCTAATGACACACTTCTCCCGACCTGGGAATCACACTTAGGACATCATGCTCAGAAGCAGCGCTAACAACGACTAGACCAGCGTGCCCGCGAAGCACATAAATATTAATAATTAACACGGAATTATCTAAACTGATATTATAAAGAGGAAAGATTTGTTTGTTTGTTACGATTTAATTCAAGATCTACTGGTCCGATTTCCAAAGTTCGTTCACCAATCGAAAGCTACATTAAAATAAATAAATAAATATACCCTATTTTACTCAGGGATAATGTAGCTTCAATTGACAAATAACAATTAAAAAAATTAGGGATCCTTGAGAAAATTCACACGAACGAAGTTGCAGGCAAAGAGGTTGTAGGTTATTAAACTTTCGGAAGTTGGTGGCAATACAAAACAACAAACACAACAAAGCCACCGCCACCGACTTCCGAAACTAAAGTAATGTGTGTTCTGTGCTAAAATTATAATTTATCACTTTTTAGTTTTTGAAGGCGGTTTTCTTTCTTTTTTACTTTTTTATGAACATAGTAAGAATTTTTGTTTTAATCACCTTTTCGATGCGAAATTAAACCTAGCATATCGTAAAAAGTATTAATTACCGTACTTGACGTGTATGATATCTCCAAATTATCAATACGAAAGTAAGTTTGTTCGTTACTCTTTAACGGGTTAAGTACTGAACCGATTTTGTTAAAGGGTACCAACTAAGCTTTGGTACCGCTACTAAATAAAGGCAAATTTTTAATCCGTCTGCATCCGCGATAACCGACATTCACGCGGACACAGTCGTGGTCTAAACCTAATATCGTTATAAATACCAAAAATAACAAACAGTTGATAAAAACGCATGACTTCCAATGCATTGACGCCGCAGCACAGGTCAGATTATTTTAATAAGTACCGGGTAAAGATAAAATGTCTGACTCATTGTTAATTTGTCATTTTGTAGCGTATCGATATCATATGACACATTACTTCCTGAAAATGAAGGAAAATATAAACAGGGTGAGAAAGGGACAAAAAAATTGAGCCATCTTTAGTGTCTTTAACCGACTTCATTTCTCTTTAGTGTTTTGAAGTTTATTAAAAGAGAGGTAAAGTTCTGACAACTTAAATTCAGTTCTAAAGTTAGTCTTTGGATTCAGTACTATACAGTCGTAACAAAGTTCAAAATAAGACAACTGTTTCGAAGACTTTAACTTGTACTAAAGTTACAAGCAACTCTTTTTCTTATGAGCTCTTGGTTCTTGGTCCGTACTTCCGTAGACCGTAACTACAGCCATTTGCGCATTCAGCGCATTTTACAATTCGACAACCTTATCCATCATTTGTTTAAAACCACAGATAACGTAATTACCTGAATCATTTATTATTTTTATCATTTCTACATAGTATAAAACAGGGTCGCTTCCCACCGACTGTCCCTCTGTACGAATAGATCTTTTAAACTCCGCCACGGATTTAAATGCGGTTTATCTATAGATTGAATGATTCAAGACGAAGGTTTTTACGTATAGTTTTATAAGTATTGTTTTGTGCTATACCCTGTTCACAATAAGATTAGACATAAACACAAACCTTTTTTACAGTCCCTTCAACCGATTTTGACTTCTATTCCGTAGGCTTAAGGGTGACATTACAGGCAAAAAAGTGGTTACAATAACAACTGTTTACTGCAGTTGCCATTTGTCATGCTACCAACGCAATATAAGTCAAAATCGGTTGAACGGACTGTAAAAAAGGTTTTTGTAAATGTCTAATCTTATTGTGAACAGGGTATAGGTACTTTGTGGAAATATGACGATAATTGTTCAAGATGTCAAAAGAAATGAAGCATTGCTCCCGAG
The DNA here is from genome assembly GCA_947361185.1 of Charanyca ferruginea. Lineage (NCBI taxonomy): Eukaryota > Metazoa > Arthropoda > Insecta > Lepidoptera > Noctuidae > Charanyca > Charanyca ferruginea. Next base: position 25,299,278 of record OX376064.1, on the reverse strand, counting down.
CGAAGCCAGGACAGTTTGCTAGTGTCATTGTATAATTTGAACAACATAATTATGTATGACTCATTTTGAAGAAATGTTGTGATTTTTATTACTTTTTTATCGAACAATTATGACCATGAGTCAAATTGCCAGTAATTGTGTGAGTACATGAGCGATTAGATACAACACACATAGCAAGACCGCTCTGACGTAAAAGTATTGGCTTAAGAGTTTATTTAAAGGCTAGCTGACTGAGCCTGCGACTTCGTCCCCGTGATTATCGGTTGTCAGAAGAGTTTTAATTTTGCGCGAAATGAAATAAAGTAGTAGCCTTATTTACTCGTTATAACATCAGCTATCTGCCATTTGAAAGTCCCGTCAAAATCGGTCCAGCCGTTACAGAGATTAGCCGAAACAAACAAACAGTCAGACAAATATTTTTAAAACTGTTTTTTTTTTAATATATGTACTGTATATACTTTCTTATCCATTTAGTAAAAATCTATTATTTTGACATTACAAACAGACACTTCAATTGTACTTATTGGTATATATTTACTTTAAATTCTAGATACTAATTCCCGTAGGTGTCGTAAGAGGCGACTATAGGACTTACCAGAGAATGGGCAGCAGCGTTCTCTGTGCCTTTGAAACAACCATACTGCGATCACCAACCCGCCTGCCAAGCGTGGCGATTATGGCAAAACCCCCCCTTGGGGAGGCCTATGTCCAGCAGTGGACGTCTTTCGGCTGAAATGATGATGATACCATCATCTTCCTGCCCTTGTCTTGTTACTTGGAACTTCAAGTAACACGTTTTATTCTACCATTCTGTCCTTTTAACCGTCATCATCATCTGCCTAGTCTTTTCCCAACTATATTGGGGTCGGCTTCCAGTCTAATCGGATGCAGCTGAATACTAGTGTTATACATGGAGAGACTGCCTATCGGACGTCCACAACCCAGTTCCTGGGTAACACGATACCCCTTGGTAAGACTGGTTGTCAGACTTTCTGGCTTCTGACTACCCATAACGACTACCAAAGATCTACAAATGACAGCTGGGACCAACGGCTTTACTCGCTATGAAAGGGATGGTCACCCATCCACAGACCGACCGCGGCTAGCGTAGCTTAACTTTTGACCGATCGATCTGAACGGCTTTAACCTAAACCCCGTCCAGACTGTTGTAAACAAGCCCTCCACATCGGTCTCCACCAGCGGTTTACAACAGTGTAAACACTTGTTTGCAACAAAAATTCGTTTGACCTTCAACAACCTCTGTGGACGGACGCGCGTTGTAAACCGCGTGTGAATACCGCTATTGTAAACAAAGAGTCCACAACACACGGTGGGAACCTTGTTGTAAACCAGTGTGGACGAAAACACCAACCGAGGGCTCCACAAGCCTCCCACCAAGGTGACCCCTGTTGGAAGCTTGTTTAATAACAGTCTGGCCCGGCCTTTAGCCACGAACTCTTAGCCTTTTAACCGTCATACTCTCAATTATTCCCTTTTCATTTGGCCCTCCTTTCCCTCTCCATCCATCTACATTATAAACATAATTATCTTATAGAAGTTTGACTTTATCTTTTGCCCGCAACTTCCGTCAGATATGCGTCCACCCTCAATTGCGTATGCGCATCTTTGCACACTTATTTGTAATACACAAACAGCACTAGTACAAAAGAGAATATACCCATATTCTCTTTTAGCCCATTAGCTCAGTTGACCATGTAACTAATCGAAGCTTTAGATACCTAAAAGATAGCGAAAACAGACGATCAATCAAATTAAGTACCTAATGTAAGTAGGAGTGTAAGTAGTTACCTACGCATTATGTATGTAGTAAAAAATTAATGCACTTTTACAATGGACTAAAACAATTAAAATTATCATGAACGAAAATAACCAAATATAATGATAAATGAGCGGATTATTTGAAGGAGAATGGAATAACGAGGCCTGGGTGCTCAAAGACCAACTCGAGGTCCAGAACTTCTGCGGCGCCACCTTGTAACACGCAAATATAATAAAAAATAATAATAATATGTGGGGACATTTTCACACACGGCCATCTGACCCCAAACTAGGGAGACCCTGTACTATGGGTGTCAGACAGCTGATATACATACACAAATAATTTTTTTTTTTTTTTGTAAATACATACATATATAGATAAACAACACCCAGACACAAGGCAAACACAAGTGCTCATCACACAAATGTTTACCCTGGGCGGGAATCGAACCCGCAACACACTGCGCAGCAGTCGATCGCTCAGCCACTGCGCCAATCGTGTCGTCAAATTGTGGAGAAGAAAACGCGGCGCTTCTCCCTCCACCGCGCGCGAAGCGTCATAGTCCTCAATAATAGCGGAATGAATTCTTTGTTTCTTTAGCTATCCAATGCTGTAATTCAGTTTAGAATGGAAATGATAGGTATGAAGCTGCAACCCCAAACTAACCCCTGATTTTGTTATCATTCGTTTTTTAGGGTTCCGTAGCCAAATGGCAAAAAACGGAACCCTTATGAATTCGTCATGTCTGTCTGTCTGTCCGTCCGTATGTCACAGCCACTTTTTTCCGAAACTACTGTGAAACTTTGTAAGTAGATGTATTCTGTGAACCGCATTAAGATTTTCACACAAAAATAGAAAAAAAACAATAAATTTTGGGGGTTTCCCATACTTAGAACTGAAACTCAATTTTTTTTTTCATCGAACCCATACGTGTGGGATATCTATGGATAAGTCTTCAAAAATGATATTGAGGTTTCTAATATATTTTTTTCTAAACTGAATAGTTTGCGCTAGAGACACTTCCAAAGTGGTAACATGAGTCCCCCCCCCCCCCCTGTAACTTCTAAAATAAGAGAAAGATAAAACTAAAAAAAATATAATAATATCATGTTCCCGAAATTTACCTTTCATTCAATCAACTCAAATATAAAAATAAAAATACTTTTATATTATGTTACTTGCTGCTACGGAACCCTTCATGGGCGAGTCCGACTCGCACTTGGCCGCTTATTTGACTTGCTTCCCACTATGTAAGCAATTTTAAAGACATATTCATGTCAAAAAGTGGAGTTAAGTTCTGTGGACCGAAGAATGCCAAAAAAGGTGCAGCGGCTTTTGCCAATCACCACCAAACTAACCGTCAGTTTTCATGGTGTATCTGTTATGGTTTGAAAAGGGATAATTTCCTACCCTCGCTCAGTTTTGGTGATAGTTGAAAGGCGACTTGCAGAGCGGTACGTTGAAGAGATTATCCAAGAACATGTTTTACCATACGTGAAGTTCATTGGTGGCGAGTAAATATGACGTTCAAAAGTGCCTTTTAATGGTCTAATTGAAATAAATGATTTGACTTTGACTTTAATTTCTTTTATTACAATATAATACTCGTCACACAGCGTGTTGCGTAGATCATTACCTTGTAGAAGGTAGAATTTCTTAATTGGAGCGGCCAGCAAGAAGGCCTGGCATTACCCCATAGAAAATGTATGCGACATGCAATAAAGCTAAATCCGGTCAAGTCTCAACCTGCCACAGACTTTCCATGAGTTAAAACAGCTCTGGTAACCGCCGGGGACGAAATTCCCCAAGTAGGTAGACATGAAAAAGATCATTCAGTGCATGTATGGTTGCATGCCAGCGGTGAGCCATAGGTGGAAAAACTCATCATATTCTTTTGTGATTTTTCTTATGAAAAACGGTTCATTAAAATGTTTGCGTTAATTGCATTTTCATAATTTAATTAAGCTTTCATTGTTATTGTCAATTCATGATTTTAAGTACCAGAGATTGTTAAAATTTAACACAAAGTACATGTTTTTTTCAAATCACGTGCTTTGTGGTTGATTTTAGCAATAAATCACATGCTGCGCTTAGGTCAAATTTTGTAATAATAATAATACTTTATTTGTCCAAAACATGAGTATACACACACATGGCATGCAAGATGTTACATTGATTTACATAATGTTACTGTCATGTTTTGCCTTGACGGCGTACAAATAGTAAGCTTATAAAATAGCTTAATAATTTTAAATGTATTAATTAGTCATGCAAAGCGATTGACAATCCAAATTAAACATACTTAATATAAAATCATAATAAACAATGAAACAATATATTATTATTAAACAATCAGTAATTTAATGTCAAAATAGATAATACGAATAAAATTTGCATGTCACACAGTCAGGTGGTTTGTGTTGCTGAAATTATATTTATTTAATTATGGACTTAGTTGTATTTATGAATTAATGATAATTATAATACAGTATACAAATGGTATTTTAACTAGAAATAATAAATTCATTTGATAGTTATTGCGGCTTGAAAAAAAATTACTATCTCAAACTAGTCCCAGGATCGGTGTCTATTAATCCCTAAATACCGGGATTGAAATAATAAATCCAGCATGCCTCAAAGAACCGTCTAAACCAACTGTTTCTGTTATAGTTGTAAGGGTAACCTGGGATTTTTTTTATACATTAATACTTGCCAGAAACATAAGCAGTAGAGCCGGTCAGAAGTTTATGAGAAAATCACGAACATACATACATACGTGTCAAACCACCTTTTTTTGAAGTTCGTTAATATTGACGGGAATCGAATACTTGTACGTTAGTGCAATGGCATTTTCGTGTGCATACGAAAATGCCCAACAACTTACCATCAAGAACAAGATACGTCGTTCTATTATTGAGTTTCAGCCTACCTTGCGGGTCCATCATCAGATCAGTTCGATAGTATCAATTATTGTATTGTCATCGATATTTATTATCATCGATTGTATTGTCATGTTCGTGAACGGGCGCTGTCAGTAGAGATTGGTCAACTCTTAACTGCCATGGTTTTTATCTTGATTATTTTTTATATTTTGTATTTCTAGATTACCTTCATTGTTTTCACATATAGAAGCAACAAGAATAATGTAAGCAGTATTTTGTAAAAACCTGAGTTTAAAAGAGTGTCCGTGGAGTTTCTTGCTCGTTCTTCTCCATAGAGACCTACCTACGTTTTGGAACGAGCAACTAGCTTCAACTTTCTGTCTAACTGACCGACTCCTTGACAATTCAAAAGTGCCTGTAAATGGTTTAATTGAAATAAATGCTTTGACTTTGACTTTGATATTACATACATATCGCAGAGTCTGTAGACGAAAGCGAGCGAGCAGCGAGTCCTGCTTGATGACGTATCTATGCTGCCGAGTCTTGGACACTGACAGCAGGGTTAGGCCACAAGTGCATAGTTGCTCAGCGGGCAATGAAACGAGCATTGCTCGTAGAATTAGCAAGCAGAAGTCGCAGTGGGCTGGTCAGGTCTGTCGCAGGATCGAAGACCGATGGAGCGATGGCTGGAAGAAGGTAGCCGGTGGTGGCTGAATGGGGAAGGCAAAGAACCGGGAAAAATGGCTTGCCATAGAGGAGGCTTATGTTCAACAGTGGACCTCTAATACGCTAAAGTGATGATTACATACATTTGTACTGTTTAAAACCTATAGGACAATTAGAAGTTGGTTAAATTCAACTTCCAAGTTTTTTTTACATATTGACAGGTGAAGCCACAAAAGCAAATACAAATTCAAAAACGGATACTTACCTACAATTCGCTTCGCGCTGTACTGACACGAGTATGTACTGCACGAAGCGAAGCATTGTTAAAAAAAAAAAACAATACTAATACAAATAAAAATTCAAAAGCGAATACAATCATGAGATTGTAGGTATTCGTTATTGAATTTGTATTTGCTTTTGTGGCTTCACTCGCAGTGTTCCGCACAGTCTATCTGCCTTTTGTTTGATAATAATCTGAGGGGTGAAGCTAATAAAAGCCTGTCCAAAATAATGTTCAGGACGTAAAATAAATAAATATTTTAAAGCTTTACTATATGTACACCTCTACCTAATCCTTTGAAGACTGGAGGCATAATGATATTTCATATAAATATTTTCTCCTCAGGTAGAACATGTACCCACACGTTGCTGTTCGCACAACTGATCACACCAGACGGCACCAACCATGGACTACACGGGTTCCTGGTTCCTATCCGCAACCCTGAGACCCTGGAGACATATCCTGGACTAATTGTGGGTGATATGGGGGAGAAGATTGGAGTTAATGGTATTGATAATGGGTGAGTGGAACTTTATTTGTAATTTAAAAATGCTTACTATAGAAAAATGCTTACTTACTTTAAAAAAATGCCTACTATAGAAAAATGCATAGGTACTACTTAAAAAAATGCCTACTATCGAAAAAAATCTACTACCTACAAATGACTAAGTACTGTTTACAAGAATCATCATTATCATCTTTGTATGATGTGTTTACAATCTGATTCTTGAAGGCATAACTTTGCAGTTCACAATAATGATATTAATGATTATGTAAAAATTTCTAATAACTGAACTTAGAACTTAACAAAGTTCAACAATGATACTACTTAGGCTATTTATTTCCTTAACATACACCTACCAAATAGGTCGAATGAAGTCGAATCACCAGGGTAAATCACACTTTCCTACACATAACTGTGACAAAAAAAATACCCAACCAACATGTTTTTTTTTGCGTAAGCGAATGACAATCGAGGAAATAAAATACAGCAATTGCGAGAGTTTCTCGCTCGTTCTTCTCCATAGAGCCTACCTACGATTTGGAACTGGCTTCAATTAACTAACCAACTGACAGATTCCTTGACATTTCAAAAGTGCCTGTAAATGGTTTAATTGAAATAAATGCTTTGACTTTGGCAACACTTTGTAAGAGGAAACGTGTTATTATTATTATTATTAGTGTATAACTTGGTCCCATATAAATTTCATGAAAATATTCTACCTCTAAGGGTGGGAAATTAAAGGATGACATAATTTGTTTGGGGGTTTCTATATTAAATTTGGATGTTAAGAAGTAGGCACTAAAAAGCGAAATAAAAAAAGTACCAACCTCTTTAAAAAAAAAGACAGTGCATAATCTAAAAAGTAAAAAATAGATATTTTTAATATTTTAGCTTTTGAAGGCGGTTGTAAGTTTTCATTATCCTGTTCTGTCCCACTCCTGGGCAAAGACCTCTCTTTACTCCTTCCATCTTCCGCGATTCCGTGCTTCATCATTCTAGTTCTGCAAGAATATTTTGACCCCATCTCAAATTTTCAGGGCTTCAGCTTTAAGCTACTCGAACCCTCAATTTACAAGGCATTATTTATATCATTGGGTGTCAAATAAGCTGAAGACCCATCTGATGTTTATGCGTCATAGTTGTTTATAGACATCTTCAATACCAGAGGCTTTTTGTAGATACGTTGCTATCCCAGAAACAAATTTAAAATGTCTCATGTGCTTGTAATTGTACCACAGATTAACTAATAGTTCCTTTGGAACAGATAGTTCACTCCATAGAAAAAGATAGATAACTAACGCTATAACTGCCTACAAAAATGTTACAGCCGTTCGTGCGCGCTAAAATGTATCGCACACGCTCGAGAGTATCTACAACGTTGTCTGACGCGTGGTGTCGGGCGATCACCTGCGTCAAATTACGCAACGCTAGGGCTGTCTATGTTATGACATGATTACACAAAAGAATAGGTGAATAAAAAACAGTTTTTATATTTTTGTTTTTTACAGTTGGCTGGTTATTGTGTGTGTGTATATTTAAAAAAATAATATGTATAAGTAAAATATCTAACCAAATCAGTAGGTACCTACTTATAATTACGTTCTATTATAAAACTTTCTCCTTAACATTACACAAAGAACTCTCTATTATAAAAAAAAGAATCAACAAAGAAAAATTAAATACAAAATAATTACTTTTCCGTCCTCCGTAAGTAATGTAAAAAAGGATAAACTTTTGTTGGTTGTTTTATTTCGACAGTGCAATTTGCACGACTACCCATTATTAAAGCTGCGGTCGCAGTATCGTACGGAACTATTAATTAAACTGGATCGGAAAAAAAATCTCTGTGGTATACGTACACATGAGCGAGCGCGTGGCAACCCGACTGGATTTTGGACGTTCGAACGAAAGCGAGCCGTAGGTACTTAAGCGCGTGACCTTAAACGAGTGACATTACTGTTAGATATCTTTACTGTGATTGTACTGGACGCAATACCCTTGAAGCCGGGACACAGCAATGCTGCTAAGATCCGGACTCTACCGAAGCGGAGAGGAGAGGAAATGTCTCGTAAATAACCAATGGGACACTGTATTGCGTTGAAACTAAGCGGTAACATGTGAAAATAACGCAAGCTGATTGGTTGTTCGACACATCTCCTCTCCTCTCCGCTCCAGTGGAGCCCGGGCCTTACAGTGAAGTCACACTGCTCCGTTGCGAGATTTGGACGCACTGCATGCCACATTTCTCCGTTGCGTTGTCTTGAGCTGTGCACGTGTTTTTCTCTGCCAGTACAAAATTAACTACGTTGCCGCTCCGCATCACCTCCCCCGCTTTGTCTTGGCGACGATGCGTACGGAGCAGTGTGGCATGTTTTAATATGTAAAATGACGGAGCGTCAACGCTCCGACGACGCAACCCAGCGCAACGGAGCACGGCCTGTAGACAAAATCCCTTTTCTGTTAGCGTTAACGCCAACGGAAAATGAAATTGACGTTTGCTTACGCGATGTCACGTGACGCAAATATGTCAACTGCATACAATTAGATTTTTCCGTTGGCGTTAACGCTAACAGAAAGGGATTTTGTCTACAGGCCCAGTGTGGCTTCGCTCTTAGCGTCAGAAATAGGTATGGAGGTTGACTTCCCCGGACAAGTTCCTTCACATAGGGCTATTAATACTATAATAATAATAATAAAAAATGGTTTATTTGATTCCATACAAAGAAACAAAAAAATTAATCAATAAATTTTTACAGATACTTGATCTCATAATACATTCATTCTCATTCCAATTAATTTTCTTATTAGGTAGTAATTGTGAAAAAAAAATATATATAATTAATTTCATTTCTTAGAGTTACCAATTTATAGAAGAAAAATTGATTTTTAAGTGTATAATAGTAGGTTGTCATGCAATTTGAAAGGTAAATCTAAAGTAAATGACAAATTTGATTATGGTATTCTTGTTTTTTTTTTTTTTTTGTAATTGATGCTGTTAGTAGCTTCCTTTTGTTTATAAACAGCTACTAAATTTAAATATCGTTAAAATGTAATCAGTTAGCATAATATTTATAAGTAAGTACATTATGTCGCAATACATCAGTTAGCATAACATTTATAAGTACATTGTCGCATTAGGCTAAAAATCAAATCAGTAACGATTATAAATAAATTCTCTAAATTAGGATAAATAAATTTATAAATAATACATTTGTGGCAGACATATCCTGCTCATATGTACCTAACAACATATCAAATATACGTGTTATTGTACTTTTATAGTCTATTATTGGTTTAATTAAAGCATTTGATGGTGGAATTATTACACTCATAAAATAGTTCCTCTTAAAATAGCTACACGGAAGTAAATGATGTAAATGAGGGAAGACGGTCTTAATTTTGTTTTGTAAACAAAATTTATTTTTAGACGAAGTTTAAACCAGGTTAGTTAGATTAACGTTCTTAAAACAAATAATTGATTAGGTACTTGACCACGAATGCGACTTACCCAATAATGGGTGTCTTCCACTAGAAGACGACTGTCGCTGCAACGCGGCCCCTATGCGTATGCGCATCCTGTCGCCAGTCGGAGGCGTTAACCCCGCGGCATACATTTATGTCATCTAGGCAATTGGGGGTTATTACAATACAGCGGGAGTACTGTGTGATTTGGGTTGATTTCTTTTTTATCTTTTGGGTAATGCATTAAACAAATCACCAGGCATTATTTTCCAAAAAAATATCCATTTTAAATGAGAACCTAATTATAATTAAAGTCTTGTAAAACTTATAGGGTGTCGTAGATTGCGAAAAATGGATATTGACCAGAGGATGGGCAGCAGCGTCCTTCTGAGTACCATAACACCTACTGCGATCGCCAACATGCATCGGCCAAGTATGGCGATTACGGCTGAACCCCCCTTGAGGGAGACCTATAACCAGCACTGAGCGTGTAGTGGCTCACAGGATGATGATGAAAACTTATTGTCAATGTCTAAACTCAATAAGACCCACTTATAAAATGTCAGACAGTGACACCGTGGAACTTGTTAGCAACTAATTTGGAGTTAATAAGATAGCGCTATAATAGGTTTATCTTTATTTTCTTTGATGTATACCGCTTTATTTTCCACAAAGTTGAATATTGAAATTGATAAAAAGATCAAAGAGATCTTCAGGCATTTTCAGGAATGTTCCGATAGCCACATAAAAATAATATTGTTATCAAATTCGGAGAAAAAGTTACACGTACAGTGTAAGAATTGTTTACTAGTTTAATTTCTCGAAGGTTATTTAAAACATGAGCTTGAAGACAAATACTTTGAAAAGGGTTTTTTTTAATGTCCCATTATAATAGTACATACCGTTCTGTGAGTACATAGATAATTGTTTAAATACCTTAGGACAGTAGCATCTACTTTATAATATTCTTACTTCGCTACATCTATTCTCACTGAAGACTGAAGAGTTTGTTTGTAAAGGACAATGCCAGAAACTCTATAGAACTTTGCCCCACTCAATAAAAGTCATGTGCAATATGTAGCATCTTACTGTTTATTTATTGCTGATAACTAAACATTAGTCTTAGTGACTGTGGAACTTGCGGTTTCCGTTTAAATCTAAAAACAATAAAGACATTGATTATAGGTTAAATTGTATTTTAGGTAAAATGAGTTTGTATTTTGTGGGTAGGTATTTCGTAATCCGCAAGTTCTAAAGAAAAACAATTTAGTATAGAAAGGTTCTATGTTCATTACAATTATTTTCATTAATTTACTTTTCTGTACATGGGTGGGGCAGGATCTGGCATTGTCATTTGGATGTAGGTATCTCTGAACTACTCATCCCATTTCAAAATTCTTTCACTGATAGTAATCTACCCTGTTGCCGAGTGTCTTATGATATATTTTATGGTATAAATGACATCCACATGAAGACGAAGTCACGGGCAGAAGCTAGTATAATATTAGAGTAAAAGGTCAATCCTTCAATCGTTGATTAAATACGAAATCTTGGAAACTACTTGAACTATGAAGCTGAAATTTACCAGGTTTATAGTTAGAAGATAATAAATAATAAGTAAATTTCTTTAATTATCTCAAAAGGTACAGCTTTGTGGATTCATAGCATCAAATTACACGTAACTATTTATTATTATTATTATTAAGAACAGATTTTGCGACATGGCCGAATTATCTTTAACTTCACGCGAACGAAGCCGCGGGCAAAAGCTAGTCTATAATTTTAATGAGACACGGTAAAACAAACTAAAGGCTCAAAGGATTATGCCGGGGATATGCGAGTGAGAGGTTATAAAGTTTGAACTTCGAATACTGCCCGTTGTACTTTGCACGTCTAGATCTTACGCGCGTACGCATGCACTCGCGTTAAACGTAGGAAATGGTAAATTAGTCGGGTTATCGAATCTCTTATCCCAAGTAGGTACCTAATCAATAATGGCGTGATGGTTATAAAGTTTGAACTTCGAATACTGCCCGTTGTACTTTGCACGTCTAGATCTTATGCGCGTACGCATGCACTCGCGTAAAACATAGGAAATGGTAAATTAGTTGGGTTATCAAATCTCTTATCCCAAGTAGGTACCTAATCAATAATGGCGTGATATATTACCGCCACCTAATACAATAACTCTTAATTTGGATTCATAGTCTAAAGTCCAAAGATAGGATGATTAATATTTGTTCAAAGTTCAGTTTTTTGTAAGCTATGCGTAGACTAAGACAAGACTTTAGATAGATTATCACTCTATGATAATAATGAGAGCGCGTACACTCACAACAAAACCGTCTCTTTATTCTATTAGTCCTTTTTCTTTTGTGGCGCGGTGGAAATCCTCATGGGTTTCCTCCATCGTGGGGACTCTTACCGGCTAAAACCACCGCGGTGTTACACTTCTGCCTATGGCGGGGGTGCGGGATTAGAGACAACCATTTAAAATTTATATGTAATGTTTATATTTGTATAAACATTCATATTGCATCTGCGTCGCCTTTTCCCAACATAGTTGGGGTCGGCTTCCAGTCTAACCAGATGCAGCTGAATACCAGTATTTTACATGGAGCGACTGCCTGTCTGTCCTCCACGGCCCAGCATATGAGTAACACTCTACCCCTTGGTAAGATTGGTTGTCAGACTTTCTAGCTTCTGACAGTTCTGACTACCCATAACGACTGTCAAAGATCTACAAATGACAGCCGGGACCAACGGCTTTACGGAGACACGAAGGAGTCGCGGAAGAAATAGATGGTCGCCCATCCACGAACTGACCGCGGCAAGCGTAGCTTAACCACGACCGGTCGATCAGTACGGATTTTACTTAGCTACTAGCACTTTGCCCGCGATTTTGTCCGCGTTTATTTTCTTAAGGATCCCAAATTTTTTTTTTAAAAAAAGCCGATGTTACTCAAGCATAAGGTAGCATTCTAATGGTGAATGATTTTTTAAAATCGGACCAGTTTTAGCAGTTTTTGAGTTAAATCCGAACAAACAAACAAGCAAATCTTTCCTCTTTATAATATTAGTAAAGAATAATTCCGCTCTAAGCATTTATTTATATCCATTTAGTAAAAAGCTTTTATATTGGCATTACTTACCCACAGACACTTCAAATTTATTTATTTGTAGTATAGGTAGTATAGATCTTGTGTGTTTACTTTGGTGTAGGTAATTTCTTTATAGGTTAATGCTATCAAGGCTGCCAGTATGTTCTAAAATTACACGCGCTCATTTTTATCAGTTTCCACGTTTTTTTTACAATCGCTGTTATATCACTTATCTTATGTAAACTTAGTAGCAAATGTATGACAGGGTCATATGATGAGTCAGTGGGAATCGTATGTTGGCGAAATATAGTTCTGGAAGTTTTTTTTTATTCGTACTATACGAATATTACCCTCTTGGTTTTTCGTTAGCTAGGGTTATATATCAACTTCGAGTAGTTGCAAACACGGGTAACCCTAACCCGTTGATCGTATCGACCGTTCGGTTCTCTCCCTCTCGCATCAGTAAGATTCGCCGACCGAGACATACCCTGACCGACCCTGACGACACTATAACCCTCCTCCAGGAGAGTAAAAGGGGTAGTAGCGCGCTCAGAAAACACAAACACCGACCGCCGTCATTCCATACTCGCCCACCGCGACGATTCCTTACTTCCATTCATCTCGTGTTACCAACTAGAGTTCTCACTTAAGATTTTGACACAAGGGGGCCTAAGTAAGATAGATATTTGCAATAGGTGTAGGTTTACTTCCATAAACCAGGCGATAGTTTAGAACCAGATAAATTCCTTAAATATTGTTCTAATCATTTGGATTTCATTTAATGTAATTCAGGCTTCTGAAAATCACTTAAAGCATTTATTTCAAATAAACCTTGTACAAACACTTTTGAATTGGTAAGTTACTAAGGAAATTGAAACATATTTGCCCGTTTCATAACGCAGCTAGATCTTTATGGAGAAGAATGCATTTTTTCAAATAATATTTTTACAAAATCGTAGTTACCAACATTATTCTTGTTTCTTTTATGTGTAAGATCATTCTGATAGCAAAACTATTGCATTTCTGGAGATTCTAGGCCAGACAACTGATCTAAATTCTATTCTAATAGAGGCTGCATAAAATTAATAGACTTAAGACTGGCCGCACATCAAACTCAACTGCGAGCGTAATTAGTTATGATGTCAATATTTTCGACTTTATGTCAACGTGTGCAAGGTTTAGTTTCACATGTGTGTCACTCACTAGCCTTTATAAAATATGCCTGAATTATTCTACGTAATATTCATTCGGTCTTAATACTTTTGACTCATTGAAAATACTCAATACAATACATCATAATACATAAAGGCTATAAAGGTAGGTACGTTTATATCTAATCAGCTAGACGTGACCGTTGCATCTTGATACGAAACATATACTTGTTCGTTTTAGGGTTCCCTACCCATTACTTAGACTCCGCTCTCTGTCTGTTCCTCTGTTACGCACGGCTGTATCTTTAGAACCGTAGTAGACAAACACTTAAAATTTTCACAGAGTGTGTAAACTACACTCGGCGTCACAAAAATCGCACCTCTTTAAGAATTCCCTTCAAAGTCATTTTAACCCTATTAATCAATGGTATACATATGACTATAAGGTATAATTGGAAAGGCAATTTATTTAAATTTCAGAATAAATCAATTCAGGGAATAAAAAAAAGCAAGCTAATGCAAATGATTAAAAAGTTAAATTTTATTTTATCAGCAAAAATTACAACAAAGTCCTTAAAACTAACTTAAAACCTAGTGTTACCCCCCCTAGCCCTGATGACTGCTTCCATGCGTTCTCTCATGGACCTTATTAATGTGACAACAGTCTCTTGTGGAATGTTGTCCCATTCTGCAACGACGGCATCTTGAAGGTCTTGGAGAGTGGTAGGGGCAGGATTTCGTGCCCGTACTCGCCGTTTCAGTTCATCCCAAAGGTGCTCAATAGGGTTCAGGTCTGGACTTCGCGCCGGCCAGCGCATAACAGGGATGCCAACTTCTTGCAGGTAGTCTCTTACAATTAAAGCGGTGTGACAACGGGCGTTATCGTGCATTAACGTGAACCCACTGCCAACAAAACCCGCATAAGGGACAACCTGCTCCTCTAAGATCTCTGTTATGTACCGAGCAGCAGTCAGCGACCCTTGCCCGCGAGCACTTCCAGTCCGAGAAACACACACAAGGTTCGTTTTACCGTCGATTGACATGCCGCCCCAGAACATGCACGAGCCACCCCCGTATTCCACTGTCTCTTGAATACAGGCTTGTGCGAATCGTTCCCCTTGCCTCCTATACACTCTTCGACGCCTGTCGTTGCAGAAAAGACACCCTCGTCTCATCCGAGAAGAGCACAGCCCTCCATTGGTCTATTGTCCAATCCACATGGTCACGGGCAAATTGCAACCGGTCTCTCCTATGCTGTGCAGTCAATTTGGGCCCTGTAGCAGCCCTATGAGCTGCAATTTTCTTCTCCCGCATTCTTCTTCTAATCGTGGAGACGCTTACAGAAGTTCTGCGAGCTGATCGCAGTTGTTGTTGCAGCTCAACAGCATTGGAGAACCGATTACGTAAAGACGTCGAAACAATGAAGCGATCGTCTCTTTCGGATGTGCACCGTTGTCTTCCAGATCCACGTCTTCGGATATAGTCACCAGTCTCTTGGAAACGTTGGAACACTCGTCGAACGGCAAAACGACTCAAGTTCAGTTGCCGAGCAACATCACATTGCCGCATCCCTGATTGCAGTAGTAGTGCAATGACTTGAGCGGCTTCATCTGCAGTGGTATCCATCTTCTGGGGTATTTTTCTTGCTGTAGCTGTTCACGTGTGTTCACTTCAAAGGTTGAATAGCGAATGACCCACATTTAACCCGGGTCGCCCGTTTTATACCCTTGTAGGGAGGTGCAATTAGTGGCCGTTGTAATGCGTATTTTGACAACATTTTTTTTAACGTTACGTGCTAATGAGATCTGTTGTGTTTAGGAATTCTAACTGTTGTTAATTTAAAGGTCGTTAAACATACTTTTAATTGATACCAATATTAATTGGGTTTAATGTATTCGTTACTGGCGGGACATGTTTTAAACTTATTTTTGAAAAGGTGCGATTTTTGTGACGCAGAGTGTATGACAACCGAGAAACGTGTTTTTTCGTATGAAATATTAAATATTGTATGATGCTTGCGAACCCTTTCAAAACTCGTGCTTGACCGGATTTTTTGGATGGGATCATACATTTTTGACAGCATGCTGGAAAGTAACAGATTGATTGTACCGAATATGTAATACTATGTCATTGGCATGCAACGGTCCTTCAAATCAAGTTAAGCATCATTTCTTTAGACACACGCTAATCTGGTACGATGAATGATCCTTCAGACACGAACACACAATCTTTCCTCACTCATGTATTATATTTTTACATTTCACTACACTTACATACATTCTACTAAAGACTACCTCTCTTGTATACTGCGCCACTCTTGATATCGTCTTCTGATGCAACCAATGCAGCCTATATTTGGTTTTTTATTTATGTGAGAATGCTGGTATCCATAACACAAGTTAAATCTTCATTTAACTACAAGTTAAATCTTCATTTAACTACAAGTTAAATCTTCATTTAACTACAAGTTAAATCTTCATTTAACTTGTGTTACCAGAGTTCATGCAAAGACTGCTTATAACACTAATGGTTATATAATTGTAGTAATTATTGTATATGCATGGTGTTGTTTGTAAGTGTTTGATTTTTCGACCATTTTTTGTTCAGTAAATAAATTTTTGATTGATGTGTTGATCATTGTTCCAGGTTTATAATGTTCAACCAGTATCGGATACCGCGCGAGAATCTCCTCAATCGCACCGCTGATGTCACGGAGGAGGGAATCTATGAGTCCTCCTTCTCGGATCCCTCTAAGATATTGGGGGCGGCGTTGGAAAACCTTTCAGCAGGTATGAAAAAATATAAAATGTTGATGATATCAGGGCAGTTAGTCCTGACCTGATATATACATTGCTCACATAAAGGCTTCTAGATGATGTGAATATAAATAATATATGAACTTCCATACCCTGTTCACAATAAGATTAGACATAAACACAAACTGTTTTTACAGTCCCTTCAATCGATTTTGACTTCTATTCCGTAGGCTTAAGGATGACATTAGAGGCAAAAAAGTGGTTACAATAACAACTGTTTACTGCAGTTGCCATTTGTCATGCTACCAACGCATTATAAGTCAAAATCGGTTGAACGGACTGTAAAAAAGGTTTGTGTAAATGTCTAATCTTATTTTGAACAGGGTATAGATATAATAAGTCTCCCCTTAACTCTACCTACCTAACTCTAACCTTACTCAAATCAAGTGTCATTTCATAGAAAAATAATGTTATTTTTCTTAAAAAACTATTTAACTCTGACAAAAGTTAGAACTAGAACTAAAGTTAGAACCTGAACGAAAGTTAGAATCCGGATTAAATCCATCCATACTAAAATTATTAATGCGAAAGTAGGTAACTGTCTGTTAAGCCTTCACGATAAAACGGCTGAACCCGATTTTGACGAATTTTTGTTTGAAGATAGTTTGAACCCTGGGGAAGGCTTCTTTTAATCTGCGACGTCGAAGTTGCGGGTAAACTGGTTAATTATAAATCTATTTCTTTTAAATGTGTCTTTGTCATATCTTTCCAGGTCGCATCGGCATAATGCAAGAGAGCTGTCACTCGATAGCAAGCGCGGTCACCATCGCGATTCGGTACGCGGCGACGCGTGCGCAGTTCGGAGAGAGAGACAACGAGATCTCGCTTATAGAGTACCAGTTACATGTAAGTATATCTACAATCGGATATCCAGAGCCATAATTAAATGAGGTCTGGGGTGGAATGTTTAGTTGCTATTCCATTAAATAGCACCATCTATTGGTGGAAAACTCTTCAGTTTATTTCGCCGAGTTCAACTATGCCACCTTTTGAGGAGTTTTTATGTTTTCTGTGTCTATCACCAGGTCTTTAGCCAGTTCGTAGAGTCTTTTTTTACAGTCGGCATTTCGAGGCACTGTACTTTTGAGATAAGTTCTGTGTGTTTTACAACCCCTTGTGCCCTGGAGGCCGTTTTAGTGCAATATTTTCGACTTTGTCGCGTTTATGTCGCAGACCCCTTAATTCGGCCGTATTGCAAAATCTGTTCTCAATTTACGACTCCTGCCTATAAACTCTGCCTGAAATTTCAGTTACATAGGTCTTGCAGTTTTCGAGATCTCATCAGTGAATTTGTAAAAATTTCAATTTTATAAATATAGACATCTTTGGAGGTGGAAAATAAGACTTTCATTCTACTCATGTTCTTCAGAAGTTTATTGTACATATTTGTAATTCACAGCAATGGCGGTTATTCGGCTATGTAGCAGCCGCAGTAGTCTTCAGGATGTACATAGAAAACTTTAGCAAAGCATACTTAAGTATCGTCGAGAAATCGAATGCAGGGATGAAAGTAGATAATTTGGTAAGTTATTCCTAACTTCTTCTATCTTTGTCTTAAAAAAAATAATAATATTTAAAAGTGTACCTGCTTTTATGACCGTGTTCTATCGGTGCGTATGATTTAACCCCCTACTGACTTAGATTCCAAAAGATTTTTTATTTCTTTTGTCTGTGGTGTAAGATTGCGTATTTCATTTATACCGTCCTGAAGATTTTTGGGCCTCATTAAGTTTTATACGCATTCTGTTTTGTTCATCCGTATTCCATATTGAAACTGTAATAATATCATATTGTATTACAGAGTGAGGCAGTATCAGAGATTCACGCGATGGTATCATGTAGCAAGCCACTCCTGACGTGGACCGTACTATCAGCCGCACAGCAGTGCCGCGAGGCGTGTGGCGGACATGGCTATCTAAAAGTAAGTATTATCTACTGATAAGTTCCATTTAGCTGATCTGGGAGACAGCTTTAAATTCCTATCTGTTTTCCGTGTACTTGATAGTCTGCCAAACCTGCCAACCTTAGTTCTCAAGCCAACCTGTACTAAAAATATTCTTAACCCACCCCTTCTCTACCCAGTGCGCAAACCTAGGCGACATCCGCAGCAACCACGAAGCCGCAGTTACCTACGAAGGCGACAACAACGTGCTATCGCAACAGACCGGCAACTGGTTGCTCAGACAGTTCCAAGCAGCACGCACCGGGGGGACCGTGGACTCTCCCCTTAATACCGTGACCTTCCTGAAGGATTGGGAGCGGTGGATCGCTGTCAAGTTCCGGTGTAGCAGGACTGAAGAGCTGAAGAATAGAGAGTGTGAGTTTGAATAGGAATAGTCAAAAGTATTCGTTTTGTGATTTTACTAAAGCGTTTGATTTTGTTCATCATGAAGGTTCATTTAGAAACTTATTCATAATGCTATTTAGAATATGGAAAATCGTTAATTATTCGTATTTGGGTTGTAAAAGGATTGTTTATGCTAAAATTGAAGTAGTAATATGTTTTAAAGTACTTGTGTAGATTGGAGTGCCGCAAGGTTCAACCTTAGACCCGATATTTCCAAGATAGTTTTTTTATTTCAAATTCCGAATAGAAATACATGTACATCCACTAAATTAGACAAGATTAAACAATTAAACATATATTTTTCTCTTAAAGTCATAACAACAACATACAGATGGCTGATATGCTATCTACTAAAGCAGACAGACGAGAAATACGAATCAGAGATTGCCAAAGGCCTGTCAAAGTTCGAAGCGCGCGCCAAATCACAAGTGTATAAGTGGAGGGACCTTACGAAGACATATGCTGAATACTTGGCGATTATATTCTTCCTTGAATCATTGGATAAGAAGGAGCAGAGTCTGCAGCCGGTGCTAACGAAGTTGTTCTGTTTGTACGGACTCTGGTCGCTGGATCAGCATCTAGTCGAGTTGTACCAAGGAGGGTATTCACAGGTATGTGTATTTTATGTATATTATTAGCTATTACGGTTCTGTTTACAATTCTATCTATAAGTCCCGCTTAGCAAGCAAGCTGTATTCCAACAAACTTTTTTTGGATTGGATAACTGAAATAATGCCTTTTTCGGAATATCTTTTTATACTTATAAAGCTACTGCAATCAAAAAATCATTTGACAATGTTTTTCTACATTTTCTAGGGTGAATCATTAGCCCGACTACTGCGGGAGGCAGTATTAGAGCTATGTAATGAGCTGAAGGGAGAAATTGTGAGCGTAGTAGATGCGCTCGCGCCGACGGACTTCGTGCTCAACTCGGTGCTCGGCAAGAGCGATGGCAATGTAAGTAACACAAGCTTTTAATTTTATTTTATTTTTGTCACTATTACACAGAAATATCATAATCCCACTCTTGTCTTATCTTATTCTGTTAGATCAGTATGTGAGGTAATTCAATTCGAAGGATTTCAAAGAAAATTCATCCATCCAACGTAATCCATTGCTTCATTTGTTTTGGAAATTCGTCTGCTCGACTACGTAAATAACGCTGTGAATACTTTAGAACTGTCAAAATGAAAGTTGTGCTACGCAATTTTATTTTTTTTGTATTATTTGATAGGCACACGTTAAACTCTGGGTTTCTTCGTGATCTTTTCCTTAACTATAAATCAGTGGTGTTAGTTGTTATTATAGTCTGAAAGCAATATACCATCGTAATTGTCACAATAATTTTGAAACCTTGCCCTTGTTTTAAATGAAGATCCAGAAAAAGTGCTCGGCCATATTTTATTCAAGGTTTCCATGTTTACGGATTCCATACTGGGCTACTATCAATTGATTAATATGACGTTTTCAAGTCATATGTATTTTCTGAACTTATAATTGATATAAGTCTGAAATCACCAATCCTCCTTGAGCGCACGTGGTGATCAATGCTCGTGCCTTCTGTGTATGAGAAGAGCTTTTTAATAATAATTATGATATCATTTATTTCGGGTAACAAAAGACCCGCAACATATACCTTACAGACTCATCATCTGCCTAGCCTTTTACCAACTATATTGGGGTCGGCTTCCAGTCTAACCAGATGCAGTTGAATACCAGTGTTTTACATGGAGCGACTGCCTATCGGACCTCCACAACCCAGTTAATGGATAACACGATACCCCTTGGTAAGACTGGTTGTCAGACTTTCTGGCTTCTGACTACCCGTAACGACTGCCAAAGATCTACAAATGACAGCCGGGACCAACAGCTTTACGTGCTTTCCGAGGCACGGAGGGAACTCGGTATGAAAAGTATGGTCACCCATCCACAGACCGACCGCGGCAAGCGTAGCTTAACCTGTGACCGATCGATCTGTACGGCTTTAACTTAGCCACGAGCCCCTCCTTAGCCACGAGCCCCTCCTTAGCCACGAGCCCCTCATATACCTTACAGACTATTTTACATATTTATATTAACCACAAAAATATTTCTAAACTATTGTACACGAAGAGACGGTGTCGTGTTGCGCTGCGTGGTGTCGCGTAGCCTTCCGCGGATCAATGCAGTGGAACAATATAGGCCGCTATTATTTACTTGAATTAAAACATGACATTTTCCTTTGCAGCTTTACCAAAACATCCAGAAAGCGTTCTTCAGTCACCCCGGAGCATTCGAGCGCGCCCCCTGGTGGCGTCAAGTGGTCACTTTACCACGATCTAAGATATAATAGTTCAATATAGCTCATGACCAAATGTCCGTAGGTTAGTTATGTCCAGTTCTGTGAAGGCGAATCTAGGACTTCCAACTATCGTGTAAACAAAATATATGAGAATTTTAACATTGTTCAAAACTTTAGCGTTATTTAATATTTTAACGGGCAAATCACTTGAAAACCAGTGTGCTCTTCATTTTCGTAACTGCCTCTTTGGTCTCGTGTTTGAACATTTCGTTAAAAGTTTCTAAACGTTTTTCTTACTCTTTCTAATACTTTCTTCGACGCTATATTTCCATATTTCTTTACTGGATTCGCCTTAAATGTAATACTGAGATTAATTTGGTATTAAATCAGGATGTTATTGCGTTGATATATTTTTAAAAAGTCGTGTCTAAAGGGAGACATCAAATAACGATGCATTTAGTCTTGCGTTTATCGTACAAATATGTCCAGATAGTTACTAATCAGCTGATGTGTCAGTAATAGAGGTCATAATAGATATTTTTATTATTATGTCAAATAATATTGTTAAGTTATCATTTGTTTTTACAGTGCACGATGTTTTTGGTAACTGTGACAGTAAGGTTTAAATGGAATTGAATGTTATTCAATATTTTCTTTAAATATAAATACCTGCCAAGTGGAAGTCGGACTAGACAATATAGGTACCTAAATATCGAGCAGAAAATGCCGAAAAAAAACATGTTTCTTGTACGGGGACCCCCATTAATTTTTAACTTTATTTTATATTTATTTATGTATTGCTATCGTGGCCATAGTAATACAAACTTTGAAAATTTCTAACCTACTACGGCTCAAATGTACTACACACCAGTATGGAGCTGACTTGTCCAGGCCCCTTATTCACAACCATTCGATACGTTTCCGTGCTGCTGGCCAAGTGCGAGTCGGACTCGCGCACGAAGGGTTCCGTACCATTATCTATACACCATTAGACATCGAGTAAAAAATGGCAAAAAAATCGCGTTTGTTGTATGGGAGCCCCCCTTAAATATTTATTTTATTTTGTTTTTAGTACTTGTTGTTATAGAGGCAACAGAAATACATAATTTGTGAAAATTTCTACTGTCTAGCTATCGCGGTTCTTGAGATACAGCCTTGTGACAGACAGACGGACGGACAGACAGCGAAGTCTTAGGGTGTTAAGTACCAGACCAATCGATCAATTGTCGATCGACGATCGATCGATGGTAGAATGGATTATTCGACGTCGATCGAGCTGTTTGATTATTATTAGTGATGGATTATAGCCGGAGTTAATCGATCAACGTCGACCGATGCCATCGACCGGCAATCGATCGATTTGTTAGTCAATCGGTATCTGTCGATCAGCCAGAGCTACCACACCAATCGATCAACGTCGATCGATGTCAATCGATGATCGATCGGTTGGTGTAATAACACCCTTAGTAATAGGATCCCGTTTTTACCCTTTGGGTACGGAACCCTAATAAACATCGTGCACTGTTTATGCGCAGTTTTATTATAGAATATGGTATATATTTCAAGTTATGTTACCTTACTATAGTATTATATTATTACACTGCCCAGTGCTATTAGATTAAGAGACTTTCTCAGCATAGTCGATTTTAAATATTGGAAAATTATAATTATTATTTTATGAAATCAAAAATCGCAATACTTTCAATGTTTATTAAATGGGTTATACAATTTATTTTTACGATAATTTTGTTTTGTTTTAGACAGTGGTATGTTGTTTTTTATTATTTTTAAGGCTAATGTTCATAATCATTTATTTTTCTATTATTTTTGTGGTATTTTAAGTTCATACGGCTTGGTAGATACTCTTCTTTTATTAATATGCGTTTGCGCAAAATAGAAACACCTTACTTTTAAGTAAGAACTATCTTTACTGAGATTATTTTGAAATTTTTGATATTTTGTCTCCCACATCAAGATTTAGACGTTTTTATTAAATTTTTAGAATAAATCATATATGCTTTCGATTTATTTTTCTATCTGTATTTTATTTATTTAAATCGTTCCATGCCGTATGAACTTTAATTTTGGTAAGCGGATTTTATTGAATTGAATTATTGAAAGACCTCTTAAAAATGCATACTAAGTTCAATATTTTTAAAGATTAATTTCTTTGATTCCATTTTA
The DNA here is from genome assembly GCA_947361185.1 of Charanyca ferruginea. Lineage (NCBI taxonomy): Eukaryota > Metazoa > Arthropoda > Insecta > Lepidoptera > Noctuidae > Charanyca > Charanyca ferruginea. The sequence goes on along the minus strand of OX376064.1, from coordinate 25,275,823 downwards.
AATGAGTTATAATAAAGAGGTTTGAACAAGTGTAGTTTTCATCGTATCTCGCATATTTTTTGTTTAGTGTTTACAGTACAAATTATGTTTATTATAAATATTTTTGGCTGTCATTTTAATGTAATTTTTTAATCATCAACTTTTCTCTCCTTCGTAGTATTTCGATAAAACAAACAGGGTGCTTTAGGAAAGAAAGGCCAGTTATAAGCAGACTGCAGAAAATAAAGGGTAAAGTTATTAAACGTGGAGACTTGAATGCGCTTGCGCATTGTTTGTTATTTATTGTATTTATAATTCTTAAAGAAAGTAGAATTAATATTGCAGTATTTAAACTTCACAAACGATTGTTAACAATCTTGTAGTTTTAATGATTATTAGCGTGAAATTAAAAATCTTAAACATGTAGTATTAGCCAAAGTCTAGACTACTTTCCATTTCCATACCTCATATTGTTTATAAATCATCTCTATTTATGTAAATAAAAATACTTAGTCTTTATATCCACGGGTGTACTTTTTAATTCCATAATATTTTACGAAACAACAGTATCGAAATCTTTGACTAAACAAAGTGGACTATCTACTAAAATAAAATAATCTCGATCCCTGCCTACACTCCTACGGTTTATGAAAGGCTTATTAAAAAAACAATGTAAGCTAAGTACATACTTGAATAATACTTAGTAACTATAACCTGACCGCTTAACTGGGTAGATGACAGCATTAACAAATAATTCCAAAACACAGGTTCTCAAAAAACATACTCCATACTAACCCTGAAAACCCAATTAACTGTAAAATTCGATTTTTAGTTGCTTTTAAATGAATAAATGGTTGGTCAATTGAGTTGACAAAAAAGTGACGTCGCATTTTACTAATGCCATACTAAATGTATGGAGGAATCGCGTTTTGACAGCTCATACAAACTGTGTCAATTGATTGGTGGTGTCATCATCTCTACTGAGATGTTCCTGAGATAGCTGCGCGGTGCGGGAGGGGTGACAGTTGTCACAAGTTGACGTATCAGTGAGCTCCCGCATCACGCAGCCATCTCAGAAACGGTCTCAGGTAAGCGGTTGGGCTATTTAAATACCTACTATTGTTCAATACCCTTACTAAAATTTTGTATGTCACTTACTGTAGCAGGACACCAGATACTCAATCTATTTCGGAATACCGACCCTGTACTAGTATGCACAAATAAATGTACAACCTAGCACATTAAGCTACCCCAACCTGTCAAATTTCTGTCAAGTTTTTCAACTTTATTACAAAAGTATAAGGTTCTTGTTCAATTGAAAATGAACCTTAAACTTTTGTAATAAAGTAGACAGAAATTTGACAGGTTGGGATTCTGCTGGCATATGTACAGTCGCACTAAGTTATCTGTGAAATGAGTGGTGAGGTTGTTCAGACAAAATTAAAAATTCAAACAAAAGAAGACTTACTAAGTATTCGTACCAAAAACCATTTTACAGATAAATTATGGTATCTCTGTACTCATTTGATGTGATTTTATGTTTGTGTTGATTTTCCTTTCAAAAAAGTGTGTTAATTTCGCGGATCGTATTTTGAAATTCACGAATTCAATATATTTTGTAGATTATCACCAATCGGCCAGTGTGTGTAGCCATTTCTAAAATTTTTGTGCAAACGGTGGAAGCGACATGGGCGTCAAACTTGGTACCATGAATTCATTACTTCATTACCCACAACCTTTAAATTTAAAGACGGTTATAAATAAAATAACAAAAGGTCAACATGTACGAAACAGCTGTTTTCATTTTAATAACCAAAACGAAAAATTTCAGCGCCTCGGAATCATAACAGAGATAGCAACTTCAAAGATAAGTTGGTATCTCTGTCATGATTCCGAACGAAAAATGCCAGTTTTTGGAACTAATTCTTTGTAAAAGACTTATGGTCGTTTTTCGTTTGAACTTTTAAGTTTGTTGACAAACAGAGCCATCACTCATTTAACACATATGTGACTTGGATAACTGAATTAATGGGCAACAATTTGGACGTCGATTCCCCGTCCACCACTTATATATAACCTTACTTGTCTTGTATAAGTGCCTTCCTCTGTATTTACCCTCGTGATGTTATGTAGACTGTGTAAGCTATTGTTTATATGGGACCGTTGATTATCAAATGTGAAATATATGTGGAGTAACGATTACTTTGCTTTTCATTTTACAAACCGTGAAACTAAGATCCCCGCCTCCCCCGACTGCTTAGGCTAGATAAAGTACGGTATGTATTATACAAATATTAATGCCGCGGCAACGTAAAAAAATTGAGTCATGCATAAAAAACAAGTCTTAGGTATTCGTAACGGTAATATACGAATTAATTAAATAATACTTACATTCAAAAATTCTCGTAGTGCACGTCCATCCAATATGGCGACGGATTGCGCCCAGTTTTCCGGTACACTTCAACTGAACTAACTGAATGCACAAGGTGGTTATTTTAATTCAGCCTGTTACAATGCACATATACACTGAACTGGTTTGTAAATAAAGACTAAAATCACTAATTATCCAAGTAATATTTTGTACCGAGCGGGTAGCTACTCAAAAATCGACAACTGACTGCGCACGAGGAAGACTGACTGGAAGGGTCTTATGAGGGGCGGCGGCGGGGGTGCAATAATAGATAGCGTGGCTGCGGCATGCGGCAGAAACAAATGACTACCGCCGTTGGATTTTTTAAACTAATAGGGTATTTAACCAAAAAAATCTAATTAATCAGTCAGTTAGATTATCGAAAAATATTGGAAACGTATTTTTTGTTTCATCAAATCAATAAACACCGACGAAGATAAAACGCATCAAAGTTCATGAGTGGGGGTTTGTGACGTCACTTTGCCAGTAAAAGTGTACTGACATAGTGCTGTCACACGAGTTTTCGACGCACTGTGTGTCTTCATTTTTTGTTTACGTGAATAAAGAAAAAACACGTGTCCAATATTTTTTGGAAATCTATCTGACGGACTAATATTAGATTTTTTTGGTAAAATACCCTATTAAAGGTTTCATTTATTACTTTAAGCACGTGAAGAAAAGGACAGCTACTGACTGAATTTGACCAGAGTTGGCATAATGATTACTCTTTATGCTGGCACTTCACATGGCGTATTTGTGCAAATATTCGCCTTATTTGGATAATACAAAATTGACTTTATTTCAATAACTATAGGGTACATTTTCTGTGCATTACAAGCAGCACCGCCAATACAGTTAAAAAGATGTTTGAACAATCGTCCGCTCTAGGAAAGCAAATAAATAAAAGGCCAATCATTTAGAACATTCATTTTATTGAAAACACGTAGAATGGAATTTAATTTTGAATACAGACGTCATTACTATGCACGTACAACATTCATGTGAGAATTCTGAAAGTGCGACACAATATTATCATCAAAGGTGCGTTTACACTGTGAACGGACATATTACAATAATAGTTTTATGGTTCTATTAATTTAAATAGATTTTTCTACCAATTTCATTATTTATCAACCATTCAGAATAGGATAGTTTATTTTATAGAACGGTAAGCATCTTTAGTTTGTGGTCAAGAAAATGTCTTTTGCTCCTAAAATAGGCTGCTGAACCATTTAGGTATAATAACATAGTTGAAAAAAGTATATTATTACTTTCCCCCTGAAAAATGGAAAATATATTAACAGTTCAGCCGTATATATCAGAACTAGTGACCCGGCCCGGCTTCGCATGGGCCTATAGCCTTCCTCGATAAATGACTTATCCAACACAAAAATATTTTTCAATTCGAACCCGTAGATCCTAAGATAGCGGGTTCAACCAAACAAACTCTTCAGCTTTATAATATTAGTATAGATAAGTAGGTAAGTTAGTGCACTGTGCACATTATGGTCCAAAGAGCCAGGAACGGTCGCCAATTATGTGGGAGCAAATGACTTTCAATTTTGTATGTTACCTAAAATACTTCTAAGTGCTTGAAAGGTACACATGGCTGCCATCACGTCGTGTAATCAATATTGTTAAATCAGTAACCTAGTCGTCTTAAATAATTTTATTCTAACACATTCAAGTGACAAAGAGTTCTACATCACAACTCGTGTTATTAAATAATAAGGATTTAAGTAAAACTGTTTAAATGTTAGTTTTAAAGCCATATTAGTACACACACCAACTTCCCTTTGCAAGTATTTTATCTATTGTAAAACCCCATTGCCACAAACTCACTCGATTTCCGTAAATGCATCTTAAAATTACCTATTATATGCTGATGTTTAAAACATATTTTTATTATTCTTAAACTTATGAGTATGTTAGCAAACCCTCATCGTCTTATTTTTATATTATTTTAGTAAAAAATCATACAAATTTAATTTATTTTAACTCTACAACCATCTTAAGTACCAACCTCTTCCAGTCTTCTGTTTGGGCAAAGATTTATTAATTTAATTAAAATGTTAATGCAAAATGAAGGCACTGCAGAGATGTTAACTGAAATTCATATAGACAACAATTACAATGATATTCACAAGGAATGCCCTTGTGAAGTTCATGTACAGACGCCAGCACATCAAGTCCAAACTATCAAATTTTCCCAATTGAATATGAACCTTACTCTTTTATAATAAAGTTAAAAATCTATCAAATAAATTTGACAGATTTTTGTGGTTTGATGTGCTTACCTCTGTACATGTTATTTCAATTATGAGAGAGTAAAATAATGTCAGTGAGAGAGTATATGTATCATATAAAGCTTCTTTTATAGTATAATAATGTATAAATCACTGTTATATGACAAGTCTGAAAATTACATTCAGTTACTGAGTAAATCATAATTCTATGGTGTCGACTTCTCGTTTGAAGTATTTCAAATCACATTCTAGAAACTAGGCAGCATACATGTATAGCACGACAAATATCTCGTCACAATCATTAACGACACTGGTGCTGTCTATTTGAATAATTACGAATAGCTTAACTAACTTCATTCAATATAAAATTGCTTATAAAATATTGAATAAGAAATAGGTGAGAGCCTTTTGTGTTTATGAATAGTAAGTTACAGATTTAGAACCTTTTTAAATGTGCCTCGAATTAGTAGAATAAATAAATATTACGATTTTTCTTATTCTTCATAGCAGATGGAAAATATTCAACAAAGCCATAGAATTACGAAAGTTGTGTGTTATTTTACGATTTAGGGTGAATTTCATCAAACTTTAATGCCTAGTTTAATATTATTATTGTTTTATCTGTGGAATAAATGTCTAATCTACATCTATCTAGCAACTTTTGTATGGAAAGTCTCGTCAACTTTTTTTGCAGGTAAGATACTAAGTTTAAAAGTTTGATGAAGTCCGCCTTTTAAATAAGTTATAATTTGTGAGCTTGTCGGTGGACTGGTATGGCTCATAAGTAAACTAATGTGTCATATATCTAACATTTAATTTATTATCTAAAATGCGTTTACACAGGCAACAAAGTAACGCATTTTTTTTGACATACAATTTTTGTATGGCAACAGTTGTCAAGAATTGCGCACATAATTCCCCATGTCAGCGCAGCTGTGACCCGTATCGCAAGAATGCTCAAGCATGAAACTCAATTAAAATCTATCAGATTTCACACTTATCTCTGTACCCAAATGTCGTAATAGGGTATTTTACCAAAAAACTCTAATTAGTCCGTCAGATAGATTTTAAAAAAATATTGGACACGTGTTTTTTCTTTTTTCACGTAATCAAAAAATGAAGACTATACAGTGCGTCAAAAACTCGTGTGACATCACTTTGTCAGTACACTTTTACTGGCGAAGTGACGTCACAAACCCATGATCTTTGATGCGTTTTTTCTTCGTCAGTTTTTCTTAATTTGATAAAACAAAAAATACGTATCCAATATTTTTCGATAATCTAACTGACGGAATAATTAGATTTTTTTTGGTAAAATACCCTAATATCATAACCCTACTTTTGGCCTTGCTGTAGTCGGCTAAATAAAGTTTCAAGTTTGATCACAATCCTAAAATACGGACCCAATAGCTAGCATTAATAAAATAGTCGGCCTCGTAAATATCCGTTTAAATTAAAAAGTAATACAAAAATAGTTAAATAATACTGTTAAAGGTTGAAAAACTAATGCATTATTTGGTATTGTGTCATCTGCCTAGCCTTTTCCCAACTATCTTGGGATCGGCTTCAAGTCTAACCGGATGCAGTTGAATACCAGTGTTTTACATGAAGCGACTGCTTCTCGAACCTCCACAACCCAGTTACTGGGTAAAACGATAGTACTTTCTGGCGGCTCTGCCTACCAATATAGAGATATAATAATAAAACGTTATTATCACAATGGCGTTTGTGAAAAAGTGTGTAATGTGAAATGTCACATATTGTTTATCGCCTAAAGTCAATGGCTACAAAAATTATTTTACGAAACCGACCGTCCTAAATCACGCAGACATTATTATAATCTAAGAACGTGCTTCAACAGTGCTAGTGTTGTCTCCAAAGCGCTTACAATGTACATACTATTTCGCAAACATTTATAAGAAATGACAATGTATGATTATAGTCACTACTTTTTTGCAATCAACGGCGTATGTGAAGTTTGTTATCTAAATGACTTTCAAACGTCACTAATTATATTTTTAATGCATTATTTTTTGTTGCAAATTATTATGATATTGAGTTTTTAAGTAGGTACTAGTTTTAACTACGAGTTCGCTCGCATGTAGGAAAGTCAGATAATATGGAGAAGTGAAAATAAGGATATGTAAGTTAAATAAAGGGAATGTACGCTTTTTATTCCCTCTGAGAATTTATTCCCAGGCATGGTGGTATGACATCTCACTTCACCTATCCTTAAGCCAAATTTGATCAAACATAATACAGAGATATTCACATGCACAATATGAATTTGATATACGTTAATATGAATTCATTTTGTGAGTACATCATTTATTTTGTTATTGTGAAACTGAAAGTCTTATTGAGTATTTTATATTCAGTATCTTTTTACGAAAATACAAAAATACTAGCACTGTCGACAAAACTAAACTAAACACGAAAATAATTTTATCAATTTTTATTAACTTTTCAAGTTTACTAGAAAAACATCTAACATTTAAAAATTGACGTTCATTATTGGATTTTTAAGTCATGATTTAAATAAAGGACACACGATAAAATAAACAAAATCAAATTAAAGCATTATCCACGGACAAAATTAAACCGTATTTAACAAAAAAAAAACAGCACAATTTTTTTTCTCTCATTTTGAAATTAGTAAAATTCCACAACCAAAAGAAATTTTCTGTCAATCTTGTGTTTTTATCGTGATATTTAACTGTTGTCACTGTCGGAAACAGTAGAACTGGTCATTCTTATTACTGGGTTCTGATTGGAATCACTGGAGTCACACTCTACCATCAATATTTCGTCAGGAGTGTCATTCCTGTCCGAATTACTTTCTGTATACGTCCCTGATGGGGACTTGTCCTCGATCACCGCTTTGAGGTACGACTCCCTATCCATCATATTCGTGTCTCTGGCTAAAGCTAGCACGTCTAAGGACATCATGCTTTTTGACTTCTCCGTCTTGTATATCGGTGGGTTAGTATGTTCATAGATTACATCTTTACTTATAGATTTTGTCCTGGTCAGATTCGTCTCAGTTTTCCAGCTGTCGCTCGGAGGATGAGTATATTTACCTGAGTTAGTACTTGTAGATGGCGCGCTAGAGTTCCTAGGAGAGCTGGCAGTGAACTTGGATCTCTTCTGTTGATTATTCTCCTTCATCATCAGTAACTGATCTAGTTTGTTAATAGTCTCGTTCAGTTCTAAAGCCCACGCTTCATCTGTTTCAATATCTTTCTCTATAGGTTTGGAAGCTAGTTCTCTGACTCGCATTCTCAGTTCTTGAAGACTGGAGTCTTCGTCTTTCTCGTGTTCAGTTTTCGCTGTGTCTTCGTCATGGATGGCGTCTCTTTCTGCTCCAACTCCTGGTTCTCTTGGTCCTACAGGTATGGTGTCCTTGTCAGGTGGATATTCTCCTCTCATTCTATGAATCTCTTCTGATATCTTCTCAAGAGCTTTAAGGGATTTTGAGTAGCGGAATTTAGCATCAGCGATGAGACGCTGGAGTTTCTCAATCTTCGCATTTTGCGTCTGTAGTTGTTCATCGCATAGTTTCTTCTCTTCGAAGTAAACTCGTGATTTGATGATATTGCGTTTTAGATTGTCTTCTAATTGTGCCACCTGCAGATTAATCATAATAGATTCTTAATGTTATCTCTTACATTATGTGTTTCCGTTTAAGACGCTGACAAAGCTTAAAGCGTGGTCACTGTCAGACTGTGTATGAAAAAAAAAACGCAATAAAATAACGGTAGGATCTAATTGACTACAAATTTATTAGACAGCCATTGATGATTTAAAAATAAAATGAGTGTTCATAAATAAAACAGCAAAGTTTTTTATCGTTATTGTTATACATTTTGACAATGTGAGTGAATGAGTAATGTTTTACAATTATTACATTTTTACAAATTAATGAGTTACTATGGCACGTTTTTGTTTCGAAAATTTTATAAAACGTGTTTTGTTTTCTTAAAATTATATGTTCAAGATTAACATAAAATCTTTTCCGCCTTTAGCATAACATTAATGTAAATGTTTGTAATAAGCATATTTGATGAATTCGGGTCTTGTCAGCGTCTTAAACAATCTTTGCTTCTCATTATCATGCGATGCGCACATTTTCAAATGCGTCATCGTTGTGTGTACTTAAGTATTTAAATGAAAAACAAAACATTATTTACTGATCTACCACATGTGTGGAATTCCTATTCTTTTGTATTATTATAACAACAATCGATTATTATTATGAGCTTGTTTTCCACTGCAGGGTAAAGGATTACAGAATCTAAATTAAAAAAGAAAATTAATGTAAATAATTACTCGTAAATGTGATGTACCTGTGGATAAAGTATATCCCGAGTAAGTAAGTTTTCAAATTCATATGTACAGTCAGCATATAAGTGATAGGTATGCGGGGCCGTCAGATATAGTTAAAGTTTACTTAGAAACCGATGGATGTTTTTGAATAAAATAAAATAAAATTAATAGCGAATAATCATTTCAATGATTTCATTTCGAAAACATCCATCGCTTTCTAAGTAAACTTCAACCATTTCCGATGACCTGCATACCTATCTCTTTTGCTGACTGTACTTCCTAGAGTTGTAAGCTTCTTAAGATTATCTTGGACATCACTGACATGAATGATGGAAACCATCGTTAGAAAACCTGAACTTATAATTAAGTAATGTTTGCCGCATGTCGGATAAACTGTGGGCTCAGGTGACACAGAACTGGAGCCATGAGACAGTAAGACGGCGTCGCGGCAGACCACGAAGGAGATGGCGGGACGAACTGGACGTGTTCCTTCAAAACTGGTGGGAGGAAGCCCAGAATCGTGGAAGATGGAAGGCATGGGATGGAATGGCATTCTTGTAAATGCAAATTACAAACATTATTTTTTTTAAAGAGTATGTATGGAGTTTCTTGCCCATTCTTCTCCATAAGAAACTACCAGTTGTAACACTACATTTACTTGCTTGAAGGTGCAAATAAACAATTTTTATTTTATTTTTTATTTTATTTTTATTTAGAATGGGCAACTAGATTTAAATTTTACAATATGACGTTCAAAAGTGCCTTTACTGGTCTAATTGGGGTTGCCAACTCTTTGACGGTCAAATATAGTAGTTCTAAAATGTTTACCCATAAAAATATAGTAGATAACGAAAAGATGAAAAAAAAAATAGTAGGTTCCAAAAATTTGGTAGGTATTTTATTTTTTTGAAGAATATTTTGTGAATTATTTAACATCTGTCAACTTGACATTCCAGAATCGTTAAAAATAGGTATTGACGTTTTGTTTTACGCTTACATATTTTGAAACGAATATTATTGCTAAAAATTTGATGGCTTTAAAATATAGTAGTTTCGCCTACTATATCTTTTTTCAAAAATACAGTAGGTAGTCGGGCCTCTAATAATATAGTAGGATACTATATTATATAGTAGGGTTGGCAACCCTAGGTCTAATTGACATGGAGGGAGGCCTTTGCCCAGGAGTGGGACAGAACAGGCTAACAAAAAAAAAATGAAAATATTTAAATGGAAAAACTGCCTTGAGCAAGCGTTGTGATCGATGCCTTCTTTGTATGAGAAGAAAGCTTTCCCCTACAGTGGGATGATAATAGGCTGGTATTATTAGGTACTTTTTACTCGTACCTTTTTCTCAGCTGCGATATAAGCTGCCGCTCTCTTCTGATGCTCTCGTCCGCTCTCCGCCTTCCGTTTCTCAGCATCCATAACCTGAAAAAGATATACAAACGTAACAGACTCCAAATTATTGGCAGCATTTGTGTAAATGAGATCAACCGGTCTATTCTATAAAAAAACTCCTTCAGTGGTACCTACTTGTGGAGACCTGTCATACCTACCGCCTGATGTTAGAAATTGACAGGTCATTTAAAGCACAAAATTACCGAAGATTTGTTAATTTTTTTTCAAAGTTATTTTAACGTCATTTACAATATAATTGAATCTAGTTGTCTCTTCCAAAAGGTGGTTTCGTTTGGAAACGAACGGGCAAGAAAATTCACAAATATTAAAAAAAAATGTTTTACATATTTCATACAGGAAAATTGATACAAAAATTAATATAATTATATGAATGTGAGGACTATCTTAAATAAAAAAAAATAAAAAGGTTATAATGTTCTTCTCAATCTGTCGGGCGAAAAATATGAAGGTCAAACCACTGCTACTTATGCACCTATGGGTGCAAACGACATTCGAGAGTATACAACTCTGCCGGGTCTTACATATGGAGTCTTCACAAAAATATTGATCTTGTTTAAATTCCTATTTCCTTTCCAAAAGAATATGAGGTGGCTCACCTTAATGATGGCATGGTTGAGCACCTCCTGCCAGTTGCTGTCGAACTGCCACTCGTCCTGCTTGCTCACGAACCGCTGCTCCGCTAGGGTCACCGTCTCCTTAGCGGCAGCGTGGAGCTCTGGGGAAGAACAAGACAACATCTATTAAGACTTATGATTAGCAGGCGGTGTAAAGGACACGGTTGGCGCGGGGGCTGAGCGATTGACTGCTGCGCAGAAAGTCGCGTGTTCGATTCCCGCACGGAACAAATATGATGTATCAGCTCGTGTCTATAAGTTAAAGCTGTACAGATCGATCGGTCAAAGGTTAAGCTACGCTAGCCGCGGTCGGTCTGTGGATAGGTGACCGACCGGTGACCGACGGTGTGAAAGTCTGACAACCAGTTTTACCTAGGGGTATCGTATTTCCCAGTAGCTGGGTTGTGGAGGTCCGATAGGCAGTCGCTCCATGTAAAACATTGGTATTCAGCTGCATCCGGTTAGACTGTAAGCCGACCCCAATATAGTTGGGAAAAGGCTAGGCAGATGATGAGATGTATGGTTTACAGTTAATTGTTCCGGATTTGGTTATTTGTGTATGAGAGTTTATGTGTTTGTAAACGCACAGACCTACGATAGAGGAGAAATTCCTAGAGTGGGTCTCTAAAAAAAAATACGAGTCAATTGGGGTAAAACTCTATTCTATTCTAGGTACCAATCAATTGACATACTTTTGATGAACTGTCAAAATGCGATTTACCCATAGATTTTGCATGACGTCACTTTTTGTCAACTCAGTTGACTTACTGTGTATTTATAGATTCCAAAGCAACTAAAAATCTATTGAAAATGTATGGCCGAAGTAATCTTGATGCCTGAGATCTTGTTGTGGGTTACCTATCATAAGGTCGAAAAATATTTGACCGAATTTCATTTCACCTAAAACTTTTCAACTATTATCGTTTAGTTTTTTTTTACTTCATCGAAGTCACGTCTGCCACTGTATCAGTTGACCTATTATCAATTCGATTTTTTTCGTTATTCCGACGTTTCATTTGGTCGATAAACTTTTTACCGAATTTAGACTTAGCCGAATAACATTTGTTCGAAGTATTATGATTCCAAACATTCATTATGCCACTGTTTTAATTACCATATTTTCATTTCATCAAACGCCTCGAAAGTTTGTGCACACTATTTCATATCTGCTTCATTCTGCTATATGCTTGCTTGCATGCAGCATGCAAGCAAGCATGCAGCATGCAAGCGAGCATGCAGCGTGCAAACAAGCATGAAACATGCAAGCAGGCATGCAACATGCACAAGCATTGTTTTTGTCACGGCTCCGGCGCTGCGGGGTCTGAGCGGCTCCACGCGAGCTTATCACAGCTTATCACCGCCCCACCCCTCCGCGCCTACGCGGGCTTAAATTACACTCTAGGGTTAGGGCAGACAAGACTGCGTGAAGTCGGTTTTGCAGCGATTCGTTTCTGTCACTAAAATTTTGTAGCCTATTGATTTTTTATGACACTATTTTATTTTATATTGATAATGCTACCAGGTAATCTTATATATAAAAATCTTCTGTGCGTGTGTATGAAAGTGAACTCCTCCTAAACGGCTGGACCGATTTTGATGAAATGTTTTGTGTGTGTTCCAGTGGATTTGTGAATGGTTTAGATACACAATTGGACCCGATAGGTGGCGTTGTAGTTCTAGGACTTGTTTTTATTTTCAGGCAGGACAACGTCTGCCGGGCCCGCTAGTATTCTGTAAAATGTTGTTTCGGTGTGGTGAAAATATGGCAAATAAATCATTTGGCAAATGAAAAAAGTTCAAAAGAGGCTTCGGCCAATAGCAAAAAGTTAATTTGTAAATCGACGAAAAATAGTTCGGTAAAATAATACTTATGACACATGAGATACTTCGATGATATAAAAATATGTCAAATAATGCATATAGCAAAAAAGACATCGGTCAATAGTTTTCGGTAAAATGAAATTCGGAAAAAAACATTTCGGAAAAGTGATCGGTTCCCCTTGTTGTGTTTAATTATTGTGTCTTTTTTGTCTTTCGCCGTGCTTAAATTATAAGTTCAGGCATGGCATGTTTACTATAAGAAGACGGCTGAACTTTTAATTTTTGTCATCTTTTCCACCCCATATTTGCAAAATAAAATAACCGAGGAAGATTTTTACAGCATAATACTGCTGTATTTTTTGTATGGGTATGTACAATGTAATATTATGCAAACAAGGTCACAGATAGAACCGGTGTAACATGTCGCATCACATCACAGAGACATTATCTTATCACACGTGTTGGCATGGAACTGTTTTTTTCACATCACGGATTATTCCGTAGTTAAAGTAAATAATTAATAATCGGACGCATTTTAAATTAATTGTAATAAAAATAATACATATTTGTAAAAAGTATTTTTTTTATACTCTTTTGATAAGAAATTAAGGAGTAAAATGGTTTAATCTCAATGATTTGAAGGTGATTTGACATTTTTTTTTTCTTATTATGTGATACCGCTAGAAAAATTGTGGCTAAACCAAATTACGTATCATATCATATAGATTACTAACAATTTTTTTCAGATGGAATTCCCTGTAAATGCCGAAGAAATGTTGCTTCATCTGCATGCTTCTCTCAAGCTTTTTTCGAGAGAACAGCCTTAAAAGGTTTTGACTGCAGAACACTGACCGTCTTATTCCAAAACACGATCTAAATTTAGTACTGGGACTTTTACATGGTTTAAACCACGACTAAATAAAACGTTATTATAAAATGAAGTTTATCACTAGTTCTGTAACTTTCTTTGATACTAAAGTTAGTCCGCTGAGGCCCCTAGTTTAACTATGGGACGAACTCCGGTACTAATTTATTTGAGGTTAGAGCGTTGAATGTTATTTTGTGTCTTTTATTTTTAAATCGTTAATAATGGAAATTAATACAATTGACTTGATGGATTTAGAAGATTTGGATATGCTGGAGACGTCTCAGCGATCTTATAGACGTCGTCATCGTGCGAATTCTTTTGAATTGAGTGATGAAGATTTTAGATATAAGTATAGGTTCACAAAAAGGTTTGGAGAAAAAAATGTGGATGTTTTACGTGAAGATTTATCTCACGACCCTCGAGGATGCCCACTGAGTCCTGAAAGTGGTTTGCGCATTACGCAACTGGGCTCGCCATGAAGTAAGTCACCTTTGTCAATACTAACATAACATTAGACAAATATATATACATAAATATCGATGACAAAATCCAAATTATATACTAATAATATTGTTTTATTCGTAGATTCAAGACGATACAGCTGATTTACATGGTGTGTCACAACCAGTTGTCAGCAAAACTTGTAAAAAGGTAGCAGACTTTTTGTCACGTATGTCCCGAGGATTTATAAAAATGCCTGCTACTCTTAATGAACAGGAGCAAACTATAAGAAAATTCCGCAGTATCGCTGATTTTCCTACAGTCATTGGGGCAATAGACTGTACTCATATTAGAATAAAAAAAGTAAATGCTGATGGTGGTCAGTTATACATTAATAGAAAAGGAATTTCTTCTATCAATGTATAGGTAATCTATAAATAAATATTTTGTGTTGTGATTGTCTCAATTGACAAATGACTTATTAGTTTGATCCAAAATGCTTGACACAATAGAGAACTATTTCATTTACCAATCAGTTTTATTAAAATAACAGAGAGGAATGTAAAGTTTAATAACCTGTTATTTTTCAGGTGGTTTGTGATGCTGACCTGAAAATCATGGACATAGTTACCAGATGGCGAGGCAGTGTGCATGACTTAAGAATATTCCGAGAATGTAGACTAAAACAGAGGTTTGAGGCTGGTGCATTCTCTGGAATATTATTGGGTGACAGTGGCTATCCTTGCACTCCATATTTATTTACACCGTTGGACTTATCTTCTATAATACTTGCTGACTGAGCAATAAGATGACGTAACATTTCTTCAAATAAAAACATTCGCGTTAGGTAGTCTAAATAAGATAATAAAAAGTACTGCTTACCTAATAATTAAAAATCCATGTTTTACAAATTTTTTCGTCAGAACTCTAGTTTTCACCCCTTTTTTTCTTTTGTTGTTCCATTCTTTACGTTTTAACCAGACTACACTACCACTACTACACACGAACAATCCACATAACATACTAAGAACAATGAATAAAAATAAGAATGTATTTATTTATTATTATAGGACGCAATATTAAAAACTATCGAGTCAAATTACGCGCGCCGTCGCCGTATATAATTCACTCCACTTCACGTTAGAAGTGTTGAAAGATGTGACAACTTGATTAATTAAAAGCGCGTCAAAAGTACAAGTTGTGTTTGTTCAATATATTGTAAACTAAACAAAGAACAATTTATGACATATTTTGGCATTAATCAATAATTATTGAATAACTTAAAATGTTTTTATTATTATACATATTTATAGAAACGGAACGCTGCTTCAAATAAAGACTGAATGAACGAATGAAACAATGCCATTTTTGTTTCTTATCTGTAAATATATTTGAACCATGAACCTTCTTCGGGACTAACTGATCCTCAGATAGTCTTCGTTTTGTAATCGGAGTGTTAAGTCACAGGATTAGTTTAGGATTCAGATTCAGCGGTTTCTATTTGTATAATTTAATAACTACATTTTATAAAACAAAGTCCCCCGCCGCATCTGTCTGTCCCTATGTACGCTTAAGATCTTTAAAACTACGCAATGGATTATGATGCGGGTTTTTTAACAGATAGAGTGATTTAAGAGGAAGGTTTTAGTAATAGCTTGTCAAGCGAGCGAAGCCGCAGGCATCAACTAGTACTAACTATAAATCTCGTTTGTTATGAAACTTCTCTATTTTGATTCTCATGTTTTTTTTGTATATTTGGTAGTTCTGAGAAAGGGTTAGGCTATATTTTTTAATTTAAATGGCAAAACAACGTTTGCCGGGTCAGCTAGTATCAATAGGATTATCTCACTACTCAAAAGTATGCTCCAAACGTTTAAATGTAGTATCTTTGCATAAATTAATAAAATGATAACCTCCCTACGCATAATTATTTTGAACAAAGAATAAGCACACAGGTGTTGGCAACACCAAGTGAAGCTACTGAGAGCGGCGGTGAGGGAGGAGGGACCGAGGTGACGCCGGTAGAAACAGCGTAATGATCGCCCCTTTCCAGCGACCGACCTCGACGTGGACGCTTGTGCTGAGCTTACCTTTGCTTAACTTTGCTTAATTTTGTTACCTACTGATTTATTTTAAAGTGAATTATTGATTTAATAAGTTGATTGTCTGTCTATCTACATTATATTCAAATTAAATACCAAGTTTGTTTTGCTTTAAGAGCCTTAAATAGTAGAAAACCTGCAATCACCTAACACAGGGTGACTTTACTTACTTTACTTTAGACAAAAGTAATATCAAGAAACTTAGATAGTCTTAGGAGTACCTTTGCTGAAATAAATACATAATTGATAACTTTCCATGCATTTTATTTTGATCAGATTTCAAAAACTACCTACAAACTATACGGAGTGACGTTCTCCAGGGCCTCAAGTCTGCTATTACAATAGTGTCAGAATGGTCTATCATTGATTTCATAATAGGGTATTTTACTCTATACGAGAAAAAATCTATAAATAAGTTATTGAGACAGTTTAGACATTAAGCAGTTGGAAAATGTAAGTTTTAGTTCATAAAATAACAAAACAAATTTTTAAATTAAATTCAAAGTTTTCAGTATTTTTAATCTGTTATAAAACACCGTGAAATAGTAGCGGCCATGTTATTACGTCGTACGGCTGTGTAAACAAAAAATTGTCAACTGTCAGTCGGCCGATTGGCGTAATATAGGCTTTGTACTTTTATTATTTTCGTAACCAACGTAATTTTGTCATTATTACACCTATTACAAAATATGCTTTTAATTATTTTTAAATAAAATACAATTATCATATTTAATATGAGCTCATTTGATACAAAACGAACTGACGTCATTTACGCTGAGCAATATGGCGTCCAGTAAGAGGCGTTTTCGCCAAACTACGCGCGAAATTTGAAAGTTGAAAATTTAGTTGCATTTTTATGGCACTTATCGATTGAATAAAAATTTTGTGTTTTTTTTTGGTGGCATATTAGCACTACAGAATTTCATTGAGACACTTTTCAAAAATGGGTGTAATACCCTATTGTTGATTTTGACAATTTTGGTAATCTACTAATATAATGGCGTCATTATGATTTTCCAATGGTCAACCAATGACACTCCATTGAAAGAAATGATATAGAATGGTAATCTCGTACATAATGACAAATTAATGACTGACTTAGTTTACGAACTTCTTACTACTTCAGATTGCTTATAACACTTAAAAATAATATGTAAAAATATATATAAATGAAATCTGGCATGAATAAATGTTAAAATTTGTTGACAATGTCATTATAACACAATTCTATTACGAGACCATTGACCGACCAATGAGCGACCATTATGGATTTAGCAGATTACGAACTTTTAGCAAAATGACAATGGGATCGTGTTGGAATGACAAATAGCAGATTTGGCCCCCAGTACGTCTGGATGGCCAAATCCGTAATTATAAGAAACTAGCTACCCGCCCCGGCTTCGCTCGCCCGGCTTTAGCAGAGCAAAGTCATCTACGTAGCTCCCAGTCGCCATGACTTTTTCCGCCACCTTCAACAATCCTCATCAGTCAATTTACACAAAAACTTAACAAATAACACACCTAAAACCTTCCTCATTAATGACTCTATATTCCTGTTAGTTATGACGTGAACACGCGACAAGCCAAATTAAAGTTATTTCAAGTGTCACGTAAAAAGAACTTTTATGGTAGGCGTACCGCTTCGTTCACTATACCCAATCTACTTAATCAAATACCTGTTGACATTAGAGATTCACTAAACATTAAAAACATAAAGTATAAGCTAAAAAATCATTACATTAACTTGATTAAAACTTAATTGATAATTAGCACGTTGATCTAATCTCAGGCCATGAGAGACTAAGACAGACCCCAGAGGTCTAATTGCGTGCCTTGTTTTAATGTATGGACAAACTTTGTACTTAATATTAAATAAATAAATAAATAAAATAATATTGGTGAAAACCGCATGAAAATCCGTCAGTAGTTTTTGAGTTCATCGCGGACAGACAGAAGCGGCGGGGGGAAGTTTGTTTTATGATATGGAGTGATCAGTGATACAGTGCGTGTCGCTAGTTCGATTCACTGAACAAATATTTGTGTGGCCTACAAATAGTTGTTCTGAGTCTAGTTGTATCGGACACATAATGCACCACTACATGACGAAGAGTTAAAAACATTACTGTAAAAAAGTTAAAAAAAAAAAAGAAAACCGCCTTCAAAAACTAAAAAGTGATCAAAAAACTTTAGCACAGAACACACATTACTCGGTGTAGTCAGTAGTCGGTGGCGGTGGCTTTGAGTTTGTTGCTTTGTTTTGCCACCGACTTCCGAAAGTAAAGTAATGTGTGTTCTGTGCTAAAGTTATTTTTCACTTTTTAGTTTTTGAAGGCGGTGTTCTTTTTTTTGAAAAAACTTTATATTTTTCGCCGCGAGAACTGCTACGCATGACATTCGCGGCCCATCCAGCGTGGCCCACTTCAGGGCTCCCTCTTCTTCGCCCGCCTCCGGGCTCACACCTTCTTTAGCCATGTCCCGATGCACTGGGACATCACCACTACTCCAGGAACCGTGTAGCGTAGACGATAGAGTCCCAGATCTATTGTCCTAGGTCCTCTATTCGCTTCTGGCCTGGGTCATCCCCATTCTACCTCGTCTAGCAATTTTGACTAGGTCCACCTCATTGGCTGTCTGCCCACACTTCTACGACGAAATCTAGGTTTCCTCTCCAGAACTGTCTTTACCCATCTCATCGTCGAGTCTACGGCTTATATGACGCGCCCACTTTTACTGAGCTAGCTGTTGTTCGTGTGTGTGTGAGTTTAATGTTTGTGTGTGAAGTGAGAAGTGAAGTGGAGTTGAAAACGTATGGAGGGGGTATAACGCAAAGTCTTACGTGACGTTACATTTTCTACCGAGTCACAACTACTGCAAATCGCGTTAAGAAATTTTCTACCAAAAGTTTTTATAGAAATTGGTCTGATAACTCATTTAAGAAATTTTCGCGTGTTCCTATATAGTTCAGGATTTCGCCATCTACACCCATAAGGAAAATTCAGCCTGTACAACGTCTAATTAATTCTGTTTTGAATATTACCAGGTGTTCGTTATAAACTCATGCATATTTATTATCGAACTCTTAGTAAATATTGTATCGACATGACTCGCTGATCTGCTCGTTGATTACGGATCAATGTCAATCAATTGTAAACGTATCTGTACTTAGCTATATTTTGGTATGGCGACGTTCCCCGTTGGTCTTGTGGTGTTTCTATTTGCGATCGGAAATGGTTATGATAATATCAGCCTATACCAGTATGACACATATATTTTTATAGCCCACATCTCAGATTATGAAACAAAAGGCAGATAGACCGCGCGGAACACTGAGAGTGAAGCCAAAAAAGCAAATACAAATTCAAAAACGAGCGATTCAAAGGCTTACTCTGAAGTTTAAGCAGACGGAGTCGCAGTCGCAGGTGGAAGCTAGTTTGTGGTACATGTGTGAAACGGGCATTTCCAATTCAAAATCTGACAGAATTTACGTTACGTTCAGTCCGCATACATGCTAGGCCCTCTAGCCAATCTCGCCATAACTGGCCGTAACGACTGTTAAAATTGAACACAATTGTATTAGCTGATAACGTGCTGATAAGCGATTTCCTGTCAACATATGTCACTACACCGTTATTTGCATTCAAACAGATGTTCACAAATATTTTATTGGGTGGATACAGAATTAATTTTAACCTTTTTTAATATGTTTTCGACCTCGAGAAACTTATCAGGGATCAGAGGTAATGCCGTCTCCTTTTAATAACCCTAAAAGAAAAAGATAGCATCCCTGCCACGAAAGAGACAAACTGTTTCATTAGGTCTAGCGTGTTTTTTTTTTTCACTTTTATTATATGCTTCTTAGTCGACATGGAACTTTTTAACAACCTTCAAGAAAAGGATGAGGTTCTCAATAAAAAATGGATACACAGACGAAAATTATTACATAAATAAGTAATGTTAACCCGGCGTCAATGACGTTGGGTCATATTGACCTGAGGCGATCTTAAACGGTAATATTATTGTTTTGCGTCAGACGTATTGTTTTAAAGTTTGGGTAGCTGGAGATACAGCCTCCCTCTTCCTGATCGTTGGTAAACTGTAAACTCAAGTGAAGCGCCGCATGTGCAGCAAGGTACAAGTGCGTCAACTCAAAACGGGTCACTATGACCCAACGTCATCGCTGGCGTAGTATTTTCGTGACTTACTTTTTTCGTCTATTTTGAATTTGATAGTAATTTGTTGTCAAAAATGTCATTGCGAAATAACCCACACAGAATTTGATCAGTGTTAAAAGAGTCGGACTCCGCCAAAGACTAACGTTAATTTGTACGTCGACATTGAAAATCGCAGAATTCCAGATTTCGTGGGAGAACCTACCGAAAACTTCCCAATAAGGTTCCATGAACTTGCAGGAGAGGCCAGGCCCTTCTAAAAATAATAAGAAAACCTCTCCTACTTGTCATGCATGTCCTGGGCCTTAAGTCTGCTATTACAATAGTTTCAGAATGGTCTATCATTGATTTCATAATTGTTGATTTTGACTAGTTTGGTAATCTACTAATATAATGGCGTCATTATGAAAATCAATGATGACCATTCTGACACTATTGTAATAGCAGACTTGAGGCCCAGATCATTTGATTCTGTATTGCAATAATCGTAGTAGTTCCATGTCTCTGAATGAGGAACAAGAAGATTGTTTCTTTATTATTTTTATGTTAAAAAGTTTGTATGATCTCTATTTTAGTACTTACATAAGATTATGTATTACCATTATTAATTAGAAAAATTCACCCAAAACCAAAAAAATATTCATGTTACGTTTGCAAAGTTTGATTTATAGAATATATTAGTGTTATTTTTATTTTACTTCATATGCAAATAAACCCTTATTTGATAAACATGTATTAAAGTCCAACAAATTACTTAATTTCATGAAAAAAAAAATCGATAAATTCCGAGTCAGATGACGACCCGGCGTCATCGTTCGTATAATTTTTTTAACGGTTGATAACTCAACCGAATCCCGATCGAAGCCGATCGAATGCAACATATAAATGAAAATACATTTTCCTTACCTACAAGGCGTTGATATAAGATCACGCTAAATTCAATAAGGCAATTGCACGATACGAGTAAATACGAGGTTTTACATAATTTTTAAAAGAACTAAACAGGCAATCCAAATTACCTAAAAAAAAAAATTATAAAGAACAATGCGCAATCCAAAATGTTTATATTCGGCTGTGTTACCTAAATAGTTAGTTCATAAGTCTTTGATTTTGATTTTCATACCGACGAAGTTGCACAAAAGCTGTTAATAATTATACGAGAACATTTAAGCCAGGTTTAACAGATATTAGTGTGTGCTCGAGTAATCAGCAACCGTGGCATACGAGCGCTAATTACAACGAATTGTCGGCTCACGTTACCCAGTGTTTGTCTGACATAATACCTATGAATATGATAATCATTGAGTTTGGGTGGTGTGTTGTGCTAAATGTTTTGCAGATTAACCTCACCCATTTATAATAAGAATATGTGCAATTCTACTATTTTAAATTCTGACGGCCAAGCACGAATATGTTATGTAAATTTCAACGATTTTTAAAATACCCGTTTACTATATAATATTTGTTTAGCTAGAAGATTACATTCATACATTTTATATACCTTATTGTGCTTCATCTTCCTCATCACGAAATATTATAAAGTAGCACTTTTCCACGACTTCCTACGCGTAGATTTCGCGCCTACTTCCCCTAAAACTACAAAGACAACACCCCACTAGGCTCCGTTTGAGGGGTATGTCAAAAATAATAAAGTAAAAAAATATTTTTTTACTTATATTGGAATTTGTGATTTGTGCCAGATGTCAAGTTGATTACTTACTTGAAATAAATAGATTTTTTAAGTATACAACTCCCCATTATTTTTGTTTTACTTATATAAAAAGAGAAACAAAAGGCAAGGCAAGGCAAAAGCTAGTGTAAAAAAATTAAAACAGAATGGTAATAGATAGTCGTATTTTCAATTTGAAAATCGACGCGAATGGAATAGGTACTTTTACGTCACACTCGTGCTAGCCCTACTGATTGATGAATTTGTGCAAATCAGTTTAGATCGCTTTAGCTCTTTAAATAAAGACGCGTGCATAATTTGGGTACGCCTCATGCATACGAATAACAGGGGCG
The DNA here is from genome assembly GCA_947361185.1 of Charanyca ferruginea. Lineage (NCBI taxonomy): Eukaryota > Metazoa > Arthropoda > Insecta > Lepidoptera > Noctuidae > Charanyca > Charanyca ferruginea. Next base: position 25,253,406 of record OX376064.1, on the reverse strand, counting down.
TAAAATTAATGCAGGAATCCAAACTATTCGTTCATAAATATACGAGAAATGTATTTCTGATTTCCGCAAAACATTAAAAGAAACAAATCTGTTTGCACTTCAGAAATGAGGAAGTGTAAAAAAAAAAGGAATTCGAAATAAAATCTATAAAGTTTCTGCTCTAGTGTCGATACTCACACGCACACGCAAAGACACGCTAGAAAGAGAAAGACCGCGTGTGAGAAAAAAAGCGTGCAGAGAAAAATTAACGTCACGTAAGATTTTTGTGTTAAAGTAAAGTAAACTTTTTGCATAGATTGTAGGTACATGACTTAAGGTATTAAATAAACAATAAAATTGTGATCCTTGTACAATCTACCTATTAGGCATGCAAACATTAATGAATGTGCGAACTAGTGTCAAAATACAAAATTATGAATTACAGGTCATAAAGAATACCTCATAACGCAAAAATGTTACGTGACGATACATTTACTCCCGAATAACGCACCGCACGCAAGTCACATTAAGGTAACGAAGTTCCTTTGAAGAATTTAGCATCTGAATAACAATGAATACCCATAGTGTAATTTAGTTCAGTTACGCGAATTACATCATTTCTTTACTTTCAATTACTACGTGTTGAGAATAAGCGTTTATCTACGATCTGCGACTAATGATGTCATTGCAATGAGTTGAATGAGTGTACTGCCTTGAACAGCTGTTCTAAGCGCTTTTATGTTTACTTGATTAACTCGTTATATCGATTCTTAATTAAACACACACAATATCACATCATATACCCTACCATAACAAAAGCTGCACGCATTGAATCATATTATTTATTAAATAATAGGCAGTTATTATATTACAATAATAATAGTTGCTTATTTTTGTTCCACTGCAGGACAAAGAACTATTATCATAGGAAAAAAGATTTTTACAAAAAAGACAACTGCCTTCAAAAAGTGAAAAATTACTTTAGCACAGAACACACATTGACTTTAGTTTCGAAATTCAGTGGCTTTGTTCTGTTTGTTGTTTTGTATTGCCACCGACTTCCGACACTAAAGTCAATGTGTGTTCTGTTTGAAATTTGTTGATTTTTCAAAAAGTACAGAATCAATTTCGATAAAATTTATATGGGACCACCCCTGAAGCATACCCTATCCATAAAAAAAAGAATTTTCAAAATCGGTTTACGTTCGCCGGAGAAATCGCGTAACAAATCACGCACATACTTAATGCAAATTTAAGACTTATACGGTTCTCTCATGGATGCCATTGTCAGAACTGGACCAAATTAAATATTAAATGGGACCACACGGGAAGCACTAGCTTTCAAATAAAGAAAGAATCATCAAAATCGGTTCACCCAGTCCAAAGAAATCAGGTAACAAACATAAAAAAAAAAAAAAAAAAAAAAAACAGACGAATTGATAACGGGAAATAATAATGGTTCCGAAAAACAAATTAATCTCCAGCGATCTGTGGCCGACTATTATTCTAATTAACCAGCGTTATAATGAATTATCGACAAAAAACCCAAAACATAAACGAAAAAAAATATCCAATTTAACAAAAATTAAGAGCATGTCCAAATTACATTTTCTCCTAAAAATAATTGGATCTTCGTATAACAAAACTAAACTTCCGGATAGAATACTGAACCTCCGACAAAATTACTAATTTACCGACAACAGAGGTTTTGTCAAAATAATCATATTTTTACAACTTGCATGAACTGTTTTAATTTCTATTGTTGGTTACCAAATTTATTTTTTAACTCCCATTAATGATGAAAATACCTCAACTGTTCGGCCCGCGCGATCGGGTTCGGGTCGCGTTCGGCTGTTTTCGCGTGCGAGTTCGAAAGATCGGAGCGCACTGGTGCGCTTGCAACGACCATCCTTGCGTGTTTTGTCTGTTTATGTTACAAAATTATTTCTTGCTATTTGTTTAATATTATTATTTCAACGATCTAATAAATCTACTAAGGAAACTACTAACTTACTATCTATTAAGGAAACTTAGTATTGTTACGAACTATGGATGAGGTACCCGTGTACCGTTCTGAGTCGGAGGAGGAAGAGGAGGGAGCTGGTTCATCAGTACCGGTGAAGAAGAATCGTCGTAATAAAAGTTGGGTGTTGATTAAACGGTGCTATAATGTGCAAGAAGCAGAGGAGTTTGTAAGTAATGAAAGGACTTGGTCAAGAAACTATACGCGGGACAGTGATGAAGGCCAAAAACGTTTCTATCGTTGTAACAAGGTAAAATCCAAAGGGCTACAGTGTGATTGTGCGTTGTATTTATTGTTTGTGAATGACTGCAATGATATTCTTATTTTTAAGACCACTTCAGAGCACAACCATGACCAGTTTGGTACGCGTAGTGAGTATGAATTTCGGAAAACGTTAAAAGAGAAATAAATAAGATGTTTGATTTACGCCTAAAACCAAAAGCTATATTAGAGGCTCTAAACAACATGACAGGGATAAAGGTGCCTTCGAAACGGCAACTTAACTACTACTTATATGACAGAAGGCGCGAGAATTTGGAAGAGCTGCAATTTACTTAGGTGAACTTGAAAAATGGATTTTCGATCGAACAACTATTCCCGATGATGAAAATGAAGTTTTCGTGTTCAGCTATTACGTGATAGAAGCGGAAGAACCAAGTTTTCGTCTCGCGTTGTCAACTAAAAAAATACTCAACATAGTTTGTTCCACGGACGTACTGCACATAGACGCCACATATAAACTCATATGGCAAGGGTTCCCAGTTTTAGTTCTACACTGAATACTTGATCCCAAGTAGTAGCCAAGTAGGGGAGGTATCGTACGGCGAGCAGTGGTTAAACTTTGATGATTACAAGATGAAACATTTCGCTTTCTGGAAAGTCACAGTGCATAAAAACGAAACACAAAATGTAGAATGGAGAAAAGGATCCTGCACTTGCCCGCAGTTTTATAAAAAATACGTTTGTAAACATCTTTTAGGGCTCGCTATTAGATTGAAGCTCGCGACTCCGCCCATGGAAGCGAAAGCACTACCTATAGGACAAAAAAGGAAACTGGGTCGTCCTACTAAATCCAGACCTGCTCTTATAATACAATGAAGATAATTAAGATACCTACTGACAACTAACTACCTGCCTCCCTATTTAGTTCATAAGTACAATTATGTATACCTAACATTTTCTACTACCTATTAAAACTACATTTTCATAATAAACTGAGTTTTGTTTTATTTTTATCTTTGTTCTCGCTGACATTATAAAAACTAGGAAATTTGTCGAATATACAGTATATACAGTATAATAGTAAAATATTCTAGGAAACCAAAGTCTACTTGGCATGAATACGACTGTTCTAACTTTTTAACGCCTGAAATAGGTACTGATATCGAAGCATACCCGTGGTAAGTAAAATTCATGATACCTATATGACACAAGTAACAGTTAATGTTACAAGTACATTTTTATATTTTTTATAAGTTTCTGTATAACCACTCAGAATAATATTTTCAGTATAATGTTACAGTTAAAATAGCACCATAGTCTATGAAATATGAAAGGTAATTTATGAAATAATAGTAGGCAAGTAAAGATAAAAATTACAAAGCATAGTTTTCAGTAGAACGTAATTTATGCTGGTAGAAAAATATTATAGCAATAAACAGTCATGTTTATTTTTCGAAGATTTCAGTATCTCATTCGGTCGTTTCGTCATTTTTATTCGGACAAAAGTAGTCGCATAGTTAGTATTTTAGGCAGTAGATTTAATATTTTGAGTAAGGACAATTCTTCTTTTTTTGTCGGAGCTTTTATTACTACCCATTGATAACCTCCTCCTTTTTTGAACTCGGTTGAAAACAAGTTTCAACTGATAACCGCACGTGCACGGACTAATTACGGCAAGAAAACAATATTAGTTGAAGGAACGCAGCTATTCAATGATTTACCAGAGGATCTAAAGAAATGTAATAGTTTAACATATTTAAGGCTAGACTCAAAAAACATGTACCTACTTATGTCCTGTAACACCACCAGCATACCCTAGAGGCAAATACCTACAATAATATTTCACATTTTATCTCATTTTAAGTGAACTGTTACGTTCTTATGAGAATAAATTCTTTAAACCTAAAAAATAAAATACAGACGAATTGATAACCTCCTCCTTTTTTGAAGTCGGTTGAAAAGAGAAGACCACAGCATTGATCGCCACGATTGCTCAATTGGGATTGTTGGTTTCAGACTTATGCAAATTAATTATAAGTCCAGTATGTCTATTCTGATATCATAATTGTTGATTTTGACAAGTTTGGTAATCTACTAATATAATGGCGTCATTATGAAAATCAATGATAGACCATTCTGACACGATTGTAATAGCAGACTTGAGGCCCTGTCATCTGTCCCAATGCTAGGGATTTACAAAGCATTTCAGTCGGATGACAGCTCACTTCACGTAGGTGTTCACTGAGGGAGATTGTAACAGAATAGCACTGCAGGTTTAGTTAAGTTTTTATAGTTTTCACAAGTATTTTTACTTTCACAACTACAAGAATTGCCACCTAGCTCAGGATTCAGGGTTTTCAATAAATTATGTACTTAACACATTATTTGAAGTCAATAAAACAGTTATAATTTTTATTTTTACTTCTAACTTGGGACGCAGAGTCTCAGACGTCCCGGACCTTACGAGGGGCTGAAGTCCACTCGCAGAAACAATAATAGATAAAATTTTGATTATTTCATTCATTTGGTGTTCAAAAATCAGGTATTCTCTTGCTTTTTCATTATCAGCCCATACTCGTAGCAGACCTCGGCCGGATAGAGACCTCTAATCTTACAGAATTTTACTCTCATTTAGTTGTGAAACTGTTACTAGCTATCCTACGAACATCCAGCCATCTCGCACAAGCGAACCATTTAATCCATAATTATTATGTGATTATTACGTGGGCTAGTGGCCGAAATTTACCGTTTTTTTTTCTTTTAGCTATCTATACTACACTACTTCTCTTCTTCTTTTCTTCTCTTCTTCTATTCTCTTCTTACTTATGCTTAATTTCAAACTCCACGGCGCCCGTAATATTTTCAAAAAGGGTACAACGTTTTCTGTCTCAACTTTTGTCCTCATCAATTTTATTCTTGACTTGTCATCCTAACGATGTTTAGGTAAATTCCAATGAAAAAGAAAAAAAAATGTTGTTTTAAGGCAGAAACACGACATGGTTTCTTTCGGGGCCTGAGGCCACCATTACTTACAAAAAAATATATTTAGCTTCTAAATTCTAATGGGTATAAACATTCCGTCAACGTAATATTACTTAAACGGCCTTGAACGCCAACCATAGTTTTATTAAACACTAGGCTTTGCTCGCGATTTCGTCCGCGTGAATTTTCTCAAGGATCCCTAATTTTTTCAATAAAAAAATATAGCCTATGTTACTCAGGGATAATGTAGCATTCTAATGGTGACAGAATTGTTAAAATCGGACCAAGAGTTTTTGAGTTAAATCGTAACAAATAAACAAACAAACAAATCTTTCCTCTTTTTGATATTAGTTTAGACTAAGTTTTGCCCGCGACTTCGTCCGCGTAGATGTCAAAGACCCCGTAATTCGGTCATGGATCCGTTCTTAGCTGACGTCTCCCACTTATGAACTACCCACCTGAAAAAAATCAGCTGTATAGGTCGAGTAGTTTTCTAGACGTCGTGTTTAGTTGGTGAGTGAATGACTGACCTTCCGCTCTTGTACAGACGCCAGCACATCAAGCCATACCAAGCTTTTTTTTTTTCCAATTGACTATGAACTTTATTCTTTCGTAATAAAGTAGAAAATCTATCAAAGAAATTTGACAGATTGTTGTAGCCTGATGTGCTGGTCTTACGTACTTGTGCGTTAAACAGGGTTACTGTAAAATACTAATAAACAGTAGGTATATTTCGAATGCAGTGACTACAAAATACAAATATAAAAAGTGTGTACAGAAAAATCTTTAAAGTAAATTTTTGGTAAACTACATACATAAATATTATAAATAAGTCGCATCCCTCCGTCTGCCCCTCTGTACGCTTAGGCTCATTTTATCTGTCTTCATTTACACTTGTTAGCTTTATATTTCTAACGTCACTAAATAATACTGTTGGTCTGTGCAATTATGTTTTGTTTCGTTATTTGAATATTGAAAAGTTGATGCAACTGACTTCCGGTACCATAAACATCGTTTTTAGTAAACGGAAGTCGGTTGCAAACTTGATTATTATAATATTTAAATCTTTACATCCGGAAGTAGCTTTGAACGCCACCTGTCGGCAAATTTAGAATTAATAGAAAGGTATAAAAGCACGTGTTAGCACATTTTTTAGTTAGTTCGGTATAGAATAAAGAGCGATAACGTTACTCTGCTCATTTTATTTCCCAAACCTACTCTGATTTCCCATATCAGAAGTGGGATCGTGCTTAAAGTGTAAGTGACTAATTTGTTACTATTTTAATCTTGTTTTTTTTTTCTTTTTTTTTGAGTGTTAAATACTGACATTATTATACGCTGTACGGTGTGTTTGTGCGGTAAACCTAAGTATGCCGAAACGTAGTCGTGATGTGCTTAGTGAATCTTCATCAAGTGAAATAAGTGATTGTTCCTATCGTGAGAAACATTCAAAACGCCGAAAGAACAAAACGCCTTCACACCGTAGCAGTCGCACACGTACCCATGAAAGGAAAAATAAATCCAAAAAAACGCGCCCAACGAGGGAAGGAAGTAAAAGACCGACAAGAGCAGAGGCTGGTTTGGAAGCTGTTGAAGATTGCTGTTTCGTTCGTGATCCAGGACACGCAGAAGAAAATAGAAACTGTGCTGAGGATGCGGTTCAAGAGGCAGTGCCAGGATCTTCAGGAGTTGCAAATGGAGATAAGGGAAGTGACCCCATTAATTTGAATTTGCCAGTCAATTTGCATGTTTTAGTAAATTTTATTTCTTCTTGTGTAAAACCCGATCATTCTTCATTAAAATGTGATAAAAACATAATTCCGGAATTCGACCCATCCGTTAAAAATCAAAAAATAGATAACTGGTTAACTAAAGTCAACGAATGTGCTCATATTTATGGTTGGTATGATCAGCAAACGACCCATTTTGCGTTGCCACGATTAGTAGGTCATGCCAAAAAATGGTATGAGGGGCTTAAAACTATAAAATTTACATAATTTAAAACGCGCGTTTCCTTCTGACACTAATTATGGTGCTCTGTTATTTGAAATGCTTGAGAAGAAATAAACAGTAGGTGATTCGCTCGATGAATACTATTATGATAAAATGATTCTGGTAAATGCATGTGATATAACAGGCAAGAAAGCGGTAGATTGTATCATTTACGGTCTTGAAGACCGCACTATTAGAGCAGGTGCATCTTCAGCCCGGTTTGTTCAACCTGAAGATTTATTAAAATACCTTAAGGACATGTGTCGTGATCAAAGTGACGTAATGCCTAAAAATAAGTCTGAAACTCCGTTGTCAAATACACTCGGCGTCACAAAAATCGCACCTCTTTAAGAATTCCCTTCAAAGTCATTTTAACCCTATTAATCAATGGTATACATATGACTATAAGGTATAATTGGAAAGGCAATTTATTTAAATTTCAGAATAAATCAATGGATTTGGTTTTTTGTTTACCAGGGAATAAAAAAAAGCAAGCTAATGCAAATGATTAAAAAGTTAAATTTTATTTTATCAGCAAAAATTACAACAAAGTCCTTAAAACTAACTTAAAACCTAGTGTTACCCCCCCTAGCCCTGATGACTGCTTCCATGCGTTCTCTCATGGACCTTATTAATGTGACAACAGTCTCTTGTGGAATGTTGTCCCATTCTGCAACGACGGCATCTTGAAGGTCTTGGAGAGTGGTAGGGGCAGGATTTCGTGCCCGTACTCGCCGTTTCAGTTCATCCCAAAGGTGCTCAATAGGGTTCAGGTCTGGACTTCGCGCCGGCCAGCGCATAACAGGGATGCCAACTTCTTGCAGGTAGTCTCTTACAATTAAAGCGGTGTGACAACGGGCGTTATCGTGCATTAACGTGAACCCACTGCCAACAAAACCCGCATAAGGGACAACCTGCTCCTCTAAGATCTCTGTTATGTACCGAGCAGCAGTCAGCGACCCTTGCCCGCGAGCACTTCCAGTCCGAGAAACACACACAAGGTTCGTTTTACCGTCGATTGACATGCCGCCCCAGAACATGCACGAGCCACCCCCGTATTCCACTGTCTCTTGAATACAGGCTTGTGCGAATCGTTCCCCTTGCCTCCTATACACTCTTCGACGCCTGTCGTTGCAGAAAAGACACACCCTCGTCTCATCCGAGAAGAGCACAGCCCTCCATTGGTCTATTGTCCAATCCACATGGTCACGGGCAAATTGCAACCGGTCTCTCCTATGCTGTGCAGTCAATTTGGGCCCTGTAGCAGCCCTATGAGCTGCAATTTTCTTCTCCCGCATTCTTCTTCTAATCGTGGAGACGCTTACAGAAGTTCTGCGAGCTGATCGCAGTTGTTGTTGCAGCTCAACAGCATTGGAGAACCGATTACGTAAAGACGTCGAAACAATGAAGCGATCGTCTCTTTCGGATGTGCACCGTTGTCTTCCAGATCCACGTCTTCGGATATAGCCACCAGTCTCTTGGAAACGTTGGAACACTCGTCGAACGGCAAAACGACTCAAGTTCAGTTGCCGAGCAATATCACATTGCCGCATCCCTGATTGCAGTAGTGCAATGACTTGAGCGGCTTCATCTGCAGTGGTATCCATCTTCTGGGGTATTTTTCTTGCTGTAGCTGTTCACGTGTGTTCACTTCAAAGGTTGAATAGCGAATGACCCACATTTATTTTTTTTTTTTTTTTTTTTTTTTTCTGAATGGCATCTCGCAGTTCAACCTGAGGGTTGGTTACTGCTTAACCGGACAATCCTGTGGTGCCTTAAAAGTGACTTTTAGGGCCTCCAACCCACATTTAACCCGGGTCGCCCGTTTTATACCCTTGTAGGGAGGTGCAATTAGTGGCCGTTGTAATGCGTATTTTGACAACATTTTTTTTAACGTTACGTGCTAATGAGATCTGTTGTGTTTAGGAATTCTAACTGTTGTTAATTTAAAGGTCGTTAAACATACTTTTAATTGATACCAATATTAATTGGGTTTAATGTATTCGTTACTGGCGGGACATGTTTTAAACTTATTTTCGAAAAGGTGCGATTTTTGTGACGCCGAGTGTAGTTATATTTGTAATATATGTAAAAAAAAGTGGTCATCGTGCAAACCAGTGCAGGCAGTCTAATAATAATGCTTCAGTGTGCTTCAACTGTAAACAAGCTGTCCATAGAGTTTTACAATGTACAAAACCCATAATTAAATGTGAAAGCTGTCAAAAATATGGGCATAAAACTGAAGACTGTTTTTCCAACAAAAATAAAAACTAATCAAGATAAACGAGTTTTGATGACCGCTACTGCTGGCTTAGAAAGTGTACAACATAAATATGGCAAAAGTGCCCTTATTAATAATAGTTCTAATCCGGTCCAATGTGTTATTGACTTTGGGAGTCAATGCACACTTATTAAAGATACGTTAGCACATCGGTACAATTTAATCGTTAGTGATAGTTCTTTACCTGTTATTAAAGAGGTAGGCGAGACTCACATTGTACTAATGGGTAAAACTGATTATATATGTTATTGACTGGAAGCTTTGATCACGATTTATGTTGTTGCAGCTGAACAGTTACGTGTAGGTACCTTTGTTAGATTTTACCAAATTACCAAATACTTTAGTTATAAAGACCAGTATAAGTCTTGGTATTTTAAAACGTGATAATTTCTGTACTGGGCTCTTGCCTGAAATTGGACATGAATATAGTAGCATTATTAAACTTTACGTTTGTTTCGATTGTACTTTTGCTGGTACTGGTTTAATTAAATGTTACACATCTACAGATGAGTACTCCACGATATTTTCTTTTTAGGTAGCTATCGTAATTTTGACAGGTGTCAATATTGATTTAAGGAAGGTAAAATAATCGGGAGTTGTTGTGATATTCATATAATAATTCAGAACGACACAACGTTGTATTTGAAAAAACGGACTTTCTTTTAGTTAAAACTAGAAAAAAATAGTTTTCATTAAAATTTCAAGGAATGTTGTTTTAGTGTATAATCAGATCTTAGTCCAATTACCAAAAGAAGAAATTGCTAAGGTAGGTACATAGTTTAATATCAAAATATTATAAGACATGTTTTGCTCAATCTTTCGGAATTAGGTTGCACTAATCTTGGTGAATTGGAAATTAAATTAAATGATAACACTCCGGTAGTATATAGACAATATAGATTGAGTTATAAGGTGAGAGCTAGTATAGGAAATGGTAAAGGAATTGTTAGTACATGACATTATCGAGGAGACTTCATCTTGCTACGCTAGTACAATCATACTTGTATAAAAGAAAACTAGGGGACTTAGTAAAAATTCAAAAACTGAAAACTCGTAATGAAAGTCAAAGTAAAAAGCTATTGCCTTTATATTCAGGTCCTTACAAAATTTCAAAAGTTTTAGATAATGATAGGTATGAACTCTTAAGCATATCAGGAACTAACATGGCAAAAAGCAGTATTGTAATATTTGGGCTGTAGAACAGATACAACCATGGATTAGCACAAGTGTAAATGAATTAAGTTCAGAATCTGATTCTGAAAAAGAATGATTAAGGTGATTAAATTGATGAAAAATAAAAGAAAATAATAATAATATTAAAATGTATGAAATTGATTATAGGAAAATTGTAATCATTAGAACTAGAATTGTGTAAAAGTTGATGATTTACATTTCTTCGTTCATACAGTATAACTGAAATAAATAAAATTACAAACTAACCAAAATAAATGGTAATAATAAATAATAATTGATTGATGCGATTTATAAATTAAGTTTTTGCTTGAAGGTATAGAGGAAATGTGAATTAGATATGATATTATCGATACAATTTATGATAACAATATTGGATATGCAATGAAAGAAATATTTATCGAAAATATGTTGTGTGGTGGTTGGCTCGATATTTAATGATGGCAAAGCTCATGTGGAGTGGTCAACCGCAGGCGAAGTCCTATGATGCATCTCCCACCTTAAGCACAGGCCATGTATTGGAAGTCGTACAGTGGCTGACAAGTGAGAGTGCTTGATCAGTGAAGCTTGCGGTGCAATTAGTGGCATGTGCAGAAGGTTACTGATTGTTGTCCATAGTTAGGAGTCGCTCATTGGAAGTCGTACAGTGGCTGACAAGTGAGAGTGCTTGATCAGTGAAGCTTGCGGTGCAATGAGTGGCATGTGCAGAAGGTTACTGATTGTTGTCTATAGTCAGGAGTCGCTCATTGGAAGTCGTACAGTGGCTGATAAGTGAGAGTGCTTGATCAGTGAAGCTTGCGGTGCAATGAGTGGCATGTGCAGAAGATTACTGATTATTGTCTATAGTCAGGAGTCGCTCATTGGAAGTCGTACAGTGGCTGACAAGTGAGAGTGCTTGATCAGTGAAGCTTGCGGTGCAATGAGTGGCATGTGCAGAAGGTTACTGATTGTTGTCCATAGTTAGGAGTCGTTCATTGGAAGTCGTACAGTGGCTGACAAGTGAGAGTGCTTGAACAGTGAAGCTTGCGGTGCAATTAGTGGCATGTGCAGAAGGTTACTGATTGTTGTCCATAGTTAGGAGTCGGTCATTGGTAGTCGTACAGTGGCTGACAAGTGAGAGAGCTTGATCAGTGAAGCTTGCGGTGCAATGAGTGGCATGTGCAGAAGGTTACTGATTGTTGTCCATAGTTAGGAGTCGCTCATTGGAAGTCGTACAGTGGCTGACAAGTGAGAGAGCTTGATCAGTGAAGCTTGCGGTGCAATGAGTGGCATGTGCAGAAGGTTACTGATTGTTGTCCATAGTTAGGAGTCGGTCATTGGTAGTCGTACAGTGGCTGACAAGTGAGAGAGCTTGATCAGTGAAGCTTGCGGTGCAATGAGTGGCATGTGCAGAAGGTTACTGATTGTTGTCCATAGTTAGGAGTCGCTCATTGGAAGTCGTACAGTGGCTGACAAGTGAGAGAGCTTGATCAGTGAAGCTTGCGGTGCAATGAGTGGCATGTGCAGAAGGCTACTGATTGTTGTCCATAGTTAGGAGTCGCTCATTGGAAGACGTACAGTGGCTGACAAGTGAGAGCGCTTGATCAGTGAAGCTTACGGTGCAATGACTGGCATGTGCAGAAAGTTACTGATTGTTTTCAATAGTTAAGATTCGATCATTGGAAGTCTTAGTGGCTGACAAGAGAGAGTGCGTGATTAGTGAAGCTTACGGTGCAATGAGTGATAGATGTAAATTAGTTTAAAAAAATGTTAATTAGATAGGCGACTGACGTGTCTAAATTTTTACAATTATACTGACGTGGTAGTACACGAGACACCATTTCAACATCGAATATTTTTATGGAATTAAATTATGCAGCTATTTTATTTATATTTATTTGATTATTAACCCATTTTTAATGTAAAATATACTTTAAATAAAAAAACACTCTGTATTTTCAAAATTAAACAGTATTTATTGACTTCACACAAATTGCTCTATGAATTTCTACTTAAACATTAATGACCCAGAAAAAATTACAAAATCAAGATTTTTGTAATTTAACTTATGACATTTTAAAATTAACAATAACAATAATCGGTCTTAGAAACATGAGATACATTCATTGGTTGATTTCAAAATTAGACAGTTGCAAAATCATAGCTTTGTTTGATAATAATTATCACATAGTGCCTTGCAGCACTGAACGCAAATTGACTCATGTTCACTTTCTTCCTCCAGCTACTCTATTATTTGATCTTGGTGACCCACAAAAGTTCCAGCCAACGTTCTCTTACGAGTAGAAGAAGTACCTGGCCTAGGGTTGTTACTTGAGTCAGCCATCTAAAAATCAAAAAATACAGTTATAATATTAGTGTAGAAGTAAAGATATATTTGAATTATGTAAATAAAATTCTAAAATAACGCGAAATAATACCAAAACAAAATTCTTTATTGTAACTACACTTATTTACTGATGTTGTTGTTTAGGAGACACTGTGTAAATATAACCATTTTACTGAGGTGGTAGTCTAGTAGACACTTACCTTAACACTGATGTGGTAGTCTCGTGGACACCTTCCTCCCGCTACGCACACTTGTGCTTGCTATGACCGCCCTCCGCACCCCAACCGACGCGCGAGCTCACTACAGTAAGGTACTAAGAGCGGCGGAGCTCAAATTTGAAAATTGACGGTAATAAACCGAATTTTATATTTCGTGGTGTCTGTTGGACTACCACGTCAGTCGCAGAGGGTTAAGGTCACAATTGTCTTACCTGTTTAAGTGTTTCGTTTCGGAGAATTTTTTTGCTAATTGATGTTAGATGTTAGAATTGATTTTAGATGTACAGTTTGAGGACAAACGTAATGTCAGGAAGGCCGAATGTAAGCTTTATATTTCTAACGTCACTAAATAATACTGTTGGTCTGTGCAATTATGTTTTGTTTCGTTATTTGAATATTGAAAAGTTGATGCAACTGACTTCCGGTACCATAAACATCGTTTTTAGTAAACGGAAGTCGGTTGCAAACTTGATTATTATAATATTTAAATCTTTACATCCGGAAGTAGCTTTGAACGCCACCTGTCGGCAAATTTAGAATTAATAGAAAGGTATAAAAGCACGTGTTAGCACATTTTTTAGTTAGTTCGGTATAGAATAAAGAGCGATAACGTTACTCTGCTCATTTTATTTCCCAAACCTACTCTGATTTCCCATACACTGAAGACGAAGGGAAGAGAAAAGCGAATTTGATTTTTTGAAGTGTAGTATGAATTTTATGTCCATTGTGTTAACGTTCAAATTAGATAAAAGCTGGCGAATTTTCGAGCATCCTCGTAGCTACTGTCGGCGCGCCTTCTAGCACAACCTGGCGATTTGGACGACACGGTTGGCGCAGTGGCTCGAGCGATCGACTGCTGCGTTTACCCTGGGCGGGAATCGAACCGGCAACAGCGTGTTGCGGGTTCGATTCCCGCCCAGGGTAAACATTTGTGTGGTGAGCACTTGTGTTTGCCTTGTATCTGGGTGTTGTTTATCTATATATGTATGTATTTACAAAAAAAAAATGTATTTGTGTATGTATATCAGCTGTCTGACACCCATAGTACAGGGTCTCCCTAGTTTGGGGTCAGATGGCCGTGTGTGACAATGTCCCCACATATTATTATATTATTATTATTATTATTTACTCTTCACTTCGCTCGCAGTGTAAATTGAGCGCACGGACTAGAAAAAAAAAGAAGGACTCCGCGCCACGCATATCGAAAGTGAAAGAAAGAAAGAAAGAAAGAAAGAAAGAAAGAAAAAAAGAAAGAAAGAACAGTTTATTACACCAAGCACCATAAAGTACGCCGAACCGACGCGACGCACACATAGATCGGTACGGTCGGTACTTTCGATATGCGTGGCGCGGTGTCCTTTTTTTTCTAGTTCGTGACTATGATATAAATGTGTGCGTGAGCCATGCTTGTAACACACGGTTCAGCTTACTTAGGGTGCTTCACTTTCGATATGCGTGGAGTCCTTCTTTTTTTCTAGTCCGAGTTTGAACGTTCATTTTTTAAACTTTGCAACGGATTTGAATGCAGTTTTCATTAATAGATAGAGCGATTCAAGGTTTATACATGTAACATATGCCATTACCTCAGCAATGGAATGCGCTTAGCATAAACAATATGATTGTAATAGGAGCGTGGGGTGAAGCGCACTCCACACTCATTGGTAAAACCAACGATGGTTGTCTTTGGATTAGAATCTAGAGGATTTGTATTTGGCTGATGTGGCATGTCAAATAAACAGTGTTTCCCCAAAACTTGGTTTTAATAATAACTAATAAATTAATAATACAATACATACCTATAGTTTGATTTACATTGCACCCGTGCGCAACCCTCCCCGGGTTACTATAATATATTTTGTAAAATTCATAGAAAATCTGACGTTTATGATGTAAGTAATATAGTCCGGTATAGTTATTAGTGTTTAAAGATAAAAGATTTTTGACATAAAGACCACAAAACGGTCGGTTTTGGGAGGAAGGGTCGTGGTCGGATTTCCGACTCCCGATTAACGCCTCGCCGTTCATTCCCCTTTTCATCCTTAATAGGATTTTGGTCCATGAGAGGGACATAATTTATTTTAATAAACCTTTTAATACATCCTTTATTATTAGTTCGTGTAAAAGTCCATCCAATGATAAATATCTTACATCTCCAAAAATAATAGAATATAGGACGACACGGTTGGCGCAGTGGCTGAGCGATCGACTGCTGCGCAGCGTGTTCCGGGTTCGATTCCCGCCCAGGGTAAACATTTGTGTGATGAGCACTTGTGTTTGCCTTGTGTCTGGGTGTTGTTTATCTATATATTTATGTATTTACAAAAAAAAAAAAATGTATTTGTGTATGTATATCAGCTGTCTGACACCCATAGTACAGGGTCTCCCTAGTTTGGGGTCAGATGGCCGTGTGTGAAAAATGTCCCCACATATTATTATTATTAATTATGATTATTATCACTGAGCTTGTAATTTATCCCTGCAAGGGAAACTGTTTTCTCTTGTCTTAATACCATTATGAACATTTGGCGAAAAAAACGTAGTTTTCGGCTATATTATGTACTAGCTTTGTCCACGACTACGTACGGATTCCTATATAGGGTAATTATTATAGCTTATAGCCTTCCGGGATAACGCAGCTCCCTATTACTGAAATAATTCTCAGAATAGGAGCAGCAGTTCCGGAGATTAGTGCGTTCAAACAAACATACAAAAAAACTCTTCAGTTTTATGATAGTAGGTACATACAATACACAGGTACAAGTATAGATACCTACCTACCACATGCTAACCATGTGAAAGTTATGACATAGCAATAATATGCTGTTAGCAAGACATGAGCAAATAACCTATTATGTACAGTCATAAGCATGAACACGTAAACACTTAGCTTAATTTGGTTACATTTTACAGACATTTTCTCCTAAAGTAATAAAATACAATAATAAGGTTTTACGAATATAGTATTTTAAATCCTATACTATTATTAAAATGAGTAGTTCGTGGCTAAGTAAAAGCCGGACAAATCGACCGGTCAAAGGTTAAGCTACGCTTGCCGCGGTCGATCTGTGGATGGGTGACCATCCATTTCATACCGAGTTCCCTCCGCGCCTCGGAAAAGCACGTAAAGCCGTTGGTCCCGGCCGGTCATTTGTAGATCTTTGGCGTCGTTAAGGGTGGTCAGAAGCCAGAAAGTCTGACAACCAGTCTTACCAAGGGGTATCGTGTAACTCAGTAACTGGGTTGTGGAGGTCCGATAGGCAGTCGCTCCATGTAAAACACTGGTAGCCGACCCCAATATAGTTGGGAAAAGGCTAGGCAGATGATGACTAGGTATTATTACGAGTAAATAGGTTTAATTTCCAAATCTTATATATAAAAATCTTCTGTGCGTGTTTATGAAAGTGAACTCCTTCTAAACGGCTGGACAGATTTTGATACATTTTTTTGTGTGTGTTCCAGTGGATTCGAGAATGGTTTAGATTCACAATTTGACCCGTTAGGTGGCGCAGTAGTCGGATTTGTTTCAGGACAGGACAACGTCTACCAGGCCCGCTAGTTGCATTTTTTCACGAGAAAATGGCTTTAGAATATTTTCAATAAAAAAAAACGATTGAATCTAGAACATACGACATAGGCATTATGTCATAGTAAGTTTTGTAACACCATAACATTGTAATCAATACTATACAGAGTAGAAGGGCAATGACGCCCAACTTGTTACCATGGCATCAATAATACATGATTCTAGACCCAACACAATTAAAATATTGCGTCGCTAAATAATCAAATCAGCTCTTCCATACGTTTTGACCTTTTGTATTGAACAGCACATTAAAAAAAAGGATTTCATGTTCATACACCTCTAGTGTACATTTTTTTTACAATACGGTCAGCAATATGGACTGCAAGAATGCAGCAGATTAAAAAAAAATATAACCAATACAAAATTAAGAAAAAAGAAAAATGTGAGCCGTCACTGGACGCCTGGCAGATGTGAAACATCGACATTATTTTGTAAAAGTAATATGCAGAAAAGAACAGATTGTGATAGGAACTAAATATGTCATAATGATAAAATAAAATATTACGATTTTTTTTCCAGATAACGATGACTATTTATTGAATAAACACTTATTTTCATTAAATACAAAATATTACGAATTTATTTCAAATCGTGACTACTTAATTCGTTTAATCAGTGACTTCGGTAATCGCACAGTCGATTGCGCATGGCGACGCGTCGCCACACCGTACACACTACTGCATATAGACTGTATATAATATATACCATCACATAGCGTGGCGACGCGTCGCCACGGCATGCGTCGCCACGCCAGAAATCGGTTTACGTGCGGCTATAGATGTTTCACATCAAAAACGTTATCGCTAACTTAATGCTATCAGTTTGTGTCACTATTTATACATGCTCGTTACTGTACACCTACGACCTTTGTCAGTTTACCTAATTACGTTCGCAATGAGGCTTGCAACAATGCTCTTACGCAGACCGACACCATACACCTTTCAATTAAATTCAACTGGTTGTGTAATACTACCGAGTATCTACAAGTACGTGTCCTTTACTACTAGTACTATACTTTAGACAGAGTTATTTGTCAAATTGACTATGTCTGTATTTCATCATTGTAACTGTTTTTGTCCCCAATAAATAAAATAAAATAACAAGAACCGAATAATAAAATGGCGGTCAATCAAAGGAGTTTATAATGCCATTTCACTCGTACAAAGTCAAAATTAAATCATTTATTTCAATTAGACCATTAAAAGGCACTTTTGATTGAATGTCATTTAAAAAAAATATATAAAGTTGATTCTAGTTGCCCATTCCAAAAGGTAGTTTCGTATGGAGAAGAATGGGCAAGAAACTCCATACTTACTCTTTTAAAAATAAATGTGTACAATATTTTGCATTTACAGTTTACAGTTATATAACTATATGTGAACACGATGGACCTTGCTTAAAAACACTATGTTGAAGTATGTAAGTACAAAGTATTACAAGATAAAGAATAACAGCTAAGTTGTATACATAGATACATAGTGTTCACATACTATTATTTACAATTATTGTAAAAGTAGACAACCACTCCATACATTTCAACAAACTATGAACTAGTGTGTGAAAGCAAGAATTAAATATATAATGTACATATATAATGTATATACTAAGTATAAATTAAGTAGTTTTAATTAGCAATCAGTTTGATTTTGTCTAGACTGTAGATTGTCCTATGGAGCCCGGACCAGCATGTTTCCAAGCATTCTTATCATGGATACAGTAGAGCGAGTGAGTGAAATGAGAAACGCCGTCATTTTTATTCGTTTCTTTATTGGCAGGTGCCATTACTATTTTTAACCGACTTCAAAAAAGGAGATTACTCATTCGGTTTCTTGTTTTATTTATTGGAAGGTAATTCTTTCTGGCGGATGTCATCAACAAAAATATTTGTGAGATTACGTTAGTAAAACTACCAATGAAAAAAACATCAGTGTTATATCGCATTCGTACAGACGCGGAAAGCTAGAACGCATCTCACACACACTGGTATTTGGTTTGGTCCAACAGGTCTTTTATATGGACAAAAGCTGAATTGGGCTTAAAAATGACCAAATACACAAACCCTACTCAATTTTAACATGCCGCTAAGTCTAGTGCTGTCTCTATCACTTTATGTCAAAGTGACTGTGCCTACTATAAACTAAACTACACTTCAGCTTTTGTTTATAGAAAATGCCAATTTTGTATCGCATCTGTTCTTCTGCGGAAAGTTGAACGGATTCGTACGCATCCCCATAATAAACTGTTATTTTATATCGACAAAAGCTGAATATAGCTGGATAAGTGTAGTAATCCCTAAATGTAGTTAGTCCCTTAGCTTACCAAGCGCAAAATTGGTGACCTATGGACCTATTTGGAGGTCAGGAACCCCTTAGTAACGACCTTCGGCATTGCAAAGTGGACTATAAAAAGCTATTTGATGGAAAATCATCAATACTAGAGCTGACCTCAATGTACATAGATAAAATTCCAATTACCCACACTAATACAAATTATCACATTAATCCAAATTACTTAGTGACCTTTGAGAAGGGTGCTAAAGCAATTAGCACTACGGACCTTCAAACATTATTAAATATTCAAAGGCCTTGACCGGCCGGCCTCGAGCTCGCTCGATGGCCGGATGTATCTCTGATAAGAGCACAAGCGATTTGTGCCAATTTATCTATTGGTGCACCGATCAAAATGTTTGGCATACCAATTGTCGCGAGTAAAGAGGTTACTGGGAGGAAAGTTTGCGCTGCAGACGCGACAGAATTAACGTGACGATCATGGTGAAATGCGAGCCTTTGGAATGTCCTTTCCCACTATGTTACTTCCAGGAATAAACTTGCAAATTGCAGAAAACGTAAAAAAAAAGGAATTTCGCGGGCTACCTTAAAATAAAAAAAGAAAGAAAAATCATTTATTCATAAAAGAAACGAAAATTGGTCTTGGGGCACCCCCCTTATCATTAAGAGGATTGAGCGGTGCCGATACGCGGCGCGAGTAGGTATTTCCAAAAATGCTATCTGTTTCATACCGCTGGCTCTGCTTCCCTCCGGGTGAACAATACAAATACGATATGGCCCTGCCCCCCGCCCCCGACCCGTGTCGTGCGATAGAGAGAGTTGCAAGTCTAGGAGGCAATTACCTACATTTCCTTTTTGAAATGTGGTTTTGGGCGATAACGTTTCCCCCCCCCCCCCCCCTAAACCTTCACGAAATAAGACAATTTTGGTCTCATTAGGTTCAGTAGGTACAAAACTTTAACCTACCTCTGTACGTTTTGCTTTTTAAGTAATTCAGTAAATTATAATTGAAAAAACAAAAACGCTCGAGGAAGTTTTTAAGTCAAAAATGTAGATATTAAGACGATAATTACTTCTATCGTACGCAATATTTCTACAAAATAAAAACGTACAGACCTAGTTTTTCATCATATCTACAACATTTCCAAAAATAGGGTATTACACCCATTTTTGAAAAGTGTCTCAATGAAATTCTGTAGTGATAATATGCCACCAAAAAAACACAAAATTTTTATTCAATCGATAAGTGCCATAAAAATGCATCTAAAGTTAAAATTTTCAAATTTCGCGCGTAGTTCGACGAAAACGCCTCTTACTGGACGCCATATTGGTCAGCGTAAATGACGTCAGTTCGTTTTGTATCAAATGAGCTCATATTAAATTTGATAATTTAACATCGTTTATAAAAATAATTAAAAGCATATTTTGTAATAGGTGTAATAATGAAAAAATTACGTTGGTTACGAAAATAATAAAAGTACAAAGCCTATATTACACCAATCGGTTGACAATTTTTTGTTTACACAGCCGTACGGCGTAATAACATGGCCGCTACTATTTCACGGTGTTTTATAACAGATTAAAAATACTGAAAACTTTAAATTGAATTAAAAAAATTGTTTTGTTATTTTATGAACTAAAACTTACATTTTCCGAATGCTATATGCCTAAACTGTCTCAATAACATATTTATTGATTTTTTCTCGTATAGAGTAAAATACCATATAATGAAAATGGGACTAAGTTTACGGGGGATAAAACGTCATCGCTTTTTGTATGAAAATTAACAGCCTCACTCACAAGTCCAAGCGCCCATCCCGTCATATTTCCCATACAAACGCTCGTACGTGATTACGGCGTTATAACAAATGATTCTCCAAATATTTTTAACACACAGGTATCTTGTGGTTTAAAGCTAGGTTTGTATGAAGCAAAAAATAAAATTTTTTGAGAAACAAATTCAGTAACCACGTCTGAAAATCAGTTTTATTGCACAGTTTTATCTGAACTTTGGCCGTTCATAATGCACTCATACATTGAAAAAGCAAAAAACAGCTTCACACAGGAGCACATGTAATGGAGATTCTAAATTTGAAACATTTTCACCAAAAAATTGTTAAACTTTTTTAAAAACAAGTATTTCCTGGATCAAGTATTGCGAAATCTCCGCGCGCCAATTTTCCTGCGATGTTATCGCGTTCTCACTCACTCGTTTGTTTTCGAGCTTTGCGTTGGTTGAAACAAAAAAAAATTAAATCACGCTCGCGTCGAAGTTCGCTCGATATTTGCTGAGGTTACATTTAGGACCACGTGAGGGACTTTGTGGATGAAGTTTGGTTATAACTAAATAATCACATAAGATGTTACCTTTACCGTGACTATTACCTTGGGATGCGAAAGGAAACGGTAGACAACCACTATAGTGTATAAATAAATTGGACTAAATTGGTACGTTTCGTAGAATATAGATAGAATTCGTTTGTGGAAGTTATGTTACTCATCTCCATCCAAGTTTTTCTGGCGTGATGCCAGTTATAGATTTGCTTAATAGTAAGGTACTGGGAGATAGTCACGGCCAATTTCTGAATCAATGGTATGGATAGATTTTAGTGTAGACCTTTGTATATTGAAGACTACCTTTTGTCCGCGATTTCGTTCGTGTGAATATCGGTTATCGGAAGAGCTCATGGCTAAGTTAAAGCCATACAGATCGATCGGTCAAGGTTAGGTTACGCTTACCGCGGTCGGTCAGTGGATGGGTGACCATCCATTTCATACCGAGACCCCTCCGTGACTCGGAAAGCACGTAATGCCGTCAGACCCGTCGGTACGGGTAGTCAGAAGCCAGAAAGTTTGACAACCAGTGGGGTATCGTGTTACCTAGTAACTGGGTTTTGGAGGTCTGGTAGGCAGTCGCTCCATGTAAAACACTGGTATTTAGCAGCATCCCATTAGACTGGAAGCCGACCTAGTTGGGAAAGACTAAGCGCCCTTACGCACTAGCGGTTAACCGCGGGGGCGGCTAACCGCGCGGATAGCCGCTTTTCCAGTTTATCCAGTTTAATATGCAACCACTTAAGATTGTACGCACTAAACCGCCACAAAATTTTAACCGCGGCGGTTGAATGGAGGGCCGCGGCCCGCTTCACGGCTAGCCGCCATCTTGTGTATGTATACGCACTGGCCTGGCGGTCAGTTTGCGGCGAGCCGCCGGTGAAGTATGCACGTGTTTTGAGTTGCGCAGACATGAACTTCGACACAGAGAAATTCATTGTTGAAATTCAACAACGAGAAGCTATTTGGTGTCATATAAAACTGTTAGTAATTCTTCAAATGACAAAACACTAATTCTATTATGGCCGAAAAATTTATCTTGGTCCTTCTTCAGTTCTTGAAAACAACTTGCGAACTGGCCAAATTCGTTGCGTGTTTCTAGTAAAGGATGAATCCAGTATCTTTTTTTATTTTTCTTTCGTTGTTTTCGGGACTAAAAATAAATAACGCAAGCTATCTCGACGGCGTCCATTTTGTTTATGGGCCACGCGCCTTCGAGTGGTCCAACAGGTTAAACGAACCGCCTAGGCGGCCAACCGCTAGTGCGTAAGGAACTTAAGGAGATAAATACCTATCAGTTAACGCAGACGTGAAAAAATCACGGATTAATAAAAACAAGTTACTTTCGCATTTATGAGGATAGATGCTACTGTTCTTGTTTTGTAAGACGTTTTCCTCTTAACTTTACTGAACCGATTTTAATTATCTAAGGTAGATAGATAACTTAATAAAGAACCCTGATGAAAGTAGGATAATAGGCTTTTAATCCTGAAAGATTTAAATCCTTACACGTGGTCGGAGCCGTGGGCTGTAAGAATACTGTTGCCCTTTACGAAATTCACAAAAGAATTCATTTATCCTGACTGTTATTACATCTGACAAGAATTATATTATTATTATTGTTCAACAGGTATTGTTTATTTATGTAAAATAAGGCAGTAATAGACGATTCTATTCATTTGTAGAAATAAATGTGTGTGGGATTTCAGTCAATGAAATTCCGTATCTTGTCTCGTTGTATAACATGAGAAAGTGGGAAGGTAATAAGCATAGATATGTATTCTATTTATTTATTTTATCACAAACACAACTGAGCAGGTAACAACGCAATGCGTTAGCGTGGAACTAATTGAATCGTATTACGTATAGCATAGCGTATACAATGTGTTTTTTGTGAATTCATTCAGAGAGCAAGAAAACAAATCTATGCTGTCGGCAGTGTCATTGAGTGCATGCAAGAAGCGCATCAATGGCGCTTTGCTGAGCAAGTTGATCCGTGCGCGCGGCACTGCTAGTAACAGTGGCCGTATTACGTAATTAACTGGCACATTAAAACGTATCTCTTTTACAACACCAGGATGGTGTTGGAAAACGGGCTGGTGTCCGCAACTCCACGTCTCAGCGCGTATTTTGCGTACATCATCATCAGCCGAAAGACGTCCACTGTTGACCGAAGACCCCCGGGCGGGGAGGGGCGGGGGGGTTCGACAATAATCCCCACGCTTGGCAGGCGTCTGAGCGCCCTTCCCCATCGAACGAACTTCAACGCGAGCGTGATTGAAAAATTTTTTGTTTCAACCAACGCAAAGCTCGAAAACAAACGAGTGAGTGAGAACGCGATAACGTCACAGAAAAATTGGCGCGCGGAAATTTCACAAAACTTGTTCCAGGACATACGTGTTTTTAAAAAAGCCTCATAAGTTTTTGGTAAAAATGTTTGTAATTTAGAATCTCCATTAAATGTGCAGGGTTTCTATGAAGCTGTTTTTTTACTTTTTCAATGTATGAGTGCATTATGAACGGCCAAAGATCAGATAAAATTGTCCAAAAAAACTGATTTTCGGACGTGTTTACTGAATTTGTTTCTTAAAAAAGTTTATTTTTGGCACAAGATACCTGTGCCTGTGTGTTAAAAATATTTGGAAAATAATCTTATATATAAAAATGAATCGCTAAATGTGTTGGTAAGCGCATAACTTGCGAACCGCTTGACTAAATTGGATAATTCTTTTTTTATAATATTCCTTGAAGTACGAAGACGGTTCTTACGGAGAGAGAAAAAAAAAAAACTTTTTTAGGGTAGGTGTAGGGTAGGCGTAGAGTAGGCGTAGTGTAGGCGTAGGGTAGGCGTAGGGTTGGCGTAGGGTAGGCGTAGGATAGGCGTAGGGTAGGCGTAGGGTAGGCGTAGGGTAGGCGTAGGGTAGGCGTAGGGTAGGCGTAGGTTAGGTGTAGGGTAGGTGTACGGTAGGTAAATAGGCAGGTAAGTAGGTAGATAAGGACAGGACAACGTCTGTCGGGTCAGCTAGTTGGTTATAACGCCGTAATCACGTATGAGCGTTTGTATGGAAAATATGACGGGATGGGCGCTTTTACACGGAAGCCGCTGCTGCCCGCCTTCCGGATTTTCCCTTAGTCGCTTTCGACGACACCCTCGGGATGAAATGGGGGGGGGGGGGGAAGCGTACAGGTGGGAAGTAAATCATTCGATTCACCTCAGCTCCTCGAGAGCGCCTTGACGTTACTGGTGATCTCCCGCAGTTTACCTGGGTTTGCGAAGTACTTTGCCCTGTATGAAGCGACCTCAGGGCAGTTCATATCCACATGGGCTGCTGTCTCGTCTGCCCCCATGGAGTAAACCAGGTTACACGATATGAAGGTAAGGAGATTGGTTGTTTAGATGTATCAAAGCAAGAAACGTTTCGTGTCGTTCCGTTTCGTATCGCGATGGCCCGATCGCCCAGTGATTTAGGCGCCTGCTTCTGATGCACGAGGTTGTGGCCTCGCATCCGGGCACAAGCAAGTACTAATGTAACTTTTGCAATTTATCTATGTAGTTTCTAAGTTTATCTTACCCCCCATTTACACTCAGCCCCTGCCACTGCTCCTGCCGCTGCCGGAAATATTGCCTTAAATACTTCTGCGCGAGTATCGATGCGAGTGAGTGTTCACACTCAGCCTTCATAGTTCTTTATTGAACGAGGGATCGCCCGGGCAATGGCAGCGGCATGAGCAGTGGCAGCGCGAGTGACCTGAGGGTCAAGTCTGCTATTTTTATAATTTCGTCATTCCAGCACGACTCCATTGTCATTTTGCTAAAAGTTCGTAATCTGCTAAATCCATAATGGTCGATCATTGTTCGGTCAATGGTCTCATAATAGAATTGTGTTATAATGACATTGTCAACAAATTTGAACATTTATTCATGCCAGATTTCATTTATATATATTTTTACATACTATTTATAAGTGTTATAAGCAATCTGAAGTAGTACAAATTTCGTAAACTAAGTCAGTCATTAATTTGTCATTATGTACGAGATTACCATTCTACATCATTTCTTTCAATGGACTGTCATTGGTTGACCATTGGAAAGTCATAATGACACCATTATATTAGTAGATTACCAAACATGTCAAAATCAACAATTATGAAATCAATGACAGACCATTCCGACACTATTGTAATAGCAGACTTGAGGCCCTGTTTACATTCTCGCGCTGCCCACTTCCCTGCTCACTGCCCTGCCCAACAGGGCTGAGTGTAAACGTGGTATTAAACATCACTGATATCGGTGAAAGAAAACATCGTAAGGAAACCAGGGGGCCAAGTCTGCTATTTTTATAATTTCGTCATTCCAACACGATCCCATTGTCATTTTGCCAAAAGTTCGTCATCTGCTAAATTCATACTGGTCGATCATTGACTGCACAATGACGTTCTAATAGTAGGTCACTGATCAAAGGAACTGTCAAAATTTAAGCAGATAAATCAGTCATTCAGTTTTCATTTTGTACGAGATTACCATTCTATATCATTTCTTTCAATGCGTGTCAGTGGTTGAAGAATAGACAAACTGTACTGACTTGTCTATTCTTGCTGTCAGTATGTCTATTCTTTCGTAGACATAGCGTGGTCATGCTACGCGTGCAGCCTGCCAGATAGACAGTTGACAGTTGCTTTTCGCATCTATACTAATATAAAACTAGGATAATAAAGCTCGGTTCCCTTCAAAATGGTTGAGCTAAATGGTGCTGAACGGTAAGGTTCGTGCTGCTCGATATTTCGGGTGCTAAATGATAAGTCTGAGCTAAGATTCAGAGTACGTTTATTCCGACACTTTACGCTAATTAATGCTAATGATGATAATGAGTGTTACAAGTATGCCGGTCGATCGCGCACTGACTCGCGTAGCTCACGCTTTCCGCTGGTGCGGGCGCGCGACCTACTTGAGTCAAAACTGCTGATGATGATGTGTTCGATGAGTATCGAACATGCTCCCGAGGGGAAGATATGGGAAAGATGAGATGAGATGATTACACAATTAAGAGGGTTAGTAACACATAGGTGAACCAGTATTTGTTTATGCTAAATGAAGGTTAATACAATGCTGAATGTTCTTATCCTAAGTGATAGCTAATCCCTATCTAGATCTACCGTATCTACCGTAACGACCGATTGCCTTTTACTGATAGGTGACGTTGATTTGTCTCTTTTGTACCGTAAACTGGACCACCGTTTGGTCCCACAAACACTGGGCCCTTGCTCGGGCACGGGTGATTTACGCGCACTAGCACTAACACTCACACTGCTGGTAGGCGCCGCCCGCGGCGCGGGAGGCTCGCTCGGAGCCTGCGGGTCACGCGCGGGCACGGGTGAGGCTTGCTTGCCTCGCCACCACAGGAACACTAGGAACGCTACGACGGCGACGACTGCTGCTAGCAATACGTATGATATGGCATAGTGATGTATATCATGCGTAGTTAATGTTCCTTCTTCTAAAGCTGCTTTTTTCATAGCGGCTATCTGATTGCCGAGACGTGTTAGTGTGCTGTTGATCTGTGCATCCTCTGTTGTTGTTTCGAGAAGCGGTAGCGTAATATTGACCAAATGATGGTGCTGTATTGGAGCTATATTTGCTAATAATAGGTCAGGTTTTAAAGTCAGCTTGTTTTCCTGCTGATATGAATAAAGTGTTATGTCACGGCCCTTAGCTATGCATTCTTTATCGAGTTGAATGAGCCCGGCCTTGCTGACACGGCGCATTCGGGTTTCATTGTCACATATGATTGTAAATGAATAGGTATCGCATGCGAAATACAAATAAGACGATAGGTCGTGTAATTGTAACCACATATTCTTGCAGGTTTCTTTCTTAGGCTGGCAGATACCTATTTGTTCGGTTTGACAAAATTTTTCTTCTGGACCCAGTCGCTTGATTGGACCTCGTAGCTGACAGATATAACTTTCATCCTGATAGGTGCAGGTTTGAAGATCGTCGTTCTTGACTTCGATATAGGAGTCCCTCATCAGATTAGTTGCTATGTAATCTGTGAGGGGAATAATGCTGATCATGTCCTTTCCCACCTGTAGAGGAACAGGTATCAATCGGTACAGTTGGAAACTGTCTCTGCTAATGAGTGGCACGGAGATCTCAAACATGAAGTACTCTTTACTCATTCTCGCCTTGATCTTTAGGTGCTTGTAGATTTCATATAAATCGGACTGGATGTTGTTGATAGGTAAAGTAAGTTCTTTTGATATTTGACCGGAAATGATTTGAAGTTCGTTGCTGAGCTGCTCTGGAGTAAGTAGATGCATGCTAATTTTACTATGATAAATATCCGCTAAGGTGTCGATTAAAGTATCTTGGACACGCTTTAAGTTGTGTATCATGTTTGTCGTAGCCATGGCTGCGAGAGTGAATTCTTGTAACATTGATGTACTTTTACCTTGCAATTGTATCTGCTTATTCGCTTGATCTAAGAGGTTTAGATGTTTATTTATGAGCTTATACTGTGTATCAATAGTCTTCTCAGTTCGTTTCAGAATATTATACTCAGCTTCTACCACTGACGTTTGGTTTTTCCAAAGCTGTAATAGGTGCTTTTCGTTGCTATTTATAATTTCAATATCACGTTGGTATTTATCAGCGAAACTTTGGTCGAGTACTCCAAATAATGTATTGGCTATGGAGCCGACCGCGTTGACAAGGCCGCGTCGAGTTCTTGACCGAGTGCCGAAATGCTGATTTAGCAGCAGCTGATTGTGATATTGGAGCTCGTTATAATCGTGCTGCACTTGTAATAAAATCATGTTACAATGGCTAGGCTCTTTGATTTGTTCACATGTCTGCTTTAGATATTTAATGAAGGTGTCCCCGGCTTTATCACCTTGCCAATAAGGTTGCATGTTGTAGTAGGACACAATTTTCCATTGATCCCGTATTAGATTTAATTCACCTATTGGGTCGTAGTATAAGGATTGATTACCGCTAAATTGGGTAATGTGGTTCGATGCTTCGCTGCTGCTCAAAATGCTGATAAAAAATAATAGTGATAAAACGATGTTGACGAAACTACGATGCTTTCTCGTACTTGCTTGTGTTTCATCCTTTGTGATCTTGAGTTTGGCTTTTTTACTCTGCTCTTCAGCTTCCTTTTCTTCGTCCTCTTGCTCGATTGGTAAGACGGACAATTTGATAATAGGTCGCTTTATTAAACCGTTCTTCGTCTTTAATGTCACAACCCTTACAAACCCGTCCTTCCCTTGGTGTACCTCGATGACTCTCCCCACTGGCCATTTTCCAGATGGAAAATTATCATCGTGGATGGTCACCATATTGCCGATCTTAATGTTGCTTTTTGGCTTTAGCCACTTGCTACGAACCGATAATTGGCTAAGATATTCAGTTTTCCACCTCCTCCAAAGGTCTTGGAAAATCTTGTTAATTAAATGCCATCTAGTCCTAGCGTCACTGGCTGTTTCAATAACGGTTAGACCTGCTCTACCGGTTAGGAAGTGCGCGGGTGTTAAGAAATCTAAATCGTCTATGTCATCAGATATCGGACATAGTGGTCTAGAGTTGAGACCCGCTTCTATTTGCGCTAAAATGGTGCTGTATTCTTCAAACGTCAATGCTTGGTCCGCTACAACTCGTTTGAGGTGTTGCTTAAGACTTCGTATTGATCGTTCCCATAATCCTCCCGCACTAGGCCAGGAAGGGCAATTCCAGTGCCATTCTATATCCATTTCCGCTATCTCATTATAAAATGAGTCACCGAAAACTTGTTTTAGCTGCTCGTACTCCTCCTGCATTACTTTGTTAGCTCCCACAAAGTTAGTGCCGTTGTCCGAGTACACATGTTTCGGGGCTCCTCGTCGTGCTGACATTCTCCTCAATGCTGCGATAAAGGAAATGCTGGTCAGGTCCGACACCAATTCTATGTGCACGGCTTTCGTAACCATGCAGACGAACAAAGCCACGTATCCTTTCGTTGTTTTTATTCCACGCCCTTTATTTGCCTTCACAGATATGAAGCCCGTGTAGTCTACACCTGTGTGATAAAACGCTGGAGCTGGGTTGGTGCGGAAATCAGGTAGATCTCCCATAATCTGCTGTAGCTTCCTGGGTTCCTGTTTCCTACAAGTAACACATCTATGAAGTTGCGTTTTGACGGCTCGATTTCCTTTAATTATCCAATACTTTTGTCTAAGAAAGGACATAGTAAGCCGAGCTCCTCCGTGAAATGTGAGCTCATGGGCTTGCGCGATGAGAAGCTCAGTCAGTCGACTGTTGTATGGAATGATGATTGGATGCTTCATTTCTATGCTTATGTTGGCCTGCCTGAGTCTTCCCTTTGCTCTAAGGATCCCGTCCTGATCTAAGTGTGGATTAAGGTTGAGTAGCTTGCTATCAGATTTTACTTCCTGGTTTTGCAATAAGCGTTCAATGTCTGTTTTAAATTCAGCTCGCTGTACGTTTTTTATTATTATTAGTTTTGCTGATCTAAGTTCGTGTAAAGTGAGATGCTTTGTTTTCTGTTTACTAACGACAGGTGTCAATGCCCGCCGTACCCAGGCTAAAATGCGTGTTGTTTTTGTAAACGAGCTGTAGCGATGTAATAGATCGTCGACTATGCTGCTATCTATGATAATATTCTGAACTATGTTTACGTGCCTTTTTATCTCTTCGTCAGTAGTATACTTCGTATGACCCGTAGGTTTGAAGTGCGATGAAGATAAGAAGGTCGGTCCTTGCCACCACAATTCGTGTTCTAGCAATTGTGAGGTCGTCAGGCCTCTACTAGCTGCATCCGCTGGGTTTTCTTTGGTGTTTACATAATGCCAAGTGTTTGGTGGCATAATGCTGGCAATTTTCTTTACCCTGTTCGCTACGAAAGGCTTCCAGCGCTCCGGGGATCCTTGAATCCAGCTAAGGGAAACCTTAGAATCGCTCCAGCCGTATATCTCCACGGCCAAGCTGTTGATGCTTTTGACGATTTTTGACATGAGTTTCGTAAGTAGTTCGGCCGCACATAATTCTAACCTAGGTAGCGATACAGCCTTGCTAGAGGGCACTAACCGCGTTTTTGCTGCTACTAGCACTACTGATGTAGAGTTATTTGATACGATTCGTGCGTATACTACACAGGCGAAGGCTTGAATTGATGCGTCACAAAACCCATGTAATTCTATGACGTCATGCTCTTTGCTTTGTAACCACCGAGGAATGTGGCACCGATTTAATAGATTTAAATCTCTCTTCAAATTGATCCATTCTTCTTTGGTTTTAATAGAAACTTCGTCGCTCCACTGGACCTCAGAATCTTGCCATACTTGCTGGAATAAAATTTTCATCTTTGTGGTTAGGGGCGCTAACCATCCCAAAGGGTCGAAAAT
Source organism: Charanyca ferruginea (assembly GCA_947361185.1). Lineage (NCBI taxonomy): Eukaryota > Metazoa > Arthropoda > Insecta > Lepidoptera > Noctuidae > Charanyca > Charanyca ferruginea. Next base: position 25,222,588 of record OX376064.1, on the reverse strand, counting down.
CTTAGAGATTTCGGATAAAAGCATTCTTTTGGTCAGTTTTGCTGTTTGTGTGCTGTTTGAATCATATTTGAAGATGAATTCGTCCTCGGTTGAGTTCCATTGTAGCCCCAAAGTTTTTGATGAGCTTTCAGTTTTAAATGTAAAGACTGCTGGCTGTTTGTCGGCAGTTTGCTCAACTGTTTCAAGCAATCTTTTATCGTTTGAGGACCACTTTCTTAGTGAAAATCCGCCGCTTTTTAGGCAGGCGTTTACTTCCGTAATCCTCCGCTTTCCTTCGTTGATGCTATGCGCTCCCGATACCCAATCATCCATATAGAGCTCTTCCTGGATGCATTTAGCTGCTCTGGGATATTTTTGCTGCTCATCTGACGCTAATTTTCGCAGAGTCATCATTGTCAGGAATGGTGCTGCTTTAGTTCCATACGTTATGGTTGTTAATTTATAATTTCTTATAGGCTGATCCGGACTTTGTCGCCATACGATTTGTTGTAGGCTTTGGTCCTGCTCATCGACTAAAATCATACGGAAGCATTTTTCAATATCAGCTGTGAATGCGAAACGATATTGCCTCCACTTCAGGATAAGTTCTAACAGGTCTAACTGGAGGTTTGGACCCCTGTACATTAGATCGTTAAGGCTGTGGCCTGAAGTAGTTTTAGACGATGCGTTGAATACTACGCGCAACTTTGTTGTGCTAGATTCTGCTCTCAGTACCGCATGATGAGGAAGGAAACATTCTATTTCCGTCTTCTGTTTGCTGTTAGAAGTCGCTAACTTCATGTGTTGCAGCTGCTCATATTCGCGGATAAATTGCTTGTATTGCTTCGCTAGGTCTTCATTCTTGCTAAACTTACGTTCTACATTTTTGAATTGTGCTATCGCTATCTCTTTCGAAGATCCTAGCTTCTCTTCTAATCCTGGTTTCATGGGCAACCTAACTACATAACGACCGTTTTCTAGACGTTTCGTCGTTGTTTCATAAAAATCTAGGCATTCCTGATCTTCTACGGACATAGAATTCTGTACTTGAATGTCTTCAATTGTCCAGAATTGTTGAATGTCTTCAACGTTATGCAAGATCACGTTGCATTGGAATGAGGTGCTTGTATTGCCACCGCACAGCAACCATCCTAAATGAGTTTGCTGTGCTAGCGGTTCCGAGGACGTTTGTCCGCGAATTAATCCTTCTAACAGAATGTTGGCGTAGATTTCTGCTCCTAGGAGAAGATCCACCGGACGACTGATGTTATAACCTGGATCTGCTAAACAAAGATGTGCTGTATGTTGCCAAGATGGCTTGGCGAACGTTTCGTTTGGCAGATTTTTTATTAAGTTGTTCACTATGACAACATCAGTAGAAAACTTAAAATCGGTGTAAGTCGATTGACAAGCGATCGTTAGTTTTCCTTTGCAGTTGTTTTCACGTTCGCCTACTCCAAAAATAACCCCTTTACAAGATTTTCGCTTTAATCCTAGCTGCTGTGCTGCTTTCTCGCTGATCACGGAAACTTGTGAGCCCTGATCGATCAGAGCTCGCATGACGTGCTGGGTTCTGTCGGCTGCTGTGACTTTCACCAGCGCTGTGGCTAGCAAAATCTCCGATGTTTCTTGCTGAGAAGCGTAGATGCTTTTGTTGTTTTCGCATTTCGCAATCTCGGTCAAGCTGTTAGACTTTGATTGTGTTGCGAAATAGTCATGCAAAGTCGTATGATGTTCGTCATTGCACTTATGACATCTTTTTGTCGAGTAGCATTTTGCGCCATTATGATCGTAAACACAATTTATGCAATAATTTAATTGGCTAATTATTTTAATTTTCTGCTCATTTGGTAATTCTGTAAATTTTTTGCAGCTTATTAAATTATGTTTTGCCGAACAATGAGGGCATTTATTTACTGACTCAGACACATGCATTGATTTCGCCATTTCCATTTTCTTGCTATTTTTAGATTCATTGCTCAATTTAAAATTATTTTTGCGATTAAAATTGGATGAACCATTGGATGATTGAGATGAAACTGCTTTAGGTGTCCCATCTTGACGTCGCCGAGATGACTCTAGGGCAGTGAACTTGTTCTCTAAGTAGTCCAAAAAGTCCCGAAGTACCGGAAGCTCTCGCGAATTCTTCAACGACTCTATATACTCGGAATAAGACTCACTGTCCAATTTCTGTGCTAGTATATATACAAGAAGAGGATCCCATGTCGTAATATCTACGCCTAGATTTTTTATGGCGTGAAGACTCTCTAAGGTGACATCATGAAGTCGTTTGATAGCTGTGTACGACTGCTGCGGTATATTGGCAAGATTGTAAAAGGAATTTACGTGGGACATAAATATCTGCTTTTTGTTGTTAAACCTGTGAGTTAAAATTTCCCAACAGGTGTTATAGTTGTCCGCGCTAATCGGGAGATGCTGGATCAAGCGCTCGGCTTCTCCTTTTACCTTACTCTTCAGGAACTGCATCTTTTGTGCCTTTGATAGAGAAGGATTGTTGTGGATTGCTTCATCGAAAAGATCTTTGAAGGATACCCACTGCTGATAGTTACCTGAGAACACAGGAATTTCCATCTTCGGTGTGGACTTGTCACGGTACGATGTTGCCCACATTTTAGAGCTGATAGCCTTTCTCAAGCCGTTATACGTACGTTCATGTTTAATGTAGCTTAATTCGTACGCCTCGTCGTCTTCCAACTCCATCATTAGTTCCCAATGGCTGTTGTCTACGGCTGTCCATCGAGTTTGTAATAATCGCAAGGCGTCTTCAAACTCCCATTTATCGGACAAGGATTCGACATCTATGCTTTCTACGGTTCTTGCGAATGCTTTGAAATTGATATGTTGCTTGCGCATCATATCATCTAGTTTGCTATAAATACCTTTAGACACCTCGGCACGAGCGCGCGCCGGGCTGGCGGATGCTGAGGATGGCTCGTTGTCCTGGTGCTGTAAGGATTTGCCCCCGGAAGGACCCGCTGTTGCTGCTACTTGCTGATTAGAAGGGTTGTCTTCTAGATCAGAGAATCCTGGCGGCTTTGCTTGGTGACATAACACGTCATAATATTCGGATATGGCGTCTTTTGCTGCTTTATAGGACTCCATTGTTCGCTCGAACTCCGAATTTACGAAGTACTTATGACCTCTCTTTTCAAACGGCACAAGTTTTTCGTTGTTTAGCTGATACTCTCTCCAATACGACTCTAAAAGATCTAGTCTCTTTTTACAGTAGTCGATGGTCTTACGCTGTTTGCTATCCTTATTGAAATTAATAAGGACCTTGGCAATGCTCTCTGCTAATTCAGTTTGTTGGAAGTATAAAGTCTCCATTGTGCTGCTGTTAGACTTAAGTGAGACAGAAGATACGGAACGCTCTTACTTGAAAGCCGCTAGTCCCACGGCTATTGCTGCTATGCTGCTGGCTCGCTGTTGTTGCTGCGCGGGTAGCTCCCCACGGCGGTTGTGAATCCCTATGCACTCACGCCTAATCTAGTTCGCGGCAACCCACAGGTTGCTGGTACGGTACAAGCACTTCGCGTTACGATTTATCGCGGTCGCGGAGTCCTTGACGGTTTCGAAGGACCAATATGAACGGTAAGGTTCGTGCTGCTCGATATTTCGGGTGCTAAATGATAAGTCTGAGCTAAGATTCAGAGTACGTTTATTCCGACACTTTACGCTAATTAATGCTAATGATGATAATGAGTGTTACAAGTATGCCGGTCGATCGCGCACTGACTCGCGTAGCTCACGCTTTCCGCTGGTGCGGGCGCGCGACCTACTTGAGTCAAAACTGCTGATGATGATGTGTTCGATGAGTATCGAACAGGTGCCGATCCATGCGTCTTGTTCGTGAACGGACGCCGTCGGTTGGGACTGGTCATCTCTTAGCTGCCTCGGTTATTTTAAATTTTGGTTTGAATTGTTATTATAACTATATTTTTCTCTAGACCTCTTTTAACATGCAAGACGTGTTACATTGTTCTCACATTGTACCCTTAAATTCAACATGAATGATGTAACCTAAATTTGTAAAATTTAACTGATTTTAAAAGAGTGTTCATGGAGTTTCTTGCTCGTTCTTCTCCATAGAAACCTACTGTTTGGAACGAGCAACTAGCTTCAACTTTCTGACTGACTGACTCCGACAATTCAAAAGTACCTGTAAATGGTTTAATTGAAATAAATGATTTTGAGTTTGAGTTTGAGTGAGTTTCCTTGTTTAATTGTACGCGCTAATCTCCGGAACCACTGATCCGATTCTGAAAATTCTTTCGCCAATTGAAAGCTACGTTATCACTGAGTGCTATAGGCTATTATTTATTGTCAAAAAAAATAGAGATCCGTAAGAAAAATCACACGAACGAAGTCGCGGAGAAAGTGTTAGTTTATAATTTTATAGTATGACTAGTATCTAAGTATTACCTAACAATAACAAAACTCATGTGAAAACGAATGATTTTAAGGGTACGTAGGTACTCTTGTCTACCAGACAATCTTTGGATGAACAGAAAGACAAATAAATTAAATAAACACTATAATAGACACTATATTCCTGACAATCTAAGAAGTCTCATTTGACATATTATATTTGAATATGAATCAACGATTAATTCGTGTTTTTGAGTGCATTTTTTTCAAGTTATAGTGTAACTAGATGCTTACGAATGATACTCCTTGTTATAGTGTATGGGTATAATAGTAATTAATTAGGATTATGAAAGGAGGATGGCGAGGCTGGACCCACGTAATTTAAAAATTAACGGAGCACCGTGCTCGGACTAGTTTATACTAATTATAGTAACAAGTTTATAAGAGTTCTATATAAAAAATATTGAGTTACTAGAGAATGGGAATTAAAAGTTATTAATGTATTATTAAAATAAGTATCGTGCAGTTTCCGAACGCAATGTTTTTTACGAATTACATTGATACATTCCAATCTACACTACTGATTTACCCTCTTAAAATACTTAAGTACGTTTTCGCTTGGCAGATTTCCTTTTTATTTTACTTACATCTTGTTAAATAAACCAATAACGTATAAAACGAAACATAAACACTGTTATAAACAGTCCGTAAAAATAATATAAATTATTTTAACAGTAATGAAAACATGAAACGTAAAAATGGAACGTCAGTGTCGAATTGTCATGTCATTTGATGTCATTGTCAATTCATTCCATTGTTTGTGTTTAACAGCTAACGTGGGTGGGATTCTAATACTATTTTTGCGATTTTGTGGATTCTTGACAATTTGGCTTTACCTTTAGACTGACGACCGACTTGCAAGTGATTTGGAATTTCTCAACGGTTAAAATGCGTTGTGTTAATAATTGAGAATTGCTCGCTTACCGAGACATCGTTTGTCTGATGAACGTGATCAAATAGTTGAAAGAGTACAGAAATGGGTGTACCCGCGTGATGTAAGTATATTCATGTACTAATTTGTTTAATTTCATGAACACAAATCATACAAATATAAAATAAATGGTGCAAGCAAAAGTAGAGATTTCGTATACAAATATGTAGGTTCGTATATAATACTCTTATCATAATTATGCTCTTCCTGCTCGTCTTGCAGTATTGGGCAACACAGGAGCATCTCTTAATCTTCTGAATATAATAACAACCTGAAGTATTTTATAATACTGCATATTACGGTCAGTGGGTCGTCTTAGGTACTGCTTGTGGTGCACAATATTAATAACAGTTTAAAATAAAATACTGCACCGGTATCAGGACCCAAGCTACCAATGGTAAGGGCTCCAGAGAGCAGAATCTCCTAACAATGTTGTATGACTAGGTGTACCACTGATGAAGTACAACTTCGCAGGCCAAGTGAAGATACTTGATTAGAAGAATATTACTATTTTTGTTTAACCACACTGCTAGCGTAATAACCTGATGGATAGAGTTTTTGGATAGTCTGTTCTTTAATCTACTCAGTATGGGTACCTTGTACCACACATGCTTTGGCAGCATTGAATGTGGTAGTCACTTTCTTAACCCAGAAGCAAAACATGATTATAACTTAGCTTGTAAACATTTTTTGTGTATCCTTAACCATAGTAATAATATTTTTAGGTAACTGGAGACAACTATATTTGTCACTCATGTTGGGAGTTGATAAATAGTAACCCAAATGATGGTCCTGAACATGAGACCCAACCACAACCTGGCCTTCGTGATGTATGTGCTGGATGTGGCAGATAGATTTTGAGAATCAGGAGCAGGCTAGTTGTCCGACCAGAGATGTCTGAAAGGGAAACCCGAATAAGAGACATTGTATCGGAATGGATAAGGCCCCGCCAGGTTGGTAATGAAAACAATATATATAGGGTTACTGGTAAGCCTAAGGTAAGGTTACTGTCAAGGTCTCATCACAAGTGGGCTTTTGGGATGCCAACCTTACCAGTAACCCTATAAACATTTAATATTACAAATAATGATATGAAATCCTAATATATTATTATTTTTGGCAACATTTTACTTTTATTGTTTCAGTTAACCTTAAATGACGACATATGTGTGCCATGCTATTTACGGGCACAGAGAGTGGTGGACAGTTCTTATAGAAGTTCTGCTGTGGTTTCACCTTCTGCAATCAGTCAACCAACATCTTCTCAACAGACAGAGCAAACGGTGGAAGTTGAAGAGGTTGGTCCATCAACATTTGGAAATCCATTAGTGGAAACATCTACTGAACAAATATTGCCCACAAGAAGAATATCTGACACAGCAGAGGGTGAAGAGGCTAGTCCATCCACCTCAAGACGTCGATTACAGGAAACTTCTGCTGAACATATTATATTGCCCACGTTGAGAAGAGCGGCTGATACAGTACGGCGCTGCTTGTTTTTGGAGTGCAATGATGCTGAAAAGCGACATATACCTGATGGGCTCAGAAAACGAATTATAAAGGATTTTAATTTCTATATTCCTAGCAATGCTAGAATTTGCAATTTCCACCTAGGTAACTATTTATTTGGCAACCACCCATTTATTCTAAGTGCCCGAATTAAATCTAGGCATATAGGTAGCAAGTCCTATTATACATACATCGCACTAGATAGGAGGCTGGAGGGGCGAAATGCCATATTAGGATACTATTGTTATTGCCCCGTGGGAACATGGACAGTGGGCTGTTGCTCTCATGTTATGAGCATTTTGTGGTAGATGGGCTATGCCAGACACCAGAGGTATGTCGCTGCACCAGCTGCCTTCTTAGATAATCTTTTAATTAGATAAATCAATACTTACATACTAAAAAAAAATATCCAAGATTCACAACAATTGTATGTCTTCAATATTTTATAAGTCATTATAAAGTAAATAAAAGTGATTTCTTTAAAATATATTTTTATTTATTTAACAAACCTCTAGTTTCAAGCAGAGCAAATATGCTTATTTATATTATACTAGCTGACCCAACAGACGTTGTCCTGTCGCTATCTACCTACTTACCTGCCCATTTACCTACCCTACACCTACTAAAAAAAAAAGTATCCTATGTCCGTCTCCTGGTTCTAAGCTACCTCCCCACCAATTTTCATCCAAATCGGTTCAGCCGTTCTTTTTTAAGATGTATTCTGCTATTTGCGACGGAAACAAATCCAACAAATCAAAAACCATGGCAATCGGTCCAGCCGTTCTCGAGTTATAAGTGTTGTAACAAACACGACTTTCTTTTATATATTAGATTCTAGGAGATCTAACAACTGGACTCCTTATCTAGTCATATTGTGTACCTTTACCACTTTAAAAAGTTATTACTATTTTATGAACCTTTTCGTAACGAGGGTTGATGTCTGTAAACCTAGCCAAACCCCTGAGCAGCATAGATTGTGTGAAAGATGATAGGTATGGTAGGTAGTAAGGGGGTGATTGCTAAGATGATGGCTTGTAAAGATGTAGATATGGAAGAGGACATACTGTGCCGATGGATTGGAAAGAGCAATAGGATGATGCTAAACTACATGTTAGCTAGGTTTAACCTGACCACAATCTAGTTCCTGGACAAGTAATGGGACACCCTAGAAAAATCCACTGAAAATATTAGTGATGTCCTTAAAAAAGTCAGGCGCAACGCGCGGACGTATGTTCGTGGATGAAGTAAAAGAAGTAGATAGGTACCTACCTATTACGAATCGTAGCAGATGGCGTTCTGTAGTTTCTACCTACCCTCACGGGATATAGGTGTGAATTTAAGTAAATATGTATGAATAAGCCATTCTACTACTGAATAATAGGCCAATAAGTACATGCCCAAAGTACTTTAAGAATATTTTAGGTTATAATCTTCTACCGTTCATATCTTTTTTCTCCCATCTTCTATAACTTACTTCCCATTTGCTTTTTGGTTAGTCTTATGTCGTTCTTTAACAATTCATAAGTTTCTATAATGTATGCTACTCCTAACACTGGGTCCCACAATACATGTAGTCTCGCCATTCTCCTTTATTTTTCAATTTCTTACGTACTATACCCTGTTCACAATAAGATTAGACATAAATACAAACCTTTTTTACAGTCCCTTCAACCGATTTTGACTTCTATTCCGTAGGCTTAAGAATGACATTAGAGGCAAAAAAAGTGGTTACAATACAACTGTTTACTGCAGTTGCCATTTGTCATGCTACCAACGCAATAGAAGTCAAAATCGGTTGAACGGACTGTAAAAAAGGTTTGAGTAAATGTCTAATCTTATTGTGAACAGGGTATAGTTCGAAAGAAGAAACGTCACATGTGACATGGGCCTTCTTACGAGAGATTAATCATGTATACAAGTTGGCAGATGACCATTTTGCAAACTTATTAAACAGGGCATAAGGGTAAAAAGTGGCCAACGTTCACGGTTCTACCTACGGCACACCCTAGTCCAGTATTAAAAGTTCATACAGAAATATCCATTTACTGTGTACAAATTACTCCAAGGGGATTATAATAGCTATTAAATTACGGACATTAATATTTCATTCAATATTTAGACTAGTTAGTTAAAGTGCTATATTTTTTGCGAGAATTAAGTAAGGTAATTGCCTCGTAAGTCTTGGGGTCGCTAGAGCGACTGTGGAGCGTTAGGACCAGGGTTCCCACTAGGTCTCACAAAGTCAGTTCGTCACTCAACCAGGTGTAGGCCTGTGATGGCGGTGCAGTGTTCCGTGCGCGCCTCTCTTTTTAACCGATTTCAAAAAAGTAGGTCCTCAGTTCAGGGGGTTCTCAGTTCGACCCGTATGTTTCTATGTATGTTGTTTGTTCGCGATTATCTCCCGTTTGGCTGAACCGATTATGATGCGGTTTTCAGAAAAGTGTTTGTTACATTCTGGAGAAGATTTAAGTATATATAACGCTTATTAAAATAAACAACAAAAAAATATATACGCGCGTTGACGCTCTCGTTTCTTCCATCTTTGGAGGACTTTCAAACTCTGTTTTAACTGTGTTGCCGTTTCTTAAAGGATTTAGGTGATGGGGTCGGCGCAATACGTTTCTTTCTTCTATCCCGTCCTGTCAACCGTCATGATAATCACTGATTCCCCTCTCTTTCATATCATTCTTCACACAATCCTTCCATCTTTTCTTCGGTCTTTCTCTTCCTCTCCACCCATTCACATTAATATTCATAACTGTTTTGGTCACATGCGTTTCATTCCTCCTCTTCACATGAAGACAAACGATTCCTTTTCAATTTTTCTGTCACTGGTGGAACTTTTAAACTTCCTCTAATATACTCATTTCTGACCTTGCCCATTCTGGTTACTCTACACATCCATCTCAACATTCTCATTTCGGTACATGCATTATTTTTTCATCGGTCTTCTTCACGGTCCACCATTCTGATCCATACAGTATCTACGACAGGTCTTATCACGGACTTGGAGATTTTCCCGTTTAACTTGAGGGGTAGGGACTAAGCATAACTGCCTTTTACATAGGAGGGGGCAAACAAACAGATGGGTAACCTGATGGTAAGTGATGACCGTCGCCCATTATACCGGAAACACCAGAGGAGTCAGATGCTTTACCGGCTTTTAAGATGAAAATAGTTACATTTCTTGAAGGATCCTAAGTCTTATCGGAGTGGAAATACCGCCGCTGCTGGTAGCTGGTTCCACAGTGCGGCAGTCCTTGGTAGCAAGCTCCGTGTATATGTACTATACCTACCCCTCCGCCCATCCCTTCAGGGTTTACAGCCGTAATGTTATGTTACACGTAATTAAGGTGAAAGCAAGAGTAAATGACAGTTATTAATTTACTTAGCCAAGTGAAATAATTGTTACTAACTGAATGTTATCAAGAACCTTGGTACATTCAGTTTTGTAAGCATTTATTATTACTTTCTCTTTAATGTAGTGTCAGTGAACTTGAAACAATGCATGATATGGGGAAATCTTGTAATGAATTGTCACTACATATGAAAACGATATCACACGAATATTTTAATAGAAAATTTGTTGCAGAACAAGTCGGTATGCAACTATGCACTGAAGTAGGTAAGTAAAATGCTGGCAATAATATCGACGGCCCACCTAGGGTTGCCAACTCTTTGTCGGTCAAATATAGTAGTTCTACAATTTTTACTCATAAAAATATAGTAGATAACGAAAAGGTGAAAAAAAAATTTGTAGGTTCCAAAAATTAGGTAGTTGCTTTATTTTTTTGAAGAATATATTGTGAATTATTGAACGCATCTGTCAACTCGACATTCCAGAATAGTTAAAAATAGGTATTGACGTTTTGTTTTCCGCTTACACATTTTGAAACGAATATTATTGCTAAGAGTTTGATGCCTTTAAAATATAGTAGTTTCGCCTACTATATCTTTTTTTCAAAAATATAGTAGTCGGGCCTCTAATATAGTAGGATACTATATTATATAGTAGGGTTGGCAACCCCCCACCGGTCCTGATGTTAAGTGCTGGCATTGCGGCAGGCCGCATTTGAATTTTGATATGACACCGCATGATATTAACGCCCCGACTTGCGGCCAGTCGTCAACCGGTTGTCTTGGAGCTGCTTCGGGAAGCACATCTATTGTTATGAATTTATAATTGCTGTCGCATACAGCCATCAATATAATGGATTAATAATTTAAAAAACCCCCAACGCAAAATTTAAAAGCAATTATTTAAAAAGTAAAAAATAATATCTTTTGTTGAGCCATCAAATGTTTGTTCGTTGAAATGGCGCTATAATGCCGCGGCGGGGTACCGCGTAAGTCAAATCTCATTGCAAATCCATGAGTTCGCTATTTTACCTATTTAGCTATTGCTGACTTAGCGGTACCCCGCCGCGACATTATAGCGCCATTTCAACGAACAAACATTTGATGGCTCAACAAAAGATATTATTTTTTACTTTTTAAATAATTGCTTTTAAATTTTGCGTTGGGGGTTTTTTAAATTATTAATTTAATTTTTATTTGTAAGTTTTTAAATGTAATTTAGTCTGGTTTTGAGAAGTTGTAGATACGTCTAAAGTTGTATTTCGTCACATGGATATTTTTTGATATTAAAGATATCACTCTGAGAATGCGTTTGGTATATATAATTCGCCATTTTGTGGTGCCGGTCATCTTGGCTTTGAAATTTATCATAGTGTAAAGTATTCTACTAGTGAAGCCCTTTCATTTGATACCCATATTGATGGAGTTGTGAAAAAATATGTGATTAGCTATTTTGTAGCGGCGGCCATCTTGGACCGATTTTCATCAAACATAGCTAAGAACACTCCCGACTAATTCACCTTTCAAATAAAAAAAACAAAAACAAAATCGGTTCATCCGTTCGGGAGCTACGATGCCACAGACAGACACACACACACACACACACACACACACACACACACACACACACAGACACGTCAAACTTATAACACCCCGTCGTTTTTACGTCGGGGGTTAAAAAGGGAATGCATGTAATAGGGTATTTTACTCTATACGAGAAAAAATCTATACTTAAATATGTTATTGAGACAGTTTAGGCATAAAGCAGTCGGAAAATGTAAGTTTTAGTTCATAAAATAACAAAACAAATGTTTATATTCAATTCAATATTTTCAGTGTTTTTAATCTGTTATAAAACACCGTGAAATAGTAGCGGCCATGTTAATACGCCGTACGGCTGTGTAAACAAAAAAAAATCAACTGTCAGTCAACCGATTGGCGTAATATATATAGGCTTTGTACTTTTATTATTTTCGTAAGCAACGTAATTTTTTCATTATTGCACCTATTACAAAATATGCTTTTAATTATTTTTAAATGATATACAATTATCATATTTAATATGAGCTCATTTGATACAAAACGAACTGGCGTCATTTACGCTGAGCAATATGGCGTCCAGTAAGAGGCGTTTTCGTCAAACTACGCGCGAAATTTGAAACATTTAAAATTTAGATGCATTTTTATGGCAAATAACGATTGGATAAAAATGTTGTGTTTTTTTTTTGGTGGTATATTAGCACTACAGAATTTCATTGAGACACTTTTCAAAAATGGGTGTAATACCCTATTGACGACGACATGTGGCGGACCCATATAATATCGAAGGGCGGACCGCAATAGAACCGAGACGATACGGTTAGCCGGAACACGGCGTGACGAAGTGCTTTCCGGCAGAAATAGATATGGGGCTGGGACTGGACTGGACTTGGACTTGCCTAGACGAGCTCTGCGATAAAGAGGTTTGTGAAGTGGTGTTTAGGTTTACTCTTTAACATGATTGACTTTACATTTCACGTCAAAATTGCGGGTCCTCCCTATTTTTTTCAAATATCTTATTCTTCATTTTATCTGAGTAATTAACAACCAAAGATGTAAAAAGTTTGTTTAAAGGTGAATTTACGACACGGTTGGCGCAGTGGCTTGACTGCGTTGTGTGTCGCGGTTTTGATTCCCGTACGAAACAAATGTTTGTATGGCCTACAGATAGTTGTTCCGGGTCTGGCTGTTTGTGTATGTGAGTTTATTAGTTTGTAACCCACGATACAGGTCTTCATCAACATCATGTCAACCTTTAGACGCAGGTATAGGTCTCCCCCAAGGGTCTCAGCCGTAATCGCCATGCTTGGCCGATGCATGTTGGCGATCGACGGCACAGGTAACAGGAGAAATTCCAGGTGGGGGTGAGAACGTTTAAAAAGAAAGGAAGAAAGATACCAAACCAAACGAACATAGATCCAAAGCAACTGTATGAGCAAAGGTAGTAGATATTTCTGGCCTTTAAATATGGATAGAAACAATAACCAACAATATTCTGTATTTACTTTGGTAGAAAATAAATATTATGTATGTACGTAAAGTTTGATCTAAACCGATCTTCATAAAATGAAGCTCTGACCAAAACATGGATATCGGAAATTGCGCGATATCAAGCGAACACTGGTCGGAAATTGAAAAAAAATTGAAAAAGATAAACGTTAAATATATTAACGATTAGGTTAAAAATGCCATATCATTACGCCTGTATATTCTGAAGGGGCAGGCAAAGGTGAAATATATTTTTTTATGACATTGATGGCAATCGCACTCCTCCGAACGCAGGAAGTCGTGACATCGCGATGCAGCATCTATAAAATCTCTAACACGCGGGACTTCAATAGTGTGATAGAACGCAGAGAGTCGCCAAAACACGACGCAGCATTGATACAGTCGCAAAATCGCAGATGCTAAAAGTAGCTTGTATGACTCTGGGCTACTACTGAGAAACAGCTGATGGATAAACTCCATAATACTTTACCAAACTGTGAATCGAATCTAGGACCTCATGCTCCGACTACTAGACTAACAATCAATTAAATGAATAGGTTTAAATATTGCCAATCAAGATACAACCAATTAGGCGATAAGAGAAATGTGAACTTTTTAGTTTTTTGATACCATCGTATTTGGAATGTTATATAAGAAGTTGGCAGTGTTGCCAAATCGTTGATATTTTGATTTAAAAGTTGATATTTTTCGTATTTGGTCCGACAGGAAGTTACGGGATGAAAGAATCTAGTCGTCATATTAGTTTTATATAGATTCAGGATATGTGATTGCCAAAGTAGTATTTAGTTAGCGTACCCAAGTGAGCCGCTGCAGATAACATTTTACGAGTAAAAGTTCGGCACTGTCTGGGTCTTCCCTTCCCAGACGTAATTTGAGGATATTCCCTATCCGACTAAGGAATTCTCGTTTGACGTGTTTACCACGAAAAGCTTAACAGTGCAGAATCATCTAAACCTTGACTCTTTCAAAAGTGAATAGTCTTTTTGTTGTTCTTTAGTGCGAGTGATTAAAATCCTTAAAATGTTCTGATTGCTGTGCGTACACGCAGATGTAGTAATTTATAGAGACAGATTACTACGTTTTTAGCCATGAGAACCTGTAATTGGCTTTATGTAACTAACTCGACTTCTTTAATTCACTTTATGCATGTATATCTGTCGGTTTTCCATGTATTCAATAAATAAACAATTAGACGAAAAGGCTCTGGCAGCGCTAGAGGACATTTGTAATGAAACAAAAAACAAAACAATATTTTTTCCGATACGAGTATCGCCTAAAAGAAATGGAGGAAGGCCTTTGCCCTGTAGTGGGACAGTATGGCTAAATATAATAATAAGTTGGTCCCAGTGTGTTTTCTTTTTGTCGACATACTGTGGTTTAGTTTCACTCATTTTCATATATGATATTATTTAATATTTCACATTATTTACTTTGTATATAGAGTATAGCATAAAGACCCGTCCAACATCCAGTGGGAGTGTGAAACTCCAGATCAGACTATGCCTTATTTACTGTAGCGTCCCAAATATCCGTTATGATGACCTGCACCCTTGACGATCTGTACAACGTCACAGACACAACAATAGACGTGGCCTATGAAATAAAAAAACCCGTGGAAGTGCCCACGAATCTATACCACGTGTCACAATTATGCGGAAAAATATGTAAAATAATAACCACCTTCGTCAGTTGTGATAAGTCTTAATTTTGTATGAACAATAAATTCAATTTTGATGAAAAGCTTATTTGTTGTGATTGCGACACGCGCGGGATAGCTGTGGGTAGTTGTATAGTATAGATGTATCGTCGAAGAATTTTAACGTAAGATAACATGTCTTATCTAGTAGTTCCGGACTATGAAAAACGTCTTATCAAACATATTTTAGGCGTGTTAATTCCTCTAATGTAATTGGTTAATTAATTAACAGATATTGCAAATGTGTTAACAAATCTCGTTTATCTAAAAGATAATCATTTGCTTGAGCGTACGTAATAACTGATAAAATAATAACATTTGTTTTACAATCACTGTTTTGAATTCGATTTCGATTTAAGAAATTAGCATTCTGGTTTAATTTTACAAACATAATTCATCCGTTCTATTCATCAAATCGATTCATCTAATTTTCCATTGATATGAAAGCCTTCAAACGAAATAAGTGTTAAGTTTTTTTTTTATTATAGGCTTGCGTCTGGCCGCAACTCACCTGATCTTAAGTGATGATGCGGCCTAAGGTGAAGCACCCTTCCCAAGAATGAACAGTTTCACTAGTGCCTTGAAGATACCCAGATAAACATATCGGGGAACAAAGAGGCGGGCAGTGAAATCTAATTAAGAGCGTAATGGGTATTTCTAATTAAAAGTCGATCGAAAATTATGCTACGAGCAATCATGCTAGACTTTCTGGCCTCGCACATTATGCCTAATTCAAGTAATTCAACCGTCAATCTCTCGCCAAGAAGACCAGAGGAATGTGCATATGAAAGTTCCTACCAACCGACTGGGTTCTCGGTGAGACGCCTCTCCGGAAGTCAAGAGGCCACATAAGATCCATTCAAATAACAAATAATTAAAGTCACTTACCACTGGCTCTCTGGAACTGCACAGCAGCTTTCTGGCACTCCTGCCTGGCAGTAGTGGCGACCCCCACAGCATCATAGTAAGGCCTGGACTTGTCCACACACGTCCCGAGCCGCTTGGTCCACGCTTGTAGCCGACGCGAAGTCTCGTTCAGCAGCAGGTGGAAAGTTTTCATGGACTCCTGGAGATTGAGAGGAGATTATGAATAATGATGCCAGGATGTAACTCCTAATACGTTTTAAGAGGTGTTTAGATCATCATCTGCCTAGCTTTTTCTCAACATAGATTATTTATTGGAGTTGATTTAAACGGCTTCGAGACTAAGCGAGTCTAAGAGTTAAATGTCAGAATTGTACATGGAGTGACTGCTTATCTGACCGCTAAACTCATTTACAGAGCTTCACATGATGATGATGAATGTTTGCTTAGTGTTACTTTGTTTGATGGGCATGCGCAGTTAAAGGTACGTGTTGTATTTTTTGCATCCCGAATTTTACGAAAAGGATAAATTTCTGAACTGGCCTTCTCTTTTCGGACTTACAGGTTTATTAACCGCAGCAGCGTCCTTCTGAGTACTATAACATCTACTGCGATCGCCAACATGCATCGGCCAAGCATGGCGATTACGGCTGAACCCCCCTTAAGGGAGACCATGCCCAGCAGTGGGCGTCTTAAGGTTGATGAAGAAGGCTTATTAACCGACTTCAAAAAGGAGGAGGTTCTCAATTCGATTGGTATTTTTTTTATGTATGTACAATGTACACCGATTACGTTGACATTTACGATTCGATTTGCGTGATTCTTCTTTAGGGAATAGTTGGCATTGGGTCCCATTAAAATTTAACATAGTTTGGCCCAGTGGTTTTCATTTTATATGAACATTTATTTTATTTTTTTCCTCAATCTAGTCCACATAAACTGACAAATTAACTTATTTTCTATCTGTTTTTACATATTACAATCAACTTTACAACGTAAATGCTACAAGTATTGCGCGTTACATCACATAGTTAGAAACATGATGTGGTGTCATACGTCGGGGCCGCTGTAATTGACCCAATCTACGCTTGTTGCGCTCGCGCCGACCTCCACCGTATCGCACCTTGTATGACAGACAGCCGGCGTTAGTATAATGTAGTTATTTCAACAATATAAACTAACTACCTGACCCGACAGACGTTGTCCTGTCCCTCTACCTACTTACCTACCCTACATAGGGTATAGGCTATAGGGTAGGTGTAGGGTAGGCCCTACACCTACCCTATAGCCTATGTTATTCAGCGATAATGTAGCTTTCGATTGGTGAAAGAATTTTTGAAATCGGACCAGTAGTTTTCGAGTTTATTCGTTACATACAATAATACAAACATACAAATCTTTCCTCTTTATATTTACTTTATATAGACAACTATCGTTATTTTACAGCTTTTTGACTAATAAATGGATTGATTTAGATAATCAGTTCTGAGATTTTTTGTCTGGACTTGCGAGATCATTGTAAGCCCTACAAAATCTTCCGAGAAAAGGACAGGAGGAAGCGCCAGGGCAGTCCGCGAAAATCAAATTTTCTTTCAACTTAACTCACTAAGTTAAAAAACTCGTAATTCTATTTATTGAAAATATGACGTTTACAAGTTTTTCTAACAAGTTGATGACTTTAACTAATATAATTCTGTAAATGCATATTTGTTACTCCCGCAAATATTTTTTTTAATATAATACCACGTGATAATGTGCTGCAAATTGCAAAAATGTAAAAAAATTGCGCTGGCGTTTGCACCATAAATGACAGTCAGAAAATGTTGATACTTTTTGCTGCTGAACAAAATAGGGTGCCATCCTTCACACGGATTCACACGTCATTGCTCCAGAATCAAGTAGAAGTTCAGCCATTAAAAATCGGTCATTGACATCTTCTGTCATAACACCTGTGCCCATATTTCGCCTCGCGCCTAGCTAGTAGAGCGTAATAATTCTAACAAAAGAAATAGGCGGAAACGATCATAATAAACGAAATTAAAAGTGGGAAGTTCCATCTGTAACAAATAATAGTAAACAATAGGTAAAACATCTAAAAACTAAAATGCATAATGACCTGCAGTTCCTATTGCCTTGAAGTTATTTTTATTAGTCTTTAAAATGTCAATTCATTGACATTTGTGACATTGCAACATTGTTCTTGACCGAGCCATATTGGAGTAAACGAGGGCCAGCCAACCAATATAGAGAATACGTGATCTTATAATATTATAATAAAAATAATATACATTATACTAGCTTTTGCCCACGACTTCGTCCGCGTGACTGTTGGTTATCGCGGATGCGGACAAAGCCGCGGATTTAAAAGTAGCCTATGTCCTTCCCCAAGGTTCAAGCTATCTTCATCCAAATTTCATCAAAATCGGTTCAGCCGTTTCATAGTGAAAGCGTAACAGACAGTTGCTTACGCATTTACAATTTAAGTGTGGATAAGAAAGCTGAAGAAATAAGTTTGTTTGATTGAACGCGCGATCTTCGGAACGGCTAGTCCGATTATGTAAAGCTACGTTATAACTGAGTATTAGAGCCTATATTTTACTATCAAAAAAATAGGGATCCGTAAGAAAAATAACGCGAACGAAGTCGCGGGCAGAAGTTAGTCACTTATTATGAATACGAATGTAGTTCTGGGGGCCAAGCCTGCTATTTATATATACACCACTTATCGATTGAATAAAAATGTTGTTTTTTTGCAAAAATGCATCAAAATTGTAATTTTTTAAATTTCGCGCGTAGTCTGACGAAAACGCCTGTTACTGGACGCCATATTGCTCATGCTCATGGTGTTTTATTATAACAGATTAAAAATACTGAAAACTTTGAATTGAATTTAAAAAAATATTTTGTTATTTTATAACCTAAAACTTAAATTTTCCGACTGCTTTATGCTTAAACTGTCTCAATAGCATATTTATAGATTTTTTCTCGTATAGAGTAAAATACCCTATTTCGTCATTCCAACACGATCCCATTGTCAATATGCTAAAAGTTGGTAAGCTGCTAATTTTTTTTTTTTTATTCATTCAACTGTCAAAATTTTAGCAGATTACCGCCTAAGTCAGTCATTCAGTTGTCATTGTGTACGAGATTACCATTCTATATCATTTCAACTATTGTAACAGCAGACTTGAGCCCTGTTTGTTTATGACTCCATCATGGCCAAACCACTGAACAAGTGTAAGTAATAAAATTTGACAAAACGGGAACTTTGACGACACGGGTTGGCACAGTTATTGAGCGATTGGCTGTTATGCCACGTTTCTCGGGTTCGATACCCGTACGAAAAAAATCTATGGCCTATAGATAGTTGTTGCTGTTTGTTTGAGTATGTGAGTTTATATGTTTGTAAATGCACCCACGATTTAGCAGAAATTCCTAGAGCGGGACAAGATTAAAAAAAAAACGAAATGAACATAGGTCATGGATAGGGACATATGTCAGTTTTTCATCTGTGCCTATGTCTTCGTCCGTGTTAATCGACATTTACACAGACGAAGCCATGGCCAAAAGCTGGTTAAGAATTACGTGTGTGACGTAAGAATGAACAACTGGAGCAAAACTGTCGTGCTCTGAGTAAACTGAAGCAGTTCTAAGCTACTTTGTTGTGGTAATTGTTTCGTTTTATGTAACAAATGTTTGCGTACCTATTAAAATATTTAAACTTTGTAATAAAATTAAATTAGAAAACGCTGCGATTCGAAACAACATTCAACTGATTTTATATTTTCGATGCAAGTTTTCGATGCATCGAAAACTGTTTCGGCTTATTAGTTGGTAACACCACCTCGGAAAGATGCGATCTTTGGTGAGAGGACCTCAAACCTACTAAACACTGGCTCAATGTATGGGCCATCAGAGAGACCTCCACCTTGGCACGCGCTAACGTGGCCGACCTGAAAAACTTTCAATAGACTCCGCACCACACAAAAGGCGGTTTTTTTTTTACTATTAGATAGGCTTGCGTTTGACCGCAATTCACCTGATCGTAAGTGATAATGCGGCCTAAGTTGGAACACGCTTGCCTAAGATGAACCGGTTCACTCGTGCCTTAAAGATACCCAGATTATACTTATCAGGGAACAGAGAGGCGGGCAGGGAATTCCACAGTCTGGCAGTTCGCACAATAAATGTGGAGTCAAAGCGCTTGGTTCGAGACCGTGGAACTTCAACCATATAGCAGTGACGCTTCGCCGTATCTCTGCTCGTCCGATGATGGAACGGGGATGGGGGAATTAAATTGTGCAATTCCAAAGCACACTCTCCGAAATGTACCCGATAAAAGACCGAAAGGCTAGCAACGGTGCGGCGATGTTCAAGGCTCTGGAGCTTAGCCCTAACCAGGGAGTCGTTGTTTATGAGCCTCTTGGCACGTCTATCGATGACTTCCAATGCCTCCAGTTGGTATTTTGCCGATCCATCCCAAAGGTGCGAACAGTACTCCATGCACGATCGAACTTGTGCATGATGTCACCGATCTTCAGTGCCTATGTGGCGTATCCTAGCAGACCATAACCCTATTTTATACCTAGTACCTAGCTCAATTATGGACTGATATATGTCAATAAATCAACGCCGATGTTGCAGATTCCTCAATCTACAACATAGGGGTTGCTGTCGCTGTCACATGATTTGCGACTAAACGCGACGCGGCAGCGACATGTCGACTCCGTTTCATTGCGATGCGATTTAGTGGATAAATAATTCATAATTGTAGTTTTCTCGTTCTTCTAGTAGTCCAGTAATACTAAAAATCATCCTGGAAACGATTATTTGGATACAATCTGACGCCTATAGACACGTAATAAGTAAATTTTTAATGATTGTCGTTGTACCTACTCGTCGATATTTACTTCAAATATCTCGGTAACGTGACACTTTGGGGTACCGTGTTTAGTTATTTTTTGTTCGTATATGTGTCCTCTACCACTTGATACCAATTTTATAGCGCGCCGCGATTTCGAAAAATAAACAAAATGGCGGCAGGTCGATATGCCAGATCGGTTCTATCTCCTTTGGTACGAAGATAGCTTGAATCCTGAGAAAGGACATACCTAGGCATACTTTTTAATCCGCGACTTCATCTGCATGTGTGTTAAAAGATTTTTGTTCATTACGCGTTTACGGCTCTACTACAGAACCGATTTTGATTAAATTTGGTACAGACCAAGTCTGAACCCCAAGAAAGGACATAGCGTCGTTGATACTGCAATTGCGCGTAACTAAAATTGTGAAATACCGCAAATGACAATGCCAGATCCTGCCCCACCCATGTACAGAAAAGTAAGTTAATGAAAATAATTGTAATGAATATAGAACCTTTCTATAGTAAATTGTTTTTCTTTAGAACTTGCGGATTACGAAATACCTACCCACAAAATACAAACTCATTTTACCTAAAATACAATTTAACCTATTTTTATTTTTAGATTTAAACGGAAACCGCAAGTTCTACAGTCACTAAGACTAATGTTTAGTTATCAGCTGTGTATAAACAGTAAGATGCTACATATTGCACATGACTTTTATTGAGTGGGGCAAAGTTCTATAGAGTTTCTGGCATTGTCCTTTCAACCTTAAATCTAATTACTGAAAGTGTACATTCGCGGTATTTAAAAATGTTAGTTACGCGGAATTATTTATTTATTTACATTTCATGCACAAAGGTACGCACGACGATAGGGTACTTTTAAATCCGCGACTTCGGCTGCATCCGCAATAATTCACGGGGACGAATTTGCGGGCAAAAGCTAAAAGTGTATAATAAACCCAGGTTTCCTCACGATGTTTTTCTTCACCAATATCAGTAATTTCCAAAATAAACTACAAAAGTACATTTGAAATAGAAAAAAGTTTTTAACAAAAAAGACAACCGCCTTCAAAAAGTAAAAAATTACTTTCAATTCGCAAGTATAGATAGTGCAATCCACGAAGACGCGCCCCACTCTTTTTCCTAATCGCTTGCAGTGTAAGTGTGCATCCATTCGCTAGTGTTGCAGTGCTATCGATACGTATGTATTGTCTATGAGTGCGCACGAACACTACGATGACACATACGCCTGGAGAAACTCCCCACACCCCGAGGCCTCCTCGACCAAAAAATAGTGGGGCGCGTCTTTGTGGATTGCACTATCTATAGGCGACTTTGGTTTTGCTTTGTGAAGGCGGTTGTCTTTTTTCTTAAAAACTTTTTTTCGATTTTTAGTGCCTACTTCTCATCATACAAATTAATTACGAAAGGGTGACACCAGAAAAAATCAGTCATCAAATAAAAATAAAAAAATGATCGAAAAATTAAAACTATTGGGATAAACTATGTTACATTGTTATGGGACCAAATGGCAACTATTCCGCATCAAACCTAAGAAGAATCACGTAAATCGGATCATAAATCTCAGCGTAATCGGTGTACATACAATAAAAAAAAACCAATCGAATTGAGAACCTCTTCCTTTTTGATGTCGGTTAAAAAGTCACATTAGAAACAGATACGATCGCCTTATAAACTGGGCCATCACAACAGATGGTTTTATTGATAGCCAAACTAAACTCAGTTAAAAAAACTCAAGTTAAATAAAGCAAAGCGAAAACCTTGAAAAAACAAAGCCTAGTTAACGGGCGCGTCGCGCTAAACTACGAAGTGGAACGCTATAACAGGATTCCTTTCATCTTGTTTGTAACGCGACACGAGCATACTCCTCAATTACCATCAGCCTGGAAAATATGTGTGTAATAGGCTGAAAAGGCCAAGTTGTAGAGGAAAATCTTATTGAAACTTGAGAGGTCTCAAAAAGAGTCAAAACGAGAATGTCTTCCGATTTTCATATATCAGAGCAAATTAATGATAACCCTTCAAGGTAAAAATGACGGTATTTTCTGGGTGCTCATGTTACCCTCATGCTAACTCAAGGTAAAATGTATTTGTTAATTTGTATGTTTGTAAGTTTGTATGTAGGGGGTAATCTCCGAAACTGCTGATTCGATTTCAAAAAATCTTTTACCAATATGAAGCTACGTTATCTCTGAGTGATATAGGCTATATCGCATTTTCAAAAAATTGGGTATCCTTGAAAACTTTCACGTTCAAATTATAATAATAAAAGAGGTAAACTTGTTTGTTTTTCAGATGCAATCTCTGAAATACTGATGCGATTACAAAATACACATTTCACAGATATAAAGCTACACTATTGCAAAGCGCCATAGAATTATGTCTTATGGTTTAGACTCGACTTTTGGGTACGAAGTCGAAGGCGAAACCTAGTCCTTACATAGTATAAAACGCCGAAATGTCTGTACGCGCATAACTTCCGAACGACTGCATCAAATTGGATAATTATTGTTCGGGATTGCCTGGAAAATTTGGGAAATTCGAAAAAAAATTGCACCCGTGCAAAGCTAGGGCGGGCCGCTAGTTAATTATAATAATGTATTAGACAAGAATGTATCACAAAATACATCAAACAGATCATTATGAAGTAAAGCGTCACGTATAACATTTAAAAGACTAGTACGAACATCAAAAACAAAATAAATTGGTTTTGACAAAATCGATTTACTCAGAGTAAATTACAAGACTACTTCAGGCTTCCGTTTCATTTCGTTAAACGTAACGGAACCTTGGAGATACTTTCGGAAGTCGTTACAATCGATTACTCAGAAGTCGGGTTATGAATTTTAATACTCAATGTTTACCGAGTGGTTGTAAAGTAAAATTATCGAGCGGAACGATGCTACAACCAAATCTGTTTTTAATAGTTTCCTTATGGAGCAAATAAGGGTCCACAAACAACAAACTTTCAAAAAGAAAAACGCTCGGAGGTATTTCATAAAACGATATGCGACGGCGCAAAAAAAATCTGGAATTCAATTTACCCAAGATATGAAGAGTAAATAAGTTACCGACGGTATTCTACATTCGTCGCAAGGCCAAGTTAAAATTAGATATAAAAGGGTCTCCCTGGAGGCAACATAAGGCTTCAGTATCGCTTGCGTCGGGTTCTGTAGGTGACTCAGCAAAAATTGTACCAATACACGACTTGCACGATCGATTGCAGTCGATTTCATGTGGGTGGACGAAGACCGCTGCCCACTCGGAGGGGCGGCATGTATTTTAATGGCTCTAAAAGCATTTTATATTACTTTTATACGTGACCTTTAAAAACAATGTTATGAAATATTTCAGGTACAGAAGAATGTATACGATATCAAGCTCATAACCAAACTAAAGTCAAGTCAAAGCATTTATTTCAATTAAACCATTTACAGACACTTTTGAATTGTCAAAGAGTCGGTCAGTTAGTCAGAAAATTGAAGCTAGTTGCACTGTCCAAAACGTAGGTAGGTCTCTAAGGAGAAGAACGAGCAAGAATCTCTACGGACACTCCTATATATCAAGTTGTTACAAAATACAGGTTATATTATTGTTGTTGCTTCTATATGTGAAAACGATGTAGGTTAAGTGGCAGTTATGAAATGACCAATCTCAACTTAATCGCCCGTTCACAAATAAGACGGGTAGATTAGCAAACACTCAGCCCATCCTTATTTCTCATAATTACTGTGTAATGTATGTACATATGGCAAAACCATGGACAAAAGAATCATTATACACAATGCGTTTGGTACATCAGCGTCCCCAACACCCAGAATAAAAGCACTTAGAAAGACCACAAAACACGATCAATCATTCTTGACACGGCCTGAATTCAGAAATACAATAGTCCATGGAAATATTATCATACTTAACGCCATGACAGCGTGAAAAAGCTACCAGAACTTGTTTTGATCATAAATCATTAATACCGTTTATCTAGGTCAAATATACTTGGACACAAATTGTATTGGTTTATCGATTACTGGATTTACACCGTTTTGAGATGGCTTTTGGCTTTTCTATTTAACTGTCTATTGATAGCATCTAAGGCGATTTTATCGGATTAGAATCAGGAAATGGTGATAATAGCTATGAAAAATATCCGGTTTTGTCGTAATAGTGCTAATTACAGCGCTAGACAGTCTAGAACGAATCATATCTAGTAGCCTGAAATCCCAACGTTGCCAGGCAACTACAATGCAATTCTGTAAAAACTCACTTAGTGCTCACTTCTGATATCGCTGTGAAAACTGTATAAGGTATTCTGTAACTCGATGAAAAGTACGCTCGTGCCACTAAGGGCCGTAAGATCAAAAGCAGTTTAAACTACAGTTTTCGTAATCTATGGATAAAGTTTTATCCATGGTTTAATCTACCGTCGTAAGATCAAGTGCAAAATATGAACAGATCAGCTAAACTTCGATTAGTCTTGTTCATATGGCAACATTCATTAGTATTTTCGAATTTCGTTCATTCATTCATGAAAATAATGGCAATGTTTTGTCTGTTTGACATTTGAGTTTTGACGTTTTGTTGATTCTTGTTTACTTCCCCTATTCGTAGCTTGTTGTGTGTGGTCCGTGCGTGGTATTTGTTTGTTTTTTTTGCTGTGGTAGTATTAAAAACCGTAATTTAAAAACGAGGGAGCCTAACTTTTCGATTTTCGAAATAGATTTACTAACTACAATTGGGAAAAGATATTCCAATGTTTTGGACAATAAAAAAACTGATGTAGTAAAATAATCAGTTATAGAAGAAAACTTGGACAAAATTAGCGGAAGATTTCAATAGTACTTTTGGAATATGCCAGAAATCAAAACACGACAAAAACAAAAATAACAAAATGCAACAAAGCAACTTCAAAACTTAACGAATAGGCACAAAAAAAATATCAGGTACGCAAACTGTTACAAAACATTTTACAACCGGGCAGTCATATTGAAAGAAACACCAACCAACAGACAGAGTTTAATCCACACGTGGGAGTTTAACCGGACCGTTGGGTTGGTTTAAAATAATCGTTAGTTTAAACTGTCTATGATCGATCAACTACCATTGATCTTAGGAAACAATCGAAGACGGGAGATTAAACTTTACTCCGTGGTTTAAACTACGATTGATCTTACGGCCCTTAGTGAAAACATAGGTGAAGCGAACTATTTTTACGTAGCCATTTTAGCGACAACCAAATATTTTTTACTTAGTGAAATCGAAAATGAGATTGCGATTCGAATTGGCGGTAGATTGCACTGCTGAAACCTGAAAAATGACCCATATTTGAAACTAGCTAGTACGCATGACATATTTCTCTATGTACCAGAATTATTTTTATAAAAAAAAGTGTCCTTAAGAGAATACTCTTAAGGACACTTTTTTTTATAAAAATAATTCTGGTACTTTAGATTGGGTTGGATATAGGTACAGTAATGAAGCTGATGATATACTAAGTTTCCTAAAATGATGTATGTCGGGAGAGCTAGGGAAAATTACGTGTTCACTAAATGTGATACCATAGATTAGATTTTCACAACACTAACCACGTAGATTATACAAATCTACAAAAGTACAACATAGACAAGAAAACAATGTTTGCGTATTTAGATTCACCTGCGTTTCCTATTTTAAAAGAGGATTTTCCATACGAAACTGCCTTTTGGGAGGAGCAATTGGATTCTAATTTTCTTATATGAATCTGTCATAAATTGGTACCCCATAAACAGAAAAAGAAATCGCACAGGTCAATTAAAAAAATGGGAAGACGACATAAAGGCCGTCGCAGGAAAAAAGTAGGTAATCAAGAATTGCCAGGGATAGGAACAATTGGAAGAAGCTGAAAGAGGCCTATGCCAAGAAAGGGCAAATTGAAAGAAAAATACAAGAAGAACACGGACTTTTATGAAGAACGTTTCCTCGTACGTACTTAGATAAACATGCGGAATTCTCTCTTTACACAAAGTGATAATTAAATATGCATGCTTTGTTCATGATGACTCAATGAACACTTTGCGCTATCTATTGCATGATGTTTTTCTTTATAACATTTTTAAGCCTGACTTCTCAAGCACTTGTACTCAAGCATTGTATGATTTTTTTGTAGTCAAATTCAAAATTATATTTGTAAGGGTGTTAATACACCAATCGAACGATCGTCGATCGATGCCATCAATCGACATGGATGACGTTGATATTGGTGTGGTAGCTTTGGCTGATCGACGGATACCATTCCACTAACTAATCGATCGATTGCCCGTCGATGGCATCGGTCGACGTTGATCGATTAACCCCAGCTATAAGCCAACAGTAATAATAATCAAGCAGCTCGATCGACGTCGACTGATAAATTCTACCATCGACCGATGCCGTCGATCGACGATCGATCGATTGGTCTGGTAACACCCTTAGACCTATCTGTACTAAAATTATTTATTTATTTTCAGCCTATATTGTCCTACTGCAAGGAAAAGGCCTCCCTTTCTCCTTTCCAACCCTCTCTGTCTAGAGCGAGGCTGGACCAATCCCTGCTGTAAGCGTCAAAGTTCATCCCGCCAACTTCGCCTGGGTCTACCACCATGTCACAGGACGTTTTCCGGGACCAATATTATAAAGAGGTAAACATTGTTTGTATGTAGGGGTTTTTTTTTATTCGGATTTAATCTTGCGATCAGTCTTTCTGACTATAAGCAGATGAGATGGTTCCGATGACATGTAAGGTGCTACTCCCTGTGGAGAGCAGTTTACGCAGTTGACTGTTCTCGTCGAAAATATCCCGCCGCTTTTTTAATTGGCGAATGCTTTCTGGTATAGTAAACTGCCCAACGAGTATGTTCAGATGCTGGCTATTGCATGTCTATTTATCTCCTCATTGACCATTGGAATATTGAGGATTTCATGGATCTTTGTTTGGGTGGTACGTAGGGGGCAATCTCCAGCACTACTCGTATGATTTCAAAAATTCTTTCACCAATAGGAAGGTACGTAAAACCGTTTTTTTTTTTTTTTTTTTTTAACGTGGGGAAATCCTCATGGACTGTCTCCCGTCTGGGGAAGACGGGAGGGTGTGCCGGACTCCTACCGGCTAAAACCACCACGACACCGTGAGGAACACTCCTCGACTGACCTATGGGCGGGGGTACGGGATTCGCTCGCGCATGCACCGCGCCCCCGCCAGGCTATGATCCGCCTACATGGCGGATCCCGTCAACCGCCTGAGTGCAATACCTAAGCTATATTATAAAAAAAACCGGACAAGTGCGAATCGGACTCGCTCACCGAGTGTTCTGTACATATTTGTGGGTAAATATCCATACTTTTATACTAATCCATACCTACTATCCATACTTTAATTATCTTAATATTATAAATGTGATTTTTTCGATCCGACGTATCTTTTTTTCACGTTAACATAGAGGGTTGATTTTTTTACAGCATCAAGGGACCGTAGACTTGAGTATATGCTTTTAATTTCAACTCGATACCTCCACGCGTTCCCGAGATAAAAGGTCTTGAGACACAGACAGACAGACGGACAACAAACTGATCCTATACGGGTTCCGGTTTTCCTTTTGAGGTACGGAACCCTAAAAATATAAAATAGGGATCTGTATGAAAATTTGCGTGGGCGAAACCGCGGGCGAAGTGCTAATACTTAATAAGCTTTCAAATATTTATTAAACTTTCGTATGTTAAATACTATACCCTGTTCACAATAAGATTAGACATTTACAAAAACCTTTTTTACAGTCCGTTCAACCGATTTTGACTCATATTGTCATATTGCGTTGGTAGCATGACAAATGGCAACTGCAGTAAACAGTTGTTATTGTAACCACTTTTTTGCCTCTAATGTCATCCTTAAGCCTACGGAATAGAAGTCAAAATCGTTTGAAGGGACTGTAAAAAAGGTTTGTGTTTATGTCTAATCTTATTGTGAACAGGGTATAATAATTGACGAGTTTGACAGTCTGTTAGCAAATTCTTATTTAAATTCGCCATTGGCGTGGCACCCACCTACCTTAAGGCGGTACCCTGAGCCAATAACCTTGAGCATTCGTTCCCTTTGCGCCGCGCAAGAGATACAGTAGCGAAATACGCTCAGATTTTAGAATTAAATCTTTATAAAATCAAATTTTGGGATTTTGAAAAAAAAAAATCTACCAAAATGTTCATTAATAAATTACCTATACATTAGTGTTAGTAAAAAATTGAATTAATGGTTACTTGCCGAGAAGATGCATGTTTTCAATAATTATTTCTCATTTCTGTGGTTTTGACAACTATGTCAGGAGATTAGTTAAATACTTCGTAAACAAAAATCAGATCTACCATTTTGGAGTCAAGATTATGTAGAAATTTAATCTATTTTTTATTTGTTGATATTTCTTTTGGATAAAGAGTATTTAGGTCCGAAAAACTGAACAAAAAACGGCTAGCGCTGCGTTTTGCACAGGGACGAGCCTTAAATGCGTAATTTTACGTACTACAAAAAATACCTTAGCCTATTTCATATTTTTCTTACTACAGAAAATAAGGCATTTCGGTTCGATTTTTTCTTGAAACGAGCTCACAAAAATAGCTTACTAGGTCAAAAGAAGAAGCTAGGCTTGCCAAGTTGGAATGCCATAACAATACATTTCAACCTTTACAACCGTAGCTGCTTCAACTTTGAGTCCGAAGTTACGCTTTGAGCACTGCCAAGTTGTTAAACTCTAAAAATATTTCGACTTCATATTTTTTGTTTTTAACGACTGCGACCAGAATACGCTTATTCGTGATCGTGACAATTGGATATAAAAATTGTAATTAATTAGGTCAATTTATATATACTCTAGTACTTAATTAGCCTACTTACTTAATGTTTGTACTATTTGATATGGTAAATAAGCGACGAAAAATTATATCACGAGCCTATGCAAATACGTAGAAACAAGTATAATTTGGCGCAAATGTATTTAAAAATATTAGATTGAATGCAAATCTAAATGAAAATGTACTAGCATTGAATACTGCAACCATTTATACCCGTGCAATTAAAATTGTGCCTAATTTGAAGTGAATGCAGCGCTTAGAGCAATGCAATCATGATACGTGGACCACAGGTCCAGAGCCGTCATGCAGTGGAGTGCCGGAAGACGGGTGTCGTCGCCGAAGGAAGCCTCGGAATCGCTAGCGTACCTACTTAAGGCGCTAACAAGCGACTTTTACAGATTTTAAACTGACAATCACGTCAAAATGTGTAGTGTAAATGATTGAAAAAAAATATTATGTTCAACTAGAACATTCTCGTATGTATGAGTATATTTTTGATTAAGTTCATATTAAATAAATTAATTAACTCGTGAGGTTGTGTCTGACGCGGACAAAATATTGATAATCACACAAAATCTACTACGTTTATTTAAATAAAACTTTCACTATCTTACAGACCACTTTGTTATCTATCTTTTAGTATACGTCTTTTTTTTTTTAAGTTAAACAATACCTTCTATTATTTAATTTTTTCGGCTAAACATTGAGTTTTGGATGCAACGCATTCTCTGGTCGCTCAAGGTCGCCGGCGTATATCGTCGCCTAAGAGACGTTCATGGAAGTAGTAGTTCATGAAATTTATATGGTAACAACTTTGAAGTATGCACTATCTATTAAAAAAAAGAATCATCGAAATTGGATTTTACAGTAAAAAGTTATGCGTGGTCAAACAATACATGCGTGTGGAATTGAGAACCTCCTTTTGTAAAGTTGGTTAAGTAAGAAAACCCCCAGTACCTAGGACACATATTCAAAAAAATTATAAGAAAATAAACACTTACATCTAGCTCCAATTCCAGCTTATTGATCTCATCAGTGGCAGCATTTAGCTTCTCCAGCTCCACCTGAAAATGTTTGAAGAACTTGAGACAATCGCACGTCACACGCACATGGTACTCCCAAACAAACGGCAACAGCAAGCAACATGTAGAGACGGGAAACATCCGAGACATAACTATTAGAATCATCAGCGGTTATCACTTAACTAATATTTATCGCTAGTGTTGATAAGACTCAATATCACACGTTATCTAACTGTACCTTATACGACGAACGTTTCCTGTCCCTACAAAAAAACAAAAGCAAACTAAAAGTTTTACTTACATAGTTTACGCCCATTTTTTTTTTATTATTAAGTCTTGGTTTTACACTAATAAAATAACTACATATAAATGCTAAATTACATTTTATTTAAAATTAAACATAGGTAGAGTTACATTAGAATTATACATGCGATAAATTTTACATTACAAAAATATTTAGCAATTTTTTTTATCTAATTTTTAAAATGAAAAGAGATTTTTTTTTATGATTTTAAAATAACTCTGCCGAATAGCTACGCACCTTTATGTGTAAAAAATAATAATTTGTGATTTGTGATACATAATAAAATAATACTAAATTATGAGACATAATATAATGGAATGGTTCAGTTGTAGGTACTATTTTATGGTTTGACCTTAATTTATAATAAATCGTATTTTTATGAACACTTAACTTTTGGTAAAGTTAGTCACTTAGCTATTTTCGTAACTCATATTAGGCCGCTGGGATATCTAAAGGATTTTATAGAACATTAAAATATGAGATTACATAATAAATGAGTTAAAATTATATGATAAGTTCTCATTAAATAGTAAGTATTGCAAACATAAAAAACCAAAATAACAAAAAAAAACTTATCCGGTGGATGAAAACTAAATGCTGACTACAAATACTCAACATTGGCTTCATTGTACATTGAAAATGATAATAAAAACAATGACAATACAATATGCTACTTCGAGATTCAATGAATCTTACTTGCAACAATAATGTACATATCCATAATTACTAAAAAAACATTACATTTATCAATAAAAATTGTGTTCCATTTAAGTGACATTGACCCAAAGTTAAAAAAAAAGCATAAATAAGAATTTGGGGACGTCTTTACTCAGCAAGAGGGCAGTGAAGGCTAGACAAGAACTCATTCGTCTTAGCACTGGTAAAAATAAATTTGGTCTGAATTTTTAAAATCAAATCCGAAAACTGGGCAACAATAGTTTCACATTAGGTGGTCCAACAAGAAGCTGTTACAAAGAAGTGTGGCCAAGTCTAGCCCAACTGGAGAGTTGCAGACACATATAAGTACCTCAATGGACATTTTGAATGTGACCAATGGTTTATAGGGGCTAAGACATGAATCATTTTGAGTAAATAGGTTTATTATATTATTTTAATAGTTTTGAAGACAGTGGTTTAAAAAGAAAAATTGGTATGATCTACATGCCAGATCAATTGTTAGAGAATAAAATAAAAAATATTAAAAAAATATAAGTAATAATTCAAACATGAATGTCAAATCTCACGCAAATGAAACAATTGAATATAATTATTTATTCATAGTGATTTGTGGCCTTACAGTGTTCAATTGTTGCATTACTTAGGCCTCTACAAAAATATAACAGACACTATCTAAAAACACAATAAATTGTACAAACAAAGTTTGTTTTTAAACTTAAAAAAATACACATTTGCTTGTTTACTCTAAAGAGAAATGATGTTATCATATATTAACCTCAGAAATATTAAAAACATTATTTTAATGATAATAATTTCAATACAACACATCCAATTTATGTGATAAATTATTGCTTTAAAGCTTTTATATATTGGGGTTATACAACTACTATAACTTCAAAGTAAATATAGAATTACTTAGTAAATCTGCTCAGCAGTAAGTAAATAAAACCACATTGAGAATATTGCAAACTTTTGACAAAAAAAGACATCTAAGACAGTTGATGAAAATAGATAGTTTTTCAAATCAATATAAAATGTGATGCATTTTTAATAAAAATAGGCTGAGTACTCACTTTTTTAATGTGAACAAAAAGATTGTGTCTATTATGTATGAGTGTACCAGTGCAACAGTCAGTACTCACATGAAAATTTACAAAATACAGTATAAAAATGGCACATTAACTATTCAGAAAAATAAGTTAGTAGATGTGAAACATATCCCTACTCAATAAGCAATACAATTTCCAAATTAACAACTAACAATTTAACTCGAAAATTGACAAACAATGTTGTGATACATTTTGTAAATTATTTTTTTTGTGGACAGGAAACAGTCCTATAAGGTACCAAAACAAATACACGTAAGAAACTTGTAGTATAGAAACCTACACATCCCATACACACTGAATATATATACGACAACAAGATCTATATACAAACAAGTGTATTCATAAGTGTTTTGGACCAATCAGTTCAAATCACTATCACAAATGTATTTGCCGGAGACGAAACGCCGCTTGACGAGGGATAAGCGATACCCGCTGCCTATTAGTTCGAACTCAATGCCGGAGAGGGTCGCGCCCTCGCAGTTGAATTGCGCCGAGATGGTCGCTTTGGTAGAAGGTCCTTTAGCCAGCTCGAAGCGCGCCTTCAGCGAGCCCACGCCCCTATCCTCAGAATGCTGCGACAGTTCCGTGAAGCGCCACATCGCCTGCTCGCTCTCGCCGCTCCACGCGGTCTTCGGCATCGCGATCACGTTCTTCACTGCCCCATTCATGGGTACACATACGGACACGTTCAGCAGAGGAGACGGCGGGCTCATGGCGTGTAGGTTGTATTTATAATCCACTTTCAAGTCGGTATGGTCCTCCTCACACTTCCAATAAGATACCATTTGTAGTGGACATGACGCGGCGCCGGTTTTGGGTCGCACTTGGTACTTCAGTATATCCACGTTGAAGTACTGCGCTGTCGGATTTTTTTCGGACTGCCGTTTCAGGAGTGAAGTTAGAGCAGGCATGTTAAACTCGACTACCGTGTTATCGCGCGTCGACATCATCGCATTGATACTTATCAGCTGTTTATTTGGTAGGACATTGTCCAATCTATGTATGTTTTTCAGTCTGAAACATAATTTAGCTGGGTTCGGATTGTTAGCCAATACGCCGACAATACCGGTGGGAAAGGATAGCATCATGTCTCCTGACATTTTAACTTGGCACTTCGACTCTTCCGTACCACGGAAATAGGAATGAATAATCTCGTGGAACGCGACAGCTAACGGTATAGTATCCGCCATGCCTATTGTGAGAGGCGATGGACCGCGCGACCCAGAGGAGCCAGCTGTGCGGAAGTCACCTTCAGACCGCCTCGACGGCGGACGAGGGAGCGAGATAGACGACATAGTAGGGGTAGAAGTTCGGACGTTCGACTGGCCCATGTCCCCTACTTCTGAAAATAGATCTCCTACTTCGGCATTAGCAATAGGAGTAGGGCTTTCCAGTAAATGTGACTGATTGCCCTGCAAAGGAGCGTAAGGATTGGAGACATTGCCATGCGGCGACGCGGGGTTGCTGACTGTAGGACTTTGGAAGAAATTCAAGTCTAATAAGTCACTGCTTGCTTTGCTGGTGTTGGCGTTCGACCCGCGCCTGGTCGTGCCGATTTTGTACAGGGAAATATTCTCAACTGTAGCTCTGAGTTCATCCACACTAGCTGATATGGGATTAACACCATTGCTTATGGGTTTGATCTCCACATGAATCTTCTGTTCCCTCTCCTCCTCAGACTCTGAATCTGTAGAGGAATATACACTCCCTTTCTCATCTTTGGGTCTAATGCAATAACCTTCCTCGTCAACTTCTGGCGAATTCATAAAATCATCTTTAGTTGGTACTTCTTCCTCCTTCTCTTCTAAATCAGACTTTTCGCCAGGGTTCGAGTTTTCTGAAATCTCATCTTTCTTCTTTTTGGCTTTTTTCAGCTTAGGCTTAGTTCTCCTACTACGCAAGAACCATTTGGATTCTCTGAGCGTAGTTCGACCCATGTCGGCATCTTTGTCAGGTACCACAGGGGTAGCTGGTGTTCCACTGGGGCTGGATGGCGCGGAACACGGCGCCGCACCCTCGATACTTCCACTAGGCTCCTCCTTGCTTTGGAAATTTGGTGTAAACAAATTCAAAAGTGAGGTAGTTCTCCTTGAAGTCTTAGTAGCAAATGATGGCTCCTTCTTTGGTGCCTTAGCTGGTTGTGCAGGTTTGTGTGACCCATTTGAGACAGTTGATATCTGGTCAGCTTCTGATATAGAGTTGTTAGCTGAACCTGGCTTAGGTAGTGAAAGAGGTAGTTCAACTAAAACTGCCTTCTCTATAGCATTATATTTCTCTATGAGGAACTGTTCCAGCAGTTTTTCAGCAGTTAATTCCAGGCATTGGTGTTTGAAATCTCTATGTACTTGCCCCATGAGGTCATGGTTGTTCTGAATAATATCAGCGTATGAATTAACAAACTGTTTCATTTGCTTCAGGTGTGCTTCCTCTACATCTTGGAAGTGTTTACATGTTTGGGTCATCTTCTTTTCAAAATCTTGTTTCACAAGGTTGTACTTCTCAGCTAATTGTTTATAGTCTTCGTGAAGCTTCTTAATTTTAACCTCAGCCTTCTCAATATCTTTAGCAGATGCATTGTCTTTCCTCAGCTTCTCTAGCTCAGCTGATTTACTTGTGTACACATCTTTAGCCTTCTGTAAAGCTTGTTTAGTGTTCTGTATCGACAACACTACTTCTAAAGTGTTAGACTCAGAGTCTTTGACAGCCTTATGCTTTTTGTGAAGCTCTTCTGCATACCTAGCAACATCTTTAACCAGTTCACTTAGCTTCTGGAACATGTGTTGATGTAAATTCGACAGTTTCTCGGCAGAACATTTCAATACGCCCCAAAAAGGTGCGAACGTGCCCTGCGCGCAGTTACTATTCGCCTGTTTCGCTAATTTAGTTAACGATTTCGAATTCGTCTCTTCTATATTCGACCTTTCCCTAAGATACTCTGAGAGCTCTTTGCTGGCAATGAGTCCGTATTTCATGTTTTGATATAATATATCGTATCCATTGTGCTCGTTGGCGAAATAATCTACAAAGTTGACACTCATCTTTGCAGTTGCAAGGACCTACCATAACAGTTATTCAGTACATTATTTTTCACTCACTGACCTGTATTCTAGGGTCGAGCTCAGTATCACCATTGTCGTCGGCCGGGATCGTGAATGAGGACTCTTCCATTGTAACTAGTACTTAGGACTAGGAAGCCACCCAATCACCTAAATTACATCACCGACACAATAGCGTATAGCGTCACCTTCACTCCCTACAAACACACAGAACTGGTATCGATCGAATACATCACAGACAACGTAGTTTAATTTAATCCTTTATCACTGATTATAGCTCCGCGTTACGTGTTTAATTTAGCAAAATAAATAATAAAATAAGAATTTTTCATTCAAGATGACGTCCACCTTCGTGACGTCAAATCATAACAATAGACAAATAGACTGTTTGTAATTACTATCGCCGTCCAACGTCATCGGAAACCACTATTTAGTAAGTATTATTAGTCGATAAATTTAAATGTATTTTTTAGTTAGTTATTTATAATATTATGTACTATTTTTGTTTTCCATAATCGTCCCCCTCATAATCCACTTGCACTATCATTTATACTAATATCGCGTGTCATATCAACTTATTAGTTATACATAACTTTTATTTGCCATAAAATAAGTTTGCATAATATCATGTGTGTTATTATAATCATTAGTTTCTTGTAACACATTATGTATGTGTATGTAATTTCATGATTATGGCAACTGAAGCGTTATTTTTAATAAAATTACGGTAAATACAGGTACGGTATTAAATAAAATTATTGCATTTTAAATTATGGCAAACATTAGTAAACCCAAAAAAAGTATGCTGACAGGCATTTTTATTAAATAATTAATGTCATCCTTTAGACGCCCACTGCTGGGCACAGGTATCTCCTGAGGGAGGGTTTAGCCGTAATCGCCATGCTTGGCTGATGCATGTTGGCCAT
Organism: Charanyca ferruginea; assembly: GCA_947361185.1. Classification (NCBI taxonomy): domain Eukaryota; kingdom Metazoa; phylum Arthropoda; class Insecta; order Lepidoptera; family Noctuidae; genus Charanyca; species Charanyca ferruginea. The sequence continues at coordinate 25,185,922 of OX376064.1, read as the reverse complement.
CGCAGTAGGTGTTATGGTACTCAGAAGGACGCTGCATCCCATCCTCTGTTCAATATCCCTCTGTCGTTTTCTACGACACCCACGGGTAGTTATGGGGTAGTGCTATTCTTGGCCGGCACTACACGGCACAACTAGGCAGGTATTAAATAATTGCTAGTTGCTACTGAACAATGTTGAAGCATGTATCATCATCATAATCTTCCTGCTCTTGTCCCTTGTTATTTGGGGTCGGCGTAACATGTTTTCTTCTTCTATTCCGTCCTGTTAACCGTCATGCTTTCACTCAAGAGCGTCGCCAGGACTCGCCAGCTGATGACCTAGGGGGAGGCAAGTTGATTTATGGTGGACAGGAAAAGTATGAATTTTAAATACAGTCAAAGGCACATGAAGCTTTTGAAATCTTTAGCGGGGGCGAGGGGGGCCACTGCCCCTATCTACCCCCCCTTGGCGACGCCCTTCCTTTCACTAACTCCCTTTTCATTCTCTCTGCTACTCATCATTCTTCTATCCATCTTTTCTGGCCTTCCTTTCCTTATAATTTCAATTTTCAATTTTGTAAATGTGAGTACCATGGAGCCATTTAAGTAAATTATTATGTGTTTGACATAAATGAGCATGGTGGTTGAGAGAATTGTCATGCTCACTCAAATGTCTCGCTGATGGTGGCGCGTGTGTTGCATCATTCAGCTCCCTCCAAAATGATTGAGCTGAATGTTGCTGATTCACGCGTCATGTTCGTGAACGGGCGCTGTCAGTAGAGATTGGTCAACTCTTAACTGCCATGGTTTTTTATCTTGATTATTTTTTATATTTTGTATTTCTAGATTACCTTCATTGTTTTCACTTAGAAGCAACAAGAATAATGTAAGCAGTATTTTGTAAAAACTTGTTTTTAAAAGAGTGTCCATGGAGTTTCTTGCTTGTTCTTCTCCATAGAGACCTACCTACGTTTTGTAACCAGCAACTAGCTTCAACTTTCTGACTAACTGACCGACGACCGACTCCTTGACAATTCAAATGTGCCTGTAAATGGTTTAATTGAAATAAATGCTTTGACTTTGACTTTGACATCCAGCTATGTTTAAACATGGATATGTACGCCGGGGACTTGCCGGTTAAAATATTTCTGCTCATAGCAATCGGTTTACTGACTGATTGATCGATAAAAAACATAGAGGATTCATACGTATAAAATGGAGACATAAAGTTACTCGGATTTCATTTTAATTAGTCGATTATTCACAAACCAGCTATATTGTTTATGATTACAATGCAGTCATGCCATTTTTAACCTTCAAAATACGAAGTAGTCGGATCTTTCTTTTACTCTTATGTTATAGTCAGCCTCACTAGCGCCACAGCACGGACAGGTACGTCAGTTACCTTGTTCTATAAGTTTTGAAAGGTTTACATGATGCTTTTTGTCCAGTTTGACGTAAATCAGCTTCAATTTGCTTGCTCTAATTTCATTTTTCGTCGAAGTGGAATTTATGATAAATTCTTTATATGAGTGACATAACTGGTAATTGCCATTTGTTGCTCGTGTCATTATCGGTGTTACTCGTTGTCAGAGTTTGTTTCTGAGACGGTGATCGCACCCAATCTGCATGCAACTATTACGCGTCGCCTCTACTATGTCTTGCCAAGGATCATATTCGGGCCCCGGGGACGAGTATGACTTCGAGGACGATGGGTACGACGACCTGGATGAATACCGGGACAGAGACGACACGTTACCACCAGTACCGCCAGTCGAGGACAGCGACGAAGGTATGTTTTGTTTACGATCTTTGTCTCGCCCTGTTTTGGTATCTTATTTCACATATCGACGCTATACCTTCGTATATGTTTCCCTATAGAGTCGTAGATGTCAAGTAAACATTGGTTATGTAATTACAACAAGGTTATTTCAGTACTATGTTGATCATACTGTTGTGTTCCCGCCTATTTCTGAACAACCTGTTTGGTGACGTAATTGGTTCTTTTTGATGTCACTTTCTCCATAAAAAAACTCATTTGTATAAATAGTATCAGTTGGCCAACTTTCCTGGTCAGACATTTAATCACATGTGACTTTACAGTCATAATAACATCCCATAATTATCAGCAGAAAATATACTAAATAACTTTTATAAAGCTGGCTAGATCTCTATTCTTTAAAATAACCTTATACTATACTGCCCATAATCTACTTACTAAATATATCCTTAGCATTTTAATACAGGCCCCTATGGCCAACATATCATTGAAATCAGCCTCCTGTTATGGCTTCTGATTCTATTTCTATAGATCTGATTTCTATACCAATTATCCAATACAGTACATGTCAACATCCACCCTGGATTAAGTTAAATGTTGAAAGTATAACCCAGTTATAATGTTATGACAACATGACTAGAAAACATTGAAAATAATCCAGCATTATGTATATTATATTTATGTACATTATGTATAATATATTATATGAAAGCCTTCTACAACAAGACATAGCTGACAAATCCCTGAAGGATTTTACACAGATATCTCTTGACTGATCATGGTTTAAAGATAATAAATAATAAGATAGATTTAAGTTTTATGCACAAACTAACTTTTCCCTACATAGCACCTAGCCTAGCTTATTATTAGTGAAAGAATTTATACAATCTGATTGATTGAAGTCAAAACAAGCACATAAATTAATAAATTAAAGATGGGTTGTTTAATTTATTAATAATACAAAAAAATATATAAAGAAACAACATCACATGGACATATTTTTTGTCTTCACATGGCTATAAAATTTCACATAATAAAACAATTTTATACATTCTTCAACTGGTAATGATAATAGACTGTACAAAAGGTTTATAAATCAAGCCTTTATTCTTACTATAATTTGTTTTGTAAACATGTCTTATTTGTTTGTATAGTAACTGATAAGATATCTAGGACAGTACTTTTCACATAATATGTATAGCATTTTGAAAATAATATTTTCTTAAAGCAGGTAAACATTGTTAAAATGTTAAAAATTATAATTATGTATCAAAATATACATAATTAAAATTTTTCTACATCAAAACGTAATGTGCACTCCAATAATATAAGTTCAACTCTGAAAATTAAATCTGAACAAATTTTAACAATTTAAAACAATCCACCTACTAATAAGTCAGACATTTTATTGTCTTGAAAGCAAAAAATTATAATTAATAAAGACCGGCGCGAAAAACTTAACCCTTTCCTTGCAGTTGGGGTAAGAAGACACATGGGAAATATTTCTTTACAAGTGAAACCTTGTTCTGGTTGCAAAAAATCTGTTGATGATTAGTTCATTATGTTTATATAGCTTAAGCACCTCAATATAGTATGCATGTGAAATATAATAACGGAACAATAATAACATACAACTCAAATAGAGTACCAAATATACAAGACAAAGAGAACTGACCATGTAATGAAAGCCTTCAAATATGGCACTTCGAATAATATTAGTTAGTCAACACATTGATTAAAAGTAGCTGACGAAATTAAATAAAATTAAATAATAATAATATATGAGGACATCACACACAGGGGCGTGCACAGAGTTTTTAGACAGGGTAGGCAGAAAAAAATAGGTATGCAGGGTCGACAGATATAGTTAAAGTTTACTTAGAAATCGATGGATGTTTTTGAATAAAATAAAATAAAATTAATAGAGAATAAACATTTCAATGATTTAATTAAATTTCATTCAAAATATCCATCGGTTTCTAAGTCAACTGCAACCATTTCCGATGACCTGCATACCTATCTCTTTTGATGACTGTACCTACGTGATTTGCCACCTCAAATGACCAAACCTAGATTGACTGAATTTATAGATATCAATTTGTTTTTTTGCTGCCGTAGAAAAAATATGAATACCTAGGTCTGTATCGATGTAATGCCTGTGCAATGCAATGGTAAACAGAACAACCGCTGTATACTCAAGCGCCAGGCCCGCGTCACAGAGTAGGTAGGTACCTACCTACCTCCTACCTACATTATAATAAGCTCTCTAACGTTTCGGCGTTTCCCGCCCCCTAGCAAGAGTAGGTAAAGAAAAAACTAAGAAAAAATAGCAGAAGAATACAGATCAAACCCGCACACGAACAGATGTTTTCTATTTTAATCGATTTTACGATAGGAACTCAAAACAGGGTTAAAAATAATATTCGTAGAAGAAAAACGTTTTGCAATCTACAAAACAAGGAACAATTAGGTACCTACTTACCTAATGTGTTTTTTTACCAATAAAATAATCTCAAGTTCACAACTTACTAGAATTAGGTAATACAAGCACCCACCCTTTTCCCTTTCATGTGATGATGAGGTGATTATCTATCATATATTGAGTAGGTACCGAAACCTAAACAAAATGTAGGCATTTTATTCGGGTTCGGTCCTACAACAAAATCTCGTCACATTTAATCGTGAAGCACGAATCTTCTACTTTAATTGATGTAATAAAACAAAACTGTACCAATCTCTTTCGACATAATCGCATGGTTAGTTTGTATTTATTGCAAATCTAGCGGCTATCCTCGATCAGTCTTTTTTTCACCGAAGCCCAGAGAAAGTTTTGAAAAGGAATCATTTTTGTATCTACACAAACACCACCAAACTTTCACAGTGAAGTTATTCCATTTTACACACTAGTAACAACGTTGAAATCATATAAAAATGTATTCACAAAACCCATTTTAAACAAACCAAAACAGAAAAAATGGTTACTCAGAATAATTCACGTATATTTTTGTACCTACACAATTGTCGTATTCCGTCGTGTAAACTCGTGTAGTAAAATCTAAAATGTAAAAAGGCAATGTCTTCAGTTTGCGTTGTGTGCATGATTTGTGACATTGTGTGTCATGTACGAATAGAAAATGCACACCACTGTGTACACGCGTGCTACGAGCCTGTCACGAAGCACACATCCAGACAAATATAAAAATCTAGGCACAAATATTTTGTGTCTCTCCCGTAGGGTCCTAGCGGCGCTAGTGCAGCGCGAAGCGATCGAAATGCGCGGACTAAGGCGCGAACACGGAATAATAAAAACAAGGGGAAGTGCCCTTAGTCTTACTTGATACTGGATCCAGTGTCGCCAAACTCACACATTTGCAAATGAAAATGTACTTGCAATACACAGAAAACGATTATATAATTGGCTACAAATTATAAACGCAACTTTGGCGAAAAGCTTATTTATTGTTGTTCGAAATTAAATCGTATCACAACTGACGAACGTTGTGTCCAACGAGTTCAGCTATTCGACGCTAGAGAGCGCTGTTACCAAATTACTTAACATGACATCTATTGTTACTAAAAATAGATGTCATTTTCGCATGCAACTGTTTTGTATTTTTCTATTCAATGAGAGATGTGGTCAAGTTATCGATAATTTGTACAATGTAAGAAATATAATTACAGTGTTTAAATTAATATTTTTAACGTACGTAATGGATCAAAAATGATGAATAATTAATGATGTATTGACATATTTTTCTGCGATACCTTTCATTGAGTCCGTAATATGATTGTATGTAGGAAATTGATTGACATCCCAATGAAATGACGCATTATTTTAGATATGACAATATCTTTTTTAAATACGTGACAGTCTTTTAAAAACATAATTGACATCTGGATTTTTGTATAATATGAAGATCTACTATCTATCTACGTCTAACCGCGAATGAATGACTATTTGCCAGAATAAGGTTTTTAAATCGTACTTTTATTTATAAAAAAAAAGTTAGGTACTTTAAAAACATACATGTTATTGTTTTATCGACACGAACTATTTGCATTAATGTGTCGCATCCCTAAACGAGTAGCGTCGAAATTTCTAGAATTTATGCCACGGAAGACGATTACAGTCAATACAGCGAGCAAGCTAATTTAGACTTTAATGAATGGACATAAGGTAGTTTTTAGTTCGCATCAAAGTAAAAATATGGTATTGACAATAAAAATTGATTATATTGAAATATATGAAAGTTTTATACTTTTTGGTGATACGATATACCTCTGCAAGAAACATTCTTTGACCTGCTATCATTTTTGCATGTAAAAATTGCACAATAAGGCATGGTTGTATTTTTTTTTTCCTTACGTGCGATATTGCGCGATATGTCAAGTCGCAGGAAGTAGTTGATCGCGATCGCGACTGAACCAATGTTGATCATTTCCACATAATTGTGCCACACGTTCGATGGCTGCGTGGCATTTCCACTTGTTTTTATTATTCCGTGGGCGCGAACGTATCGATGAGACTTCGTGTTACCACCGTTACGCGACAGATGGAGCTGATTTAAGATTTTTTTATTAATTGAAAGTAATTACTCGTGTATAAAAATATTAGAGATATCAAAATAAATTAAAACAAGATAATAAATATTTATCTGAGTTGTAGGGTAGGCAATGTCTATGTGACTGTATGAACCGCACGCCACTGATCACACACACGGCCATCTGACCCCCAAACTGGGCAGACATTGTACTATGGGTGTCAGACAGCTGATATACATACACAAATATAGAAATAAATACTTATGTAGATAAACAACACCAAACACAAGCGCTTGTCACACAAATGTTTGCCCTGGGCGGGTTTCGAACCCGCGACCCTGTGCGCCGGAGGCAGATACAATACCACCTAGGCTACTGAACTAAAATACGTCCAATTTAAAGCAAATAATTAAATGTTGTTTTAAACAATACATAATTTTGTACAACATTACATATTAGGGTAGCGAGTAAGATAATCAGCAACTATGATTTGCGAAAAACGCGAGAGGGCGCTGCTCGCTTGACATCTCAGAAAAAGAGCTCCGTGTTTATAATTCAATTAAAAATATTAATTAACGTATTTATGTGCTTCTCATATTAAAACACGTGTATAATAGTCTAATCTATCAGTGCGACCGTTTTCGAAGTGATTAAAACAATAATATTAAAAATACTGTGAAAAGTGTTATAACTTATTAATCATGAACTTAAAAATATACCAATACAGTACTTATAATATAATCGACCATAATCAGTAGGAACAATAACAGTAAAGTGAAATTATAACAACAACCTAGCAGACATCATATCTCAGTGAAACAATAAGTTATTTACAAAATAAAGTGTGTTTGTACAATTAAATGAAGCTGACGGTAGCGGTAAAATTATCTTCATAAATTCGAATATGAATGTCGATCGTGTTATTTTTAGAGACGACTAAAAACAGACTATTTATTTGAACACTTGATTCAAATCGCCAGTTGTCGCAGTGGAAACGACGGCGGACTTGGGCGCTTGATGTCTCGAGTTCTATCCCAACTTCTACCTAACACTTTTTGTGTTTTTAATAAAAACTTCTCTCCACACAATTCTTCGCATTGACTTATTTAATCACAAGATATTATTAGGAGGTGTGAGTACGTAACACAATAATTATTATGATGGATATTAATGAGCAGCAGAATGTAACGTTCCGACGCATGAGGCGATCTATGTCATTCCACGAAATATCTAACACAACGATATTTGACTCAACAATGTTAAGCTTACCGGACACCTCTATCAATACCCACAAATCCTGTTGTGAAGACTTGCGAAATAAGGTTGATACATTAACAAAAAATCTTGTAACTGCGACCAATGAAATAGACAACCTACATGACGAAATTAGCAACCTAAAAAATGAATTGGCCAAGTATTTAAAAGTAATAGAAGTATATAAAAAAATAGATTGCGCTGATTCTTCGAAAACCCTATCAAATAGAAAGAAGAAAAGGCTATCCATGCATGACAAGAACAGAGCAACCCTAATAGCTTCGTCCCCTACACAAAACTTTGCAGTTTCCCCGGTTGCTGTCATATGTGATTTAGATACTTCTGCCAGTGAGTCACCTGCTGTTAATAATATGCTAACAGAAGGCACTGCACCACCAGCAATTATCTTGACCCCAGGACCTATAAATAATATGAAATCAAGCGCTACTACTCTTTCACCGGAATGTATATCGACTATAAAGACGACGTCAACCCACAAAACCATACCTGTGCAACAGAAGAAAGTCATTGTTTTAGGTGACGACCAAGGGCGAAATATTCGATACACCTTGCAAGCCCTGCTGGGCAATGAATATCAAGTATTATGCTTCTGGAAACCTGGTGCTAAAACAGCAGATATCCTGAACAATTCTTATAACTTTGATGCTCTAACGAAAAATGACTACGTTGTTATATTGTCAGGTACTAATGATACCAACCCTCTGGATTTTCAAATTGACCTCGGTGTTTGGTTTAGAAGTATTAAACATGGCAACATTATTGTATCAGAAGTCCCTTACAACAATCATTTAAATGAAAGGACCTTGAATAGTTCGCTACGGCATTTATGTAATAAATACAATGGTTTATTTGTGAATATGGGATATAGTCAATCTGTACCGCGAAGGCAGCGCCATCTTACTGTTAATATTTGTAGATACCTATTGAAAGAAATATTACATATTGATTTCAAAACGAAATTTGTGACATATAATGAGCAAAATCGAATTCTCACTAAGTTAAAAACTGAACAATCAACTCAAACTAGTAACATACCTTGCGACGTTGTTATTACTGCCTGTGACAAATCTACTCAAACTTGTGACATTCCTGATGACAATATTTTTAACTGCGACTTGTCTATGTGTATGGACAAAGTGCCTAAAGCTGGTAGTAGCAATTGTTTTCGTGTATAAATATGTAAATATCTTTCATCAAAATGTTAATGGCTTGATTGGCAAATCGGACCTACTTACTCTCCACTTAGAAGAGTTATGGGAGAAGGGACAAAACATTGACCTTTTATGTATCACAGAACACAATATGTTGAATGGAGATCAGTTACATCTATCTATCCCTAACTACGAATTAGCTACGTTTTCAATGCGGAATACTAGGCGTGGTGGTACTTGCATCCTTATAAATCGCATGCATAAGTATAAAACGATTGATTTAAGTAAATTCTATGTAGCTAACGTTCTTGAATGCTGTGCAATAGAATTAGTAATGCATAATTTAATAGTGATTTGCATCTATAGACCACCTAAAGTTAAGAATGACTGTTTAGAAATATTTTTCGCAAACCTGGATGGTATTTTGCGAATGTGTAGCCTTAATAATTCAAAAAAGGTGGTTATTTGTGGTGATTTTAACATAGACACTTTGACACAATCAAAACCATCTAATAATTTTCAAACTCTCCTTTTAAACTACGACTTAAAAATTGGAATTCATCAGCCTACACGATTAGCTAGTGGTAAATGCATAGACAATATCGTTCATAATATAAGAGGTAGTAAGTGTTCAGTACTTGATCTTGCGCTATCTGATCATACTGCCCAAGTGATCAAATGCCCTGTGAAAAAAACTTGTTCCATTGAGCATTGGTATGCACTAAAGCGCGACTATTGCCAAGAAAACATAAGCAAATTTTTTGACTCTCTTCGTAATCTTAGTGTTACGTATGGGAGAAGTTTGTTAATTTGATTACATTTATCGTATCGTGTATTTTTTAAATAAATGAGTTTTGAGGCCCCGCAACAGCGAAATAATATATTTTCATAAGTACATCCGCGATGCTGACATCGCGTCGTCAGGCTACAACACCGCGTAATGTGGGTTCAAATTCGCTTGGCCGTAAGATGTTGAACGCACATTGCCCACGCGCTACCCACGGCACCGAGCGGGTCAGCGAGTCAGTTCGTTTCCCGCCGTGCGCATGATAGGACCTACAACTCCCGTTATGCTAGTCGTCGCCGCCGCAGGGTCTCAAACACTAAAACGTTTTTAAACTGTTTTCTTTTACCCGACTAATCACGTACTGCGTGCTGTACGCAACATTAAGCTGGTCCTTCTAGCCGGATTTAGGATCTCGGCCACGTGTTAGTCGTAACTAAAACCTGTAGTGCAGGGATGTCGCTGCTTCGCACACCCCCTAAGGGTGTTACAACACGTAGCAAACGTGCCACGGAGCAGCTGGCTACCAATAAAAGTGACCAGTTAAAATCAGTGAAAAGTGGAAAAAGTGTTAAAACCTCGTGTTCGTCAGCGGCGGCCCGTAAAAGGCTTGAATATGAAGCGGCTCAACATCAAGCGCAAATAGACCTCGATTTAGCAGAAAGAAGTGCGCAAATAAAGAAAGACTTGGTTTCGAAGAAACTAGAAGTCGACATTGCAGACTTGCAAGAAGAAGACCGCGGCTCGGCCTCGAAAAGTTCGAGAAAAGTCGATTCATGGTTCGACAAACAAGATGGCGTCGAGTCCATCGCTAAAAGTGAGTACGAAGAAAATGTCTGCCCACTTTATTCGATACCGCAACAGCACTTCGTCAGTGAGCGTCCGCCTCAACGTAACGACGGCATCAACCAGCTGACGAAGGCGCTGCAACAAGTACTTACCAGAAGTAACGTTCATGATAACAACAGAGAACTCCTTGCGCGCCTAGCAACATCAAAAGATTTACCGGTATTCGACGGTGACCCTATGCAGTGGCTGCAGTTCAAGGAGTCATATAAAGAATCGTCACACCTGTGCAGTTATAGCGATGCAGAAAACATCTGGCGGTTACGAAAATGTCTACGTGGTGACGCAAAAGAAGCCGTGTCGTCGCTCCTCATCGGCAACACAACACCGCAAGCTATAATTGACACCTTAGAATTACGATTCGGTAGACCCGAGTGTATAATCAATAAAATATTCACTCAACTCAAGAAAATTCACCCACTTCCGACTGCATACCACACGGAGATCGTGAATTTCTCGATAAAAGTCAAAAACTACGTCACAGCTGTTAAAGCTATTAAGTTGCCGGAATACCTACAAAGTCCGGAAACGACGTCAATAATACTTTCAAAGTTACCGCCCGCTCTTATCAATAAATGGGCCGAGTATACCTACGAGAGACAGGATAGTTCTATACCTAAACTGGAAATATTATCGGAGTTTTTATACAGAGAAGCAACAATCGTCGCAACCTCAGGTGTGAGTTTTATACACAGTCAGAATGACATAAGAAAGAAATACGATCATAATATAAAAACTCATTCAGTGTTAGCGTGTACTACGACATCAGAGAATAAATGTATGTTTTGTCGTGCCTCTCCGACGCACACCTTAGACAAGTGCGGCAAGTTCAAACGCGCTATGAGGCGAGATCGCTGGCAGTTTGTACGTTCTAGACATCTGTGCTACAAGTGCTTGAGCGCACGGCATAATGTACCCAGCGCGTGCAGCGCTCCCGACTGCAGCGAGTGTGGACATCCACATCATCATCTCCTACACTGGACGAAACCAACCGCGACTGCGGCACCCGCAGCCGCGCCACCGGCTGCACTGACAGCGACCGCGCGGCCTGAGACTGCGCGCCCGGTGGCTGACGCAGCCCGCGTGCACGTTTCAACGCCCGACGAGCCGCACCGCGAGGATACCGTCGCCCACGCCCACACCAGTGCGTCCACTAGTGTTAGTGTACCAGTGCCTAAAGTGTTGTTAAAAATTGTGCCGGTTACCGTTCATGGACCTAAAGACAATATACACACACATGCGTTGCTCGACGACGGCGCCACTGTGACGCTGATAGCTGCTGACCTCGCTGATCAGGCGGGACTCCACGGTAAGACCGTCACCATGCGCGCCCGCGGTGCATGGGACTCCGGTGAGCTCGTGTGCCAAACGGAAAATGTAAGTTTTGACATTTCTAATAACACAGGCGATCGTTTTAATTTGAGTGCCCGAAAAATGAACGAACTTAATTTGCCTACTCAAAGCTTATCGTGTGTGGACTTTACCAATTATTCGGATTATATAAACTACGACTTGTGTAAATGTGACACACAACCTAAACTATTAATCGGACAAGATAATTACGACCTTATTGCTCCTTTAATGTGTTTAAAAGGTAATAGGAAAAATGACCCTTATATTACAAAGACACCGCTTGGCTGGTGTATACACGGTGTTGTAAACAATATAAATGTTATGAACGTGGCAGCTGATGGTATTCCTATTGATGACAGCGCGCAACATTGTTGTGATTCTAAGTTGAACGAGATTGTAAGAAAATCATTCGCGTTAGAGTCAATAGGTATATCAGCACAACCGCGACAGAATGCGGACGAGTTACGTGCTATCACCATACTAAATAACACATGTGAATTAGTTGATAATCAATGGTTTGTAGAATTGCCTTGGAAATATGATAACTTTATTATGCCTGATTCATATCAAAATGCCTATAATCGTTTAAAATCTGTCGAGAGAAAAATGTCAGCCGACAACACTTACGCGTCACGTTATCAAGAACGTATCCAGCATTTATTTTCTAATAATTATGCCAGGAGGCTAAACGAGGGGGAGTCTAGCGACCACGTTTGGTACCTACCGCACTTCGGGGTCGATAACCCCAATAAGAAAAAGTTACGTTTGGTGTTCGACGCGGCTGCGAAAACACAGGGATGTTCCCTTAATGATTTTTTATTGACAGGCCCGGACCTTTTGCAGTCTTTATTTGGAATTATGTTTAGGTTTAGAGAAAATAAAATAGGAATTATTGCAGATATCAAAGATATGTTCCTTCGAATTAAAATTAAAGAAAAGGATCAACATTCACTTAGGTTTTTATTTAGAGATAAGGCCACTGGGGACGTTAATAAATATGCAATGACGTCATTAATATTTGGCGCGAACTGCTCGCCTTTTATCGCGCAACATATTAAAAATAAAAACGCATTACGTTATCAGGATACCTATCCGACGGCTGTCGACGCTATATGCAAGCAACATTATATGGACGACTATATCGATAGTTTACCCGAAGTCGACCTTACGAAACAGATGATTAAAGAAGTCTCCATTGTTCACCAGCAGGGTGGATTCGAAATACGGAACTGGGCTAGCAACGTCCCGGAAGTTGTAGAAAGCCTACCCAAAGAAGTCTTGAGTGACAGTGTTTGTTGCGCCCTCGATAAAGATCCATCGGAAAGGACACTGGGTTTATTATGGTATCCCGCTAGCGACGAGTTAGGATTCGATTTGACCTTGAAGCGTATACCACATGATGTTCTCAACTTAAAAAGAAAACCAACTAAACGCGAACTGTTATGTATTGTTATGTCTATTTTTGATATTCATGGTTATCTGATGCCATTTACAATTAAAGGAAAAATAATAATGCGCGAAACTTGGAAAACAAATATAAAATGGGATGAGCAATTAAATGACGAGTTAAATAATTTATTTAAGTGTTGGATAATTCAAGCTAAAAAGATAAATAATATTAGGATACCTCGTTGGTATTTTTGCGATAGTAATAACAGTGAGAGTAACGAAAACTTAGAACTACACGTATTTTGCGATGCGTCGCCGAGCGCCTACGCGACCGTTGCGTACTGGCGCAAAGAAATGAGCAGTGGAAATATTATTGTAGCATTTATTGCTAGTAAATCTAAAGTTACACCTACGAAATCGGTTTCTGTACCGCGCCTGGAACTACAGGGTGCTTTATTAGGATGTAAATTAGCAAATAATATTAAAAAAGAACATCGCATAAAACCAAATTCAGTTTATTATTGGACGGATTCCACAACTGTTTTACACTGGATCAGAAATAATTGTAGAACATATAAAGTTTTCATCGCTAATCGTCTAGGGGAAATTGACGAACTAAGTAAGGCTGACGAGTGGCACTATGTGCCGACTGACGTCAACGTGGCAGATTTAGGTACTAAAAGTACCGACTACGAACTTAACAGCAATTCATCGTGGTTTACCGGTCCGTCGTTTTTACATCAATCACGCTCTTGCTGGCCTCAGGAACCTCAAAATAAAATAAAAATTAATGAAGAAATATTAGAAAAAATAAATATAATTAATGAAAATAATAGTGTAAACAACTTACCTGTACCGGAGACGACGCGCTTCTCCAGTTGGTTGCGATTGCTTCGAACTGCTGGAACTGTCTTGTTGTTCATAGATAAATATAAGAAGATAAAAACAAATGGACTTACCGACGAGTTGATGAAACGAGCTGAAACATTATTGCTTCAGCACTCACAAGCCACAGCTTTCTTCAGCAATATTTTGCTCCCCGATCTAGTGCCACGCCGAAAACGTAGAGAAGAGGGCGCTCAATTAACGATCGGGGATATGGTAGTTAGGTATAGTGGATCCTAACTCCCCCCGTAACTGCTGGCCTAAAGGCATCGTACAATCCGTGTACCCCGGTGCTGACGGACGTGTAAGGGTTGTCGACGTTAAAACAAAAAATGGCATACTTAAACGTCCTGCAGCTAGGCTAGCAATATTCTAGATTTATATTTAGATTTATGTATATTTGTAATTTAGTTTACCGTTTTGAGTGTCGTGTCGACACTGAGGGGGAGAATGTTACGTATGGGAGAAGTTTGTTAATTTGATTACATTTATCGTATCGTGTATTTTTTAAATAAATGAGTTTTGAGGCCCCGCAACAGCGAAATAATATATTTTCATAAGTACATCCGCGATGCTGACATCGCGTCGTCAGGCTACAACACCGCGTAATGTGGGTTCAAATTCGCTTGGCCGTAAGATGTTGAACGCACATTGCCCACGCGCTACCCACGGCACCGAGCGGGTCAGCGAGTCAGTTCGTTTCCCGCCGTGCGCATGATAGGACCTACAACTCCCGTTATGCTAGTCGTCGCCGCCGCAGGGTCTCAAACACTAAAACGTTTTTAAACTGTTTTCTTTTACCCGACTAATCACGTACTGCGTGCTGTACGCAACACTTAGTTTTAGTGAAGTCTATATACATGACCATCCTGAGGAAGCATTTAACTGTTTCTATGACCTATTTTTGCTTTTTTATGACCTCTGCTTCCCTTTAAGGAAAGTAAAAATCACTCTGCGTAAAAAATCAAACTGGATTTCCAAGGGTATTAGGCTCAGTAGTAAGCGTAAAAGAGCAATGTTATGGCAATACAGGCGAGATCCTACTTCTAGAAATAAAGCTTTATTTAAGCAATATGCTGCTCGTTTAAAGAAAATAATAACCCTGACCCAAAAATCTCAGAATGACTTTCACATCAATTCTGCCAGGAATAAATCTAAAGCAACTTGGAGTATTATCAATAAAAGTAAGACTAACTATCCTAGAGAAAACATACCTGAATATGTAACAATAAATGACAATAAAATACATGAACCTCGACTAATTGCACAAGCCTTTAATGACTATTTTATAGACGAAATTCAACCGGTTAATTTTACTCCTTCTTATACAAATATTGAGACTAATTGTAACTCCATATTTATTCCTCCTACAGTACCAGCAGACATAGTGGCTATAATTAGCTCTTTAAATAACACCAATAGCCATGGATATGATGGCATCATTACAAAAGTAGTCAAACATGTAGCGCCATTAATAGGACCTGCTATGAGTTATATCATCAATCTTTGCATTGAACATGGTCATTTCCCAGATAAATTAAAAATTACGGTTATTAAACCAATTCATAAAAAAGATGATAAAAGTATCATGGGTAACTATAGACCGATAGCACTTATTCCAATATTTTCTAAAATAATAGAAAAAGTGATATACAATAGCCTTTCGTCGTTTTTTGAAAAGCATGATCTCATAGCAAAAGAACAATTTGGATTCAGAAAAGGCAAATCCATTAATTTGGCGATTTATGATGTGATCAAAAAAATTGTTTCTAGTGTTGATGCTAGAACACCAGTGGCGGCCATGTTCATGGATATGTCCAAAGCATTCGACCATGTTGATCATAGTATACTACTAAGCAAATTAGAGCGTTATGGAATTAGAGGAAATGCATTAAACCTATTACAATCTTATCTCTCTAATCGCACTCAATTCACAACGCTTGATAGGTTATGTGTGAGCTCGAAAGTTGTAAAAACATACATGTCACGTCCTAGAAAAACTACTTATGGTGTTCCCCAAGGTAGCATTATAGGCCCTCCATTATTTAATATTTATATAAATGATATGGCTAAGGTCAGTAAAAATCAGATGGTCTTATTTGCTGATGACAGCACTATTTTGTTCTCTAATACTGACAATATTACTCTTGAAAATGACATAAATGACGATCTTAAAAATATAATAAATTGGTTAGTTAATAATAATCTAAAAATAAATCTGGACAAAACTAAAATAATGACATTTAATCAAAGAACAAATAAGCCGAAACTGAATATAAAATATGATAACGTAGCAATCTCTGAAACTGACATCACTAAATTTCTGGGTCTTTACGTAGATAGTCATCTGACTTGGAAACCTCATATTGACGCATTGTCAAAAAAGCTTAGCCAATTTGCGTATGCTCTGTACAAGCTATCGAAAGCGGTTAACCGCATTACAGTACAAATAGCTTATAATGCTTATGTGGCTTCTAACATTAGATACGGAATCATTTTCTGGGGCAACTCCACTGACAGAGATATTGCTTTTAAAGCTCAGAAGAAATGCTTGAGATCGTTTACCAGATTACAATCGACTGATAGTTGTAAACCATTGTTCAGAGAACTTAGTGTCCTCACTCTGCCTTCTATGTACATATATGAAATGGGAGTGTTTGTTCGCTGTAACCTTAATTTCTTTGAAAGACTGCGCTCTCGTCGTTATCAGAATACCATTCATGTTGCCTCTCATAAAACCGCATTTTTCAGCAAAAGTGTGCTTGGTATGGCCCCAAAAATATATAACAGTATTCCAGTAGCTATTAGAAATAAAGAGTGTCTGGGATCCTTTAAGAGGTCTTTGTTTAAATTACTTATAGATAGATGTTACTACTCCATCACTGAGTTTATTACTGATAAGCAGAGATATGAAGATTCCGACTTGCTAATTACAAACATATGATTTTATTTATTAATTGATTGTAAAATTATAGAATGTTTTCATTTATATAAAATTGTAATGACCTGTTGCCATTGACACAACCTAATTGACATATTTTTAATTTAATTATTTCTTGAATGTAATCTGTTGACATGCCACCCTAATTTTAATTGTAATTGCTTGTTTTGTTATGTTGATTTTGTACGCCATATATTGGCAAAACATAGTGCACATATTTTAGAAAACATATTATTATCTGTAACTATACCTATGTTTAACAAAATAAATGATTGATTGATTGATTGAAAAATTATTATGTCAATAAAAAATGGTCCACCTTAGGCTGCATCATTACTTAAGGCCAGGTAAAGTCAAAGTCAAAGCATTTATTTCAATTAAACCATTTATAGGCACTTCTGAATTGTCAAAGTGAGTTGAGTGAGTTGCTGCCAAACATAAAAACAAGAAATATAGGAAAGTAGGGAAACAAAAATTTAATTTGCTGGTTGTATACATTATTATCATTACCTAGATTTTGCCCACGACATCGTCCGTGTAGAAGCCATAGACCCTGAAATAAATCAGCTCTTACCTAACGTCTACCTATGAACTACTTTTCCGCCAAATGTCGGCTCATAGAATATATAGATGATTTTGAATTAGTATTTCATTTTTTGGACCTATGGGAATTTGCCGGACGACTTGGAGAGAATTAAAAGAAGAATTGGAAATACATAGCCAAAACTCGAGACCGCTGGCGTTTGCCCTACAGTGGGACAGTATGGGCTAAATATAATAATAATAACGGGAATTTTTGGAAACTGGACATAGTCCCTCAAACATGTTGTCTTAAAGGCAACTATACTGTATTGTATAATATAATGTATCTGTCAATGTGTCAGTATTGCTTAGCATTTTCTATTTGTTACAGACACGGAAGAAGCCAGTGAGACAGATATACCAAACAATGACGAGCCACTCGAAGTTAAGGAACAGTATGTTAACATTTTACATATAAAATAACTAGCTTTTACCCGCGACTTCGTCCGTGTGAATGTCGGTTACCGCGGATGCCGACGAATATGTATGTATGTATGTAATATGTAGCCTTTCCCAGGGATTGACCTATGTTTATACTAAATTTCATCAAAATCAATTATCAAGACAGAGTTCCTTTCGCATTTATAATATTAGTATGAATGCAACCTTTTATCTTTTAAGGTTCTAAAGCCATGCAACCATAAATACACTCATAAATTGCACAATGTTCAGACCTATACATGTACCTGTACTTAGATGCATTTACAAATAAACAGATCTGGAACATCAGTCTGTAGGGTATTTTATAAGACAAATAATCTATTTATTCGATTTCCTATCACAAAAATAACTTACAAAGGTATTAATGACATTTCAGATTATACCAAGACAAATTGGCCAACTTGAAGAAGCAGCTCCAGCAGCTAGAAGACGGCATTCACCCAGAGTTTCTGAGAAGGGTTAAGAGGCTAGAACACCAACTGCACGAGAGGCTCAGGATAAATAAAATATACAGGTGAGGTTTAATAGAGAAGCTTCATCATCATCATATCAGCCTATTGCTGTCCACTGCTGAACGTAGGCCCCAGAGATCGCCAACCAACCCGGTCTTGGGGAGCCAGCATCCATCCGCTGCCACCTTTTGTAAATCGTCGGTCCATCGTGCCGCAGGGCGTCCCACACTACGCTTCCCCAAACGCGGTCTCCACTCTAGCGTGTCTGCTCCATCTACTATCTGTGTGTCGTCGGCAAGGGTGGCATATCTTGTACTAAAAGCTTGTGGCTAACTAAATACTGTACAGATCGACCGAGCATGATGCTTAAGCTACGCTTGCTGCGGTCGGTCCGTGGATGGGTAACCATCCATTTCATTGTGAGACCCCTTCATGCCTCGGAAAGCACGTAAAGCCGTTGTCCCAGCCATCATTCGTAGATTTTTTACGTGTCGTTTTGGGATCCAAGACAGTTGTTATGTTTCTCCGGGACTCGTCGAGCTTCAGTGTCTCGACGCTTTCTGGTGGTCGCCACTGTTGATTCTGACTTTCAGGAGTTGCAGTGGTTTGGGAATAGAGTGGCGGGCATGTCCCATAAAAAAAGGTCGTTTTGGGTAGTCAGAAGCCAGAAAGTCTGTCAACCAGTGCTACCTAGGGGTACTGTGTATTTGTATTATCCATTAACTGGGTTGTGGAGGTCTGATAGGCAGTCGCTCCATGTAAAACTGGTATTCAGCTGCATGCGGTTCCTGTCTGTATCTTCCATTTACACGAAATAGTCACTGCATTTGCACTTTTTATATGCTCAGTGATTTTAACCAGTCAGTGCTTTTTTGTATTTCTTTGTTTTAAAAGAGTATGTATGAAGGTTATTGCTTATTTTTCTCCATATTATACGGGTAACATTGAATTCTTTTTTTACTAAATTACATTCAAAGCGTTTTAGCGATATAATTGAAGTAAATTATTTGACTTGACTTAAAACCATCCATCCTAAACCAAATTCAAACAGTGTGATGTTATTTTTCAAAACGATTTTTTTTCAATGTACAGTTGAACAAAGAGATTGGTGCACTGTTATCTAACTTGATACTACTTTTGAAAAATGTGAGTGTACTGAGCCGTCAAGTCTTTTAACCTTTTGACCGCCACAGTCATGCATAGATGACAAACCAAAATGTGCCCACCACGCCATCGTCACGATTATATGACAGACTCTGCGTAATTTCATAGAGTATACTACTGTGTCAATAAAGTACCGGAAACTATTCAATAAAAAACAAAATACGTATTAAATATCTAAATTTATTGTATCGCCTTCAAAGTAGGTAACGGCAACGAATAACCCAATAATCAAAAATTTTTTTAGACTTATTTTTTGGAATCGACTTCAGTAGTAGCTGCGAATTTTCTTTTACGTCATCTTTTTTCAGTTAGACGACGTCATTCCGATTCTTGTTGACTGGTTTGCATGTCAAACTCGTAAACCTATGTCTCGTCACCAGTAATATTGCGTTTTATGAATGTGGGGTTGGACTCGGAATTGAATCTTTCTAACACGTTTTCAGCAACCTTTACGCGATTGAGATTTTGCAGACGATTCAAATCTTTCGGTACTAGTCGAGCACCAACGCATTTCATGCCAAAACAATCGTTTAAAACGGTACGAATTGAATCTCTCTAGATACAACATTTTCAGCAGCTATCTCTCCTAGACTAAAACGACGACACCATTTCCTTTAATATTGCGATGTTAGTTCCGTGAAAACGTTTTTGGCAGACCAGAACGAGGCAAATCTTACACCACATCTCGACCACATTTAAATGCATTATACGCACGTGTTTTTTATAAAGTCGATTCACTGAAAGCCTTATGTAACATTTTCAGTGTTTCTCCACACGAAATTCCATTTGCAATGCAACATTTAAGACTCATTATTTGTTCGATATTTTTAACTATAGTAAAAATCACAAAACACGGTTGACATGAACTGACAAAATGGCGCACTGTGAACAAACAGCATGACCAGTGACGGGCGAACTCCGCGTGAGTAAAGAGTATAGTAATTGTGACAACTTTATTTATGGATTTACAAAGCAGCGCTGCTGTCGCGCTACTGTCGCGCGACTATTTTAAAGGCGCCCTTAAACAATCCATTTAAATGAGCTTTTTAATTTATTAATTCCCGGTACTTTCCTGACAGAATGTATAACTTAGCTTGGTCCCGTGGCGGTCAAAAGGTCAAATCACTGTTATAAGTCTGTATTAAGCGTAAAAAGTTATTCAAAACTTGATCATTATTGTCAATGTAGTAAAGAAACTCATTTTAAATGTTTTTAAAACCGCAGGGAACACATGTACGACGTAGTAGAAAGAGAGTACATAGCAGAGAAGAAAGCAGCGGCAAAGGAGTTTGAAGAGAAGAAGATAGAGTTAAGGGAAAACCTCCTAAATGACTTCGAGGACAAGAGGAAAATGATTGAGAGTGAAAGGCACAGCATGGAGCTTAATGGAGATTCTATGGAGGTAAGAGAATGTTTACATATTATGTAAAACTAGATTTTAAAAAAAAGTACCTTTGTTTTTTCTCGCGACTTCATCTGCGTGAATGTCGGTTATCGCCGATTTAAAACTAGCCTATATTCTTATCCACATCTCAAGTTAACACTTTGTTAAATGACAATGCCAGATCCTGCCCCACCCATGTACAGAAAAGTAAATGAATGAAAATAATTGTAATGAATATAGAACCTTTCTATAGTAAATTGTTTTCCTTTAGAACTTGCGGATTACGAAATACCTACCCACAAAATACAAACTCTTTTTACCTAAAATATAATTTAACCTATAATCAATGTCATTATTGTTTTTAGATTTAAACGGAAACCGCAAGTTCAGACTAATGTTTAGTTATCATCAATAAATAAACAGTAAGATGCTACATATTGCACATGACTTTTATTGAGTGGGGCAAAGTTCTATAGAGTTTCTGGCATTGTCCTTTGATGACGGGTAACAAATAAACAGAGTTACTTTCGCATTTATAATATTACTTATTAGGGTTTATAATTGATAAAGTACCTTGAGTGACAACGAGGAAGCTTTACGAAGCAGAATGTTGTCTAATGGTCATCGCATGATCGCACACTTTTATAGCAACAATATAATAATAAAAAAAAAACAACCGTTAGCTGTCAGCGCGTCGTCCGCGAGCCGTCAGCTATTTTCATCTTTTTATTTAAAAACTAGCGACCCGACCCAGCTTCGCATGGACCTATAGCCTTCCTCGATAAATGGACTATCCAACACAAAAATATTTTTTCAATTCGAACCAGTAGATCCTGAAATTTGCGCGTTCAACCAAACAAACAAACTCTTCAGCTTTATAATATTAGTATAGATATATTTTAACGCACACGATTTAAAGTCCTAACTTGAATGGCAAATTATTTTCTATGTCAGAACCGTGCTGTTATATTGACATGGCTCCGCGCAAACGGACCACCGACCACAGCCACTGGTAGCTGGTGGCTGTGGTCATGTGTGGCGTCCACACGCGACACAGTTTTCGCGACATTGGATATTGATACATTTAACTGTCACAAGACTGGCAATCGGTAGCCAACTGCTACCGACCACTCGTGGCAGCCACCGAGTACCTTCGTTTGCGCAGTACCAAAGGACGTAGGAGTGTACAGGGCTCCCAAAGTGATAATGCGCATAGAAATCTTCGTCACTGTTCGGTAACGGTCGTATTCCCCGAGCGTCGGAAGACGATATGTATATAAAGTGGTTAAGTGCATTTTCTTCATGCATAATTTAGTCAAACAAAACCAAGAAGGGTGTGTAATAGCAGCTCTATATAATTCCACACAGAGAGAACACGTGCAGTCGCCACCAATATATAAAGACGACTGACGGACGTTTGACTGACTGACCGGCGACCGCCGCCGACCGCCCGAATTGTTTTCGAATGTGGACACATGATATTGACTCCTATTTCTTTTGAACAAGGTGCAAAATGCAAGTGCATTGTTTAGGAATTAGCGAAGGTCTGCATGCGCATTATTAATTTGGGAATACTGTAAGTGGTAGCGCAAACAGAACTGCATTTTTAAAACATTATCCCGATCTAGCCGAGCCTTGAACATCGTCGCACCGTTGCTAGTCTATCGGTCTTTTATCGGGTACATTGCGGAGAGTGTGCTTTAGAATTGCACAACTTAATTCCCCCATTCCATCGGACGAGTAGAGATACGGCGATTTATTGTGTGAACTGCCAGACTGTGGAATTGCGTTTATAAATATATGAATTCACATAGACAAACAGCCAGACTCGAAGCCAATCTGTAGACCATACACATATTTTTCCGTGGTTGTTGACACCATTAACCAATAATTCCAAAATACAACTTATCTTAAAATACACTTTATTTTAGCCCGGAAAACCCCATTAATTTTCAATTAATTGTAAAATTCGATTTTAAGTTGCTTTGAAATCAATTAATAGTTAGTCAATTGAGTTGGTAAATAAATGACGACACAGCCCGATATTGTCATACAAAATCTATGGAGGAATCTCGTTTTGACAGCTCATAAAAAGTATGTCAATTGATTGGTGGTGTCAAGTACCCAATAGGGTATTTTACTCTATACGAGAAAAAATCTATAAATATGTTATTGAGACAGTTTAGGCATAAAGCAGTCGGAAAATGTAAGTTTTAGTTCATAAAATAACAACTCAAATTTTTAAATTCAATTTAAAGTTTTCAGTATTTTTAATCTGTTATAAAACACCGTGAAATAGTAGCGGCCATGTTACTACGCCATACGGCTGTGTAAACAAAAAATTGTCAACTGTCAGTCAACCGATTGGCGTAATATAGGCTTTGTACTTTTATTATTTTCGTAACCAACGTAATTTTTTCATTATTACACCTATTACAAAATATGCTTTTAATTATTTTTAAATTATATACAATTATCATATTTAATAAGAGCTCATTTGATACAAAACGAACTGACGTCATTTACGCTGAGCAATATGGCGTCCACTACGAGGCGTTTTCGTCGAACTACGCGCGAAATTTGAAAATTTAAAATTTAGATGCATTTTTAGGGCACTTATCGATTGAATAAAAAATTTGTGTATTTTTTGGTGGCATATTAGCACTACAGAATTTCATTGAGACACTTTTCAAAAATGGGTGTAATACCCTATTGAAACCTCGACACAGCGCAGCAGCCAATCGCTCATTCATTGCGCCAACCCTGTCCGTTATTTATTAATTGATAATTAATTAAAATGCATCATAATCCTTCACATTCTGTCCTCGCTCAATAGCTTCGTGGAAGCCAATCCGAACTGAGACCTATTTGCGGCCGCATTTTAAATTATAATGTGCGTATGTCTAAGCTTCTGCGAAAGCAATATCATTATCGTATCAGCCTATTGCCGTCCACTGTTGGACGTAGGCCTCCCCCATAGCAATTAGCTTTTTTTTTATTATTTTATACTTACTACCTTTCGCCCGTAACTTTATCCGCGTGAATGTCGGTTGTATATATTTTAGTGTGTTTATGACTTTTTGTGGTCTACTATGTTAATGTAATTGGCTTATGAAAATATGTCAACTTAAATAAAGAAATAAATAAGAATAATTATTAGAGCAGGGGCTCCCAAAGTGTGTGTCGCGACCGACGCCCTGGGGCGTCTCGGCGCCACACTGAGAAGGGCGTCGCGCGTTGGTACTGCACTGATGGCCGGCACGCAACTTGTATTGCAATCGCAATATTGATTGTATTGCAATCATTGTAGTCTGTTATATTTTCCAATAAATAATAATAATTTAAATCTTTAAAGATTGCTTTAATCAAATAAAAATATTTAATATATAAAGTAATCTTAACATCTGCTAGAGCTACATATAAAATATCTTTTTTTGAAGAGCGCCGCTATAAAACATATATGCAACATACAAAATTACAGCTTAAGGAGTCGCATTGCATAAACGATTGGAAACCCCTGACACACAAGCTCAACTTTAATTTATAATATGAAAATAGTTTAAATGCAATAAAAATAGAGTTGCAAATTGTCTAATTGCATGCAATGTTTGCCATTGCATGCAATTAGGTAATTTGCAACATGTTCGTTTAGGCTAATCTCCGGAATTTCTGATCCAATTCTATATTTTTTTTTGCTAATGTAAGCTACGTTACCTATCCCTAAGTGCTATAGACAAATAAGTATTATTGAAAATAAAATAGGGATCTGTATAATAATTCACGAGGACGAAGTCGCGGGCATAAGCTAGTTAATCAATAAAAACTCCAATATAATAAATATAATCTGTGTTGTTAAAACAAAATGTCACATACAACAAAATATGACATTATTTGTGTCGGCCGAACTTGGGAAAGTTCTATGTTTAGCAATAGCACACCTCGGACACTTCATACAAAACTTGCAAAATAATTACCTATTACTACTACAAAACCAAATGACGTCTGTACACGTGCAAATGTGTGCGTGAATTTTAGTAGGGTAGAATCAGTTGGATGTCGTGGCGTACAAAATGGCGCGAAAAGTGCAGCGCTTTGCGTCGGGTGAACCGAACGACGACGGAAGTACCCGAACGTTTCGAGCATTATTTTGAAGTGATCTTGTCCGAGCGTTCAATTATTTATTTCTTAAAGAAATAAAATAAATGATATTTGATTTTGAATACTGTAATGACATAAAAGTAATATTATAATATTTATTATGTAAAGAGGTTTATTTATTCATCAATAATGGTAAATTAAGGTACCTACCTAATTACAAAATATGGAATTCACGATCGCCCCGTACCATTACGCGGCAGCGCAATTTTTTTTTATTTTATTCATTTATTTCGGAACCAGTCCATGTCCATACATGTTAAGTTCAAAAGTATTAAAAATAAAAATTAAGAATTAATTAAAATATTACAATAATAATAATTACAATGGGGCGACGCGACAAGGTTAGTGCGTAGGGTACTACTTTTCAATTCCAAGAATGAATAGAACGTGAAAGAAAGGGACATAAGTACATAACTAAGACAATTAAGAGAGAGAGCAATATTAATAGCTGGTAATGTTGGTATGTTATTATTACGGAAGTTTTAATTGTATTATTATAAAACGACGAAAACTTGGAAAATAAATGAATCATCGAGATTAAAACTAATAAATAAAACTTAAAACAAAATAAATCGCAAAATTGTGTGTTTGTGTCAGCAGTACCTACAGCGCTGCAGTTCTTACGATTTTGAGCGCCCTGGCTAAAGAGTCGGCGGTTAGCCCCTCCAAGTGCGGGGTGAGGGTGCGGTATCTGATATAGCGCGGGGAAGGGAGTGTCCCTTCTGTATGTAGTACTATTAAGTATTCTGTGGCAATAGACTGTTATCAGCCTATTTCATAACAGCTGTTTTATAGCTACGTTAAGGAAATTTGCTGATCATGATAATGTTAGCAAAACTGCATTTTTTTAATGTGAAACGTCTATAGCCGCACGTAAAACCGATTTCTGGCGTGGCGACGCATGCCGTGGCGACGCTTCGCCACGCTATATGATGGTATATGTATACAGTCTATATGCAGTAGTGTGTACGGTGTGGCGACGCGTCGCCATGCGCAATCGACTGTGCGATTACCGAAGTCACTGATTAAACGAATTAAGTAGTCACGATTTGAAATAAATTCGTAAATTTTTGTATTTAATTAAAATAAATGTTTATTCAATAAATAGTCATCGTTATCTGAAAAAAAAATCGTAATATTTTATTTTATCATTATGACATATTTAGTTCCTATCACAATCTGTTCTTTTCTGCATATTACTTTTACAAAATAATGTCGATGTTTCACATCTGCCAGGCGTCCCGTGACGGCTCACATTTTTTTTGTGTGTAGACATATCATTACCTACAGCTATTTCAAGTTTTATTATGTACATAGTTCCTGATCGTAATCTTCTTTAGGGCTTCTTCTATAAGTAATATTTGCGATCCATGACTAATATTTATGACAAATCTCATTTTATTCATTTATTTACTGTTTGTCACAGGTAAAAAGTCAATTTTTACATTTAGTATTTTTGTATCACTGTAACGTACCCATGGCGTGTACAATACTCACTTAAATGGCTCATAATTTAATAACAAAAACACGAATCAAATTCTCAGGTAAAACCAGTAATGAAGCGCATACTACGGCGGAGGGCCAACGAGCCTGCGCCGGCGCCGGAGAAGCGACGGAAGCCCCTCGCCACCACGCTGACGTTCCAGCTGGACGAGAGAGACATCGAGGCCGACCTGCGCGCCATCTCGCGGCACTCCCCGCCTCCGCGGACACACCATGCGCCCGCGCATAACTCCACGCAACCCAGGAAGCATTTGAATTCTAGTAGTTGTGAGTGTTTTGGAATTTTAATTTCCTATCCGATTAATTGGAATAATTTTTATTTGTTGTCAAATCTTACTTGTTTTTTTTTTCACTCTGGGTATTCAATCAAAACTAATCTGACAATCTAAGAAGTCCGATTTGACGTTTCTTTTTCCGAACTTTGTATGAACGTCTACGTCATCATCATCATTAGCCGAAAAATGTCCACTGTTGATCATAGGCCTCCCGCATAGAACGCCGAAAGGTGCGGCAACCTGTAAGAAATTGAAAAATCAAATTCATACTATTACTACTACTATTCAATTACTATGTCACCCATACACTATAACAACGAGTTTCATTCGTAAGCAACAAGTTTAACTTTGTATTGAAAAAATGCACTCAAAAACACGAATTAATTTTTGATTAATATTCAAATATGACATATCAAATCAGACTTCTTAGATTGTCAGGAATATAGAGATGAGATTGTCTAGTACAGATGTCAGCATAAGCTATTGTCACTCTGCCATAGTGTTGCTTTTTATAAAGATTTTTTTTTTTAATCACGTGACTGGTTTCTGAGATTAGGTACCTCCGACATCCAAACTTATAAACTTTATCTATATTTCTGTAAATTATTATAAATCATAACAATGAAACCTTCCATTGCTTATAGTATATTTTCACTTTACCAGAAACCACATATTTCACCTTCAAATCAATGACTTATGTGCTCAAGTTTCTAATTCAGGTGAGTCCCCTGTCCGGGACAGCGGGGAGACGACAGAGACACGGGTGGAGGACGGCAAGCTGCTGTACGAGCGACGGTGGTACCATCGCGGACAGAGCGTGTCTGTGGAGGGAAGGGACATGCCCAAGTTCCCCGGACACATACACGCCATCACCGACGAAGCGGTTAGTGTTCATTATTTTATTTGTTCGATTTGCTCTTTGGCGATAAATAAAAGAGGACTGTATTATACACAACACACACACATACACACACACACACACACACACACACACACACACACACACATACACACACATACACACACACACACACACACATACACACACACATACACACACACACACACACACAACACTAGAACAACACAAACACAACACACACACAATTAACACTAGTCTTTAAGTAATTTTGTTATACTAACACTATGGACGTATGTCTGAAATAAAGAATTTGAATTATGAATTTTTAGCATAAGTATTAGTATCACGGGCTGGTGTCAGCAACTCCACGTCTCAGCGCGTATTTTGCGTACAGATAGGAAATAAATCATTCGATCCACTCCAGCTCTTCAAGATTGGCTAGCAGCGCCTTGACGTCGCTGGCGATCTCCCGTAGGTTACCTGGGTTATTGATGTACTTTGCCCTGTATGAAGCGACCTCAGGGCAGTGCAGAAGCTATAGACTGCTGTCTCGTCTGCGCCTATGCAGGCTCTGTACAGTGGACTGTCTGTTATTTCTATGACAACAAGATGTTTATTGAAACACCCATGGACGGTTATGGCGGCTGTGACCACACGCAGCTGTTGTTTAGTCAGTCTATGTTAGTGAGTGTTGTTTGTGTTCGGATGTGTTGGGTCAGGAACTTCAGCAGGGATTCTTCAATGATTGACTTTATAAAATGATAATACTAAGATTTATTTGGTTTTACCAAGTTACAAAATAATTTTCTGACTAGAGGTAGTAAGCGACTAATTAGTACGACGCGCTGTCGATGCAGTGGCGGTCTGTAGCGCGCCACCTCTCCTTGCCTTCCCCGCGTTCGCCCATCAGCTGTTTTAGTGGAAGTGAGTCACGTGCATAGGTGTGTGAACAGTCTATATTATGAATAAACTTGGTGTTTTGCCGATTGAATTTATAATATTACAACTGTCCGGACAGACATAAAAGACAATGCCAGAAACTCTATAGAACTTTGCCGCACTCAATAAAAGTCTTGTGCAATATGTTGTTTATTTATTGCTGATAACTAAACATTAGTCTTAGTGACTGTAGAACTTGCGGTTTCCGTTTAAATCTAAAAACAATAATGACATTGATTATAGGTTAAATTGTATTTTAGGTAAAATGAGTTTGTATTTTGTGGGTAGGTACTTATTTCGTAATCCGCAAGTTCTAAAGAAAAACAATTTAGTATAGAAAGGTTCTATATTCATTACAATTATTTTAATTAATTTACTTTTCTGTACATGGGTGGGGCAGGATCTGGCATTGTCATTTAGTAAACTTTTGAGAGCGTCGTCCGTCGCGGTGGTCTCCGGGAAAGCGAATCCCCCGCCGCGCCTCACCTCGCTTGCCGCCGACGATGCCGCGGAGGTCACATCCCCTGCGCGTGTTTGTTGGGTGCGATTCCCAACATTTGACTTTCTGTTACAAGAAGAAAATCCATAATAACAATAATAGCAAGAATACACAATCATTTTAAAACCCATTAATTGGGTAGATGACACCATTAACAAAAAAATATAAGTATAATCTGGGTATCTTCAAGGCACGAGTGAACCGGTTCATCCTAGGCAAGCGTGTTCCACCTTAGGTCGCGTCAACACTTAAGATCAGGGCCTCAAGTCTGCTAATATTACAATAGTGTCAGAATGGTCTATAATTAATTTCATAATTGTTGATTTGGACAAGTTTGTTAATCTACTAATATAATGGCGTCATTATGAAAATCAATGATAGACCATTCTGACACTATTGTAATAGCAGACTTGAGGCCCAGGTGAATTGCGGTCAAACGCAAGCCTATTAGAATGTAAAAAAAAAAACCAAAAGTCAAGGAGTCGGTTAGATAGTCAGAAAGTTAAAGCTAGTTGCTTGTTCCAAAACTTAGGTAGGTCTTTATGGAGAAGAACGAGCAAGAAACTACAAACACTCTTTTATGATTTTGATTTTTATGTTAATTGTAATCCATGGTGCTTGTCAACTTTTTTGTTTTTAATATGTTTATATTCCTGCGTTTGGCCGCAACCCACCTCAAGGTGAAGCACGCTTGCCTAGGATAAACCGGTTCACTCGTGCCTTGAAGATACCCAGATTATATGTATCGGGGAATAGAGAGACGGGCAGTGAATTCCACAGTCTGGCAGTTCGTACAATAAATGTGGAATCAAAGCGCTTGGTTTGAGATCGTTGAACTTCAACCGTATAGCGGTGACGCTTTAACTGAGCTTCTGAGCCTCCCTCTGTTGTAAACCTCCTTTTATGCCTATAGGCCTAGTTCTGTTTTGTCTCCTGCTGATATGGTGTGTGATATGATATGTAGTGGAGAAATGTGTATTTCATACCTCTCTGTTGTTCTTTACTGATTAATTTCGTTGCGGTATTCAAGAAGGTTACGTTTTCCGGGACTCGTCGAACTTCATTGCCTTGGCGGTTTTTTGCTGGTCGCCACTGTTGATTCTGGCTTTTAGAAGTTGCAGTGGTAAGGGAATAATGTGACCGTCATGTGAATTATTTATTTATGAAACCCTTTTCTTGTTCCAGATATGGGTAAAGAAAACAAACCTGGAGCGAGTACGGATATACATATCACAGTTAGCTCGCGGCAAAATAACGTTGAAACGGCGGGCGTCATAGACTGTGCATAGACAAGACATAGTGTACGTTTTACTAGTGCAAACGCTAGAGTGTGTGTGCTCAAATGTGGACGGAAACGGATGTGCAGCTGCGCAGGAGATGGGAGACAATGCAACATCATCATCGCCCTAAAATTTTCCCGGCTATTTTGGAGCCAGTCTTATCCAGATGCTGCTGTATACCAGTGTTTTACATGGAGCAACTGCCGATCTGTATCTGGTAAGACTGGTTGTTAGACTTTCTAGCTTAAACAGCCATAGCCTGTAGACATAATCCCTTTTCTGTTAGCGTTAAGACCAACGGAAAAATCAAATTGTATGCAGTTGATATATTTGCATCACGTGATATCTGGTAAGCATACGTCAACTCCATACAATTTTGAATTTTCTGCTGGCGTTAACGCTAACAGAAAGAGATTTTGTCTATTAGCGCTGATAAATCAAACATCAGTACTCCAATATTGCGTAATATACAATTCGAGAAGAATCCATTGCTTCATATGTTTGAAAACTTGTTAACTCGACAACGTAAATACCGCAATGGATATTGTTGAATTGTCAAAATGAAAGCGATTGACATTGTAAGTGTGTTACGCAATGTAGTTTATAGCATTGGCGTCGAAAGTTACATAATATCAGACTATGAACTATTTATCTTACATTGAATTTAAATTATTTGTGAACCAATCAAATCTGTACATGATAACTATGAAAAATTTACATTGTTGTCTCACCGCCTGTGTTTAAACCGAAAAATCATCATCATCATGTCAACCTTTAGACGCCCACTGCTGGGCATAGGCCAGTTCGGTAATTCTCCCTTTTCGTAACATACGGGCAAAAAAAAACTACCCTTTAACTGCGCATACTGCTCATCAAACAAAGTAACACTAAGCAAAAATTCATTATCATCATGTCAACCTTTAGACGCCCACTGCTGGGCATAGGTCTCCACCAAGGGAGGGTTCTGCCGTAATCGCCATGCTTGACGATGCATGTTGTCGATCGCAGTAGGAGTTATGGTACTCAGAAGGACGCCTGCTACGACACCCACGGTAGAAATGAGGTGGTGCTATTCGCGGCCGGCACCACACTGTTTACGGAACGACAAATGAATGTGACAAATTATTAACCTCTCGAGCATCGATAATACCGTATAAGTAGTGGGGGTTTGACTTTCAACGTTTGTGTCCCGACAGTAGATGGGTTAAGGGCGCGTAAGATAAATGGTTGACTGAATCATCATCGACCAATCACGACGCAATGTCGGCAGGCCCCCCATAAGGTAGACCGACGACTTGGTCCGAGCCGCGAGATATCGCTGGATGAACGCGGCGAGACCCCGACACAGGTCTTTGGGGCGACCTATGCCCAGCAGTAGGCATCAAAGGTTGACATGATAATAATGAATCACAGTAAACGCAAGTTTGATTATTTGTCACATTATTAATGAGTTGATTTTCGTTTTATAAACCGGCGGTTAGACTCAGATTGAAAAATGCATTTTTCTACTAACACAAGGCAACACCTGAATATAATGACGAAATATTGCACTGTTGGATTTTCAACTCTCGTCGCTAAGCCGTACGTTGAAAATCCAGTGAATGCAATATAGTTACGTGCTGCCTTGTATTACTGAACACGGGCATAAGACTGAGATTAACATACGTCACTAATCACATAGATACTTATTTTGACTTAGATATGTTCCCCTCTCTTTCTTGCAATTCAAGTTTCACATTGGCGCGAAAGTGACAGGAATAATGCTTAGACAAAGTACGAGCTAAATGAACGTTTATTAATCTCGGCATAAAGTTTATATGCTTAAACACAAAGAAACAATAATCTGAAGTTTATTTAATTGATTTAATTTATTTCAAGCAGTGATTAAAATCTATTTTCTTATTATATTGGTTGACTGTTGACCATATGAAATTGCATAATAATGAAATGTACTATCTAATATACTTAAAAGGCGATAGATTTTGTGGAATGGTTTAGTTTAGCGGTTTCGCAGGTAGTCGGATGCATATTTAAAGTAAATTTTTCGTTAGAAAAGTGTGGATACGACGTCTAAAAATAATTGATTTAAAGAAAATATTCTGGGATTCCGGGATCACATATAAAATGAAATTCGTACCTATTTAAATGATTTTATATGTTGTAAATATGATTTACAAAGCAGCGCTACTGTCGCGCGATCATTTTGAAGGCGCTCTTAGTGCCATTCCAAAATAGCACACGTGAACAGTAGGTAAATAATTATACAGCCTTTTTACCTATTTACTCAAAAAAATGGATGTATAATTAGGTAGATGACATTAACCAAATTTCAAGACAAAATTTCTCTAAAAAAACACTTGATTTTAGCCCTTAAAACCCGAATTATTTTCAATTTACTATAAATGTTGATTTTTAGTTGATTTGAAATAAATATAGATAGATAGATAGGCAATTGAGTTGGCAAATGCCTACCTACAAATGACGTCTTAGTATCAATTCCCATACAAAATCTATGGGGAATCACGTTTTGACAGCTCATATAAAAGTATATCAATAGGGTATTTTACTCTATACGAGAAAAAATCTATAAATATGTTATTGAGACAGTTTAGGCATAAAGCAGTCGGAAAATGTAAGTTTCAGTTCATAAAATAACAAAACAAATTTTTAAATTCAATTTAAAGTTTTCAGTATTTTTAATCTGTTGTAAAACACCGTGAAATAGTAGCAACCATGTTAATACGCCATACGGCTGTGTAAACAAAAAATTGACAACTGTCAGTCAACCGATTGGCGTAACATAGGCTTTGTACTTTTATTATTTTCGTAACCAATGTATTTTTTTCATTATTACACCTATTACAAAATATACTTTTAATTATTTTTAAATGATATACAATTATCATATTTAATATGAGC
Source organism: Charanyca ferruginea (assembly GCA_947361185.1). Classification (NCBI taxonomy): domain Eukaryota; kingdom Metazoa; phylum Arthropoda; class Insecta; order Lepidoptera; family Noctuidae; genus Charanyca; species Charanyca ferruginea. Next base: position 25,152,540 of record OX376064.1, on the reverse strand, counting down.
TCATTTGATACAAAACCAACTGACGTCATTTACGCTGAGCAATATGGCGTCCAGTAAGAGGCGTTTTCGTAAAACTACGCGCGAAATTTGAAAATTGAAAATTTAGATTAATTTTTATGGCACTTATCGATTGAATAAAAAATTTGTGTTTTTTTTGGTGGCATATTAGCACTACAGAATTTAATTGAGACACTTTCCAAAAATGGGTGTAATACCCTATTGATCGGTAGTGTCATCTACTTAATTATTTACCTAATGTACAATACGGTCAATGTATCTTGGCGGGTCAGGCCCGCCAAGATACATTGACCGAGTTAGCCGATTAGCTGCGCAGTAGATAATTTCGTTCCTAAAAGTTCCATTGCGCAGCCAAACAGCTAACTTCAGGATCGCAAAGATACGTCGGTGTCGGCGGCTCAATGTGCCACGTCGAGCCATACCAAACTGTCAAATTTTACCAATTGAATATTAACTTTATGCTATTGTAATAAAGTTGAAAATCGATCAAAGAAATTTGACAGGTTGTTGTAGTTTGATGTGCTGGCCTCTGTACACTAATTTGGTTAATCCGGATTTTTTTTAATACGAAAGTCCATTACAAGCCAATCTAACACCTGAAGTCTAGGTTAAATATTTATCCGACTATCAGATTCCTGGTTGTAACTAACCCCAATGGCCTTGACGAGCAAAACCCTATACATTTAAAGCACAATTTCCAGGCCGTTTTCCAAAACTGACCGCCACTGTCATGCATAGATGACAAACTAAAATGTGCCCAGCAAGCGACGTTCACAATTACATGACAGACGAATTACTACTCTATGGAATTACATATAGGAACGTAATTCCATAGAGCTATATTTCATATAGCTTGGTGCCGAGGGCACGTTTTTGCTTATTTGACGTGGCGGTTAATACGTTAAAAAAAAGAAAGAAAAAGCATTTATTCGCCCGCCAGGACAAAAATACATGATAAAGAAAAGAAACGAAAATTGGTCCTGTACGAGGCCAAAAGGCTCCTATCTCAGCATGGTGCTGTAACATTAAAAAAAAAACGTCACAGCAAATAATACTATTCAAATATTGTGAAGACTTTAGGCTTTGTGCAGACCAAAGGGCAGAGAATTTAATGTCACAATCAACCTTGTAATTAGTGCATTAACTACTCTTAATACCCCAGTGAACTTTTTGATGTTTGTGTCTGAATACAACTTGCACTTTAAAACACTTAGTACAAAGTGTATTATTACAAAATTCTCTTTGGTATGCAAAATACCTAAATTCCTGTGTTTCGCACATGAGTTAATAGATCTCATTCCCTGTTCGAATTTATGGAAGTCAGTTATACCAATTAGCTGATCCAACTTTGCATAAATTATTGAGATTTTCTAGAAAACTAATTGACAGAATGTTATAATTCTTTTATATTTTATTTACTTTATTTACTGACGACACGGTTGGCGCAGTGTTTGAGCGATCGGCTGCTGCGCTGCGTGTCGCGGGTTCGATTCCCGCACGGAACGAATATTTCTATGGCCCACAGATAGTTGATCCGGGTCTGGCTCTTAGTGTATGTGAGTTTATGTTTGTAAACACATCCACGATATAGGAGAAATACCTAGCGCGGGGCTAAGTTTTTTTATTAAAAAAAAAAAAGAGCTCACATGGTAGAAAAATATAAAGAATTATAAAATTCGCTCGATTAATTTTTTAAGATAATCTTAACCATTTATGCAAAAGTCGGTCAGCTAATTGTAACTGTACGACACTACTGGGTCTAAGAATGATTATGATCTCAAAACTTAAGCACAATGTATGGTTCGAATTCTTGTTTGTATATAATTTATATGAGGGTATTTAGTTTGCTGGTAGAATCTGTGGAGGTCAATCACATAGCATAATAAACTTATGTATAGTCAACTGCATGTTACTGGTAACACTTGAATTAAGTTTGCCTTTGCTACTACAAAACTATGGAGGGAAAGAGAACGTATGTCATATGGGGGAGAGTTAAAAATGTATCCTGCTTTAAGCAGTAAAAAACAGTTCCAAAACCCGTTAAAATGGCGCTAGCCTAGGCACAGGGTATGGTATGAATGTAGCAGTTGTTGACGGATTGAAGTATGCCGAGTTAGAAAAGAATCATGGCGAGATTCTTACATTCATTTGTATGAAAAATAAAAAATATTTAGAGGGTTTGAAATATTTGCCAATGTGAAGAATACATTACCAGGAGTAGATTGATATACTTAGCATATTTTTAAACACCCGCATTATTAAAATATTACGAAATGAAAATAACACTTGTTCGTTTTTTCTCGATGCCCATTTTGTGTTTATATAAACAGAAAGTGACAAGCGACGTTAATGGATCTATAAAATTGACAGAAGATTGATGTGACAAGTGTGTGGAAAAAAATACTCATTATTTGTGATATTATTTCCCATAAAACGATGCAATTTCAGTGTAAGAAGTGCGAAATGGCGGCTGTCAGTGTCACTGTTACAGTCAGTGTTTTTTTATTTTTTGTGCAAATCCTGTCATGATTCTTTATACCCGGTCGCGATTAGCGCCACCCTTATTTAACAAATTTTTGATACACCGAGATATTGCTCCCAAGAAGCTTATAGATAAAACTGGAGGCAACACTCTAAATACCTAAGTGAAGACCACTGTGGGCAGACGCTCTCTTTCTGAATGTATACATAAGATAAAGAAAACACATATCACTGTCTTGTTCTTATGTATGCATTCAGAAAGAGAGTGTCTGCCCACAGTTGGTTTCACTTCAGTATTTAGTGTTGCCTTCACTTTTATCTATAAGCTTCTTGCCTCTACCCTCCCTAAACAAAACAAAGGAAATTGGGTAAAAAATTGGGAAGGTGACGTCAATCAGTTGGCACACTTTTTATGGGCTGTCAACACATGATTTCCTTTAAATTTTGTATGGCAATTTATACTTATGACGTCACTTCTATTAATCGTTTGAGAAATCAATTGACTTACTATTTATTAATTTCAATGCAACTAAAAATAAAATTTTAAAGTAAATGAAAATTAATCGTGTTTTCAGGGCTTGAATTAAGTGTTTTGTAGAGAAGTTCTGTCTTGGAAGTATTGGTTATTTCTTTATTCAATTATTGATAACAATAAGCTTACAGTTTGAACTAGAACGCTTATGTCGTGTCATCTACCCAATTAAACCATTAACAGGCACTTTTAAATTGACAAGGAGTTGGTCATTCAGAAAGTGGCCTGTTCCGTAATATAGGCAGGTCTTCTATGGAGAAAAAAGACCAAGAATTTCCATGCAAACTCTTTTCAATCAAGTTTTTACAAAAACCTGGAAATTTTTGATGGTTTATAAATGTGATGTCAATAAATGTAAAGAGTAATATACAAATTTGTTACTATAGACGTGCAGTTGATTGTCCAATGATTACGATATAAATATTGTCATATAAATCTAATTATGAAATATTACCATCATTGTTACGTTGCCAGAAAGAGATGTAATCGATCACGTATAACTCTGTCCCTTTCTATAACAATGAAGAATACACGGTCCGTCTGCTGGTGAGATTTTATTAATATAAACACCACGGTAAATTCCACATGTTTATGACACACAAGATTAATGAGGCAGTATTTATATAAAATTATTGTCTTCCAAAGTATACAAAGTATAGGTACAGACGCCAGCACATCAATCTACAACAATCTGACAAATTCCTTTGGTAGATTTTCAATTTTATGACAAAGGAATAAAGTTCATATTTAATTGGACACATTTGTCACTTTGGTATGGCTTGCTGTGCTGGCGTCTGTACATCGACGCGCAAACTTTGTCCATAGACTCGGTACATGGTTCTTGACGCACCCGCGTTAAATTGTTTATGGTGAGAAATAAAATTCAAAGCCTGGTCTATCATGAACTGACTCTATGGTAATTGGTTGCGCTGAATTTCTCTTCTACTCTGCTTAGTACACCTCCAATGGCTGATGTTTTAACTTGTCAATGTATATGATGTAATAATTTAGAAACATAATATGTTTGTAGTTTTAGGCCCAATGTGTCTTCGGAAACCCTTTCGGCACAGTCGATTAAAAAATTATAGACCATGTCTAAGACTCAAAATGCAGTATTGAAAATGTAAATAATGTACATTTATGTAGTATATGATCAAATGAGGTTCTTTGTAAATGGAGACGCGATTTTGTATTGTCCCCTTTATTTCAGATTGTTTTTTTTTTATATTTTTCTGATTTATTACTATTGTAAATGAGTTTGAGATGTAAATAGTATGAAAAGTTTTTACGTATGTAAATGATATTGAGACAAGATCTTTTAATTATATTATGTATTATAAGTGTCTTTTCTTGTTTTATTACAAGTTTTCATTTATCTAGTACTTCCCGGCAGATATGTGTAATCAAACAAATCTTATTAGTAATATGTAGGAACATTTCACACACGGCCATCTGACCCTACATTAGGAAGACCCTGTACTTTGGGTGTCAGATAGCTGATATACATACATAAATACATTCAAATACATACATATATAGATAAACAACAACCAGACACGAGGCAAAACACAAGTGCTCATCACACAAATGTTTACCCTGAGCGGGATTCGAACCCGCAACACGCTGCGCAGCAGTCAATCGCTCAACCACTACGCCAACCGTGTCGTCAAAATATCTAATATGAATTTGACCCCACTACCCTGTGTCCGATTAAGCTAAAATGTTGATACATATTTAAACCGGACGACAATGCAATATAATGATGTAATAAAGCTGGTCTGATGATGGAGCCGGAAGGTGGTAGTATAGAAACTAGTAGATAACGAAATTACGCAACCCTATCGAGTTTGGGACACGTTTGATTAATTTTTTACCCTATTATGAAAAGTTCAAACAGCCGACTATAAACTGGGCTGAGATAGTTTATTCAGTTATTGTTGAAAACAGTAGTTGCACAAAAAACAAAAACTAATATTCATTCGTAACTTCGTTTTAACGTCCCTAACTCGCGGCACGATTTTGAACGTGTCCAGGGTGCCAATTCGCTTGATTTCATGACTCCTATCAGCTTTCGATCGCGCTTAGATTTAATAGTTTTCTTTGTATTGTACTGTAAATCGAATTCACGTGAAGCGAACGAATGTGGCTCTGATCGTGAACTAAGAAAGAAAATACAAACAGCTGTTTAGATTTTTGCTGTTGCATTTATATACATTTTTCGCCATTGGATGACAAACACAATTTTCGATAAAAAGTGCGCGTTTACAGGACAAATTGTAAATTGAGAACCCTCTCGCTGCTTAGAATTTCACAAACAACATAACATCAAGTATGGTAAGATCAATTAAACGAAACCAGTTATCCAATATGCACATTCCGGTGTTCAAAAAATTAAGAGATAACTGCATGGAAATCAAATAAGTTTATGTAGGTTCTTAAGTTCTTTACATGTGAACTGTCAGATTACAGTCACTATATATTATAAAACAAAGTCCCCTGCCGCGTCTGTCCGTATGTTGATAAACGCAAAAAATACAGAACGGATTTTCATTGTGCTTTCGTCAATAAACAGTGTGATTTATTAGGAATGTTTAGGTGTTATTATCTACATATAGGTACCTAATTTGTTAAGGTTTTGCGTACATTGGTTGAAATATGACGATAATACCCGTGTGAAACCGGGGCGGGTCGCTAGTTAATTATTATTTTCAAGAAACTTTAAAATCGTTATTACAATCGTTTAGATTAGACTTTTAATTCGAAGCTTGCATATACTCTTGTCAGCTTTGCTCTCTGAACAAGATAATCCGCATATTTGCATATATTTCGGCGGTGGTACAAGGTAGGGACTGATTTATCGTCTTCATTTGTTTATGATGCTCACGCGCAGGTATTCCAATGGAAGTGACGCAAGCATTCGGTTGCATTCTTTACCTTTCTAAAGTGTTCGGTTATTCTGGTAGTGATTTTTTTTATTTGGTTCTCCCAATTTGGAGGTCTAAGTACTCAAGTAGGTACTTAGGTACCTAGTATAATAATTAAAAATAACTTTAGATGTTTTGAAATTGGTACATTCAGCAAGCCTAAGTAACACTTCGAATTTTTTAATCATAATTAAGTATTATTATTAGTATTATTCTCATTTACTCATCTTATATACAAATAATTTTCATTTTTAAATATTAATAAAAATAACATTTAAAAATATAAAATAGTAGCCCACCGGTATCGGGAACAGGGTCCAAGCTACCGGCGGTCAGAGCTCCTGACAATGCGGGCCGTGTCAAGAAGTACTGCCTTCTGAATCAAGCTCTTGATCCAGCCGCCTAACGAGAGCCTCCTTAGATGTTGGTCGAGGCTCTTGGCAATTAAGCCATTGGCTGTGACAACTATCGGCACCACGGAATAATAAACGTGATCGGCACAATGATCGCTGAATCCACATCCCACATGTCGACAACCTCGCGGGCCACGTCAAGATACTTTATCTGCTTGTCTTTCTCGACCTTCGCGAGGTTCACGCCATGCGGAACTGCTATGTCAATAATCATTGCGCATTGATGATGGATCGATCCCAGTACAATGTGACATTGCCATTTTCAAGAACTGGATCGGGCACATACCTGTATTATGGTACTTCTGATTCCACGAGGTTGTATTTCAGAGTAAGTTGCTGATGGATAATCCTGGCCACAAGGTTGTGCCTATGCAAGTACTCTTCGTTAGCAAGACGAGAACATCCAGAGATAATATGACGGAATGATTCTCCAGGTCGGTGACATGCCCGACAAATGTCAACCGTGCCATCCCGCACAATAAATCTCCGGTAGTTATTCGTCAAAATAACTTCGTCCATAATTGCACAGACAAAACCTTCGGTTTCTCCAAATAGATCACCGAATCGTAGCCAGGATACGGACGCTAAGAAATCTACATCGGACCCGTGTAAGGTTCGGAAAAAGCGACCGTGAAGCTCTCTTCCAAACCTCCTCGCGATCGTTAGTCTCAAGCACTACAGGCTTGCACCAGTTCTCTTTAGCCAAGGAGAGCGGGGTGAGGCCCTTGTCCACTGCAACTATATCTCGATGCATCCCCACGTCGGCTTCTAGGAAATATTCCCTGAGACTGCATATCTCACGGTTGTGCAGGGTCTTAGCATTTAAGAAGCCACGACCTCCACACTTCCGCGGGACATACAGTCTCATCACCGATGACCGTGGGTGATGCATCCGATATGCTGTTAACAATGTTCGGACTTTCCTATCCAGGACATCGAGTTCCGTTTGAGTCCATTTGAGTATGCCGAAAGAGTACATCAGGACCGGCATGACCCAACCGTTGAAGGCGCTCACCTTATTTCCGCCTGACAAAACACTATTGAATACCTTCATCAGGCGGCCAAAGAAGCGCTCCTTCAACGATTGTTTCATGTCAGCAGCATTGATGCCCAACGCTTCCGCCATACCCAAATATTTATAGGTCTCAATTGAAAAGAGGGATCTAAGGTTTATGGAACCCGAGAGCTGGACTCCCTCGGATTCCACAATCTTCCCTCGCTTGACATGCATGACCGCACATTTGTTCACACCAAATTACATCCTGATGGCGCTACTGAAAGTTTCTGTTACTTTCAGTAGCTCCATCAGCTGTGAACTGTTGGGGGCAAAGAGTTTTAAGTCATCCATGTAAAGAAGGTGAGATATTACCTGACCTCCTCTCTTCAACCGATAGCCTAGACTTGAATTCTCCAACCGTGTGCTTAGAGGATTCAAGGCTAAGCAGAACCAAAGCGGACTCAAACTGTCACCCTGAAATATACCCCGCTCAATCTTTATCGGTTCACTATTCCTCTGGATATATCGACATCCTGGATAGCGAAGGACCGTCCTCCACTGCCCCATACACGAGATCAGGAAGGTGCGCAGAGTGGCGTCTATCTTATATAACTCAAGCACCCTCATGAGCCATGTATGCGGCACAGAGTCATAGGCCTTCTTGTAATCTATCCAACATGTCGACAGATCCTTTCGGGATCGGCGAACCTGTTCACTGATGGCCATGTCAATAAGGAGCAGCTCCTTAGTACCGCGGGACCTATTCCTACATCCATTCTGAAAGGGAGACATGATACCGTTACTGTCTACGTGTTGGTTAATTTTAGCTCTCAAAATGGATGTAAAAACTTTATAACATTATTACTATTTATGAAAATACGAAACCATGTAAAACCTAGCCCTAAAATCCCTAAAATAGTATGGAAGTGTTACATTTTATTATTTTGTGTCTATTTAGTTTATTTGAAAATTTAACGTTGTTATTGACTTTTATTGCTGACCGCACCTAGGTATTGGTGACTGTGAAACCTAGCGAGCATCTACCCGCAGGGTTTAACCTTCCGTGGTCAATCTGGAAGTCCCTGAACCGTTTAAGAACCCAAGTAGGAAGATGTAACGCCAACCTCGCGAAATGGGGCTACCTCGACAGACCAGCAGCAGGGTGCGCATGTGGCGCCGAGTTGCAAACCATGCCCCACCTCTTGTCATGTCCTCTGTGCGCCAAAACATGCGATCGGGGTGAATTATGCGCTGCCACCGACGACGCCGTGGAAGTGGCTAAATTTTTGGGCCAAACAAATATAAAAGACTGTCGTGCCTGCGATACGAAGAAGAAGAAGAAGTGGGTGGTAGATTTTTGTGGTTGTTCCATCCTGGTTAAAATCTCGATATTTAAAATCTTTTTGGACCCGAGACACCAACTTATAAAGTGCTGGACGATCAACGTTCTTCTTTTTGTTTTGGTGCGCAGTGGGTAGGTATCCTCATGGACTTCCTTCATCGTGGGGTGATAGAGGGGCATGCCGGACTCTTACCGGCTAAAATGACCGCGGTGTTCCACCTCTGCCTATGGCCGGGGGTGCGGGATACGCATAGGTAAGCATCCTCAACGTACACCTAGCCTATCACAAAATGCCTAGATCCGTTCATCAACACTATGGGACTGGTGTGCTGTTCAAATCTATCGTGGAATTCTGTAAAATCCGCTTTTTTTCTTCATATTTCATTTTCATTTCAGTCTGCTTATTTCTTAACAAATAAGCTGTAAGTACCTATTTACTTACTCATATTTTATAATGTTTTTTTCCTGTGTTGTCTACTGTGTGTACATAAATAATAAAATAAATAAATAGAAGACTCCAATATTGTTTTCCTATGTAACAATATGTCCAAAGTTCCAAACATTGTGCAATGGCCGTGTAGTCACTTGTGCCAACAATACGCAGCTTATTAGGTTACTGGATTGTTATATACTTGATCTCAATACATAATTGATTAAGGTCGATCGAGTAATACTTACCTATCTTGTTTTCATTTCATGTGTTCAAATCCATCATATCTGGTAATCTTTAAAAGCGTCAAGGAACCGGACCATAAATCTAATAAAATTATGTACAGACGGCCGCACATCAAGCCATACCAAACTGTCAAATTTTCCCAATTGAATATAAACCTTATTCGTTAGAAATAAAGTTGAAAATCTATCAAAGAAATTTGACAGATTGTTGTAATTTGATGTGCTGGCCTCTGTACCTACTATGTTACATAGGTAGTACATATACTGTTGAATCTTTCGATTAGGTACCTAAGGCTCAATTAACATCTCCAAGGACCGGAAACCTCGTTACGTGCGAATTCATATTAGGAATTAGATTTTCCGGAATCCGTGAGAATTCGTCGGTAACGGTCGTTTACCGACGAATTGGTTTTTTGGGTTTGATTGTCAATATGCATAAAAATCATTAGGCAATGTGCACTAATTCTATTCTGACTAGTAGGTACCGGTGTGAATGTAGCCTAATAATAATTCGTGTTTGCCTCTATTCAGCGGAGGACCTCGTTATGCTATGGTTTTGCTATCTTTCCTAAGTATCTATCTTGTCAGTGGATCGATAATTAGGTACTTACCTATTTACAATGAACCTTTTGGTCAAGTTGTAGGCAAGTTGGTAGGTACTGAAACCTACTTAATTTCTGGGTTCATTTCGTTTTTAGATAAAGTTTATTCATTCAGCTTTCTTCTTAAATATTTTTCCAAATTTTAATATTAAAATTACATAATTACTTACCTACCTCTTAATTCTTGACACTTGAGCCAAACTCATCAAGAAATACCAGTAAGTACCTAACTATATTATTATCTGTGGATTTATTGAGATGCTACTCCTATTTGCCGAGTCTCCTCATCCGAACATTACCATTAGTTTGAAAAAGTGTTGTAAAGTTCATCAGTTCGTTTATGATTAAGATAAAAAAGTTCGGAATCGTCATGGATGATGTCAGTATACTTTTGTTTTGTAGACTAAAATAGATGCGGCATTTTTTGCAGCTTCCAATATGGTAGGTGTGAAGAGTTTTCATAGTCGCACACATTTAGGCCCGCTTGTGCCAATAGCCCGGTCGGTAAAATAGACATTGACCCTTGCATAAATTCACAACAGGCTGAAAATTTACAGGCACGTAAGGGATACCACTCTAATGAAATCCTGAAAAGTCCCCATTGATCCCGTGTGTGCAAAATGGTTTATTCAAGGTCAAAGGTCACAAAATTTTGTTTTTTTGTTTTTTTTTTGGCAAAACGGTAAGTTTTATCATAAAAATAGGTGTGACAAAATTGTTTATCATGCAATTACCTACAAAAATTGGTCTTCCACATTTTTCCTTGAATCATCATTTTGGAGATATACACCATATGTATATAGTTGAAAAAACTGTGTTCTTCATAATATGCACACGTTTCCGCCCACTCGCAAGCTAATATACAACGCGCATTTTTTTTTAAACGTGGGGTCTGTGGTAGGCCTATTCCACGATCTATTGTGGTCCTGTTGAGTTTATAATTTTGTATCAAATAAAAAAAAGTAGCAAATAGAAGAAAAGAAGACGAAGAAAAGAGAGATAGTAGATAGTAGTAAATTATGGAAGCGGTGTAAGTTATGAGTAATTTGGGAAAATTACTCGTCTGATTGACAATCATCTAGTGTATCATCATGCATCATTCATCTTTTGTCTCTGTCTTTGTCTCATAGTTTTGACTCATTTGACCTTTTTTTTTGCACACGTCGGGTCGATTGGGACTTTTGACAATTTATATGTAATGGTGTTCCGAACATTCGTACCAATTTTCAGCTTGTTGTGAATTTATGCTAGGGTACCCCTATTTTTGGGCTAATTTACCAAGCTACAAGTAGGTTATGGGTAGTTCTTCGAAATTTGATTCTTCGACTGATCCATATGGCCAAAATTTAATTTCACTTTCAGCTCAGTAACACATGTTCTTATGAAAATAGGTATACCAAATAACATATATTTGAATGAGGGACTCGTTTTTATAAAGTAGTTTTGAAGATATCGACGTTCGAATATTTTGTGCCCAGATGAATCAGAATTTGTTACAGATAAATCAGAAACAAAAATAAAAATGAAAATCTTTATGTAGATAGGCTCTGTATTATATAACGAATCATATTTTAACAACAACAATAATATGTTTTTATGAAAATAATTATCAGTGATCATAATTATCAGGGAAAAAAAAAAGTGAATACTAAAAAAAATCTTTTAAAACCTTTTTGAAACTCCAGTACCTATATAATTGTATTATATAGTAAAGCGAGAATATTGTTATATTATAACAGAAATTATAACTCTGGCTAATATTTTTAATACTTAAGACAATACATTCTGTTGGGTACTAGAAATTATTATAATGCTACATTATATTATTCTGTCTGTTTATTTTATTTCCATGTTCAACTCACTAGTCCTATGTATTATACTTATAACCTTTCATAATTAAAAGATCACAGGAGTAGTAACTTATTCTAATAATGGTACTTTTGACATGTCTTAGTTAAGCAGTCTTAATTATTATAAAAGAAATATTTCCTTGGCTCTTTACAAGAAACCGAGCTGCTTTCAATATCATCCTCACCATATTTTCACTAATGGCGTAAGACTCTTTCGTCCGTTTATCATATTAAGGCTTTTTAAACACAAAAATATCCTCATCATCAGAATCTGAGGGATCATCCACTCTTTTCCGATGAAGGGTCGATAGGATATCTCTGATGAATTTTGGAGTTAAAATTTTTTTTATCGATTGTAGAAGTCTCCATCCAAAAGCTGACATCATCGGGAAGGGCCAGGTCTTATAGGGCTGTATCCGAATTCAATAATTATTATTAATTCTTAACTAAGACTAAGACATCAAAAATGTCCTATTTAGATGAAGTTTAAACTCCTATGATTTTTTAAAAAGTTATAGCTAAGTAAATATATTATAATAGAACTACTGACTTGTACACGGTCAAAAATTGGACAAGGAGAACAACGCAACAAAAGCGCTCATTTCGTGCTGGAGATGGGAAAAACTAATTTATTTTATGATTTATATGAGGTTTTGACCATACGAATCAGGCACAGATGAATCAAGATTTTGCCTACAATCATGCATAACTCATCCATCATACATACAGACTTCACTATTGACATTTTTCTACACGAATCTATAACCCAAAAGCATCACATGAAACACAAATTGAAGTTTTAAAACAATAAAATAAATTTTATAACGTAAGCATTGTAATCAGGGTGCCACCTGAACCAAACACAGATGAATCAGATGTTTACCTTCGTAACACCAGGATCTAAGCCAACAGCCGTAGGTCCGCCTTCTAGATGGTTCGTTGCAAGACTGGCTTCCCCCCGCATGGGAAGCCAGACTCTCATTATTATTACCAGACCAAGTACGGTCAAGCGCAGCTACGCCACATTAATCAGTATTTTACGCCGGACACTTCTTATTTACTCATGTATAAACATACTAAGGTAGTATGAAAAAAAAAACTAATATAATAAGGCATCAAAAATCAATCTTTATTGTACGTGTAAATATGGTACTGATTATTATGAATAAAAAGTGTACATATTGCTAAGGCAGTTATAACTAATACATATTTATTTTTGTAAGAGGACAATTCATTTCCTTTCGATATACTTAATTATAATTGATATTGATGTATCAAAGGGAAAATGCAACATCGATCATTTTGTTCCGGAAAATGGCAAACGGACGCGTTATATGAATCAGAAGAACCACCTTCAAATATGTTTATTGTGTACCTTGACTGCAATTATTTAAAAAATATTATTTGTCCTAGTAAGGGAAATAATATTAGGGAAAGCTATACTGTACAAAAAAAATGGACATAGAGTTCTGTAAGATAGTTACAGAAATATAGAAATCGAAAATTTTGTCCCTGAAGAATTATGCTTATCATTGGTGGCTAGCACGGGCCCATTATTGTGTATGGCATTTTGTAATTTAACCTTGTGTTATCGTCTAACTCCGAGTTTAATAATTGGCGCAAGTGGGCTCGACAGGAATTTATTGAGGTTTATATTCGAACCGGCTGTGCTAGAACTGATGAGTGACCCAAGGGCAAGATAGACAAGGGCTACCCTCTAGCAATCGCCCTAGAATTATACCCAAGGAATTCGTGGGCTTTTAATTTGCTTCCAGCTTTCTGAATAGATGCACAAAATATTTTAGCCGACATAGGTACCTCATTTTTTATTTTTTATTAGCCTGTTCTGTCCTGCTTCTGGGCAAAAGCCTCCCTCCAGTTTGCTTCCAGTTTTCGTCCCGCCATATTCTTAACCACGGCCGTGTCCCTATTTCACTATTTCAGGGCACCAGCTCTGTGCTAGCTGCACCCATAGTTTACTGGGCATGCGGCAAACATGTCCTGCCCAGTTCCATTACAGTACCTACCTATTTTTAATTCAGAAGCTGCAGCGGCAGCAAAGTTAGCGCACTATTACTTTTTCTATTCTCTTTGTTGGTTGGTAAGTTCTTTGGATAGTTTGGTGTCGTGAGTCATACCACTTTAGCCAACTCTTGACCGCTGTTTACCAACTTATTGACTTCCCGTCATTGACCACTGAAGTGCGGTAGTTTGGAATAGAATTAGATAAGTGGTTTATGTTATGCGCGTGTGCTTTTTGTTAGTGGAGTACAAATATTTGTTTAACAGATTATTGGCGCTTTCAGATGTTGCTGACTTGCTGCGTTCCTGACTACTTTATAGCTTACACATAAGTAATGGTAGGTAGGTACCGTTAAGTGATTTATTTTGGTGGAAGAAGTTAAAAAATACGTCATATTTTTGTAGAACCTACCTGATTAAACTGAAGCGATTAGTACTAAGAAAAAGGAAACTTTATTCAGACTAAAGTGCGCTTGCGCCAGCCAGGGTTATCTTTTAACTAGGACTTATTTAAGACTGTTTTTTAGATTTCCATGGGAATACCCAACGAAAGACCTCCAAAATAAGTACCTAAGTATTAAATGCAACTAATTTATAATTATACTGGGGATATTAATAATTGTACTTTAATAAGTCTACTCAGGCAACGGTAGAGCTGTATATTAATATTAAGATCTTAATGTAGGTACTTCTTCCCGTGGGGTGTCCGGGCTAGCATAGCACCCCCCCATTTCATCCCGAGAGTGTCGTCGAAGGCGACTAAGGAAAAATCCGGAAGTCGGGCAGCAGCGGCTTCTGTGTACTTAACAACTTCACTGCGACCCCCAAGACGCCTGCCAAGGCGTCGTGCCTCTCCTCTGGAGAGGCCTTCGTTCAACAGTGGACGTCTTCCGGCTGATGATGATGAATAATGAATGTACCTACTTCCCATTGGCTCAGAAATAAGTTATAGTATTATAATTACATATTATTAAACGGGGAATCAAGATTCAAATGATGTAAAATCTAATTCAGGTATTCAACTTATTGCTGCTTGAGCACCAATCAGAAAAACGTATTTCTACTGTCTCACATATTCATAATGTGTTTGAATAGACTCTACCTAATAAGATAAATAAAAAATAAACTAACCGGCTCCTTCTTATTTACATTTAGGTGTTACATACGCAACTATCTAATATTTGTCTACTAATTTCAATAAACAAAAAGATGATAATCATTGATTTACTTAATAAAATCAATGGTGATTGGTGAAAGCCTGATAGGATAGGTTGAAACATGATTCATTATACGAGTAGTCGTTTTTTTAACTTGAATTCCTGGTAGGTATTCTAATACGTAGAAATTTTAATTACTTAGTAAGGGCATCGAAAAGACATATATCTACTTAGCTAGCCGAAACAGCGAGGTACAGTTACATTGGACAAAATCAATTTATAAAGTCGATGTCCTGCCGCTTTGTTAGCCAGTCTCGGATGTACAGCGGTTCGCCGCGCCATTCAAAACCTCGCCACCGATGCGACACTACCGTTCTCAAAATTTCGAAAAATTCGATTTTGGTCCCCGCCATTTATTATTATTCTACACGCGTTTAGTGCCTAGGCCGTCCGCCGCGACGCGCCACTGACACATTTCTGTGGTTTCGCGCGCCGTTTGAATTTAGAATAGTTTTTCATTTGTTTTTTTTTTAACGATTCGGTGTTTTCGACAATACTTGTGCCAGTACCACGTGCAACACGATCGGGATTATAGTGATTACAAGGCTGTGTGATTTGTTTCCTTGGAGTTTTCTAACAAGGTGAGTTTAGAAATAATAATCTACTTCGATGAACTAAACCAACATATGTAATAAAGTTTGTATAAAAATGCATTCTTAAGCGAGTATATTATGCAGCTACTTATTTATGTACTTTAAAATTAAATTAAATGCACCGCGGTGAGCGATGAGCTCCGGGCATGTCGACTATTATCTTGTCACTCGCTTATTTTATGTTGTAAAGTTTTATTTATCTGAAAATTAAGGATACTAAACTGAGATTCAGTCGCATGAGCTATCTGATTAATATTTCAACGTCGATATGTGAGAGGTCTACTTACCTTTTTCATATCGATTGTAAAATTTTATTGATCCATAAATAATATCGCTGTTTTTTTTTTATTCGAATACAGCCAACTTTTGTCTTGACTTAAAAGTCGTTAATATGAATATTCAACTAGGTTTTAAAGTTTACCGTTTAAAAAAAGTCAAGAGCCGATTGAGTATCGGGAACCGGGTGTGTTAACAGCTAATAAACAAAAGAACATAACTGAATTGACAAACAAACGGGGACTGGTAATAATATTAAAACAACTTATAGTGGCTGACATTTTCATTAAAAAAAATATATATATATGCCGTCCATTTCATGTGATGTGATACCTCCACGTAGGGCTGTCACGTAATGGCGCCGGGACCTTGTTCCACGTGCCCAATGATTTTGTCATCTCATTTGCACGATGACAGAATAGATAATTGTAATTTAGAACTAAGCTGTAAAAATCTGATACCTTTATTACACACAAAAAATATCATATTTAGGTATGTACCGCGTGTGACTAAAAGAGTTATAAATATAAATGTGAATGGATGGAGATTGGGAAAAAGGACGATGAAAATATGGAAGGCGGTTGACAGGACGATATGGAAGAATTAACACGGGACAAGAGCAGGAAGATGATGAGGTATATTATCTTCTAAAAACAGGTACCTAATTTGAAATCTTCATACGATCAGGCCCAAGCAAGTTAGTACTAGACATAGGTCAAAGTTCACAATAAACACGACAGAAACGTTTCAGAAGCAATTTCAAGTTTAATGACTCTATTCTATAATTGTCAAAGTGAATGGTAAGTTGCACACGAGACACAACAGAACCTAGTCTGGGGGCTTGTTCCACCACCTTTTAATTGTTAATATTGACCAGATTTATTCAAATATGGAACAGAATTTGTGCAAGTAAGTAGATGAGTTGCCAAGTAATTTAATCAGAATTTAGTGGAAGGTGGTGAAACCAGGCCCTAATAAATGTAGATAGTTACGCGAGGGTGCGAAAAAATCAAGCTAGATATTAACTTGCATAGTACCTAGTAGGTACGAAATAAAACCATAGCCATTGTCTAGGAACTGGTGGGTTCCAAACTACACATATTTCCGTGTTGCACTGGTTCTAAAGCCCACGTCATGTATTGCACCATTTGCACCCACTCTATGCTCGTATCAGTGTGGAGTTATGTCACTCATTGTTATGGCACACAGCTTATGTCGAGGCCCTGTCGGAGTACAAACACGACATTTTCACAAAGACGTTTCAATATTGTCTGCCGTGCAGTGCCTTTTCAAATTTACTCTGTGTTCACATACACTCATCAGTTCATCTCAGAAATAAGTCTTTGAACTACGCATATCTGTTTTTTTTAAGAATAGGTGTAGTTTAAGGCGCTTCCTATGAATGTCCTTCATAACAACTTACTGCCTAGGCAGGCCTACATTTACTGCTGAATGTAGGCCTCCCCAGAGTTCGTCAACCAACCCAGTCTTGGGCAGCTCGCATCCATCTGCTGACAGATTTAAGAGGAAATACCACGGGCTAGAGAATTGAAAATTAGGTATTTGTAAAATCTATTGCTGTCGCGCGATGCCCGAACACGAACCGCAGACCGAAAATACCTATTAAAAGTACACAAAATCAATGATTCGTAGTCCCCTGATTTCTTCTCCAAAACTTAACCGATTTAACTGCTTTTTTCATTAAAAAATAAAGAATGTTGTTGTTGTTGTTGAATGTTTTCTATTTTTTATATAATCAAGTCAAATTTGTTTTCTGAATGTTTGAACACAGCGGAAAATCATGCCAATTTTTTAGGCTTTTGAATATTTATATCACTTTTAATAATAAATTTATGAGAAAAAGGAAAACATAGGGACATGCCAATAGTAGCCATGGACATTTAAAAAAAAAAAAATGATCTACTGGCATTATCCAGGGAGGAAACAGGGGACTAAGTTTGTATGGAAAAACGGCCCTTGTGTTTCCTCTTAAAGATGTTCTCCAAATCTTTAGTCCCATACTACGCTTGCCCAAATACGGTCTCCACTAAATAGTTCTGTTGTTATCCGCGGACGCTATGGTACAAGCAAGTTATACCTACCTACGACACCTACATTCCATACATAGTATTTAAAACCCAGATTGTGCAGGACTCTAAAACTGAAAACCCTAAACTCGCAAAACACAGCAGATGGTAATTTTACGCTTTGTAATGTAAATTTCGTTCGCCTTGTTTGTCAGCCGCGAAATGCCCGCGATATTTTCATACATTAGCGTCTTATTTCTTTTTCTGCCAATTTAATTTTCTATTCTCTAAATCGAGAACTTTAATTTAAATGGCTGTTGACCTTTTCTCGATTGAGTCGAAAATTGAATGTCAGGATTATTAAAATTGTGTACGAAAAAGAAACCTATAATATTTATACCTAGTATTTTATGTTTTATTTTGTAATAAATTGTAATTAATCGGTTTATTAATCGATTTTATGTAGTTATTCGTCCTATAGATCAACGGATCTTGTCTTGAGGCAAATAGTGCTAATTATGTTATGTTATGGTGATTGATCATTGACCTCTGCGGCGCGAGCTCTGATGACAAGTGTTAATTTGTGCAAGTTAATGATTGATTTTCATTGGTCATGTTTTTTTTAGGGTTCCGTAACCAAAGGGTAAAAACGGGTCCCAATTACTAAGACTTCGCTGTCTGTCCGTCCGTCTGTCTGTCACCAGGCTGTATCTCAAGAACCGCGATAGCTAGACAGTTGAAATTTTCACAAATTATGTATTTCTGTTGCCGCTATAACAACAAATACTAAAAACAAAATAAAATAAATATTTAAGAGGGGCTCCCATACAACAAACGTGATTTTTTACGTTTTTTTGCTCGATGTCTAATGTTGTATAATAAATAATGGAACGGAACCCTTCGTGCGTGAGTCCGACTCGCACTTGCCAGTTTTTTAATTTTGATAAGTATGTAGGTACCTAATAGAGCAATTAATAAAATTGATAGTACAGACGCCAGCACATCAAGCCATACCTAACTGTCAAATATTCCCAATTAAATATGAACCTTATGCTTTTGTAATAAAGTTGGAAATCTATCAAAGAAATTTGACAGATTGTAGTAGCTTATGTGCTGGCCTCTGTACCTACCTAATATGATGTCTAATTTGTAATTGTTAAATCAATATTTTGTACAATAAATAGGTATACCTATTATTAGTAAGTCATTAGAAATATAAATTAAAAAGGTAGTTTAAACTGTGATTTATTTTTATAACCCAATCAAATGGCTAGTCGGAACAGAGTTTTTTCAAAAATCGTTTTTATAAAGCTAACCTCATTTATAAATAAAGATTTATATTCTAATTTCAAATTCATTAGCACATGACACACTTCGAAATGTAAATAAATATATTTATGTAAAAATTTAACATTAATCTCGGCTTAATAAAAGGTGGTAACGGTTAATTTGTGTCTGTTAATAGTCAAACATACCGTTTTAACGACAATAACGATAAATAAATATTAAGAACTAACTCAGTAGTTTGCTGGATTCATTATTTTTCATGGAGCCGGCTTAAGAGCGCGTATTCGATTCGTGACGAAAACTTCATGTTTTTGCGTTTTGCCACAGAATACTTAATAGTACTACGGTTTTGCCCAGAGCAATATCGTAATTATGTGAGAAGATTATTTAAAGACAATTTACAGTTTTAGAAAGAAGAGAAGATAAGTCTTGATTTAGACAGCTACAGAGTAAAAGTATAATTTTTAATTATGGTTTTTAAAGCGAAGACAATTCTTTCATATCGTTTTACGATAATAGACGTCAGAGTTAACTTTCAGGACGAATACAACCATTACAATATGCCAAAATATTTTGTTTTATGCGTTTTTCCAACAGTATATACAGTCATAAAGACAGCTACAGAGCCAAAATTACGAAAATATTACTATTATGTATTATAAAACAATGTTGAAAAAGTAGAAAATCGGTTCACTTTGACAATTTTTTTTTCACCAGTATTTGACTAAAAACATAACTGATATATTTATTTTATGAAAGTAAATGTTATGCTTAATATACAGAATATTTTTCAGTCCGTTATACGAGCTCATTTATTTTAGACAATTATTTTAAAAAGCACTGCAAACATCGCGCGCTGTCGTTTGCCGATCAATTTCAATGATTCGTGCTTATTTCGTGCATATTTTTATTTCTGATGCACACAAACAGACCATTGTATTGTACTAGCGTGTGTCAATGCTGCTACGCCGTTCTAGCAATCGTTTAGATTTTGAGTTACGCTAAATCGAATACGCGCCCTTAAGCGTTGATTTTTTGATGTCAAGTTGATTTTTTACGAATGGGGAAGGAATAACAAATTTTTGTTTGGATAAGGGCCGATTTTTCAGTCATCAGATTACTCTAAACGGAGGAATAAATAAGGCGGTTTGACAGATTTTATATAAAGTATGTAAAGCTGTCTGATTTGTTCTTCAGAGTAAAGTTATCTGACTACTAACTTTTGCCCGCGGCTTCGTCGCAATGTCGGTTATGGCGGATGCACACACGAAGTTGCAACTTAAAAAGTAGTCTATTTCCTTCCACAAGGTTCAAGCTATCTTCATACCAAATTAAATCAAAATCGGTTCAGTCGTTTCGTCGTAAAGGGGTACCAGACAGAGTTACTTTCGCATTTATAATTTTGGATGGTCGAGATAATCGATAAAAATCAGCTCGAGAGCTACGCATATGTTTGAAAGCGCACCCAAGGTTTACAGGAAAAAAAAAATGTTAGGCAACTTTTACTTAGAAAAAAAAAATACATAGGAATCAGCGTTTATGTCAGATTATATAGTTTTTGTTTCAGAGCAAAGCTGCTGCAAGTGTGGCGATTTTTTACAAATTATTTAGAACTAGAATGAAAATCAGTACCTTGGGTTTACATAATTAATTAATTACGAATGGTAATCTACAATTTCTTGACTCATAAGAAAAAAAGAGGTGTCAAAGTCCAATTCAGCCTCTTTGATTTTCAATGTGCCTCTGACAGTCTCGGTGTCTATGATTGGTTTTTTAGGGTTCCGTACCTCAAAAGGAAAAAAACGGAACCTTTATAGGATCACTTTGTTGTCCGTTTGTCTGTCCGTCTGTCTGTCAAAACAATTTATCTCGGGAACGCGTAGAGATACCTCTACGCGAGTTGAAATTAAAACCATATCGGTACTTTAGTCTACGGTCCCTTAAAACTGTGAAAAAATCAAACTTCAAAAAAAAATACGGCGGTTTATGTCGCAAAAAATGTACATTTCGACACGTGAATCTCGGTTATCGCGGGTGCAGACGAAGTCCCGGATTAAAAAGTACTTACTCTATATGCTTTCCCAGGATTCAAGCTATTTTCATAAAAATCGGTTAAGCTGTTCCATCGTGGAAGCGTAACAGTCAGAGTTACTTTCTCATTTGTAATATTAGTATGGATATGTAGGTACCTAAAAATTTGTACGGAACCCTCGGTGAGCGAGTCCGACTTGCACTTGTCCGGTTTTTTTGCAAAGGGATGCCTTGTTATATGTTTTTTTTCTCTGGGCTAAAATGTTGATTTTTTTCAATCGCCTCAGTTATTCTAATTTCGAATTAGCCTGCAATGTCGTCAGTGTTTTTAGGCTAGGAAATGAGTTAACTGAGATCAAATTCGTTTTATTATTTTAATCAATGATATTACACGTTGATATTACATAAGTTATTTATATTGTGCGGCATTGGCATTTTTATAGTTCGAATCTTGTGTAGCTAAACTTATCTACATTATTTTTTCTTTAAATATCATTGATTTTAATAATAAAACATCTATAATTTATTTTCATTAATCGGAGAACAGAAATACATAGTAAGTAGATACCAGTTTTTTCTCTGTTGTTATTATTGGAAAAGGTCAAGCTAGAGTTGGAGCGAATATGGAGCAAGATCACAAGCAAGATTGTACCTATAGGTAGTTGTCTTGCAAAAAATGTGTGGAATTGAAGCCAGTCTTTCAACATTTCAAGTTCAATGTTATTTTTTTGTTTTCGACACGAAATACCTACAGAATTCGTTTGTGTTGTGTCTCGCCGTTTTAATTAATGGAAATCATTGTCTTGGTATGAATTAAGCGCCGTTTAATATTTGCATGTCGTTGAAACCGATGCGAAAGTTTAAACTTTGTGAATTAGTTGGTTTTCATTGATAGTTTTGTTTTGAAAATGTATTTCAAATAAACCATTTACAGGCACAGGGCACTTTTGAATTGTTACGGAGTCAGTCAGCCAGAAAATTGAAGTTACTTTTTCCAAACAATAGGTTATATGGAGTAGAATGAGCATGAAATTTCATGAACACTCTTTTAAAATATTACAAATTAAGGTTAATCATTTTAAATCTACGGGTACAATATTGTGAGAACATTATTGTAATGAGTCGTCCACTTTAAAAGAGGTCTAGCTAGAGTAAAATTTATGTAATACCTAGTAACAATAAAAAAAAACAAAATAAAGAAAAAAACAATTCAAGCTTTGTAGGTACCAAGAAGCTTATAGATAAAAGTGGAGGCAACACTCTAAATACCTAAGTGAAACCAACTGTGGGCAGACGCTCTCTTTCTGAATGCATACATAAGATAAAGATAACACATATCACTGTCTCGTTCTTATGTATGCATTCAGAAAGAGAGCATCAGCCCACAGTTGGTTTCAAGCTTTTGTTCTAAGTGTTGGCTCCATTTATACCTATATCTTCATGGTAGGTACTAAGCGTTGATATTTTACAGTTCCTGTTGTGCGCAGCGCAGAGATTACAGCAATTATCTATGCTCGAGCAGCTTCAATTTATTATTCGGTAATAATTAACTAAAACAAAATAATCTAATATATAAAAATCTCATGTCACAGTGTTTGTTATCGAATTCCTACGAAACGGCTCCACCGATATTTATGTTTTTTTTTGTGCATATTTGGAAGGTCTGAGAATATAATATAACTATGGCAAAAAAACATTTACCGGGTCAGCTAGTGATAAATAATATTCTGTACTTATCTACAAAATATTCAGTTATAATTTTAGGTTTTTTTTTTAATATTGTTTTAAGCTTGCGTTTGACTTCAACTCACCTGGGGGCCAAGTCTGCTATTTTTATAATTTCGTCATTCCAACACGATCCCATTGTCATTTTGCTAAAAGTTCGTAATCTGCTAAATCCATAATGGTCGATCATTGGTCGGTCAATGGTCTCGTACTTGAATTGTGTTATATATAATGACATTGTCAACAAATTTGAACATTTATTCATGCCAGATTTCATTTATATATATTTTTACATATTATTTATAAGTGTTATAAGCATTCTGAAGTAGTAAGAAGTTCGTAAACAAAGTCAGTCATTAATTTGTCATTATGTACGAGATTACCATTCTATAGCATTTTCTTTTAATGGAGTGTCATTGGTTGACCATTGGAAAGTCATAATGACGCCATTATATTAGTAGATTACCAAACTTGTCAAAATGAACAATTATGAAATCAATGGTAGACCATTCTTACACTATTTTAATAGCAGACTTGAGGCCCTGATCTTAAGTGACGATGCGGCCTATAATGCCGACTAGGTATGTTTTCACTGACCTTGAGGTGTACTATTTACGCATTCTAATATTAGAACTAATTCATGTAAGCAAGGACTCAACAAATTCATTTCAAACAAACAAAGAACAAACAACAAAGACATTAACAAAGATAACTACCATAATTTGTTTCAGTATTGTAAAGTCATGAGTATATTCGATAAACGAGATTTAGCCATTGTAACACAGTATTGTCACCATTTAGGTGACCTGAATAAGACGACAAGATCTAACAATTTACGTAATCTGTCATATCTTCCAACCTTTGGAATAAACAAATATAATAATGTGTATGGTGAGAGGGTGTGGAAATGCAGTCTGCCCCTAGGTAATACTTAATAAGTTGCCAAAATCCATAGTATGTCAAATTGAAAAAAAAAACTGTCAACAAATAAAATATGTACTAAAAAAGCATTTCCTAAGCAAGGTAGCAACTGCTTAGCTGTAAAATCTTTAATAAGGTAAGATTATAGTTAAGTTTAAGTGGATTTCAATGTATGAAAATTGTTCTAAAATAAACAGATTTTATTATTATTATTATTATTTATTACTCAGATTTTCTTTTGATTGTTCAAGGACCTCGCATTTGGTTTATGCGAAAAAAAAGTGCAGGCACCTACCTAGGCAGTAGGTACTGTACCTATTTGTATTGTGCGATGTATCAATATTAATTACTTCGCAGAAACGTCCTTTAAGCTTTAATTGGTCATAAGTACTTAAACAAAATGACTCGTCACCTCATAAAATTCGCCATCCATGGTGTACGGATTGTATCAGCGTGTGAGGTGAACAGGCTTCGATTCCTAGCTTGGATATCTTAAATTACTTACAGGGCTAACATACGCCCGCGAGTGTTTATAATCCGTGTGAGATGAATGATCTTTAACTTGAGGAAATATGACCATGTGTCAAATGAGTCTTGGTAAAACTAAAACAGCACATAAAACCTTTAAATATTTTTTTATGTTTTTTTTTTCTCTCAGAATTAAATTGAATTAAAAATCATTTGGGGTGTCTGAGGTTTTGCGTGTTTAACGTTACACCTTGTATATATAATATGGGTATGTATATATTTATTTCGGTGTATATGTATTCCAAGATTTAATTATGTGTGTGTAGTTTATATAATTGTTTTGTTTAACTTTTTTGAATATTACTTTTTGTAATGCACCTGCCATGTTATCTCTTCACCACCCTTGGTTGACTGGTAGAGAATGCCTAAGGCATTAAGCCCGCCATAGGGTTAGAAGATTAGAAATAACTAATTTTATCTTTTTTTTTATTAGTTTTACTTTAACAAGGTTTCATCCTATTCTCATCGCGCGCGGATTATACCGTAAAACGTGGTGAAAACGAATGCAAGGGTGAATCAGGACGAAACTTTACAGGGGATTGTGTCAAATGCTTTCGAGTAGGTTGCATTACGCATAGGGTATTACAACCGTAGAAATGTACTTACTTATATCTATGGTTACAACCTTTACAATACCTACGTACACTATTACGAAGACATTACCTAGACATTAGTACTCATTTGCTATAATTTTACTGTAGTAGGTACACTATAAAATGATTTGTTCCATGTGCTTGTACGCAGGTAGTTGGAACAAATCATTTCAATATTCGATAAATAAATTTCTGCTCGCTTGTATCAATATTGAAGTGCTGCGCGGCGTCTACAGTGCATTCTTGCACCAATACATTCTTCGTAATGGCTTCCTCCGTTGATTATGGTCACAGGCCGAACTAAAAAGTGGACGATCCACATAAAATATTACCACCTTTTAAAGTCAATGGGCATATTAAAAAAAAACTGCCTCAGTTCGACGAGTAAATACAAAATGACGGCAATGATTCGATGTTTTGTGAAATAACGATCCGTTTTCGCCAAAGACTATAAATATTCTCTTTGGTTTTCGCCCGTTCATGATATATGTCTGGCTGTTATGAATTATGGGTGAAGGATACTCCTCATGTTTTATTCATAAATGTACCTACAACCTTAGCGCTTTTAAAAATGGAACAATTTTCGGCCATTATATTTCAAAAAGTGCCAGTTTGATGAGTGATCCAAATTAATGGGATTCGCTAAAGATGCACGAGAATTTATTGACAGAATTATGTTTATCAAAAGTAAAATATTCAAGATAACTAGTAGTATGTAAACGATATGCAGTCATTTAATTAAATAATTCATTTACAAAAACGAGTAATGACGGAGTGAAAGTTAAAATTACATATTTTTAAGAATAATGATGCTTGCTTTACAAAACAATTTACTCATCCGAAAAGGGTGGCAATTAAAAAATATCATAATTGATAAATCCTTGGAATCAAGTGGACATTCCGCGATCAGTTAATTGTAACCGGTTAATAGTGAGAGCTTCAGTTGAATTAACTACATCGTGATTTTAAAATATTTAACAATTAAGTAGGTATACATACTCCTAATAATTACAATGCTACCTTATGAACTTGTAAAAACTTAATTATGAACAATTAACTGCTTTTTGAATTTAAATTCTCTTGAAACTTCGAGAATACGATACTGCAGTTTTTTATATAAAATTGTTGGTAGATATAAATATAAAAACGGACAATAAATTACTTCCACTCCGAAGAGGGACACTATGACTAAATGATGGCTGCTGTAAACACATGTTTTATTACTATCGCGTAATCCGATCGCGAATACTTCTTAAAAGTGGCAATTGTTTGTTAAAACAACATTTTTTTAAACTATATTTATGGCGGGACGCGGCACTTTTGTTACCAACAAAATACGCATGCGCATTACGAAAATAAAAACTCGAAATTTAAAAATTAGGGACGGGCGGGACTCGATGAATGTTACGATAAGGGTCGTAGCGTAGCACTGGTGGAGACCATGTAGGTACTAAACTAGAGAGGGCGGTAAATTCTAGTGCTACGGTCTACGATCGCTACGCGGCAGGTCTACGAGTCTACGACTTTACTATCCCATATTCTACGTCTACGGTTTCATTACGTCCGTAGCGTAAACGACAATTACGTTAGATATAGTTATGTAAAACATTGTATTTAAATGTACATTGATTAATGAATAGTATTTCTGAAAACCTTTTTACTTTTGGTATTTTAAATGAAATCGTTTTTACTAATATTAAAAATTAAAATAATAAGATAAAGTACATCATATTACAAAAATTAAAACAATGATATCAAAAAATCTTCATCGCTTTTAGTAATAATATAATACTTTTTTGTAAACATAATTTGTTCCTCATTAAACATTTTTTTCTTTTGTCATTTTGGTATGCAATCAGCAGTCAACATTTTTTAAGGCAGCTTATCTTATCAGAAACAATAACGGAATTCCAAAAACAGGACGAGGCATCTTAAAAAATCGTGACTTTATTTATTACATACTTACCTAAGTGGATACGGTTCAAATTTATCACATCTTTTGAGATAAAAAGTGTATACGTAAATCAAAATCATTTCGATACCGATTCGTTCAATATTCCTCTTAACTCTCAAGGAACAAATTGCCTCGTAATGATTACAAGTGTATTCGATATTATGACCACCTCTTTATATTTATGACCAATGCATGACAATGGTATAAAAGGCTTTTATTTATTTAATTCACTGGTATTTCAAACAGTGTTTATCAGCTCAACTGTCGAGTTAGCAGACACAATAGGTAGTTAAACAATGGTGCAGATTCCCTTGTTCACAACTTGATCTAAAATTTGACAATTGTCGTCTCTTACTGCCAGGCAGCTGAAGAAAAGGACAGCGACAGATAAGAACTAAGTTAAAGATGTGAAATAAGTCTTTTCTTTGAACTTCGCCGTGTTTTTAATCAATACGTTCTGAAATGACAACTATAATAATTGTATGTTAGTTCAACTTAAATTGACAGCTCTTATTAATATTTGTCTTTTTTTTGTTTTACTACAGAGAATTATAGAGAAAGAGGTATCAATACTTAGCTTAAAATAAGTTTAGCTTGTGCACACCAATGACAGTATGACTCCAGGAGTAATATCAACGGTCAAGCGATTATTCTGTAAACATGTTCCTCGGTTCCTCCTGAATTTAGGTAGGTAAAGTGAGCTTTATGTGAGCTATCTTGCCACTTGCTAGGGAGTGAAATGAGCTTTCACTCCCTAGCAAGTGCCATAGATTTTTACAGAAAAGCACTACTGATATATTCCAAGCCTAAAGGTCTGACTACCAGTCTTACCAAGGGGGTAATTACTTATAGGGTAACACGGTATCGTGTTACCCAATAAGTGGGTTGTGGAGGTCAGAAAGGCAGTCGCTCCATGTAAAACAAACACTGGTAGGTATTCAGTTGTATCCTGTTAGACTAGAAGCCGACTCCAACATAGGGGAACAGGCTATTCTTTTCGAATCGTAGTTGAGATAAATAAGGGCCAAAAAGGAAAACCTGCTACTATTTTTGAGAGGATGTTACATGGACAATGGACAATGGAAAGCTATAAACCTCAAATTGCATAATTAAAATAAAATTCGATATAATTATCATACTGACTGATTGACGACATGGTTGGCGCAGTGGCTGAGCGATCGACTGTTGCGCAGCGTGTTGCGGGTTCGATTCCCGCCCAGGGTAAACATTTGTGTGATGAGCACTTGTGTTTGCCTTGTGTCTGGGTGTTGTTTATCTATATATGTATGTAAGGCTCGACCGAGATGGGTTTTTCGTTCTCGGCCGAGACCGAGACCGAGACCGAGAATATAATACTATCTCGGCCGAGACCGAGAGCCGAGACCGAGAATAAACAAAGCGTGAAAAAAAATTAACTTTTTAATACAGCTTTTCTAAATAGTTGTTCACTTGCTACGCTAGTAGGCGGCGCAAATAAAAACTTATTTGCTGCAGGCCTAAGCACCTTATAAGGTGACGAAAACCAATACTCAAAAATATTAGCATTTCTTTGCAGTCTTGGCTCTTTAAGAAAACTTTCTAGCGCTATTTGGATCACAGAACTTGAACTGTATTCGTCATTGGTCATTGGCAGAGTTGGAAGACAACTCTATGGAATCATGCTGCCCATAAGACTTCAACCAATCACAATTCAGCTCTCTCACGCACTTACACCAATCGACTTCGCGCTGCGGCGCGTGGCCGCGCGCGTCAAAATTTGAATGCCGATCCGAACAAAGTTACAATCTCGGCCCTGACCGAGAATCTCGGCTATAACTAGCCGAGAACCGAGACAAATTTCTCGGTTGGATTTGTAGCCGAGAATGCCGAGACCGAGACCGAGACCGAGATCTCGGTCGAGCCTTATATGTATGTATTTACAAAAAAAAAATGTATTTGTGTATGTATATCAGCTGTCTGACACCCATAGTACAGGGTCTCCCTAGTTTGGGGTCAGATGGCCATGTGTGAAAATGTCCCCACATATTATTTATTATTATTATACTAGTGTTAGCATGTATTTCCATACGGAATTTACCTACAGCATAGTTTTAACGAGGTGTAAAACTATAAAAATTACTTCATCATCCATAAAATAAGATAAAATCATCGGGTCTTTCCTTTCTCATGTCACCCAATTAGTTAACAACAAGTATTACCCGACAGAGTCACCTTGTACACAATATTGATTGGCCTGCAGCCTCACTTTACACTTCTTCCAGTATAATAGGGTGAAATTACAATACACCATCAATCATAACACCACCATTTAACTTTGCCGTGTAATAATTGGCGAAAAAACAATCTTGAAACTCATAAAAGTTGATGGATCGTCGTCTTTCAACATATCAAGTCGTCACTTTGTACGGAAAAGTATATTTTTTTCGTTAAAATTTATACAACACGGTTTTTTGTTAATAATATTTAACCTACTTGAGGGAAGATGGTTGTGTATCGGTTTGCTGTAGTTTGTTTTTTTTTTTAATCAAGGTTGCACAACGTTGTTTCGGGAACATCACGCATTGTTTATCAACTTGTTTTCATAACAAATAGAGAACATTTTATTTAGGATCATTAAAAAGCGATTACGATATGGCTATTAAAATAGAAAAAAAATTGTAAGAAAAAGATGTTGCATTTTAATTATTTAAAAAATATTGAACACATCTGCATACATAAATTCATTAAATCCTTATCTCACAGACTATTTTATAACGAATATAAAGATTTATAAATATTCATAGTATCAAGTTTAATTTTAACGTATAACAATGAGATCAATGAACTTCACATTTTCGTATTCCTGCATAATTAATCAGAGAAACAGAAGTCCAATTACTGTGATATCTTAACCTGAACTGAATCGAAGGTAATAAATAAGTCTGGGCAGGCGGGCAGTTTCAGATTACTTCTTTTATTACTACTTTAATTTAATAATATAACAAGTGTGACGGGTATAGTGCGACCAATATATCTTGACCGTTCATAGTGGCGCTACTTGCTAAGAAAACCATCAAGAATATATCAAATTCAGTACGTTTTTAAAAGTTTCTTTTACTTCGTATGTCAAGATTATACTGGTATTCTTTCAAAAGGGAGTGTTTTGCAAAGCGTTTAAGCGTCCATTGTGTTTTCGACATTGTTTCGTAATGGTAGCACAAATATTTAACCGTAGCTAATTTTGAATACTGGATTGTAAGGCGTAAATGTGATTGGTTGTAAATCCATAACTATTTTATATGTTTTTAAGCATTTCTGGATATTATTAAATAGTGCTCGAGATCATACATTGTCACGGAATCTTGTTAAGTATGTAAATTAACTTCATTATGAAATGGTCATTAATTACCCTCATAGGTACTCAAAGTTCTTATTTTAGAGGTGAAGTTTGTAAGTTTGCATCTAGGAGGTAATCTACGAAACTACTCATCCAAATACAAAAATTGTTTCATTGATAGAAACCAACATTATTGCTGAATGTGACATGGTATTATTTGAGTCCCACACGGACGAAGTCACGGGCTGAAGCTAGTGTAAAATAAAACAAACTTAATAGTATTTTTTGTCTGAATATAATTTCCTTGTCACGTGTATGATTAGAGAGGGTTGATATAATTTAACAAATAAATTAATCATTGAAACCAAATGTTACACTGGTAGTTAACTCGGTTAGATAATAACCCATTTAGATTACAATATTATGATTGGTTTGAGCAAAAAAGTAGACTTAAATGCTTTTGGTTATTGGGTAAAATACATTAAAATGTTTTAACGACGTAAATTCATTATTAAAAAACAAAATAATTCTTGAAAAGTCAGTATTTTCATTAACTTGTTCACCTCGGATTGCTCTGTCAATATTTTGGTACGAAAGCTTTCAAAACCAAGTACCTTCCTACGACTAGGTACGTTTACGTAGAATAACATTATACAGAAGCATAAAATAATTATACAAAAAAAGAAATGCACAACAACAAAAATAAAATTTGAAAAATTTTGATGATGCGGTTGGCGCTGTCGCTGAATTATTGACCGCTGTGCAGCGTGTCGCGGGTTCAATCTCGAACGGAATAAATATTTGCATGGCAGGCAGGTAGATGTTCCGGGTCTGCTTGTGTATGTGAGTTTGTATGTTTGTAAACGCACCCACATAGAGAAGATATTCCTAGAGTTTAAAAAACAAAAGTGGAGCAGGTGAATTTAAAAAAAATACATATGTCGAGCATGCTTTTTTTTTAATGTTTCAGTGTCGGTTCCTTAGTAAAAGTTATTCGTATTAATATCAATACTTTCACTTCCTAAAAAATGCCCAGTAAATTAAAAGTTAGCCCAAAGGTTGCATAGAAATACTTATTGAAAAGTAGATATTACTGTCTAATAAAACATTTTTTTAGGGTATCATCGTTCTTCCTGTCATTTACGTATCAATTCTAAGCGTTTTTTGACGAAAACAAAGTTCTGCCAAGTCTTTCAGTCATTTTGAAAGCTTATGTTAATGAGAGGTTGGATTCTGCGTAAAGCACCGCGAGTTCCATTCATGCACGAAGCCAATATTTGTATGGCCTGAGTACCTACCAATGTATGGTCGTTCCGGGTCCGGGTGTCCGGATTTGCATCTGCAAACACACTTAAATACTGGACAAATCCTTGTGTTTGCGTTCTAAAACTCTTGAAGCAAAGGCTGGCCTTAGCTGGAGTTCATTTTAATGAACTTTGGCAGCTGATTTGTCGAACAATAATTTTGCTTGTAAATATTAAATCGACTGGAGCAATGCGTCATGATAACGCCATTTCTCACAAAAATACCACGAAAACATTCCCAATTTATTTTGCTGTTATAAGCATAATAAATTTTTAATTTGAGTTTATGGTTATAGGATATTATATATTTTCTTGTATACCTATAATAAAGTAGCACTAGCCTGAAAAGTTTTAAGTTTATTAATCTAAGAAATACGTTCTTATAATCGACCTCCCCACTTTTCATCTCTTTAGAGATTTAATTGCTCATATTCATATCATAAAAAGTCATGTGCAAGTGCAACATTTCACATTCCTAGTTCCTGTATAGCTTCGGTTTTGCGCAGATAGGTATGTCAGTTAGTTAGGTTCTCCTTTTATATAGTTTTTTATATAAATCTAAATGAATCAAAGTAGCGTAATACTATATCACAAATCTTGATATGAATTTTGGCGTTAAAATAATTGACATAACTTCACAAGTCATTCAAAACTCATTATCCATACTAACAAGGCAAAAAGGTATTACTGAAAGTGAGAACATTTCTTGCCATTTACGAAATGCTCAAATAAATAAACTAATTTACATTTATCATTTATATCTTTCTCATTTGTTTTATTGGAGTTTCTGTGAAAATGAACCTCAACAGATCGTGTTAAAGTTGTTTGTTCCTTGTTGCTGTTTTTCTTGTTGACAGCCTCTTGTGGTGGTTGCGTGTCGATTAATTTGAGCAAATAATAATGTTGGTGTAAGACTTGAAACGAATACAGGTACAACTGAATAAATTCGCAAAGGTACCGAAGTATAATTTTTAGGGTTCCGAACCTCAAAACAAAAAACGGTGTCCTCGTAAGATCAGTTTATAGGTACCTATCTGCCTGTTACAAAGCTGTTTGTATTAAAGTACCTACTTAGGTGCGCTTCATTAACTATTGAGTAATAACGACTTACTTAGTGCACGAGTGTATTTTATTTACTCATTTAAACTTCATTCACAACGTACAAAGGAGTCCGGCTGTCAATACCTACAATGCAATAAACCTATGTAATAAAAAATCCACAGCTCATATTCTCTACTTCGCATGGGACTTCATGACTTAGGCATTCTCTACCAGTCAACCAAAAGTGATGCAGAGATAACATCGGTAAATTGTTAAAAAGGCAAAGAAAGAATGATTAAAAACATACCTAATATGCATGCATGTGAGTTCAAGGTCGAAGGTTACGTATTTCCTGTATATCATCTCGAATCTAGAAATATGTAGGGTGCCTATTTCATTAAAACCTAAACGAACTGCTTAAGATCTCTGGGTCCCAATCATCATCATCATCAGCCGAAAGGCATCCACTGTTGAGCATAGGCCTCCCCAATAGAACGCCCCAACAACGAACGGCTACCTACCGCTTGCCACCGCAATACATTTCCCAAAGTCCCAATACGTTTAGAAAATCAATGTGTCTTTGAAAGACCGGTAATTCGTTCACCTGAAAGACGAAATTTACTTTAATTTAGTACTTCTACAATATTCCCAACTGCATCATCTTCCAGTAACGCATATTACTTCAATCCGACGCGACGGCGCGACATGCATTGGTGTCGGTAATTGGCAGTGCTCACGCGCACCGCCCGCCGCTGTCGTCTCCTGCTTAACAATGAGGGTTAAGCAATGTGTTATGTAATGTTATTGATCTTCTTCGGTATTCGTGACAGCGATATGTGAATGTTTGCGGTTTTTAATTAAAGCTTAAAGTGAAAATTGGGCCATAGGGCTACGAGTAAGAATTGAGCGGGAGCTCGGGGTTAATAAAAGACGTACTGATATGATCATGGTTAAGCTATGCTTGCCGCGGTCGGTTTGTGGATGGGTGACCATCTATTTTATACCGAGATCCCTCGGAAAGCACATAAATCCGTTGGTCCTGGCTGTTATTCGTAGATCTTAGTCAGAAGCTAGAAAATCTGACAGCCAGTCTTACCAAGGTGTATCGTGTTACCCAGTAACTGGGTTGTGGAGATCCGATAGGCAGTCGCTCCATACAAAATACTGGTCAGCTGCATCCGGTTAAGCGCAGGCCACACCGCCAGCTAGCGGGCGGGCGGGCTAGGCGGGCGAACATCGTCCATACTAGTTGACTAGCTCGCGGTGTGAACCGAAGTAAGTAAAGAGGTGTGAAACGATGTTCGCCCGCCTAGCCCGCCCGCCCGCTTGCTGGCGGTGTGGCCTGCGCTTTAGACTGGAAGCCGACCCCAACATAGTTGGAACAAGGCTAGGCAGAAGAAGAAGGACTACGGATAAAGCTACAGTTTATTGACAACTAGCGACCCAACCCAGCTTCGCATACCTATAGCCTTCCTCGGTAAATGCACTATCCAATACAAAAAGATTTTTTCAATTCGAACCAGTAGATCCTGAGATTAACGCATTCAACCAAACAAACAAACAAACTCTTCAGCTTTATAATATTATTAGTATAGATTCGAACTAATTATTTTCATGACTTTGCTACTTAATTTAAGAAACACCATTTACCCTACCCCGAAATATGATGAAACTTAAACCATTAAACACGCTTATAAACTTCACTTGTCCGTGTGGTGTTGGACGTAAAGAATAACACCATCCCATATCTTCCCGTGGGTGTCGTAAGGGGCGACTAAGGGACTCACCACAGAATGGGCAGCAGCGTTCTCTGTGCATTTGTAACAACCATACTGCGATCGCCAACCCGCCTGCCAAGCGTGGCGATTATGGCCAAAACCCCCCCTTGGGGGAGGCGTATGTCCAGCAGTGGACGTCTTTCGGCTGAAATGATGATAAACTTCACCTCTATCCATGTAAAAAAGTCTTTAAAGTTGAATTTAGCCAACTCGTGAGTATCATTAGTGTTACACATAATAGATTGAGAGCAACGAATTATCTCACTGTGTTGCCGGGACGCGACGGGCGGTGTGTCATCCTATGGACCTCCTTGAGAAAGGTGGCCGTATGCCATCGAAACTAGTCGGACGAACTGGCAACACAGTGAGTTAATCCGTTGTTCTCAATCTATAACTTTTGATTATTTCATCGATTTGAAACTTTGCAAATGTAGTACATACATAATACCCATTACAAAACAATAACTATTTTTATTTCTACTTTTCACTTGACCTGGGACCTTATCAGCCAAGACTACCGAGAACACCTCAATTCAGCACAGGGGTTGCGTCGGTTGAAAATCCGTGGACTCTGGAAATCATAATCTTCCTGCCCAGGGTACCTACTTGGGGTCATCGCAACACTTTTTTTCGTCATGATTACTATCACTGACTCTTTTTTCAACCGACTTCAAAAAAGGAGGAGGTTTTTTTTATGTTTGTTGCCTGATTTCTTGGGTGAACCGATTTTGATGATTCTTTTTTTATTTGAAAGCTAGTGCTTCCCGTGTGGTCCCATTTTAATTTGGTTTAGTTCTGACAATGGCATCCATGAGAAAACCGTATAAGTCTTAAATTTGCATTAAGTATGTGCGCGATTTGTTACGCGATTTCTCCGGCAAACGTAAACCGATTTTGAAAATTCTTTTTTTTATGGATAGGGTATGCTTCAGGGGTGGTCCCATATAAATTTTATCGAACTTGATTCAGCACTTTTTGAAAAATCAACAAATACCCAAAATTTTTACATAGACGACGTTTTAGTTTCATCAATCTTAGCATTATTAAATTTCAATCTCTTCTTACTATATTTGGATGAGAAGGAGGTACTAAAAAGCGGAAAATAAAAAGCTTTTTACAAAAAAGACAACCGCCTTCAAAAAGTGAAATATAACTTTAGCACAGAACACACATTGACTTTAGTTTCAGAAGTCGGTGGCAATACAAAACAACAAACTGTATGTCTATTCTGTTACATATCCCTCGGTGAACACCCAGGTGAAGTGAGCTGTCATCCGTCCCGATGCTAGGGATTGACAAAGCACTACAATCTTAATCGATATCTATTTTACTTTGTCTATTTTCAACGACTAACGAATTATTAGGTATGTTTAATTTATTTCAAAGCTATTAATTAAGTATATAAACATACCATCTCTTTTAATAATAATAACAATAAAACATAATCTGACTGATTATGTTTTCTTGTTAAAAGGCTGAATATCGACCGACCATATAAATAGTCACAAGTCAATGGTGGATACCTACAATTTTAAGCAGGTAGTGTATAGTTACAGTATGGATCAGATACACGTCAGTGGCGCATTTTTTTTTTTTTTGTTATTGTGAACCCATTTTCTTTTCAAACAAATTTCTAATTTTTCTCTAAATCTAAACACAATCAATGAATAGGTACCTAGCGCGATGATGATGATGGTGGTCGGTGGATGAAAGGATAAAAATTGAACTACACACAAATTTTATCAAACATAACCTATTATGTAGTTAGGTATTTCGAGCTATGTCATCAATTTATAATTTATATAAAAAGACGTTCATATTTTGGTACCTTGTATTTTATTAGTACCTACTCACAAAATGGTAGAGAATGATACAATAATACCTACTAACCTACATCATCAATCTAACAATTATTATCATACGAGGTAGGTATGACAACCAACGCAAATGTTCGTCATAGTACTCATGACATGACTGTGACTGAAACTGAAAGTTGACCGATCTCACTTCACTTGGCTTAAATTAGGTATTTAACCTCAAAATCACTTGAGAAGAGGACGCGCAGCGTTGTTGCCTAGCAACAACGCGTACCTAGAGCAGTGCTGCAAACCACAAAAAAAAAACGTGAAGACTATTTATGCCAAAATAAAAAAAAAATGTTTTGTGTTTTATTAACAATCGCAAATAGAAAAGATCTTGACAAGATGTATCATACACAGGTGTTTTATTTTATTTGCTATCTTGAAATAGCGCGTTTACCAATATTGAAAACATTTTATTCATCCACTTCGGAGAGTTGAATATCTTAAAAAACTGTAGCGTTGGTAACACAGACCCTGCGACATCTAGTGATTTTTTCACATGACAATACCTAACACCTTTCACATGAGAATCACGTGATATCACCATGGTTACGGTGACTAGTTGTTTACTCTTGAGAGCTGAATTTGAATACCAAGTTGCCAACATACGAATGCGAATGACAATATTTTTTTCATAACAAATATTTTGTCAGTGTCTAGGAAAATAACTGTTTTTATTTTGAAATTCAAAAAGCAATAAAATGTCACGTTTTGTTAAGTTTTTTTATAAATCCGTTATCCGCTGATGATCTTAGTGCAATCGGTGAACACCTACAGCCTACAGATGATGCGCTGACCTGCCAAAACGTTTGCCGAGAAGGAGACACCCCCTTACCTATTATTAGATCTACATTATGTAGCTTCTCACCTAATTTCTACCAATTTGTACCTACTACTATTTTATTGTACATACAAATTATAAACATAAATAATATTCCTCATATTCATAATACAGTTTATGCAGTAGGGTGAGATAAGATTCTCACTTCACTTTGGCCGGGAACGGGTGAAATTGAGTGAATTAAACAAGTGAATTTCTAAATTGACAGTTTACAAATAGAACAATGAAGTGACTTGACAATAATAAATGCCAATGGTGACAATATTATGATTGAAATTTGTACATTCTATTATTATTTTTATAAGTTTCGTTTATATTTTATTCTGGTGTTAAGCTGTATATTTATAGGTACCCTAATTCGTCTAAAAACAAATAAAATATTTATATAAATGTGTGATTCAAATTACTATGGAGCTTCTCAAATTAAAATGGGGAGAGTTACCGACTTCCAATTCAGCAAGGCAGCACAGTATTATCATAGGCACAGTAAAATAAAAATATACAGTTCTTTACTTTTATCAGATGCTAGCGACCCGGCCCAGCTTCGCATGGGCCTATAGCCTTCCTCGATAAATGGACTATCCAACACAAAAATAATTTTTCAATTCAAACCAGTGGTGGTGGTGGTGGTGGTGTATTTGTTTGTTTGGTTTCAACCAAACAAACAAATATTTTATTTGTACAAATTAATTTTTATTTATCCGGCAACAAAGTTCTGCTATTTGATGATGGTCAGTGGCAAACTTCTGGGTGATGTTAGCTGAAAAGGTAGGTAAAGTAAACATTCAATCAATGATATAATATAATATCATTGCATTCAATACTATTTTTGCTGTTTGATATGATTTACTCCCACACTCATCCAAACATTTTATCTTTCATTAATCATATCACACTAACTGTAGACTATAAACTTTAAAATACATTATAATCATTGTGGCACCAACAGCCAATGCAGTACTTTCAATGATGCAGCAGGGTTTTATTATTACATAACAACAAAAGTGTGTAGTGTAGGTACACATGTTTTTCTATAGCAGTTATTACAGGGTCCGCTTTTGCCTATAACTTCCTCTGCATTAATTTTGTTTTGGACCTCAAAGATTTTGATAATAAAATATAGCACTTACTGATAAAGTGGCTTTTTATTGATTTAAGAATTTTTGAAATAAGATGAATTTTAAGAAATTGACCTCTTTACAATATTAGTTTAAATAGATACCTTAATATAACATAGGAACAATAACACAGAAAATTAATAATTTTACATGACTAGACATAGCAGACTGTTATTAATTATTCAATCCAAACATTCATTTATTTTTTTCTAAAATAAGTAGTTTACAAAGTCCTTGGTCACTTTAGTCACAGAATTTATTGTATTATAATTTTTAAGTCCTGTTTTGCATCAAAAGATGCTGACCGCAAGATGTCCAGTGAAAAGTGTATGGCCACAGGTATGTCTCAGCATAGGCAGCGTGTAGTGTGTATTCCAGTTGTGCAAATGATTTGCCCTCAGCGTAGATGAAGAACCCTGAAAGCGCAAGTAAGGGTGCTCGTGTTAGTTGCAGTGCAGATCAGCTACCGCATGCGACTCCCTATTGACCGAAGATACGGTGTGGAAAGTAGGAGTTCCACACATTGCAGCGGTTTACAAGCTTATTGGTGCAATCGTAGAGTGGCAGAATGAAATATGTAGTGAGGTTTACACGAAGTTGCACGAAGTGCATGCATTGCATTCCAACCCACAGGAAAACAGAAATTATTACTCAACAGCTTAGTACATACAATAATAAATTATGAACTCATCACAAATTGGGCCACACCCGCTTGTATACACTTAACGTAACAGTAGCCCCATAGCAACTTTTATTAAATCCATAACGACATTTAATTACAATGACATACGCACATAAAACTAATAATGTTGAGATGTGTTCAAAAATCCATTTATGTAGTTTTGTTTGACTAAACACAGATTGTCACTTTTCATTTGTTTATTTGCCACAATAATCTATATTTAACGTCCTTGATATTTCAGTTAAAGAATATTGTTACTCTTGTCATGATAACTTTTTATCTTCCAAAATTAAAATTCAATACAAATACAAACCTACAAACAAAGAGCCAAAGCCCTTAGCCCAGAGATAAAATAAAAGCAACTCGACAGATTTCCACAGATAATCAAAGAGTATATAAAAAAACACGACGTTTACAGGTAATGCGCCTTATTCACCATCCTTCTTGCTGTACGTCCCGCCAAGGTCATACGTCAAAAGTACCGTGAACGTGAAAAAAACAATTCATAATAATTATTGACGTACAGCAAGCTTATTCACGGTTAAATAAAAATTCAATTTGTACAAATAAAATATTTGTTTGGTTGAACGCGCTAATCTCAGGATCTACTGGTTTGAATTAAAAAAATATTTTTGTGTTGGATAGTCCATTTATCGAGGAAGGCTATAGGCCCATGCGAAGCTGGGCCGGGTCGCTAGCATCTGATAAAAGTAAAGAACTGTATATTTTTATTTTACTGTGCCTATGGTAATACTGTGCTGCCTTGCTGAATTGGAAGTAGGTAACTCTCCCCATTTTAATTTGAGAAGCTCCATTTATATAAATATTTTATTTGTTTTTAGACGAATTAGGGTACCTATAAATATACAGCTTAACACCAGAATAAAATTTAAACGAAACTTATATAAATAATAATAGAATGTACAATTTCAATCATAATATTGTCACCATTGGCATTTATTATTGTCAAGTCACTTCATTGTTCTATTTGTAAACTGTCAATTCAGAAATTCACTGGTTTAATTCACTCAATTTCACCCGTTCCCGGCCAAACTGAAGTGAGAATCTTATCTCACCCTACCCTACTGTATTATGAATATGAGGAATATTATTTACGTTTATAATTTGTATGTACAATAAAATAGTAGTAGGTACAAATTGGTAGAAATTAGGTGAGAAGCTACATAATGTAGATCAAATAATAGGTAAGGGGGTGTCTCCTTCTCGGCAAACGTTTTGGCAGGTCAGCGCATCATCTGTAGGCTGTAGGTGTTCACCGATTGCACTAAGATCATCAGCGGATAGCGGATTTATAAAAAAACTTAACAAAACGCGACATTTTATTGCTTTTTGAATTTCAAAATAAAAACAGTTATTTTCCTAGACACTGACAAAATATTTGTTATGAATAAAATATTGTCATTCGCATTCGTATGTTGGCAACTTGGTATTCAAATTCAGCGCTCAAGAGTAAACAACTAGTCACCGTAACCATGGTGATATCACGTGATTCTCATGTGAAAGGTGTTAGGTATTGTCATGTGAAAAAATCACTAGATGTCGCAGGGTCTGTGTTACCAACGCTACAGTTTTTTAAGATTTTCAACTCTCCGAAGAGGATGAATAAAATGTTTTCAATATTGGTAAACGCGCTATTTCAAGATAGCAAATAAAATAAAACACCTGTGTATGATATATCTTGTCAAGATCTTTTCTATTTGCGATTGTTAATAAAACACAAAACATTTTTTTTTTTATTTTGGCATAAATAGTCTTCACGTTTTTTTTTTGTGGTTTGCAGCACTGCTCTAGGTACGCGTTGTTGCCAAGAAGCTTATAGATAAAAGTGGAGGTAACACTCTAAATACCTAAGTGAAGCCAACTGTGGGCAGACGCTCTCTTTCTGAATGCATACATAAGATAAAGAAAACACATATCACTGTCTCGTTCTTATGTATGCATTCAGAAAGAGAGCATCAGCCCACAGTTGGTTTCAAGCTTTTGTTCTAAGTGTTGGCTCCATTTATACCTATATCTTCATGGTTGTTGCTAGGCAACAACGCTGCGCGTCCTCTTCTCAAGTGATTTTGAGGTTAAATACCTAATTTAAGCCAAGTGAAGTGAGATCGGTCAACTTTCAGTTTCAGTCACAGTCATGTCATGAGTACTATGACGAACATTTGCGTTGGTTGTCATACCTACCTCGTATGATAATAATTGTTAGATTGATGATGTAGGTTAGTAGGTATTATTGTATCATTCTCTACCATTTTGTGAGTAGGTAACTATTAAAATACAAGGTACCAAAATATGAACGTCTTTTTATATAAATTATAAATTGATGACATAGCTCGAAATACCTAACTACATAATAGGTTATGTTTGATAAAATTTTTTTATTTATTATTTATTTACACTTCATGCACAAAGGTACAAAGGCGGACTTAATGCCTTAGGCATTCTCTACCAGTCAACCCAGAAAATTTGTGTGTAGTTCAATTTTTATCCTTTTATCCACCGACCACCATCATCATCATCGCGCTAGGTTCACCTATTCATTGATTGTGTTTAGATTTAGAGAAAAAATAGAAATTTGTTTGAAAAGAAAAAGGTTCACAATAACAAAAAAAAAAAAAATGCGCCACTGAACGTGTATCTGATCCATACTGTAACTATATACTACCTATTTATCTCTGCATAAAATTGTAGGTATCCACCATTGACTTGTGACTATTTATATGGTCGGTCGATATTCAGCCTTTTAACAAGAAAACATAATCAGTCAGATTATGTTTTATTGTTATTATTATTAAAAGAGGTAGTATGTTTATATACTTAATTAATAGCTTTGAAATAAATTAAACATACCTAATAATTCGTTAGTCGTTGAAAATAGACAAAGTAAAATAGATATCGATTAAGATTGTAGTGCTTTGTCAATCCCTAGCATCGGGACGGATGACAGCTCACT
Organism: Charanyca ferruginea; assembly: GCA_947361185.1. Classification (NCBI taxonomy): domain Eukaryota; kingdom Metazoa; phylum Arthropoda; class Insecta; order Lepidoptera; family Noctuidae; genus Charanyca; species Charanyca ferruginea. The sequence continues at coordinate 25,110,619 of OX376064.1, read as the reverse complement.
TCACCTGGGTGTTCACCGAGGGATATGTAACAGAATAGCACGCCAGAACAAAGCCACTGAATTTCGAAACTAAAGTCAATGTGTGTTCTGTGCTAAAGTTATTTTTCACTTTTTGATGGCGGTTGTCTTTTTTGTTATTTCATATCATTCTTCTCTTCATACAATCCATTTATCTTAGAAAATATTTCTTGAAAAAAACCAATATGAGTCAATCAAATTGGTCGACAAGTAAACGATGATTCCTTTGTATGGTACCTAATTCTCAATATTGAACGCACCGATTTTACTGACGACAATGTGTAAAATATTCCTTAATAACTGTTTTATTTTCAAAATACACATCTCAGAAAGTCAGAAGCAAGACGAAACCAAAGAAAAATGGAGGAAAATCAGCTATCCAAATAAAACAATTTTGCTAGCCAAAATTATTATCATGCTCTCTAATCATAACAACATTCCTGAATTGATTTATATAACATATATATGAGTGACACCTACGGATCGGTAGAATGTCAAGCGGGACCAGTTGGCTCGCGACCTTGACATTACCATCACTACTGCAGCATCGGTTCCGCGAGCGCTAATACAAAGAACTCTATTTGGACGGTTGGATCAATTTAGTCCCTTGGGTTTTGATGGTCTATTTGAAAAGGTAGTTTCTTCTAATTGAAATTACCAAGTCACGACTTTTAAAGTCGTTAGAATGCCTATGCTTCCTGGTTTCGGGATCAGACTTCTCTTTTCATGTGAAGCTTTGTTCTTGGTTGCGGAAATTCTCGTATGCTAATTAGCACGTTGTCATTCGGTTTTTATCTCAAAACAAATGCCATCTATCGATGCGAATGCGATCTCGATTTCCTACATTACTTGTGGCTTTTTTAAAGCACTTTGATGTAACTGGGCAGGCTGTTCAGCGATCCTAGCGTTAGAGTACTCGGAGTAAACGGAATGTAAATTCGTTTGATTTTGAATAGGCAACGCCTACCAGTTTCGCACATAATAGTCATTACTTTAAAGACTTTATTCATGTAAATAGGGATGCTAATCGTGCCTGCCGTAGTTAATTAAACAAAAATGCTTTAGACTAGTCGTATTTCCAAATCATAAATCGTCTCGAAGCCATACTTTTCCGTCAGCGAGCCTGTGCTAGGTCTACCTATTGGGCTGTACTACATTCTTTCCTTAAAAGATCGATCTATTTTAAGGCAACGTATAAAACTTTATAGTGACTACCTGCCCGGTTGGGCGCATGTTCGATATTAAATATGAGCGAATTTAAATCATATATAGCATTGACATCATAATGAAAATCTTCCTTACAAGCTACGTTCATGTTTATGAAAGCGGAATGCGTATATAAAATTCATGGTTCTTTAATAAATATATACGGGGAAGACTGTTTATTGGCGTGAATGGGAGACGTATTTCAGACAGGTATTCGAACCTTTTCAAATCTCCAAACAAGTTTATAACCGAAGTTATTTGTGGGAATCTTTAAGAGAGAATTTCAAGTATAAAGACAGTTATTTTGACAGCAGACAGTCTTTTCTGTGAAAATTTTCGTCCGTAAAAGGTGAAGTGAGCTTGTTATTCCATGATGTTAAGAATTGACGAATTTCTTCAGTCAAAAACTTGTTTTTTGAATTAATATTCACCAAGAGAGATTTCCATCTGTACCACTGCTCATATTTCTTTCATCATGCTAATCGAGTGATACATTATTATGCTCACAGAATAGAGGCAAAATAAAGCTATTCAATCACCTCAACCTATATGCTAACCAATACTGGATTTAGGTCTCTCCCAAGTTGTGTCACAAGAAGGAAACAAGGATAATTTGTCAACGTCATCATCATCAGCCGAAAGACGTCCCTCTGTTGAACATAGGCCTCCACCATAGAACGTCGCAACGAGTGCTAACTTGCCGCTTGCATCCACCGGTTACCCGCGACCTTGACGATGTCGTCGGTCTATCTGGTTCGGCCTACCAACGCTGCGTCTTCCGATTCGTGGTCGCCACTCGAGAACCTTTCTTCCCCATCGGTTATCGGTTCTTCGAGCGATGTGGCCTGCCCATTGCCACTTCAACTTACGTATTGTGAGAGCTATGTCGGTGACCTTAGTTTTTCGGCGAATTTTCTCGTTCCGGATTCTATCACAAAGAAACTTCGAGCATAGCTCTCTCCATGGCTCGCTGCGTGACTCTGAGCTTCTTTAAGAGGCCAGCAGTTAAGGACCACGTCTCTCTGCCAAATGTCATCACTGGCAACACACACTGGTTATAAAAGCCCGTTTTTAGGGATTGTGGAATTTTGGACGAAAAGATATCTCGTAGTTTCCCGAACGAAAGGAATGAGTTAGTGAAATAAAAAAACCATCTAGGTAGTTAAAAGGGTTTTTTATGGTCGAATTGGAATAGGTAAATTTTGACTTTGACATCACTTCCTTTTAACAAAGGGTACTAGGTTACATATCTGACTAAATATGGGTAGATATACATATAATACTCTATCTACTTCTTATGCGAATATATATGAGTAACGTAGTATTGGTATGCAGCAACCTCTAATCCAACTGTGGTACTATTCTGTAACACAAACCTAAAGCTCGACGCTGCGGCGGTAGAGGCGAGTTACATTTTCGTATTGATTAACCTTTGCTTACGCAGCGCTAGCGCCACGTAAATTAACAGATTTTGATGGATCTACTAAAGGTTGAATAATATGACACTTTTAAAAACGATAATATACAAAACCGTCGCTGAGCTCGACGTCGATTCCACGGCTGACACGATGTCGAGTTCGTCTTCGGGCACAGCCGCGAATGGTAACGTTAGAGAATAGCATAGCTGTAAGGGTTATCTAGATAAGATCTTATTTCGTGGTACACCATTTCTGAAAGTTCGCAAATCTGTCATTTACGTTGAGAAGTAAAGTGTTACTAACAAACAAATAATCAAACTCACTTTCGCATTATGGAGTGTTACCAGACTCCGGGAAAGGTATCTGTCCAACGTTTTACCGACTACCGAAAGATTGGCCTTTTAATGAAAGGTTTTTAATGTAAACCGATATGGGTTGACTGTGAGTTGTGACGAGCATGGAGACTTACGTAGGCTTTTGATAAGGTTAATGTGTTTAAATCAATTTGTAACGTATTATGCTTTATTTATCTTGGAAGGAAACATTGTGATTTACTTACAGGTGAGTAAATGATAGAGTCTTTACTTGAAAGAAATTTTTTGTAGTCTCAAGTTAGACGCCGAACAGTTAGCGCAGTAGTGCTGGGACAATATATCGATGAAATGTGCAAGCTTGCAGAATATTCAACAATTGCTTTTTAATTGTCACTGGTCTAGAAGAAGTTAGTATATTAGAAGAAGTTTGAAAGTGGCGCTAGTGACAGAAAAGTTGAAAAGGAATCGTTTGTCTTCATGTTACCAAAAGAGTTATTAATTTGAACGTCGATGTATGGTGACGAAGAGGAAGGCCAAAGAAACGATGGATCGATAGTGTAAAGACTGATATGATAAAGAAGGGGTTCACTGATATCAAAACGGTTGACAGGACGAAATGGATGGAGAGAACGTGTTACAGTACGGTCAACGTATCTTGGCGCGTCTGAAGTTAGCCGATTAGCTGCGCAGTAGACAATTTCGTTCCTAAAAGTTCTATTGCGCAGCCAACCAGTTAACTTCAGACTCGCCAAGATACGTTGACCGTATTGTACGTCCATGTAACATGAGATAGATTGTGGTCGATAGGTTTATTTATTTATTGAGCTTACCAAAAATTGTTTACACTATTATTATGCTCAAGGTAATATGTAAGAGTAATTTATATGTGTGACAATCACTTACCTAGTAAACTCCGCATGCACAAAGAGGAAATTGTACAAAATAAACTGAAATACGTTAAAAATGCAAATACATATAAAACAACATAGGTACATCATTAAGGATAAACTTATATTGTAACATATCTAATTAGGCAGATATTTATGAAGTGGCTTTTAACTTTCGGTTGCATAGGTTGAAAGGCATTAACCAATAGGTTTTCATGTTGATAGGATATTAATAAATGGTGATCAAGGTATACTTTTATTAAATTTTATGTCATCAAATCACATGACGTTCGAATGCAGTTTTAATGTCAAACAAGAGCATTAAATAAATACCTAATTCACTATTTAATAGGTTTGCGTATAATAGAATCAGTAATTTATCACTTGATTAATGATATAATAACAGTGTGGGTTGTGTATTCAAATTAAATTTTATCTTTTTATGATCGCTTTATGTAGTCCCTTTCACATTCCTTGAAACAAAAAACCAACAAAAAAGTGTGTACTTGATACAGGATATTGTCAATGTACTAATAATTATATTCTGACGCTATTTAAAAACGTCATTGTTTTATTTATGTACAAGTTTTTAAGTACGTGTTTAAATTTATAACTTACTAGGTTTTGCCGCGACATTTTTTAGGGACCTCGATATTTAAAAAGAAACCTGTTTTTAATAATGCACTCAAGGAACAGTCAAATATATCGTTCCTTTCTAATAGAGAAAGGATTTTTAGAATCGCACCAGTAGTTCAAGAAATTAGCACATTCAAACGAACTCTTTTAGCTATATAAGTTGAGATATGTCTGGAGTAGGTATGGGATGAAAAACACCTCAAACATTTGAAGAGGAAAAGATCAAACATGTCAGTTTATTTTGTTTTTCTGGAGAAACATTATACCTATATTGTCGTCTCTAGAGCAACAGTATTACTGCAATACCTAATTGAGTTTGAAAATGCTTCTCGCGAATAAATTTCGGGTACGAGTCAAACGTGATCAAATCATCTAAACATTAAAAACATAAAGTATAAGCTAAAAAATCATTACATTAACTTGATTAAAACTTAATTGATAATTAGCGCGTTGATCTAATCTCAGGCCATGGCATGCTAAGACAGACCCCAGAGGTCTAATTATGTGCCTTGTTTTAATGTATGTAAGACTACCCACTGACCAAAACTTTGTACTTAATATTAAATAAAATAAAAAAAATAAAGACGAAGATACAATACTAACAGCTGATCTGCATATCCTATAAAACGGTGTCCGTATATAATCAAAGAAACTGACCGACCTTCACAAAAGAGCAAACGAAACTGATTGTTCCACCAACAACAAACAAAACAGAACCGACGGCGACGCGACGGTCCTACCAAACATCGTCGTCTTTAAACAATTGACAAACTACCCGCAAGCGCACGCGCATGTAAATCAAACACCTTCACTGCAAGGTGACGCGGGACTCGTGACTTGTCCAGTTGTCTTCTTGTCAGTTGATGATTCACTCGAAAGTGTAGCTTGGGGCCTCTAGAGGGGACGGATACTCGATGTTTTCTATGCCATATTTTGGGTGGTTGTTTTGTTTTTTAGATACAGGGGCCAGAACATCAGGCTACAACAATCTGTCTTTCTTTGATAGATTTTCAACTTGATTACAAAAGAATAAGGTTCATATTCAATAGGGAAAATTTTATAGTTTGGTATGGCTTGATGTGCTGGCGTTTGTACCTTCCTTGATAATCATATAGGTACCACTTATAAAAAATATGGTACATATTACACAGAGTTAAAATATGTGTCACAGTGTGATTGTTTCAATGTAGACTGCAAATTTCACATATTTTTACGTTTTTAAAAAAAAAAAATATCTTTAAATAAGTATCTTTTTTCTGAAAGAAATTATTAATTTACCGAGATACTTTGAGCAAAATGGTCAAAGGAACCATGTGCTCGATTTTTCTTTGACACCATTTTTATTTGATGGAAGATGAGAAGTCGGAGGATATTTTTAAAATACCTATTACTATTCATACAGAATTATTAGAAGTATAAATATACCATCCAGTATTCATGGTAAAGGCACGTTTTGGTGCAAACTTGTATGAGTAAAATAAAAGGAGCTGCCAATATAACGTGAAATGTTTTTTTAAAACACGTGGCACTCAAGAATTTAAATATTTAACTATTTAAAAGCCAATAAAGTCAATAAAATAAATGCATTTAAGAGAAAACACGCAGATATCCAAATATTTAAAAGCTTATGGTAAGGTTAACGACCTCGGCAGGTATTTTTCCTTTTTCTATGTATTTTATGGACCATTTGTCACGCATTATGTACGTAAGCGGATAAATTATGCAAATACTATTTGACAATCAACTGCTCCGGGAGAACCTCATTGGTTTAGGCATGATTTACTTCTGTTAAATAAATAACCAACGAAATAAAACTTATAACTTCAGATTGTTTGGCGCAATTAAATAATAATATCTCAGAAGGGATATTTAAGAATAAATATTGTGCAGTGACATAAATGACTGGGGTCGCGGTAGACCATGAAAGAGATGGTGGGACGACTTGAATGGCTTCCTTAAGAATTGACAAGACAGCAAAAAGGAATGTGCTTTGGAATTGCACAACTTAATTCCCCCATCCCCATTCCATCACCGGACGAGCAGGGATACGGCGAAGCGTCACCGCTATACGGCTGAAGTTCCACGGTCTCGGACCAAGCACTTTGCTTCCACATTTTATTGTGCGAACGGCCAGATTGTGGAATTCACTGCCCGCCTCTCTATACATATAATCTGGGTATCTTCAAGGCACGAGTGAACCGGTTTATCTTAGGCAAGCGTGCTCTACCTTAGGCCGCATCATCACTTAAGATCAGGTGAGTTGCGGCCAAACGCAAGCCTATAACAATATAATAAAAAGAAAGACGATACTGATGGAAGGAATCTAGAGAGGCCTTGGCCCTGCAGTGAGACAGTACGGGCTAAATCTAATAATCTAACAAATTATTGTCACTATGTATGCTTAGATCTTAGAAACTACTCACACAACTACGATATTGAAGCAGGTTTTTTTAATAGATAGAGTTATTCAAGAGGAAGGTTTTAGCACAGTGTAAGTATTAGTACTGGTTTTAGTATCTATAATTTGTCAAGCAGGCAAGTACACGAAGTTGGGAATAAGACCTGTTGCAAAAAGTTGTTGCTAATACATTAAAATGTTTAATGCAACATATTAAAATAAACAGATAGATTCCCAAACTAGATACGTAGAGACCTTTATCTTGGGGATCGGAGATGCGTTGTTCATTAGAAAGGATAATGCTACTTACTTGAAAGACAAAAAGTGTCGATTGAAATCTCGATAACTTTTTTATCGAAATCGGTCATCACTAAGTCCAGTCACGAACATTTAAAAGCTTTACACTTTACCAATCAATAGACCAATGAGGAAAAAGCTTGTCAAGGAAAACAAAGAGGGATAATAATGTTTTATTTCATAATATAAGTAAGCACTTGTTGTTTATGGAACCCCATCGCAAAATGTCTTTTACCTACATGCCAGCAGTAGGGTCAATGAAACTTTGATAATCGTATTTTGACTGAGTCAGGCAAAGCCTTAAGGCTATGTCTTCCTCGTCATCATCCACAGCTCGATTACACCCACTGCTGTGTTAAGCCTCTCATTGTTTGTGCCAATCTCCACGGTTCTGTGCCAGCCTCATCCTGGTTCTACCCGCTATGGTAACATTTACGTCTAGTCTGCCCATCACGCATTCTGTTCTGTCTCCTGCTTGATTTGGAAAGATGCGGAAAAAATGGTTTTTCTTACTCCTCCACTGTTCTTTTCTGATTAATTTCGTTGCAGGATCGAAGACAGTTGTAACGTTTCTACGGGACTCGTCGAGCTTCATTGCCTCGGCGCTTTTCTATAATAGTGGTCGCCACTTAATTCTGGGTTTGAAAAGTTGCAGTGATTTGGGTATAGTGTGGCGGAATTGCCAATCTCGCCGCCGTACAACCGGTCTTCTTCTTCCTGTCCTTGGATACCACTCTGTCACAGCCTTACTCCACACTGCGTTTTGCTAGGTGTCCTGTCCATTTTTTTTTCTTGGGGAAGTCCTCATGGATACCCTTCGTCTGGACAAAAGGGAGGGTTATGTCAGACTATTACCCACTAAAACACCGCGGGGTTCCACGGGGTTTCTCGGGGTCCTCCTGCTACCTTGAGTCGGGGGCCCGGTATTCGCTTGACGCATGAGACGCACACTCGACTGGTGGTCATATTTCCCTTCTGTAAACCAAATCTCAAGCAAGGTGTTAAGGACTGTATTATTAATAAACTGTTCCTTCGCACAAATGTAAAGTGAACCTGTATTTTGTGTGTTCTTATGGTTGTTATCGAAACAATTTATCGAGTTCAAGGAAAATAACAGTGCCTGAAGAGGTCTGTATCGGCGAAAATATTTTTTAAATTTTATAAAACTAAATGCGTTTCTACTTACAAAATCGTAAATTTACGATACTCGGGTCGATAACAGCCTATTTACTTATGTTTTTTTTTTGGTTTTTCAAGGAAACATTTGAGTTAACCGATTCTGTTCGGCAGCCTGTAATTTTTTATCTTAAAATTGGATCTCTCTCAGATACAAAGACGAAGTACTTAATTTTGGTAAATGGTGGTGGATGGTTTTTGGTGTTCTGTACTGTAGAGTGTTTTGCGTCAATGAACAATAAATTAATTTACTAAAATAAAATTATATTTCCTTTCAATTTTAAAACAGTTTTTTTAGGCAATTCTATAGATGTTGTGAAAATAAGCCTCGTAGCGTCGTACTACGGCAATTTCAAATTGATTTGTCTAGATCGTTATTTAAGAGGAAATACAACGGGCTAGAGAATTGAAAATTAGGTATTTGTAAAATCTATTGCTGTCGCGCGATGCCCGAACACGAACCGCAGAGCGCGATAGAGACAACTGCAGCTTTGACCGAAAATACCTATTAAAAGTACACAAAATCAATGATTCCTAGTCCCCTGATTTCTTCTCCAAAACTTAACCGATTTAACTGCTTTTTTCATTAAAAAATAAAGAAAGGCTTTTGCCGTGTTCCTATGTTTATGAGAAAAAGGAAAACATAGGGACATGCCAATAGTAGCCATAGCCATGGATATTTTAAAAAAAAATAATTGATCTACTGGCATTATCCAGGGAGGAAACAGGGGACTAAGTTTGTATGGAAAAACGGCCCTTGTGTTTCCTCTAAATGTTCTCCACACTCCACACGCGCCCTTGTTTCGATAAATCAATAGTAATTTAATTGCACGCCCACTTAAAAATTAATTAGGTAAGATAAAACGACCTACTTAATCTTCTTAGAAAACATCACATTAGTAGTCAGTTACCGTTGAAAATCGATTATCCTCGATTGTTATCTTACAAATCGATAATCGATTTAACATTATGTGACTCGAGAGTTACTCGTCGCGTGGGAGACCGAGATTATAATCAAACATAGTCATTAATATTTATGTAATCATTCCGATGGGATCAATGTCTTCGCGACCATTTTAAACACAAATAAATTAATTTAAAACTTACTAAACAGAGCCTGAATCATCCTGTGTTTTTCAAATAAAATTATAAAGCAGAGCAATAAAATGTTTTAAAATGCTGTTGACATTTCGAAATATTCTTTATTTTAAAATATTTTAGTAACTAATTAATCTGTCATCTTAAATGTTGAGTCGTTTTAGGCAAGTATCATATTTTATTTCGTGAATGTTGATGCACCTATTTATTAAATAATTCTTCTAACAATGGAAACTAAATTCTAATTTATTAATATTTTGACCTATTAGTTTCTTATTGATACATCATGTTATTATTTAAATTTTTAATTTTAAATGTTAAGGCAAAAAAGAACTAGTTCAACTTTTAGGCTAAATACCTATTGTTTTGTATTGATTTAGTTAGGTATCTTTACCTACCTATCCATCTACAATTACATACATTAATTTCTCATTCACATTCCGAAACATAATTTTCAACTATAGTTTTTAATCTGATGGCGTGAATTTTATCAACCGATTTTTTTTAATTGCATCAAAAACTAGAAACTGTACAAAGAAGAAATACCTAATTGATTGGTTAATCTTATACTTATACTCGCAGATTCTGATTACCGCGCCTCCTAAAGGCGTACTTTAGGAGGCGCGGTAATCAGAATCTGCGAGTATAAGTATAAGATTAACCAATCATTTATGTACGTAAATAAAGTGAACCAGTTTGGATTGTTTTACTTCAGTGTCTGTATCTGCTCCAGTTTTTGATCTGCAGACCTAGTAATCTTGAGACGAGTACACCGGATAGCTTGAGAGTTGAAAAAAACATTTTTTTTTAAGCTGAACAACTAGCATCGAGACTTACTGCCACACTCAGAGACGTCACTTAATAATAATGAATCATTAACTTTAATGACCAACATAACTTGGCACATGTCAACAACAATATTTTTGACTGACAGCGTTCCAAGTTATGTTGGTCAATTAAAGTTAATGATTCATTATTATTAAGTGACATTTCTGAGTATGGCAGTTAGAGGCTTAGCCTCAAGCTAGAGCCGAGGACTGGGATCTTGGACCCACCGCACTGATCCGCATGTTTGTGAACGGGCACTGTCAGTTGAGATTTTTTTATTAGTAAATGTTTTGGATTTCTCTTAATCTACATTGTTTTCAGATATAGAAGCAACAAAGATTAATGTAACCAGGATTTTATAAAAACTTGATTAAAAAGACAGTCCTTGGAGTTTCTCCCAGTTGTAAACGTCCCTTTGTGCCTATTGGCCTAGTTCTGTTCTGTCTCCTGCTTGATTTGGAGGGAAGTGGAAAATATGTTTTTCTTACTCCTCCGCTGTTATTTTCTGATTAATTTCGTTGCGGGATCCAAGACAGTTGAATTGTTTCTCTGGGACTCGTCGAGCTTGATTGCTCTGGTGGTCGCCATCGTTGATTTTCTGGCTTACAGGAGTTACAGTGGTTAGGCAATAGTGCGGCGGGCTTGTACCAAAAAAAATCCTTGGAGTTTCTTGCTCGTTCTTCTCCATAGAGATTTACCCTACGCTTTGGAACTAGCAACTAGCTTCAATTTTCTGACTAACTAACTGCTTCTTTGACTATTTAAAAGTGCTTGTAAATGGTTTAATTGAAATAAATGCTTTGACTTTGACATATCTAGTTAAGAAAGTATATGTAGGTAATTTGCCAGTATTTTAGCGACTCTAGGATTTAGGACCATTTGTTTCATGAAGTGGTATAGTTAATCCTTTCTTTGACCAGTAGTCAGCCACGTTAATAGAGCTTTGGCGTTTTTAACCGACTTCAAAAAAAAGGAGGTTATCAGTTCGACCCGTGTTTGTATGTATGTTTGTCCGCGATTATCTCCCGTTTGGCTGAACCGATTTTGATGCGGTTTTCAGAAAAGTGTTTGTTACATTTTGGAGAAGGTTAGTATACAACATACAGTATACATGACTTTAGTTTCGGAAGTCGGTGGCAATAGAAAACAGCAAACAGAACAAAGCCACCGACTTCCGAAACTAAAGTTATGTGTGTTCTGTGCTAAAGTTATTTATCACTGTATAGTTCTTTTTTGAAGGCGGTTCTCTTTTTAAAAAAAAGTTTTTATTTTTTCATGTCCTGCGAAGTGCAGGTATAGGGACACTTTGGGCACTAAAGTAAATGGGTCATCGTCTGGTCTAGAGCACCCAGGGGCACCATATTCCCACTCGGTTTCGATGGGACCTATAATCCCCCATTTCGCTAGGTTATGCACCAAAACCAAATAAGCAACTACAAGTGGCTTATTTGGGTATGCAGTGTATTGAGCATTTTCCCATATATGCAACTGCAAGATACATCCGATAGGCAGGTGTTCTTGTAGTTGAACGAATTTCGCTGGTGGTGGGTGATGTGATGTATGAAACCCTATATATACTCATTATACGCTTCGTTTGAATAAAGAAATCAATTAAATAATAAGTACGGTACATGCATCTGAGTCATGGTAATCGTAAATGTCCCTTAGAAAACAATGGCTTCATTAAAAATAACGGTACTGTCTTTGTAACGGTACCTACCTATTATGCCTTTTGGGAACATTTGTAGAGCGACTGCAACCACGAATGTTAATCAGCGCATTGTCTTACTTTGATTGGCATTTTGTTATAAACTAGCTTCTGCCTGCGACTTTGCCTGTGTATATCTTACGGATCCCCATAAAATATGGACCATTCCAGATAAAAATAGAGCTTCTAGCATTTAGGGCTAACGTAGCTTCGAAATCCAAATTCAAACCAGCGGCTTGGAGATTAGCGCGTTTAAACAAAACATCAAATAAACAAACAAAAAACTCTTCAGCTTCATAATATTAATAAAATAATTGCTTTAGATATATCTACCACCGCACGCATATATGCGTGGCGCGGAGTTCTTTATTCTTCTTTTTTTTCTAGTCCGTGAAAATAATAATAATAACTGTAGAGATGTAGATGGATTCTGATGATTTATGGGACCTAGTTTTAGTTAGGTTATGAAATTCGTCGGAAAACGAATGAGTTTGGAATTGAAATAGGTCATCCTAGTTCATAATTGAATAGTTGCGGACACGCGTTTCTGCAGTTACAGCAGGGGAGTAGCTACCGCCGTATCAGCCGTATCAATGATACGGGGCCCTCGGTCTGCAGGGGCCTCAACGTGAGTAAGCATAATTTTATAAAATGTTCCCCACAATCTCACTCAAACTTAGGTCGTTCGCTGCGAGCATTCATTGTAAGTAATTATTTCTATGCCTTTTTTGTGTAAACAGGAGTCAAGGGTTTGTGCTGAAAACCAGCCCTTAGCAACCCTTTATGGGGGACCTAAGCATAATGCTGACGCTTGAAACTTTTGCTTCCGGTATTATAGTTCTGTGTATGTGAAATACTACAAAATTTAATGCTGAAAACAATAAACCTTATTCTAATGAAAATATGTAGGTACCGTAATTTATTTATACAAAAAGATACCCCGCTTTTGGGCTTCGCCGTATCGGGCAGAAGCCCCTCCGACAAATTTTTGATACAAGGCCTTTCTAGACCATTGAGTTACGGGTTGCAGGCTTGCAGGTACTAGCAGCCAATCACTATGTAATATAATTAGCAAACTCGTGTTATTTTCTTAGCAAACACTGACTATAGAATGGCATTTATTTGGAAGATTTACAAACACACCATAAAATTTACAAGTTTTTTGACAATTGTTTAGATATTGCTTCAACATATACCTTTGTATCTTAGAGATGCTGTAGATACCTCAATTTAAATATGATCCATGTTTAATGTTTCGAAAAAATTTTTTTTGCACTGCTCCTGGGGGCCAAGTTTGCTATTTTTATAATTTCGTCATTCCAACACGATCCCATTGCCATTTTGCTAAAAGTTCGTAATCTGCTAAATTCATAGGTATTGGTCGATCATTGGTCAGTCGAATTAAAATCAATGACTGCACAATGACGTACTAATGATCAAAGAAACTGTCAAAATAGCAGATTACCCTAAGTCAGTCATTCAGTTGTCATTTTTTTACGAGATTACCATTCTATATCATTTCTTTCAATGGCGTGTCAGTGGTTGATCACTGGAAAGTCATAATGACGCCATTATATAGTAGATTACCAAACTTGTCAAAATCAACAAAATATTATGAAATCAATGATAGACCATTCTGACACTATTGTAATAGCAGACTTGAGGCCCAGATCTATCCGCTTAGTAAGTCTGTAGGCTATCGACAAAAGCGGGCGACAGACAAGCCCCCGAGCAGAGCAATGTCACGCAGTGAATGCCAAGGGCAGGTGCGGCGACTCCCCACGACGCAAGAGCTTTAAACACTTGCTAATTATTGACAATGTCCACATACCGCGCGTTCTTTGAACTGTCAAATTATAGACGGAACGCTGTTGACACTGACAGATGCCAGATTTAAGGGTGCGGTCCCATTGACAGCTATTTAACTCTATGAAAGAAAGAAAGAACAGTTTATTTGTAAGAATATACCTAGTACATAAGGTATTGCGGTTGTCATGGTCTCAGTCTAGATCTCACTGATACGTCAACTTGTGACAACTGTCAACACAGTTGTCACAAGTTGACGTATCAGTGAGATCTCGCATCACGTCACCACACCCCACTCGCACCGCACAACTACCTCAGGAACGGTCTCAGTTTAGCGGTCGGGCTATAACTGTTAGATAATGCGGTCAGCCGTGTGGTGCCGGCCGCAAATAGCACCACCCCATTTCTACCCGTGGGTGTCGTAGAAACCGACAGAGGTATATTGACCAGAAGAAGGGCAGCAGCGTCTTTCTGAGTAAAATTACACCTACTGCGATCGACAACATGTATCGGCCAAGCATAAGTAAGCCCCTTGGGCGAGACCTATGCCCAGCAGTGGGCGTCTGAAGGTTGACATGATGATGACGATGAATGCGGTCACATTGATTGTCAAGCTGCAAACTATAGATAGTGGACTAACGTGGTCATATTGGCAAGTTATAAATGGGTAAGCTTGTAAGCTTGCAAACGATTGAGTACTTACACAGCTAGAAGTATTAACGCTACTACACTAATCGCAGAACTGGAGTTGGAGCTTTTTTATTTCATAATGTGACCCGAAATTGAAAACTCGTAAATTATTGTATTACCAATTCTGTTAGCTCTTCCTGAACCACAAAATAGCTACTATTTCATCATCATCGTTATATCAACTTTTAGATGCCCTCTATGCTACTATTTAATAGCTCCCAATGGGACCCCGCCCGGTTATGCTTGGGGTGACGACAAATTAATGTTTACTCAGGGCACTGTTCAAACTGTGGTACAACAGATTGCTTTCTGAGTAGGTCAGTGTTTACACTGTGGGATTATTTAGAACTGTCATTGGGCCAAACTTGAAAGGAGGAAAAGTCCTGGCTTGATTCTGAGAAGGATATTGTGTTATTTAAGCGTTTAGTAAAAATGCATAATTAAAAAGGCATGCAGCGTTTTGCTATAAATCATTTATTATCCTTTTGACCGCCACAGTCATGTATAGATGACAAACCAGTGTGCCCAGCACGCCACGGTCACGACTGCATCACAGACTTTTATACGTAAGTAAATAAGCTCAAAAAACGACATTGTTTTCCTATTTCATTTGCTAATTATGTACCTTGACTCATCCTGCTTAACCGATTTCAAAAAGGAGGAGGTACAATTCGATTGGTATTTTTTTTATGTACCTACTTACACCGATTACGCTGAGATTTATGATCCGTTTTATTTATTTAGGTTAGCCTACAATTGTTTACACGTTACATATTTATATAATTTAAAAGCACACGATATACATTTATTAGTGCAACAATTACTTACTGGCTAACACCACATGCACAATTAGGTAATATTACTATTACTATTATTTGGCGACACGGTTGGCGCAATGGCTGAGCGATCGACTGCTGCGCGTGTTGTGGGTTCGATTCCCGCCCAGGGTAAATATTTGTGTGATGAGCACTTGTGTTTGCCTTGTGTCTGGGTGTTGTTTATCTATATGTGTATGTATTTAAAAATGTATTTGTGTATGTATATCAGCTGTCTGACACCCATAGTACAGGGTCTCCCTAGTTTGGGGTCAGATGGCCGTGTGTGAAATGTCCCAACATATTATTATTATTATTAATTATTATTTACGCGATTCTTGTTTGATGCAGAATAGTTGCCATTTAGCCCCATAAAAATTTAACATAGTTTGGCTCAGTAGTTTTCATTTTATGAACATTTTGTTTGACCACGCATAACTTTTTTCAGTGTAGTCCGATTTCGAAGATTCTTTTTTTAATTGATAGTGTATACCTTATGTATTATTTGGTCCCATATAAATTTCAAGATAATATTCCACCCCTAAGGGTAGACAATTAAGGGATGATTGATTTTTTTTGGTGTCGCTGTTTCGTAATTAATTTGTATGTTAAGAAGGAGGCACTAAAAAGCGAAAAAAGAAACTTTTTAACAAAAAAGACAACCACCACGGTTGTCTTTTTTGTTAAAAAGTTTTTAGTTCAAAAAGTAAAAAATAAAGTCTTTCAATTCGCAAGTCGGTGGCAATACAAAACAACAAGCAAACCCAAAGCCGCCAACTTGCGAATTGAAAGTTGTTTTTTACTTTTTGATGGCGGTTGTCTTTTTTGTTAAAAAGTTTTTTTTTATTTATCAGTTGTTTCTTTGGCCTGTTCTGTAAAATTCAAACAACAACTCGCATCTCACATCGCTATTCACTCTCACTTCGCATAAGGTTCAAAATGACCTTGATATATTATTTGACACTTTGAATCGGGTTCGAGTGCGAAGTGAGCGTCGAAGTGACGGGGAAATTACCTTAAAGAATGCCACTTCTTACGTCATCTCATACTTTATCTGTCAAAATCTCCCTGTCAATTTAGTTCAACGCGCTGACACGCTCGCAAGGGTGGTGCTAGTGTAAATTCGAATTATCAACCGAGTTTTTAGAATGCCAGTCAAGAAACTCACAGCGGATTCAGATTCGAAGTTTAGAATGAGGTCTTACAGGATCATCCCCCTGCAATGGGAAAATACAGGCTGAAAAAAAAATCATCTATAATAACATTAAGATGACAAAAACTTATACCGTTTAACTGCGTTTTTGCTTTTTGACGTCGCGGTCAAAAAGAAACTACCTCAAGCTTTGATGTGCTCTTACAGAATAGCTGAACATACAGTCAAAATAGTTTGGTGAGTCATTCTAGAAGCGTATCTTCAATTATTAGCTATTCAAACATTGCATGACATGTCGGCTTAGTCTGAAAGTGTTGTTAAGTAACTATTCCTGATTATTGAGTTGTCGTTAAATAAACAAGGAAGTCTTTTACGAACACTCTGGTTGTATCTCATCACACGTAAGAGTAAAGTATATTTTACAAATATGTCGGAAATGTATGTCGGAATTTAGCGATGGAACTTGATACTCTTTAGTCATATTAACCTCATTATCTGAATACGTCAAATGCCGAGCATTTTCTATTAATTGCTACTGGACCACTTGTTGATGTAAATGTCAGAACGCTTTATATACGATTCACGTTTCTACATATTTCAGCCAAGTACCTACTTACAAGTTATTTGCAGTCAAAAACATTCATGTTTAGGTATCGATATTCGTTATTATTGTCCGCGAACTAACTTTTTAAGCTTATAGAAGACGCTTCTGCAAAAAAAAGAACCTTCAGCGTTCTAACTAAACTAGAACCTAAAAATAATTTTCTCTGGACCATTATTTAAGTTGTCAAAGCTCTTTTACTCGCATGGTGTCTAGCTTCAAAGGTGACCATTTTTTTTATTTTTTTTTGTTTTTGACGTGACAACGTCTTATAATTCGATAGAGCCGGCTGCACGCACGAAAAAACATGACTCATGCGGCGTTACCATAACGCCGCTCTGAGGCGTTCCATGTAAGGCTTGAAGTGCAAGCGAGAGCGCGGAATGAGCGACAAAGAAGCACAATCGGCCTTTGCGTTCGGCAGCGTTCGACATCCGTCTCTCTCCTACTTGAGTGAGCGATGCGTCTGCGTGGACAGCTGCTATACTATAGTACATTTACATGTTTTGATCGAGTATCAAGTGCAGTGAAAAGTGAATGTGGTGTCAATTGTTTATAGCAACGATAATTACAGCGATAAAGGTAATGATTCTTTCGCGTTGTCACGTTCAACTATCGTCAGTAAACCGACTTTACAGACAACCAATTTTTTATTTGCTTTGTGCGGCTGTGATATCACTGCGACCAGAGTTGGTCTATTGTGATCGCCGGTTGTGTTGGTTAGAGATCGCCGCCAAACCCTGCAGCTGTTATGAACTGCAGGATCTGCTTTGGGTTTGGTGACCATACATTTCATACCAAAACCCTTCCGTGCTTCGGAAAACACGTAAAGCTGTTGGTCCTGGCTGTTATTTGTAGATTTTTGACTGTCGTTATGGGTAGTAGCCAGAAAGTCGGACAAGCAGTCAGACCGCCCATCCCGTCATATTTCCCATACAAACGCTCGTACGGGATTACGGCGTTATAACAAATTATTTTCCAATTATTTTTAACACACAGGTATCTTGTGGTTTAAATCTAGTTTTGTATGAAGCCAAAAATAAACTTTTTTGAGAAACAAATTCAGTAAACGCGTCCGAAAATCAGTTTTTTTGCACAATTTTATCTGAACTACACGCTATACATTGAAAAAGTAAAAAAAAACAGCTTCATAGAAACCTTGCACATGTAATGGAGATTCTAAATTACAAACATTTTTACCAAAAACATTTAAGGCTTTTTTAAAAACACGTATGTCCTGGAACAAGTTTTGTTAAATTTCCGCGCGCCAATTTTCCTGTGATGTTATCGCGTTCTCACTCACTCGTTGGTTTTCGAGTTTTTCGTTGATTGAAACAAAAAATTTTTCAATCTCGCTCGCGTTGAAGTTCGTTCGATGGGGAAGAGCGCTCTTAACAAAAGATATCGTGTTACCACCCAGTTACTGGATTACTGAGATCAGACAGGCAGTCGCAATTAAAACGCTGGTATTCAGCTGCATCCGGTTAGACTGGAAACCGAACTCAACAATATTTGGGAAAATTCTTTATATGGAGGGAGGGATGTGAAAAATATTTAGATTTTTCTAAACAAGACAACAAAAAGAAAAAACAAAAAGATTTAAGTACTCAATCATTAGATAATAAATATATACATATTATTTTACAATTTTATTTATACATACTTTATTACTTTATAATATTATAAATGCTGAAAGTAACTCTGTCTGTTACGCTTTCACATTGAAACGGCTGAACCGATTTTGATGTGATTTCGTATAAAGATAGCTTAAACCCTGGGGACATAGGCTACTTATTAGTCCGCGACTTTGTCTGCATCCGCGATAAACGACATTCACGCTAACGAGGACGCGGGCAAAAGCTGTCACTATCACTACACAATAGAAACCAAAGTCCCCCGCCGCGTCAGTCCCTATGTATGCTTAGATCTTTAAAACTACGCAACGGATTTTGATGCGGGCTTTTTTATTAGATAGAGTGATTCAAGAGGAAGGTTTATAGGTTTATTACATGCATATTATAGTAGAAGAAAACCGAGAAATTCCAAGAGTAATGTGAGGTCGTAATAAACATATTTTTGTGCGCTTACATTGCAAACGCTGGCTAAACCTTACGATACAAAAGTCCGCGATGGTATATGTTTATCTCTTAAGGATAACCCACAGTAACCACTTTTATCTTTTACATATTACAAATCGAAGGCGAAGCCGGGGCGGGTCGCTAGTATTTTATAAATTTCGTTACCGCTTACATACCCAACACTCAACTCCGGTTTCTCGACCAAAAATAACGCAAAATTAATATGACATAAAGTACAGATTGGTTGTTGATAATATTTATAATCAGTCAATTAATCACAGCAGCTTTAGTTGACGCTTGACAATTTGTCACAATAATTTTTCGCTCAAATAATAATCGGTAGCTTAGGCAAAATTCTTTACTGAGGTTATCAAAACCACTTTTTCAAGGCGCTCTGCCACTTCTCATAGCGTTTTATATTAATTTTACTGATAACGACTTCGGTCTACTGTCTACACCGCCATAACGGGCATTTAATTAGCGTGATTGATACTTCGCATTACGATTGTCAAAGGCAATTTGACTCTTGAACGAAAAAACTTGTAACTGTCAATTTCGACTATTCGAACGTCCTTGACATTTAGATGCGATTAGTCGCCCAATTGTGCAGTGTGTGCTAACTCGATTTTCACAGTTCGATATTGTTATCGAATAGATTTGAGATGACATTTGTTGAAGTGTCATTTTGTTTCGATGACGTGCTTAATAATAAATACCATCTGAATGTCCACTGCAGCGCCCAGGTGCAAAGGCATTGATCACCATTTAGGATTAACATTTTTATCCTACTTCAAGAAATGGAGGAGGTTCTCAATTTGGCACGTATATTTTTTTTTAATATTTGACCATGCTTATCTCTTTACAGTATAGTCCGAGTTCGATGGTTCCTCTTTCAATGGATAGTGTATACCTCAAAGTTGTCCCTTTCATGAAAATAACTTTAATTTCGGAAGTCGGTGGCAATACAAAACAACAAACAGAAACAAAGCCGCCGACTTCCGAAATTAAAGTTATTATTTACTTTTGAAGGTTAAGGGTTAGTTTAGGTTTATGTATTTTTTTGTAAAAGAGTTTTCCAGACTTTTTTTAAAATTTATAGATTAGTCTATAGGTTTCCTCACGATGATTTCCTTCACTGATGTTAGTGTTGTCAAAGAAAAAACTTAGAAAGTACATTTTATAATTTAAAAGGTCACATTGGCAGTGTTGGTACCTACCTGTCTACTTGTGAGTGGCGGTCATCACGATATTTACATTTAATGATATGCATGAAATTGGAAATTAATTAGCAGCGCAAACCACTGATCATATTATATAGTGCAGAACCCTTTTTAATGCAAAAAAAAGCATAAAAAAACGTGTATCCTTTATTTTTGCTCGCTGCAAAGTGGTATCGACACAGATAGTTTACGATGGGACCTCCTCGTCCTCTGTCCTCCGTTATATTTATCGCATTACCTCCCATACTCCCATATCGTCTTACGACCTGCCTCGAGGGCAATGTTCGTGGGACTAATTTGTATACTCAACCATTTTATTGGACGTAAATGTTGTTTATTTCATTAAATTGTTTGTGGAGACGCAAAGTATCGTATTTATTTGATGGAACACGTATTTTTCAAAGGTGGTCATCCCCTCTCAAATATCACACCCTCACTGTGGCTGTGATTAACGGAACACTCACCAAAGCCTTTTTATTTTATGTTAGAGAGACCTAAATGCAAAAGTAGCTCTGATTTTGATGAAAGGTATAAAGATAGCTTAGGTCCCAAGAAAGGACTACTTTTTATTCCGCGACTTCGTCTACATCCGCGATAACCGACTTCACGCGAACGAAATCTCGGACAAAAACTAGTTATAAATAAAAGATACTTACTGCAATTTAAAAATAAGTAGAACAATACCTTTATATTTTCTATTTGGATATCCATGCAGCTATGCTATACTCAAAAACTACACGACCGATTTTGTCACCATTAGAATGCTACATTATCCCTGAGTTACATAGGCTATATTATATTAATTAATTGAAAATTAGGGATCCTTGAGATAATTGACGCAGATGAGAACACACTTCAGTTCTCACTTCTGATTCCGTTTTGAAAAATGTGTTACGTACCTATTCTGTAACACGATGAAAACTGTGCTAGTACCTACCACTAGATGAGAACATAGGTGAAACGAGCAATTTTCGAAATCGAAAATCGAGATAAGATTCGAATTCGCCGGTGAGTTCTTACAGAATTGCACTGCAGGTATCTATAGTCCGTCACTGCTTTATTCATAATTGTTTTTAATCGATCCGAATTTCGCTAAACCTTGATGTCTTTTCCAAGGAACTCGTAGGCTCCGCGAAACCTTCTTCGGGAGTCGCTGGCGTAATTACGTCTCTACACCGTTTTTTCTGAGTCAAAGTCAAAGTATTTATTTCAATTAAACCATTTACAGCCAGGCACTTTTGAATTGTCAAGGTGTTGTCAGTTAGTCAGAAAGTTGAAGCTAGTTGCTCGTTCCAAAACGTAGGTAGGTCTTGGAGTAGAACGAGCAGGAAACTTCACGGACACTCTTTTAAATCAAGTTTTTACAAAACATTGGTTACATTATCCTTGTTGCTTCTATATGTGACAACAATGCAGGTAAAGAACAAAACATAAAAAAAAGAATGAAGATAAAAGGCATGGCAGTTAAGAGTTGACCAATCTGTACTGACAGCACCCGTTCACAAACATGAGCTCGACATTCACTTAACGGATTGATTAGTCATGATTAAATTACCCCTGCCGCAGATGGTCCGTAGATGAGTGACCATCCGTTTTATACCGACTACGGAGAGGCCTCGCCTCAGAAAACACGTAGTTGGGGGGCTGTCATTCGAAGTCGTAGATCACATTGGACAGTCGTTATGGGTAGTCAGAAGCCAGGAGGTCTGACAACCAGTCTTACCAAGGGGGGTAAGTATCGTGTTACCCAGTAACTGGGTTGTAAAGGTCAGATAGGCAGTCGCTCCATGTAAAACACTGGTACTCTGCTGAATCGGTTAGACTGGAAGCCGACCCCAACGTATCTGGGAAAAGGCTAGGTAGATGATGATTCATTACATCCTTCTGGGGCGTGCGTAAAAAGTTCCCCACGAAGAAAAAGCCGCACAAGTGCGAGTCGGACTCGCCCACCGAGGGTTCCGTTCAAATTCCGTGATTTGGTCACCCATACAATTATGACCGTAAAGACAATTATTTTTTATGATTTAATTACAAATGTATAGTTTTCATACTTTTCCCTGTACTTATAGATATTACTTCCAAAATTTCATAGTTCTAGGTCATATGTTAAGGGGAAAGTACCCTATAAATTGTGATTCCCTTGAGAGCGTCGAAATATACATATTTTTCGGCATAAACGGCCGTATCTTTTTTTCACGTTAACTTAGAAGTTTGATTTTTTTTACATCTTCTAGGGACTGTAGACTTGAGTACCTACAGTTTATATTTTAATTTCAACTCGATACCTCCACGCGCTCCCGAGATACAGGGTCTTGACAGACAGGCGGACAACAAAGTGATCCTATAAGTGTTACGTTTTTTCCTTTTGAAGTACGGGACCCTAAAAACGAATTAGGCACTCAAAATACACATCTCACATATTGTGACTTACGCGAATTGGCTTCCCAATATATTCTGCTTGTCAATACTAAATAATGCTGTCGAAATGTTGATAAAGCGCTCTTTTTGCAGTCGATATTTTACGTTTCCGAGAGCATAAAAAACGGCGAACATCCATTATTTCTTTGGCTGAGTAATGCGGGTATCAATCAAATTGTTCGCTACTACGCAAGACAAATGTTGTTGAGGCAATTTGCTTAGTGGAAAAAAGAAATAAATATCCAAATGGGAGTGTACCTACCTACCTACAGTTTTATTGCAGATTTAATAGGAGATCAAACTTTGTATTTAGTGGTCGCATGCATTTTGTTATTGATACATAGGGATGGGGGATGGGGTTAGGTTAGCACCGCAATAGGGTATTACACCCATTTTTGAAAAGTGTCTCAATGAAATTCTGTAGTGCTAATATGCCACCAAAAAAAAACACAAAATTTTTATTCAATCGATAAGTGCCATAAAAATGCATCTAAATTTTAAATTTTCAAATTTCGCTCGTTGTTTGACGAAAACGCCTCTTACTGGACGCCATTTTGCTCAGCGTAAATGACGTCAGTTCGTTTTGTATCAAATGAGCTCATATTAAATATGATAATTGTATATCATTTAAGAATAATTTGTAATAGGTGTAATAATGAAAAAATTACGTTGGTTACGAAAATAATAAAGGTACAAAGCCTATATTACGCCAATCGGTTGACTGACAGTTGTCAATTTTTTGTTTACACAGCCGTACGGCGTAATAACATGGCCGCTACTATTTCACGGTGTTTTATAACAGATTAAAAATACTGAAAACTTTGAATTGAATTTAAAAAATTGTTTTGTTATTTTATGAACTAAAACTTACATTTTCCGACTGCTTTATGCCTGAACTGTCTCAATAACATATTTATAGATTTTTTGTCGTAAAGTAAAATACCCTATTGCGATACCTAATTGGGTCGCGTAAAGATTTTGAAGGAAGTGAATATCTTTTGCTTCATATATGATTTGAAAACTTCGCTTGTCCGAGAACGTGACTAGCGCAATAAATATTTTTAAATCGTCAAAACGAAACGCATTGAATTAGCATTTTCAACCGACTTCAAAATAAAATAGAAATAAAAAAATATTTTTAAAAACAAGCTTTTATAAGAACGAATTAAAAACAAAACAATGAAATATTAGGGGACACAGTTACTCACTTTACAATGTATGTAGGTATGTACGTAACCAACTTTGTCTTTTGTCTGGATCGTTGATAACTCTAGGAAAAATCCAATATTCTTAAATCATGTTTAGTTCTCACTAAGAATTGAACACTCAATGACAAAAAAACCAATAACAATTAATTTGTTAACGACATAATATTCATCATAAAACGCAACGAGTCAAGTAAATTCCTTTGAAATACTCCGTATTTTCCCGCATATAGGTCAATGTGCATTTTTAAGACAATTCCTCGTCATTTACACGCAATTACACAGTTTCTTTTCACTTGTTGTTAATGATGTAATTAAAACTTGATGACTTTATTGTGGACTGTCAATTGACCGTTGTCATTGACATATTGTTATTGTCTGGTGAGCATGTTATGGGCATCTCAAGTCCTTTAAAAGTTTAAAGTGTAAACTTTCTTTGTATGGGCTTATTAAGAAATTGTTAATTAACCTTTTGACAGCCACGTCAAAATAGCAAAAATGTGCTCTCGCCCTCGGCGCCAAACTTAGAGCAACGCGGACCACCGGCCGCACTGGCCTGCCACTAAGAAATTTCTAATGGGAAAGCTTAACATCAGGCCCTACAGTGGACTGGTGTAAAATAAAATATATTTTTCTTACTCCTCCGCTGTTCTCTTCTGATTAATTTCGTTGCGGGATTCAAGACAGTTGAATCATTTGTCCGGGACTCTTCGAACTTCATTAGCCCTTTTCTGGTGGTTGCCACTGTTGATTCTGGCTTACAGAACTTTGGGAATAATATGGCGGGCTTGGTGTAAAATAACCACGCAATAGAAACAATACGGTAACAAACAATACTTTCGGAAGATTTGAAGTAAGTACAGAGTAGCTTTGAAAGTGCATCGACCGGAGCGTCATTCAACTAAAGAGACGTGATTTGATTCTTAATATTTTTTTAAATGCTTGTCTCTGTGAACTCATAAAAGAGAATAGCTTTTATTGTTTTACTGTGAAGGCAATTTATGCACTAAACCCTATAACTAATGCCTAAGTTGTAAGATTCCCAGATAAATGTTAGTGAAGTTATATTAGGTCCGTTGTAGGAATTGTTTGTACCGTCATCATCGAGTACAGTCATACTCTTTCATACTCATAAAGTGACATACCTACCTTAGTGGTTCACGATCCCAGGGTTGTCAACTTTACTTAGACTTTAGCACGGTTAAAATTTTTAGAATAGAGAGAAATAAATCTATTCCTCTATCTATCCATACAATTTCAGGCATATTTAAATGACGTAAGTAGGTCTGTAGGTTGGTATGTTCCCGTGGGGTGTCCGGGCTAGAATGGCATCCATTTCATCCCAAGGGTGGAAGGCGACTAAGGGATAATCCGGCAGTACTGCGATCCCCAAGACGCCTGCTAAGCGTGGGGATTTTGGCACCCCCCAACACTTTATGGGAGAGGCCTTTGTTCAACAGTGGACGTCTTCCGGCTAATGATGAGCTCTGATCTTACTCCAAAGGTCCTTGATGTTGTTCGCAATAAATTCCATTAATCCAAAGTGTAGCGTGCTGTAATCTTTAACAGTTATTAAATCATATAATAAACCTTACTTCTGTGGTCACAATACGTCAAGATAAATGGATTACAATTACTGTTGGTCTGTAAGCGATAATTTAACAAAATGGATGGCTGAATCGTGATCTTCATTAATTTGGCGCGAACCTTATTTACAAGGGAGACCCCTTGTAAATAAGGTAAAATTGGTCAGATACCGATATTGAAAAGATCAGGCGTTGTTACGTGGAAATACAATGTACAATATGTACATCTAAGTAATTTAACGTAAGTTTTTCCTTACTGTGTACCTACTTTTTAGTTGGTTCTACGCCGCTACGTATATTTTATGTCACAAGTTAACGTGGTGACCGCTGCCGTTTGTTGCAAAATATGCTGCTTTGGCGCATTTGCCTCATTAATTCATGATGTAACTGATGATGCGTGGTTGATAATCATGGCAGAAGCACCAGAAAGTGAAAATATTTCCAAGTATAATGATTACTTTGGTGGTCAATGATTACGATTAGACAATGGAAACAGAAATTTGAAATTGTTAGGGAGAAAGACACCGAACACGTAACTTAGTTGAATCATGGCATTGTAAAAATATTGCTAAGAGGTGACGTTGTGATTGACTGAATAAACATATGTATTTGATAAACATTTTTTTTTTTCATTTTTTGTGATATTTGTATTTTCATGCTAAATTATTTTTTTTTGCTAGCTCTACTCTAAACTTTTTGGAGCGCAGTGGAATAACCCCCAGAAAAGCCTGTACTTCTGCTCTTAAAAGTCTTACCCAAATCTGTTCTGGTCACTTTAAAATGGCAATAAAATGTAGACAGAAATAGTAAGAATTTCTTTAAAAATTGCTTTGTGCATCAAACTCGTCTTTCTTCTTGGCTAGCTTGGCATTCAAGACATCTAAAGCACAGTATAGTGGCCTTATGTACTGAGAGCACCGCGACTATCGCTTAGGGGTAGCGTACGTGCGTGCGTCTGTGTGAGTCATTGAACTAATATTACTATAATAACTCAATGGTGTGAGTGTGCCGTTTCGACAGTTTGTACATAGTTTCTGTACTGTTTGTATTTCTAAAGTTAGTAAAATAATTCAGAAGTTTCTATTAAGAAAGAGTAGGGTGATGCGTTTCTTAAAAACCAATTCAAGTATAGGTTACGAAGAACTCAAAGGCACCGAATACAGTTGAAGGCATGTTTTAATTGCCACATCAATAATAATGACAATATAATTACCGAAAAGTATGTACAGAAGTAATAAAATGATGATTATTGTCGCAAAACGGTGTTATAAAGCTATTGGGTAACACTTGTGAAAGAAAAGCTTAACTAATATATGAGGGAACTTGGAAACAGCTAAACCTTGGCTTTTTAAAAAGTGAATAGTCTACTGTTGTTCGTTAGTGTTAGTCATTGAACTCTTTAAATTTTCTGATTATTGTGCGTGTTGCTTCATTGCTTGTGATCTTTAAAATCTCTACAAAGTATTACATTTCTAGCCGCGAGAACCTGTAATTGACTGAATGTAACTTCTATGTTCTATGTTAGGGGGTTTGGTTTCCGCACTTAGTCCCTAAATATGGACCATTGTACGTGAGCCATGGCGGTCGATTACTCCAACCAGCCCACCTCCCTCCAGAAGCAGATCAATCTTCCCAGTCTTCTCAGGGCGTCCGCAAGGGAGTTTTGTGTTTCAAGGGTTTCCCTGCGGATCTGGGTGACGCCAGTGCACTCAAGGAGTACATGTGCCACCGTTTCATCCGCCTCCATGCAGGCTCTGCACAGAGGACTGCACTATCAGTGATGCCTAAGGTGTGAAAGTGTTTGTTCAGTGAGCAGTGTCCGGTGATGGTCCCCGACACCAGTCGCAAGCTATCCCTGTCCAGGTGCAGAAGGCGCTTGGTCAGCTTCGTATCCAGGGATGGCATAGCCTCCTTGGACTGCCTGCACCCTGGTGTCGCGGTCCACCATTCCTCCGCTCGTGTTTGTGTGTAGTCTTTTACCCAACTTCTTAGCTGACTAAACGGAATGGGCACAATAGGTTCGGGTCTGAAGGCTTTTGAGCTGGAGCCCCTCCTGGCAGGTTCATCAGCCGCATCGTTGCCTAGTGATCCACTGTGTCCCTTGATCCATTGTAGTGTCATCGTATTGCGGTTTTGTACCGTAATACCACAGTAAAGATATCTATCTTCTTTCTATTTCTAGTGCATTATGACATTCTAGTATTAGTTGAATGTAACTTACTCAACTTCGTCCATTCACTATATGTATAGTTGTTGGCTAAACATTACATAAATAAATGCAGAATTGAAATGAACCAACCTCAAAAAAAACCTCACCAAATCTATTTATTTGAAACTAGCGATCCGCCCTGGCTTCGCATGGATGCAATGTAGATCAAACTATACGTATAATGGAAATCCTTCCTCTTGATTTTGAATCACTCTATCTATTAAGGAGAACCGCATTAAAATCTGTTGTGTAGTAAAACATTTAAAGCGTCGTCGGCGGGAGCGACTTTGATTTATACTATGTAAATAGCCGATTCCCGCGGCTTTGCCCGCTTGACAAATTATATACTAAAACCTTCCTCTTGAATCACTCTATCTATTAAAAAACCCGCATCAAAATCTGTTGCGTAGTTTTAAAGATCTAAGTGTACCTATATAGGGACAGACAGACGCGGGGCGGGGGACTTTGTTTTATAATATGTAGTGATAGTATGTAATAATAATAAAGATATATTGTAAGCTAAAGAGTATAATTATAATCACTAGGTATGTTTTTGTAAGCATAAGTTTTGGGTGTACCTAAATACAATTTTTTTTTTACGTATATACGTATTGGATTAATATTATTTGGTATTGTGGGTTGACTGACTGTTCCACTTTCCATACAAATTGTAAGTTTACGTTAACGAGTACCTACTCGTACGCGTCTGTGGTTTGGCCCAGTGTGAGTTTTTAAACGTACCTACGTTTAAAAACTCACACTGGGCCAAACCACAGACAGGATTACACACTCCAAGAAGCACGTATGACGAACAATTACCCGATATTTATTGACAGTAGGCACTTACATAAAATATGATGTGTAATTCTGCCTTCTCGTATATCATTATCAATGTGACACACTCAATTACCTATAATTATGTTAATTTCTCAACGGATGAACCTTCAATTACTCTGTGAAAGGATAATGAGTAAAAGTTATGAACATTGTCGAATTAATTTGGTAGATATTTTAATATTGCTCACTATATTGAAAATAAATATTAATAATTATGAGATTATGAGACAATATCTTTTTAGCAGAAAACTGATGATTGAAGCCATAGATATCCGTGATTGAAGCGAAAGAAAGGAAAGCGCCTTTTAATCTCTCTCTGTCTACAGCTATGTTATTCTGTAAGAACTCACTTTAGATCTCACTTCTGATTCCGCGGTGAAACCTGTTTTATTTATTTATTTATACTTCATGCACAAAGGTACAAAGGCGGACTTAATGCCTGGCGGATTTAGTCGTAGGTAGTCTGTAACTCGATAAAAACTATGCTAGCGCTTCTAAGTGCTGGCATAGGTAAAGCGAACTATTATTTCGTTACTATTTAATCGAAAACCAAATACTTTTCACTTCTAGTAAGTGAAATCGGAAATGAGATAGGATTCGAATTCGCGAGTGAATTCTTACAGAATTGCACTGCAGAGGGCCTAGTGTTAGTTTTTATTCGTACTCGATCGCGTTAACATAAACTCCAATTTGTATTGAAACTGGAACAGCACAGTCTAGTGGCAACAATTAGGAAACACAATTATTTCATATAAATTGACATAAGCGATCGTTTACGTTAAGAGCGCGTATTCGATTCGTGACGAAAACTTCATGTTTTTGCGTTTTGCCCAGAGCAATATCGTAATTATGTGAGCAGATTAATTAAAGACAATTTTCAGTTTTAGAAAGATTAAGTCTTGATTTAGACAGCTACAGAGTAAAAGTATATTTTTAATTATGTTTTTTTAAAGCGAAGACAATTCTTTTATATCGTTTTATGAAAATAGACGTCAGAGTTAACTTTCAGGACGAATACGACCATTACAATATACCAAAATATTTTTCATCCCACCATCTCGGAAAGAGTATTTTTAATCTTCAATATCTGAGTGGAAAAGCCGTTTTTATTCTCTAGAGGATAAAGTAAATTTATCTTCAATATCTGAGTGGAAAAGCCGTTTTTATTCTCTAGAGGATAAAGTAAATTGAATTTAGAACATCGTGTGCACTAAGTTTGTGAATTAAAAAAAAACATTAAACCTATTTACTGCTACCTCTATGGTGCCGAATATATCATACAACTTTTTTTTAATTTGTTAAAAACTCAGACTTTGTAAACGTTTTTTTTTTTTGCATTTAGTCATTTCCTCGCTGAGGTGGAATGAAAAGTTACGTGTTGCACTCGAGTGCAAAGATTTTTCACCTCGTGCTCTTTTGATTCCCTCGCTAACGCTCAGGATTCTAATTTTGAATCCTTCGCTTGCTCGGTCATCAAAATTGAACACGCGGTTAAAAAGCAACTTTGCACTCTTGTATAACAAATAACTATTTCATCCCACCATCTCGGAAAGAGTATTTTTAATCTTTAATATCTGAGTGGAAAAGCCGTTTTTATTCTCTAGAGGATAAAGTAAATTTATCTTCAAAATCTGAGTGGAAAAGCCGTTTTTATTCTATAGAGGATAAAGTAAATTGAATTTAGAACATCGTGTGCACTAAGTTTTTGAATTAAAAAAAAACATTAAACCTATTTACTGCTACCTCTATGGTGCCGAATATATCATACAACTTTTTTTTAATTTGTTAAAAACTCAGACTTTGTAAACGTTTTTTTTTTTGCATTTAGTCATTTCCTCGCTGAGGTGGAATGAAAAGTTACGTGTTGCACTCGAGTCCAAAGATTTTTCACCTCGTGCTCTTTTGATTCCCTCGCTAACGCTCAGGATTCTAATTTTGAATCATTCGCTGCGCTCGTGATTCAATTTTAGAATCGTTCGCTTGCTCGGTCATCAAAATTGAACACGCGGTTAAAAAGCAACTTTGCACTCTTGTATAACAAATAACTATTGTTTTATGCGTTTTTCCAACAGTATATACAGTCATAAAGACAGCTACAGAGTTAACCAAAATTACGAAAATATTACTATTATGTATTAAACAACAATGTTGAAAAAGTAGAAAATCGATTCACTTTGACAATTTTTTTTCACCAGTATTTGAATAAAAACATAACTGATATATTTATTTCATGAAAGTAAATGTAACATATTCTGTATATTAATACAGAATATTTTTCAGTCCGTTATACGAGCTCATTTATTTTAGACAATTATTTTAAAAAGCACTGTAAAACATCGCGCGTTGGCGTTTGCCGATCAATTTCAATGATTCGTGCTTATTTCGTGCATTTTTTTTTTCTGATGCACACAAACAGACCATTGTATTGTACTAGTGTGTGTCAATGCTGCTACGCCGTTCTAGCAATCGTTTAGATTTTGAGTTGCGCTAAATCGAATACGCGCCCTTAACGTGATCGAGTTCGAATAAACACTCACACTAGGCCCTCTGGTCTAGAGAATAACGTGGTTTCAGGAAACACTAACCATCATCATCTGCGTAGCATGTACCATGTTAGGATTGGCTTCTAGTGTAACCGATGCAGTCAGTGGCGAATTTGCAGTCTTGGCCGCCCTAGGCCCCAGGCCATGTAGTATTGTAGTAAGTACCAGCCGCCCCTTTCTCAGCACCCATCCTATGGACTACATAAGTAACGAATTTACTTTATTGCTAACTTTAGTGATGTATTAATAGCGTATGATGATATGTAGTATATTATGATGCGGTGCAGTGCGGCGCCCATAGTTATGAGATTTAGATTTCTATGCGCCCGCCATAATATGCGCGGCCCTTTAGAATATGTGTAGATATTAGGGGCGGCCAATCGTGACAAAAAACTCACTGATGATAACACATGAATAACTCAAAGTAGGCCAATCGTGACAAAAAACTCACTGATGATAAACACATGAATAACTCAAAGTACATATACTTTGAGTCGCCCTAAGCCCGGGCCTATTGGGCCTTAGGTCAAATCCGCCACTGGATGCAGTTAAATACCGGTGTTTTACATGAAGCGACTGCCGGTCTGACCTCCATATCCCAGTTACCTACTGGTACGAAACTTTCTGGCTTCTGACTACACATAGCGACTGTCAAAGATCTATTAATCCGGGACCAACGGCATAATGCTCTTTCCAAGACACGGAATACTTTACAGACAGAGTTACTTTCGCATTTGCTTGTCCATACTTAGTACTACTAAGTAATATACGATATAACGGGGTGAATAGGGATGCAGGGGTGAATCGGGACGAAACTTTAAAGTGGTTTTTAACGTTGAAATAATATAGCTTGTTGCCAACAAGGACACTAGGAAAAAAAATTATTATTGAGTCATTAATTAGAGTAATTTTTGTCAACAAACTTATTACTACACCCATCTGGGCATAACAATTTATTACCTATGTATAATTAAATCACTATTCATTCCATTACAATAATTCATTAACGTATGATAATGGACATCCCGCTGACATAATGAGTAAATCGCGCAAAATTGCGCACACACATCTAAGCCAGCTGTCAAGGCCACGAGGATCTTGACCTACACGCCTACAAAGAATACTGGCCTGTCAACGCCCGTAAGTTCAGAGAATGGTGTGAGTCATACACTTTAGCGGGTGAAACCTTCCAGTAACGAAGACTAAGCATTTTCATACTTACACTTACACATACACACACACACACACACACACACACACACACACACACACACACACACACACACATACACGCACATACTGCACTTTTACTTGAAAGTGCGACGTCATCTATTGCAATTTATCCAAAAAATCCAAAAATGTCTGTTCTCTTTACTCACTGAGTTTTAAGGTACGGTCTAATTGCAATATAGTAACGAAGACCTGCTGTGCTTTTGCAAAAAAACCCCTCGTTGAAGTAGAATAGGTGAAGTGAGCTTTACCTAAATTCACCGAGGTAGATTTTATTCCCGCTAACTCTTATGCTTAGTACCACACATTTTCCAGCACATCTTCCCGTCGACACAGCCAAATGAAACCCAACTCTATTTTTGACACATTTGATGCTAAAATTGTTTTATTTTAAATAATTGTTATTGAGTCGTTGAGGTCACAATTCAATTAACCATTCTATGCAAATGATTCGCGGTAGGTGACCCTGTTTATGAATTTAATGCGAAAATCGAATGAGTAAACGATGGATCTTATTACAACTGCGGTCGGGAACTCAGAACTGACTTTATGCTACTGTTTTTCAGTGTTTGATTATATCTTTAATACCTATTACCTTAGACCGTATTATCATTTAAGTTCAGTAGTGATATTCGATAAGTAACACAATCTAAAGATCGACGCTGCGGCGAGTTACATTTTAGTATTTCCTTACCTAACCTTACCTTGCTTACGAAGCGCTAGCGCCACGTGAATTAACGACTATTGGTGGAATTAATAATTAACTCAAGGTTAAATTATTTGATACTTTTGACAGTTCTTATATGAAAAACGATATTCGCTAAGCAGTCGCTGAGGTTGACGTCGATTTCACGGCTGACACGATGTCGAGTTCGCCGCCGAGCTCTGCGACGAATGGTATCGTTAGAGAATAGCATAGCTGGTGAGTTGCGGCCAAACGCAAGACTATCGGTATAAAATAACGTTCTAACCAAAAAAATAAACAGTATTTAAGATTTCAGGGTGCTGTTGGGGCTGCTACGTTAGCATCCGTTATGTTCACGGAAGCGCGAATTTCCGCGACTTTTACGCTATTAGAAGAAAAACGACCGCTTCTTTAGTTACAAGAGTGCGTGGCAGTTCCAATAGCATTCTAAAAACCTTAGCTGAACAGCTGGATGCCAATGCCCAATGCTGAAACATTTTGTAAATGTATTGGTGCGACAAATTAAGGACATCCCTGTCGTTCATAACGTATTCATGTATTTGGTATGTAGTTCTAGATTAAGTTATTATCTCGTGTAGATTAATTAATTAATACATTTTAACAAGGTACGCCTACAGATGAATAAAGAATCATGGCGAGATCCATACTTTCATTTGTATGAAAAAAAAAATAGAGGGTTCAATATATTTTCCAATGTGGAGACTACATTACCAGTAGTAGATTGATATACCTACTCTCCATTTCTTTAAACCCCCGCATAATTAAAATATTTTGAAATGAAAATTACTGTTTTTCGTTTCATCACGTTGCCAATTTTGTATTTATAAAAAAAGAAAGTGACAAGTGACGGTTCTATCAAACTGACAGGCAAGTGATGTGAATCGTTGTTTACAATGGCGGAGTTGAAAAAGTACATTGATTAATCATTATTTGTGACATTATTTCCCATGAAATGATGCAGTTTCAGTGTAAGACCTGCGAAACAGCATTTCGTTCTGAAATAATGAGCTTTTCGTTGAACTATTCACTTTTAACATCCATTTTTATAGCGGAGTTTTAAAAATATTGTAAATGCCGGAAGATACTCTTTAGGTACCCAAGAGTACCTATAAGAATTAAACTTTCAAATTCTCTAAACATCTTTATTTTTTTTTGTACAAATCCTGCCATAAATAATCCTTTAACAACAAAAAAAAGAAGTAGGTAGTTGACAGCCGAACAAAGTCAATTACAAGTCTTCACGTTAAGATCAGTGATTAACTATGTTTTGTTTTTTCCTAAAAACTGAACCCAAGTCATCAAAATGAAAATAAAAAAAATATTAAGTATTATCAAGAGAAACAATATCAAATCAGTTCCGAAGACTATTCGCACCTTTTATGAGTATTTTAACCGCCATTAGAGACCATATATTTTTATTTTTCTCGACTTGTTTTAGATTTACAATCTTTGCTCACATTTTTAGCATGTTTGCTTAAAAGGTTTGCGAAATTAAGTTCATTTACCGAGCAAACAAGTTTGTTAGAGCTTTGACAAAAATGGACTGGATTAAAAAAAATATATTATTCTGTTTGTATTTAAGTTTTTTTTACTCATGAGTCATGCCGACTGATACAGATTCCAAAGGTTAGGCTGCTGGTTTCAAACTAAAATTATGTGTTTGTGTTACCCTAACTTATAAGCTACAGGTAGTTATTAGTACTTAGGACGCGACAATTCATTCAGCTATCCCAAACTGTACATTTTCCCAATTGATCATGGTATTTAGTACGTTATAATAAGTCAAAGTCAAAGTCAAAGCATTTATTTCAATTAAACCATTTACAGGCACTTTTGGATTGTCAAGGAGTCGGTCAGTTAGTCAGAAAGTTGAAGCTAGTTGCTCGTTCCAAAACGTAGGTAGGTCTCTATGGAGAAGAACGAGCAAGAAACTCCACGGACACTCTTTTAAAATCAGGTTTTTACAAAATACTACTTACATTATTCTTGTTGCTTCTATATGTGAAAACAATGAAGGTAATCTAGAAATACAAAATATAAAAAATAATCAAGATAAAAACCATGGCAGTTAAGAGTTGACCAATCTCTACTGACAGCGCCCGTTCACGAACATGACGCGTGAATCAGCACCATTCAGCTCAACCATTTTAGAGGGAGCCGAATGACCCAACACACGCGCCACCACCAGCGAGACATTTGAGTGAGCATGACAATTCTCTCAACCGCCATGCTCATTTGAGTCAAACACATAATAATTTACTTAAAATATGGCTCCATGGTACTCACATTTACAAAATTGAAATAATGCTGCTAAATTATTCAAAACTAAGGTTTCCAATGTTTCTAAAATGTCGAAAAAGTAATTAAAATATATATTTGTGTATAATAATAACGATACTCGTTACACATGTCAATAAAAAAAAAGGGGTAGGAAACAAAATCCCTTTAATTAGGAAATTCCCTAAACTGCCTGTGGAGCAGGACCAGCATTTAGCCAAGCATTTTTATCATTGATGTAGTCTTCTAATTTATATTATGCTTGTCTACACAGTGTGCGTTTAATACATGTTTTAAATTGTCTTTCATTTAGTTGTAGAATATCAAGAGGTATTTTATTATAAAATTTTACACAGTACCCCATAAAAGAAGTATGAACTTTTGACAATCTGAATCTTGGCTGATCTAATTTGTTCCTATTTCTAGTATAAACACTGTCTGTCACTTATTTTATTAAAAAGATGAAGGTTTTTTCGAACATGCATAATGTTTTCATATATATATTGACAAGGTACCGTCAAGATGTTAATCTGTTTAAACAATTCTCTTAGAGACTCGCGACTGCTGAGATTATAGATGGCTCTGACAGCCCGCTTTTGCAGAATAAAAATAGAATCAATATCTGCAGCCCGCCCCCAAAGCAAGATACCGTAGGACATGATGCTATGAAAATAACTAAAATATACTAGCCTAGCGGTATCCACGTCTGTCAAATGCCGGATTTTTCTGACAGCGTAAGCGGCCGAACTCAACCGCCCTGCAAGAGATGTTAAGTGAGGACCCCATTGCAGCTTTGAGTCAAGCGTAATCCCTAGGAATCCCTATAGGTAATCCTAATAGGTAATCCCTATTCGTCTTTTCGGCGAATTCAAGTATATCCTTATTCAATACAACGTTACATTCACTACTTTTAACATTCGGTAAAGCGAATCTTATGCATTTAGTACTTTTTATCTATACCAAAATTATAAAGAGGAAAGATTTGTATTTTTGTATGTAACGAATAAACTCAAAAACCACTGGTCCGATTTCAAAAATTCTTTCACCAGTCGAAAGCTACATTATTTCTAAGTAACATAAGCTATATTGCATTATTAAAAAATTAGGGGTCCTAGGGAAAATACAAACGGAAGAAGTCGCGGGCAATCTGCTCTCCTGGTAAATAAGTGGTCCAATGTACCAGGAGA
Source organism: Charanyca ferruginea (assembly GCA_947361185.1). Classification (NCBI taxonomy): domain Eukaryota; kingdom Metazoa; phylum Arthropoda; class Insecta; order Lepidoptera; family Noctuidae; genus Charanyca; species Charanyca ferruginea. The sequence goes on along the minus strand of OX376064.1, from coordinate 25,074,074 downwards.
CCAGAAAATAAGAGGTGTAGAGTGTAGGGTAGGCTTAGGGTAGGTGTAGGGTAGGAGTAGGGTAGGTGTAGGGTAGGTGTAGCGTAGGTGTAGGGTAGGTGTAGGGTAGGCGTAGGGTATGTGTAGGGTAGGTGTAGGTAGGTAATTTGGTAGTCTACATAGTTAGGGACAGGACAACGTTTGTCGGGTCAGCTAGTTAGTAATAAAGTTGAAAACTATCAAAGAAATTTGACAGATTGGGCTAGCTTGATGTGCTGGCCTCTGTACGTAGGTACCTACACAACAATAATTAAAAGACTTTCACTATAAAAGTATTGTAATTAAAAAAATAGTTAAGTAGAAAAAAGTTAGTTAAGTATGACTAGCTTTTGCTCGCGACTTCGTCCGCGTGATTATTGGTTACTTTAGCCTACACAGCTTTTTTTCGAAAGAAGCCTAGTATCTTATAATGTGCTAGTATAGTCTTTACTATCAAAATCGGTTCAATAGTTCAGCCGTGAAAACGTAACAAACTCACTTTCACATTTATAGTATTAGTATGGAATATTTTGAGTCAAAACATATTAAGAGAAGTGTTTCGTCCTATAACTGCACACTTAATAACACTTTCCGTCATAAATCCTAACGAAATGACATTTCAATTCATATTTTACAAATCTTTTTATTAAAATCTGACGATAATTAATTCACGACTTGTGCCGTGGTGTGGCTAAAAAAATAAATTACCTTATATCTTGTACCCGTGCCCGTTTAACTGACACTAATGTTGGCAAAAAGCGATAAAATCACATTTTATTATACAAAACACCTGGACCATTCAGGACGCTATCATATTTCTCCGTGTTGGCTGGTGGATACCGTTGTTATAAATATAATCTATTGGTTTTACGATGTGACCAAGTTGGTCACATTCTTGCAAAGCTGCAGAAAACGGTAGTTTAATAAAATGGCAGGATCTGCAGGTGTACGTACCTAACTGTTTAACGGTTTTGTGGCTTCCTGTGGAATTGTCGAAATACATTAATATATGGTGATAAAAATACTAGGTACATATACAAAATAATGATAGAAACCTGATTTTGCGTATCACACAGCCCTGTGCAACTAAACTCCCTGGAAGTACAATAAAGCTGTCCCGTGAAAACTTTTCGAAGACACAGTTAGCAGTTTGCTCTTACACATAGAATCATGGCGATATCCATACAATCATTTGTATGAAAAGAAAAATTCATTTAGAGGGTTTAATATATTTTCCAATGTGGAGAATACATTACCAGGAGTTGATTGGTATAGGTACTTACCGTATTTTGAAACCTCCGCAAAATTGAATTATGTTGAATTTAAAATAACAGTTTTTCGTATCATATCGCTGCCTATTTTGTGTTTATGAAAAAAGATAGTGACAAGTGACATTAACGAATCTATCAAATTGGCAGACAAGTGACGTGAATCGTTGTTTATAATGGCGGAGTTTAAAAAGTACATTAAATAATCATAATTTGTGACATTATTTCCCATAAAACGGCTGTCGCTTCGTCGCTTCGTTCGTTCGCTTTATTACCTGCCGTTTCGTATGAAATAATGAGCTTTTCGTTAAACTCCATAACTAACATCCATTTTTACTGCGGAGTTTTTAATAGTAGATTATGCACCAAGGGGATAAAGTAGTGTCTTATGTAGCGGGCGCCGTATTGAATCACGAGCAAAACGAAGGATTCTAGCGTTAACTCCCGAGCGGAGCGAGGGAGTTTAGATTTGCTCGGGAGTTAAGACAAGAATCCTGAGTGCAGCGTGGGATTCAAGGTCGCCCAAGACGAAGACACCTTTATCCCCGAGGAGCATAAGAGTATGCTCTACCTATCGTAAATGTTCGTATGCGATTTCTACTATATGTTCCAAATTCAAATCACATTAATAATAATAATAATAATAATAATAATACTAAATTTATTTCAGATTTAGTACAATCCATAATATTAGTATACAACTTAAAGCTATATTAGTAAAACACTAAACAAACATACAAAAAAGACATACACACGCGGTCTAGCACATGCTGGCACGTGTAGCCGTACCCAATGCCTAATGAAAGGGCTGCCCATTTTGTCGATTAAGGCGCTACCCCGGCCAAAAGTGCGTTTTTCTTCCTTATTCAGGGGCTATCAACTCATTTATAAAGAGAATCAAACTACATCTAAAAGCATATTATTAATGTTCAATATCCTGTCATCACATTCCATGTTCTTATTTTTATTTTATGTACCCTATATAGTACACCTAAATCTTCCTGTAAAAAAATGACTATAACAATGACTAATCTTTTGCTGAAGTTGAAGTGCTATTAATTTGAGGATTACACTAATAGATAGGTAACTTAAAAATCTTTATAATTCACGTTTTATTTTATTTCCAAATTATTATTATTATTAATTCATTTATTTCAGACATAGTCCATACATTATAATATCAAATCATTTAAAAGATTAAAATCATTAATAACAAATAAAATAATTACACATACACAAAATTAGATCAATACAAGCAATACAAATCAATCATTAAACATTATACAATTAAATTAAATTCAATATAATATAAATTAAAATAATAATAAAATATAAAATAATACACAATGAAACAATTTATAACAAAATTCAATTAATACACAATCACACACATGTCAAATAATACGAGGAGAAGCGCTAACATGAAGCTGCATCCACCTCTGTATCAGGGACAGGTCCCACCGCTCGGACAACACCCTCAGGAGGCCGTTCGAGCTGCTTCGTAGGCGACTTAACAGTGAAGCGCTCCGCTTCCGTATGATTGCAAAAAAATCATCGGTCCGCGCCTCAGCAAACATAGTCGAAGCACTACAAAACCGCGGAAGCCCTAACAGTATCCTGAAAGCATTGTTGTACTGAACGCGCAGTGCGCTGTACGCCCGCTGCGTAAAGTTGGTCCACAGGCTGCACGTGTAAAACGACTGACAATATGCCTTAAATAAAGTCACCTTTACAGGTCTAGTACATCGCGCAAACCTGCGAGCCAACATATTACACCGGACTGACAGCGCCCTGCGCTCCCTCTCAATGTCCAGATTGTCACACAAGTCATCAGAGACCCAGTGGCCCAGGTACTTGAAATGCTGCACCCTTTTTAAAGGGATGCCGCAAAGAGTGACAGGTGGTACAGATGAGTAACATTTGGTACCGGCTTTGAAGATCAAGAATTCACTCTTTTTAGCATTGTAACTGAGCCCATGGGCCTCCGCATATGACTCACAAATGCGCAAAAGTTTACGTAATGCACCTATCGATGGGCTCAGCAACACCATATCATCCGCGTAACTAATGTTGTTCATACACACTCCGTCTATGGAACATCCAATATTAGTGCTGCTGAGCTCACCGATCAGCCGGTTCATGTACAGGTTAAAGAGGCGAGGCGAGGATAAACCCCCTTGCCTCACTCCACATTCCAACCCATACACGTCCGACCGCGCACCCGCCCACTTGACGCTATTCTGCTGCTTACTGTACCAGTACCGGAGCAAAGACACAATCTCATGTGGCACATCTGTTTCACATTGTAGCTTCTGCCACAGCTTGTCATAACACACCAGATCAAAAGCTCTTGAAAGATCTAAAAAACATGCATATACTGGTGTGTTTCTGTCCGTATAGTACTGAACAGTTTGCTTGAGACACAGGATAGCACTCTCCGTTGACAAACCGGTTCTGAACCCAAACTGAGCATCATGCAAGTGGATGTGCTTCTCTAACTGTCGGTCAAGCAAACTATCCAGCACCTTAGCTATGACAGTCGCAAGCGAGATTGGTCTGTAGTTAGACAGATCTGATGAGTCACCAGTCTTATCTTTGATAATTGGCACTACGTCAGTGCGCATTAAATCATCGGGTAAATAACCATGACTAACGCACAAGTTAAATAATAGTGCCAGGACTCTTGGTAGGTGTACGCCCGCGTACTTCAAATGCTCGATGCTAAGACTATCGTGACCTGGAGACTTGCCTCTCACCATCTTCTTTATAATTTGGGCCACATCCTTGGCGGAGAATCTAATGTTAACTTGGCCAGGACGGTCCTCAGCCGCAAGCACCTGCGACGCGGGCCCGAGCGGTGACACCACACTAAAATGCCGCTGAAAGGCGCAGGCTATGCTCTGCGACTCATGCGCACCACCCACACTCGCCGGTGAGCCCGACCTTGGATTCAGTTTATGGGTATTTTTCCAAAAATCACAAAAGTTTTTATTTACATGATGTTCCGCAATTATGTCCATCTTTATCTGACATTCATTATTTTGGCAGTACTTTAATTTTTCTTTAAATAGTTTCCTAGACTCACACATATTATAATAAGCATGCCCAGATCTAGGACGTCCATAGGATACCCAAGTCTGAAAACAAAGCCTGGCCCTCCGGTGAGCGTCACCAACATGCATGTTCCACCCCTTTACACATTTAAAATGTTTGCGCTTAGGTGCAATGCAGCTTCTCTTAGCGGCTTCAGTCAAAATATTTACAATATTCACATACATCCCATTGATAGCTATTTTATGGTTCTCAATACTGCACATTCCATCTGCGCAATTACAAAACTCAGATGGAAAGTCAATCTGCTTAAATCTTGAATTACAGTAACTAGTATAATCTTGTATTTGATTACTGTCCCTAAGTCCCCATTTTATATAATTAAAAGCATTCGGACTGGCTGTAACCTTAGGTTTAATAATATTCACATTACATTCAATCAATAACGGATAGTGATCAGACCAGTATGTATCGTACAGTACGCACACATCCACGACTGCGCGCCGCGCCGCACCTGTTACTACACAGTGATCGAGCCATCGCTGGCAACCGTGCGCGTCGCTCACAAATGTATATGTATCGCGAGGCAGCCACTCAATGTCTAGACACGACCACGATTGTTCCGAGCAAAAAGTAAACAACTCATTAGCGAACATCTCACCTGGGTGCGCGTTGAAGTCTCCGAGAATGAACACAGATTCTACATCATTACTGTCAATAATCGCGTTTATCTCACTGAGGCACTCTGTAAATTCGGTCAGATTTTCGATCGAGTCAGTAGGCATGTACACTGATATCACTAGCATAGACCGGTCTTGAAGCACTACTTTTATCGCAGCGAGACGCACACTCGAACACGCGATCACATACACCGTTGGAAACATCGCCTTCCTCCACAGCAAAGCGACTCCACCATACGGCCGTCCTCTAAGCACTCCAGCTGATGTATCGACAGCAGACTTTCCAGTATAGGCAAACGCGTCATCAATGCTGCCCAGGAACTGTACGTCGTGAGGTAAAAGCCAAGTCTCCTGTAGTGCCACAATGTCCGCCGTCTGACAGAGATTCTTCACACATTCCACCGACCGTGTGACACTCTTGCAGTTGAACGTAACAAGCTTAATTGTACTATCCATTTACTGATGATAATACTCCATTTATCTCCCGGTAGGTAGGACTGTGCGTATTGCGACTAAAATCAACAAAACGGCGATACAGAACCCCGTCGGGCCAAAAGTCATCCGTCATAAACATAGATAACTCATGTTTAGGCACAAAAACAATGTATCCATTATAATCCTTATTAGATTTCATATTCATTTTCTGTAATTTGATGTCTAAGTTAGTTTTCTTCAACAGATAAGACTTTATATCACTTGCAGACGTCTCTTTAGACACATTGTAAACATAGATCGGCACTTGAGTACTCGCTGCTTTAAAATTATTGTCCGCATCAACAATAGCTTTCCCTGTATTTCCTACAAATCGGTTTCTCAATCCATGTCTCTTTTTCTGAACCAGGATCCATTCCTCATTAGACATTTGAGTTTTAGACAGTGGTTTCGACACTCCATCCTGTACAACACCAGAGAAACTCTTTCTGTTATCGACGGATGACTGTTGACTGGTTGGTCGATCTGCATTTTGAACACAGTTTACGGCAGAGGTCGGTAACGTTGTGTGACTCACCACCTCATTAGTCAGAACGCGATCAGCTGTTACCTTCTCACTCGTAGGCGCCGCCGCACCGTTCACAACTAAGCGCGGTGTTTTCGTTCGTTAATGACCAGCGGGTCATAATGAAATAATAATCAATCAATCAAATCAATATGTAATATATGTGTAATATATGTCAATATTATTGCCCTGCTAGACTTCAGGTTTCACTTACTTTAGGTTAGGTTTGCATGACATATAATTTGACATTGTCGAGCAGGTGGTGTGAAAAATATTTTAAATGCCTGAAAATACTCTTTAGGTAGTTAAGTTTGAAATTCTTATACTCTTTATAAGAATTAGAATTTCAAACTTCTCTTCTTTATTTTTTGTACAAAGCCTGCCATGATTCTTTATGTAACTTCTGTTTCTTTTTCAGATGGAACTGAGGAGGTACAGCTCTAGATCCGGTGGGACGTCTTTCCTCACATTCTGGATATTCTTGCTACAGGTGTGTTGCAATAAAAAATCGAGTACTTATACCCGAAATTAATAATGTAGGACTTAGATACCTATCTCTATTCGAATCTTGATACCGATCTTTGGCTCTGAAAGTAAAAATGGCCAAGTAATTCGTTTATAGGTATGCTATCGGCAAGTTTCACTCAAAAAATAAAGGGAAATATCAATACGTAATAATTATCTTATATACCTATGCCTACTTAGGTTAATTTCGGGCGTCAAAGGGCGTAAAGATTATAAAAGGGGTCAGTTTATCTTTAAAAAAAAAGACCACCAGGGACGAATGAGGACATAATTATACCGACTTCCATTCCATGTCCTTTCCGGATAGCAACGTTCATTGCAGAAAAAAGATGGGAGTGAGTTCAATGCAGATATTCAGGACAAACTTTGTAACTCGTTTAACCTTTTATGGTTGGAGAGTCACATGCAGCACGAAAAGGTGCATGACGGAAGAACAGAAAATATATTTGAACAGTTTCAGAGCTCCACTAATTTGTTGTATTTAGGGTTGCCAACCCTACTATGTAATATAGTATCCTACTATATTAAAGGCCTGACTACTATATTTTTGAAAAAACGATATATTAGGCGAAACTACTATATTATTATTTGAAAGGCATCAAACTCTTAGCAATAATATTCGTTTCAAAATGTGTAAGCGTAAAACAAAACGTCAATATCTATTTTTAACGATTCTGGAATGTCAAGTTGACAGATGCGTTCAATAATTCACAAAATATTCTTCAGAAAAATAAAGTATCTAGTTACCTAATTTTTGGAACCTACTATTTTTTTTTCATCTTTTCGTTATCTACTATATTTTTATGGGTAAAATTTTTACAACTACTAGGTATATTTGACCGTCAAAGAGTTGGCAACCCTAGTTGTATTTCTCTATCTATATATTTTAGCTCTCTCTACTTTGTATATTTTGTTTGTTTGTATTTATTATTTTATTATTGTAAATTCTCTGTATCTTTGCACCTACCCATGTTTTGTCTCTGCATCACCCTAAGGTAGACTGGTAGAAAATGCCCTAGCATTAAGTCCGCCTTTGTCATCATCTGCCTAGCCTTTTCCCAACTATATTGGTGTCGGCTTCCAGTCTAACCGGATGCAGCTGAATACCAGTGTTTTACATGGAGCGACTGCCTATCGAACCTCCACAACCCAGTTACTGGGTAACACGATACCCCTTGGTAAGACTGGTTGTCAGACTTACTGGCTTCTGACTACCCGTAACGACTGCCAAAGATCTACGAATGACAGTCGGGACCAACGGCTTTACGTGCTTTCCGAGGCACGGAGGAAACTCGGTATGAAAGGGATGGTCACCCATCCACAGACCGACCGCGGCTAGCGTAGCTTAACCTTTGACCGATCGATCTGTACGGCTTTAACTTAGCCACGAGCTCCTCCGCTAAGTCCGCCTTTGTACAGTGTTTTTTTCACATTAAGTGCATAAAGTTTAATAAATAAATATATATTTGAGAACTGAAATCTGGATGATGATGATGATGCCACCTAGCCGATTATGGCCACGCGACTGCAAGTCGGACTTCATGGTAATTAGCTTAGATATCAATATAAATACTGCCTATTGCTCTTTCATGTGACTGGCACATCCAACTTTGACTTGACCCGTCAGCTTACGTAGAAAATAAAGGTCCGAAGGTCCAAAACATTTTTACAAAAACACATTACAAATGTTATACCTACCTACTTAGGTACCTAACTGAACTTTAAAATACCACCACGGTCCGAGAATCTTTGCGTGCACCGCTAGCACAATGTTTTTCGTGCGTTACATTGGGCGCTACAATTAACAGGAATCATTCAAGTATCGTGTGGTGCCGGTCGCGGATTATAGCACGACCCCATTTCTAACCGTGGGAGTCGCAGAAGACGACAGAGGGATATTGACCACAGGGTCCTGAGTATCATAACACCTACTGCGATCGCCAACATGCTGATGCATGTTGGCGAATATGACGATTACAGCTGAAGCCCCCCTGGGTGAGGACCTATGCCCAGCCGTGGGCATCTAACGGTTGAGTTGATGATGATGATGATGATTATTTAGGTGCCTATGTACAGTACGCAAAAGAGATAAGCATCCATGTCGTCGGGAATAGTTGAAGATTTCTTAGAAACCAATGGGGGCTTTCAAATGAAATTTTATTAAATCATTGAACTGTTTATTCTTTATAAATTGTATTTTATTTTATTCATAAAAACCTATCGGTTTCTAAGTAAACTTCAACTGTTTCCGGCGACATGGATACTTATCTCCTTTGGTGACCGTACCTACGTCAAAAATCACAGTCATTATTTAAATTGGCAGTGCACGTAGTTTACGACTATATTATGTGTCCTTACTGCGTATTTTGACAAAATGGTTGTTACACCCAGTCACAGATTCCTGGCGTAGTTTTTTGTATATCAAATCAATGGGCTCTGTTTAAAAAATGTCACAAAAAATCTAAGTGACGTTGACCTTTTCAGGCATCATAAAGAATGTTCACTTTGTATGATTGAAAATTAAAACAGGATAAGTTTTTGCACATTCGATAAATAGATAGCTAATTAAGTATAGTACGAAAGTTTAGGTAGGTGCTAGGAAAAACCAAAAAATAAATAAGTGCAAAAGACAAATTAATCCGCCATCAATATTCACGAAATGATTGTAGCAAAAAATATAAAAGGCCAAAAGTGCTGTACATATAAATATGGCCTTAAATATTTTTTTGTCTGAGTAGTAGTACCTGCCCGGGTACCTACTACTTGTTAGTAACATAATACACTCGGCGTCACAAAAATCGCACCTTTTCGAAAATAAGTTTAAAACATGTCCCGCCAGTAACGAATACATTAAACCCAATTAATATTGGTATCAATTAAAAGTATGTTTAACGACCTTTAAATTAACAACAGTTAGAATTCCTAAACACAACAGATCTCATTAGCACGTAACGTTAAAAAAAATGTTGTCAAAATACGCATTACAACGGCCACTAATTGCACCTCCCTACAAGGGTATAAAACGGGCGACCCGGGTCATTCGCTATTCAACCTTTGAAGTGAACACACGTGAACAGCTACAGCAAGAAAAATACCCCAGAAGATGGATACCACTGCAGATGAAGCCGCTCAAGTCATTGCACTACTGCAATCAGGGATGCGGCAATGTGATGTTGCTCGGCAACTGAACTTGAGTCGTTTTGCCGTTCGACGAGTGTTCCAACGTTTCCAAGAGACTGGTGGCTATATCCGAAGACGTGGATCTGGAAGACAACGGTGCACATCCGAAAGAGACGATCGCTTCATTGTTTCGACGTCTTTACGTAATCGGTTCTCCAATGCTGTTGAGCTGCAACAACAACTGCGATCAGCTCGCAGAACTTCTGTAAGCGTCTCCACGATTAGAAGAAGAATGCGGGAGAAGAAAATTGCAGCTCATAGGGCTGCTACAGGGCCCAAATTGACTGCACAGCATAGGAGAGACCGGTTGCAATTTGCCCGTGACCATGTGGATTGGACAATAGACCAATGGAGGGCTGTGCTCTTCTCGGATGAGACGAGGGTGTGTCTTTTCTGCAACGACAGGCGTCGAAGAGTGTATAGGAGGCAAGGGGAACGATTCGCACAAGCCTGTATTCAAGAGACAGTGGAATACGGGGGTGGCTCGTGTATGTTCTGGGGCGGCATGTCAATCGACGGTAAAACGAACCTTGTGTGTGTTTCTCGGACTGGAAGTGCTCGCGGGCAAGGGTCGCTGACTGCTGCTCGGTACATAACAGAGATCTTAGAGGAGCAGGTTGTCCCTTGTGCGGGTTTTGTTGGCAGTGGGTTCACGTTAATGCACGATAACGCCCGTTGTCACACCGCTTTAATTGTAAGAGACTACCTGCAAGAAGTTGGCATCCCTGTTATGCGCTGGCCGGCGCGAAGTCCAGACCTGAACCCTATTGAGCACCTTTGGGATGAACTGAAACGGCGAGTACGGGCACGAAATCCTGCCCCTACCACTCTCCAAGACCTTCAAGATGCCGTCGTTGCAGAATGGGACAACATTCCACAAGAGACTGTTGTCACATTAATAAGGTCCATGAGAGAACGCATGGAAGCAGTCATCAGGGCTAGGGGGGGTAACACTAGGTTTTAAGTTAGTTTTAAGGACTTTGTTGTAATTTTTGCTGATAAAATAAAATTTAACTTTTTAATCATTTGCATTAGCTTGCTTTTTTTTATTCCCTGGTAAACAAAAAACCAAATCCATTGATTTATTCTGAAATTTAAATAAATTGCCTTTCCAATTATACCTTATAGTCATATGTATACCATTGATTAATAGGGTTAAAATGACTTTGAAGGGAATTCTTAAAGAGGTGCGATTTTTGTGACGCCGAGTGTAGTTCTCCACGATAATCCCCTGTTCTGGCTTCAAAACGAACCGCGCAAAATATCCCGAAATATTTTTGTACATTTTGAAAATCTGAAATTGGATCGCTCTGAAACTGTTCAAATATATGTTCTGTTCTTCCGTCATGCACCTTTTCGTGCTACATGTGACTCTCCAACCATAAGGTTAAACGAGTTACAAAGTTTGTCCTGAATAATCTGCATGTGAGTTCAATGCGATAGAGAAAAACAACAAATTAGTGGCCCTCCTGATATTCTGAGGAAGCGCGTTCCAAAAGAAAACCGCCTGGACAATAAAAGAAGATTTTAGAAAACCAGAGCGGTGAGAAGGACATCGTAGAAGACGATTATTGGAGGAACGAAGATTCTTGCTGTGCGCAGAGCATAAATATTGAAAATTAGAAGTCAGATAAGAAAACTAGAACTGGGTTTGTCTAGAAGAGAAAACCAGACTGTTCTGTTTTGAAAGTAAAACCAGGTTGTCTGATGGGTAACCATTTTAAGAGCGACCGACGTGCCGACGTGGACACATGATTGATCAAAAAAGAATCGTAGGCAATGATGGGAATAGCACGTAAAGCGAACGTTACATCGTTTGTCTGTTTTACTCGCGTTATGAAACGTGGTCCTTAACTGCTGGACTCCTAGAGAAGCTCAGAGTCACACAGCGAGCCATGGAGAGAGCTATGCTCGAAATTTCTTTGCGCGATAGAATCCGGAACATGAAATATGCAAGTTGAAGTGGCAATGGGCAGGCCACGTCGCTCGAAGAACCGATAACCGACGGGGATGAAACGTTCTCGAGTGGCGACCACGAACCGGAAGACGCAGCGTTGGTAAGCCTCCCCAGATGGACCAACGGAATCGTCAAGGTAGCGGGTAACCGGTGGGTGCAAGCAGCAGGTAATTGCCGCTCGTTGTGGCGTTTTATGGGGAGGCATATGTTCAACAGTGGACGTCTTTCGGCTGATGATGACTCGCGTTATGTATGTACAAGAAATACTCGTAGGTATAAGAAAAACCCTCATGAAGTACTTATACAATTTTTGGTTTCTGTTTTTCAGATGTTGGGTAGTGCTCGCCGTGGTGCCGAGGGTCACGGCAGATTGATGGACCCACCAGCTCGCAACTCTATGTGGCGGTTCGGGTTCCCCAACCCTGTCAACTACAATGATAATGAGCTGTTCTGTGGAGGGTATGCAGGTAATTTAAACTTTTTTCTTGTTGGTGTTTATGAAGATTGGTTTAGTCTGTAGTTCCTATACAATTTAGAGCTAGTCTTGACGTGATACCGACTTGAAATGATCGCCGTATAGCCGTTTCAAAATAATGTGAGCAATTACTTTTTATCACCCCAGATATATTTTTTGTCACATATCGATTAATATTAATGTATATTATGCTCGTTAAAAATACATACTTCCGTATTTGTTCATTATTAATTATTCAAGTTATAAACCGTAAACCCGTAAATGTCAGCGTACTTCTAAAATTATAGCAAATTAACTATCTAAAACTGGATAAAAAATTATAAAATATAGTTCCTACCTACTTGAGTCATTGTGTATAAATGTAAATAAAGAATTAATAATGTACCTAAGTATTTTGCAAAGGTTTAGTAGCTAGGTACTGTAGCGACTCGGCTACACTTTGTAACGTACTCGTTACAGTACCGGATCTAGGATACGTTAAATGAAAGGTATTAATGACTTTCAGAAAAGTATATTATTATAATTAGCGAGAGGTAAGATTTACACGACCTTCGGTCTTAGTAGAGCGGTCAGTCTCGCTGACATCACTACTAGGTACAAGGAATTAGTGGATTAAATTAATAATATGACAAACGCGCGCCAAAACTTGATTAAGCTGTCAATTATTTAACTGTCAATCAGTCAACACATTAGTATTTGTTTTTGATTAGTCATCATAATTGTATAGGTAATTGAATCACATCCGCGTTTAATCTCTAGACAGAGCATTATCCTTGCATTTACTTGTAGGTACGTAACGCAAACATATATTTTTTTATCTTAGACTATTGATTCCACTATTTCCACTAATGATGCGCGGAGCCAACGCTCTTACGGAAATTTAAGTTCAATGACCTATCAATAAAAGCCTCCAAGGTTGAAGTCTATTTTATTCGTTAATTTACTAAATAGCGCATGCGAGTCACGTTCGTGTAAATCTTATGCTGTATATTTATCTCAAGAATCTTTCTATTGTAAATAAAATTGTCTAAGTCAGTGAAACAAAACCTTCGGCTTATATTTTTTGTGCTATATTTACAGAATAGGTAATTGGACAAAGCAGAATATTTTGTACTATAATCTAATCTGTATTAGGTTATGTAGATATTTTGTATAATAATTCACATTCTTACCAAAATACCCTGCAGTGATTTTAGAATACCTATTGGGTGGCAGTCGGTCTTTCTACTTAGTCATGTCTTTCACCGTTCACCACCCAATGTAAACTTCATACTGTGCTCTATGCTTTTGCAAAACACTCCACAGTTAAGTTTTATTCTAAAATTTCAGTGCAATGGGAGCAAAACGATGGTAAATGCGGGGTTTGCGGAGATGCGCACCACGTACCTGAACCACGGCCTCATGAAGCTGGTGGTATGTACGGCAAAGGTATCGTCACCAGGCACTACAGCGTTGGGCAGGTCAGTGTTAACAAATATTGGTGTTTTGATGGAAAGAGGTGTCCAGAAAGAGATGTTGTTTTCGTCTGCATTCAGTTAACTGCTTAATGTGAGGAATGATATGAATTAAAAGGGAGTCAGTCAAAGCATGACGGTTGACAGGACGGAATGGAAAAAGAAAACATGTTGAGCCGAACCCAAGACATGGGATAAGGGCAGGTAGATGAAGAACTAACTTAAAATCTGTATTTCAAAATGATAGAGCTTGGAATCTGTCTAAAAATTAGCGTCTAAGAATTTCGGCGATATCTAAAATATTTTAAAAGAGCACACTGTGTATTTGGCAATTTTTATAGCACAGTGCAGTTAAGTAGGAAATTAATCAAATTCCACAGGAAATCGAAGTGGAAGTGGAGTTGACAGCCAACCATCTTGGAACATTCGTAATGAAGCTATGTCCAAACAATAATCCGAGGCAAGAAGCTACACAGGATTGTTTTGACAGGTTAGTATAAGATTTTTGCCTTGCAGAATATAAATCATGCTTGAATATATTGAATAGAATAAATTTAAAACTTGTATCGGTTTTTCTCAGCCCCTCCAGTTCTTAAAGACAACGATCTTACTTCCAAAACAGAAGCCTAAGGCTAAAGTAACAGAAAATAACAAGTAAGCCATTTGAAGAAACATCCGTAAAAGGTTACGTTTCAAAATTTTCAGGTTCCCATTGTACATATCAGAGACGCGAGATGACAGGTTTCTCATCCCACTGGATACTGCTAAGAAAGAGATCTTCAGGTATAGGGTGCGCCTACCACCCTACGTAACATGTACGCAGTGCGTGTTACAATGGACTTATTATACTGGTAAGCTAGAAGATTCTATAATGAAAATATTCCAGTACTTCAAATTACCTTGGCTTATTTAATCATGGGAAGGTCGTCATCATCGAAACTGAAGTATCTATATTTTTCCAGGAAATATGTGGGGAGTATGTGCTAACGGCACGGAAGCTGTCGGTTGTGGTCGCTCAGAAACGTTCAGGAACTGCGCTGACGTCAGTGTGATCACCAGCACCGGCGGTCTCCCGCCTGCCTTCGCTGGAGACCTCAAGAGGGACTATCCCTTCCTCTTATACTACAGGGACTTTAACATGCCCAGAAATGTCTACCCTCTTGTCGTCAGGTGGGATTACACTAACTTCAACTTTTCTCATCTTGTATCATTTTGTCTATATTGTGTGTATCTTTTGTCACATTGTTTTTATCTGGTATATGTTTGTACGTTTGTATTTATGTAAGTATCATCTATAATACTATTTATGTATCTTGTGGCTTAATATTTCAGACAAAAACCGAAGGATATCCGAAAGGAATCGTACGTTATTAGGTAAAACATAAATATATATGTGTAATGTATAAAATTATATGTTCACTGTCAATAACGTGCACTATAATCTTGAACGTTTTCTTTCAGCAACGATATTGACACAGATTCTGTGGAGGACTTTGTTCCACCGATCATTAGGTATACTTTGTCATGTCCTTGGCATGATTTAAAGGTTTTGGCTGACGACGTGGTGGTACCTTTGTGAATAAACTTTCCACCTCTTGTATGTTATGTGTTTCGTAGTTTAGCTCTCATGTTTGTATACAAATTATGAAGTAACTAACAAGCTGTCAAACCCCGAATCTTTTTCTTCATATAATAAGAAATGTACAGTTAATTGTAACCTTTAGTTGTAACTAACACGGTCCTGTGTTGTGATAATGTACCTACAGAACCTTTACCTACCTACGCCTACCTGTTGACTGTAGACGCTTCAGCTGTAGATTTTATAATAGAAGTTAATGTGTTAGTTATACTTTACAATTATTGCATTAATGTGTCTAACCCTTTCTACGGCGACTCTATATCGCCCATGTAGATGCATTTAGATTATGCTATTCTTAATGTAGATGCATTGAATTGGTTTTAACTTCGAGGAGTCTCCTGTGTTGTTAAAATTGTTGACTTAAAAGTCAACATTTAGTATTATTTTCTTGAATTCTTACATAAACATTTCTAAAACTTGGGTATCTTTCGGTAGAATATTTTATTACCAATCTATTTTTGTTTAGGTGCCGTAATAATGGACGAAAAAGCTATCGGAAACTTGTTTCTATTAATTTGTTGTTTATTGTCACCAATCGGACTGGTTTCAAACAACCTCTTATGCTATTCAACCTTTGGCTGTATCGTGATAAAAATAATAAGAACCTAGTTACTTTGTGTCATAAGCAAAAGTCCTATAGGTACAAGCGTTCAAATAACGGAAGCTTTAGAGCGTATGATAAGCCCACTTTCTGGTCTTTATACGAAGTATATATGTTAGGTACTTAACTACTTACCTACTTACTTCTACGTCCTATAAATGTATATATAAAAATGTCAAATTTGCTAATTTTAGGCTATCTTTAATATTATTTAATTAACTTTCCAGGGATCAAGTTTGTGTGCCGTCTAAAGCTTTCAGAAGACTCCCAGGAATGCTGAGCTGGTGTCAAACCAACTGTTTGCGGTACCCGCCTAACTGTCCCGAAGAGTTATGTAGTTGCCCGTGAGTATCGTCGATGTTTTAATGTTATTGTTAGAAAGATAATAACCAGATAAAACATTCAAAATGACGACAAGTAGCGACATCTATTGTATGAAAGTTAATTTTGTTTGTTACTCATTGTGTAAGGGTACACAATGAGTATCGGTATCTGCCTAACCTGTTTCCAACTATGTTGATGTCGGACGTTCCATTCTTTCCATTCTTCTACTAGGGTTTTCATAGAGCGACTGCCGTTCTGATCTCCTCAACCCAGTTATTGGGTAACATGATATCCCTTGGTAAGACTGGTTGTCGGACTTTCGAGCTAACGATCTATGAATGACAGCTGGGACTTTTGGCTTTACATGAATTGCTAGGCACGGGAACTCACTGTGTACCCCGTTCCGTTGTTATTATAATCTTCTGTAATTATTTCCAGGCAAGAATGCGAAGCTGTGGGAGAGCTTGCAGGGCGCGAGGGAGCAGATGTATACTGCATGGACCAGTGCATCGTATACCCGCCACATTGTCCCACGAACCGGTGTACCTGTTACTAGGACGTTCAGATATTGAGCTGCTTGCGAAGACATAAAAAAATATCATAATTACTGAAATAATACCGAGGTCGAGGTATATAATTAATAATAGGGAAGAACATCCATTTTTGAAAAGTGTCTCAATTAAATTCTGTAGTGCTAATATGCCACCAAAAAAAACACAACATTTTTATTCAATCGATAAGTGCCATGAAAATGCATTTATATTTTAAATTTTCAAATTTCGCGCTTTGTTTGACGAAAACACCTCGTAGTGGACGCCATATTGCTCTGCGGAAATGACGTCAGTTCGTTGTGTTACAAATGCGCTGATATTATAATATCATAATTGAATATAATTGAATAATAAAATTCAAACTAATATTTTGTAATAGGTGTAATAATTAAAAAATTACGATGGTTACGAAAATAATGTTTTTTGTTAAAAAAAATTACACAGCCGTACTGCGTAATAATATGGCGGCTACTATTTAATGGCGTTACAAAACAGATGAAAAAATCTGAAAACTTTGAATTGAATTTAAAAATGTATTTTGTTATTTTATGAACTAAAACTAACATTTTTCGACTGCTTTTTGCCTAAACTATCTCAATAATATATTTATAGATTCTCATAGAGAGTAAAATACCCTAATTACACTTGTAAAAATATATATGTAGGTAAATCTAATCTAAACCCCATCCATAGGTATTATTTTAAGATTATTTAGAACAAAACGGATAAAGAAGTCTTTTTATAACAGACATACCTAACTAGTTCCTTTATTATTTCGAAGTAGCTCATATTTTGTAAACATTTGTATAAAATTACTTTTATCAATATTTTTTTTTAATATTTCAAAAGTTGAATCCCTCACTTGTCAGAAAGATTTTGACAGCTGAGTGGTTGACTATTGTTTAATGTGGTATAATTAATTATGTTTATTAAATTCCTCCACGTTGCATTTGAGGGTTAAGAAGTTGGCTTTGATTTCGAAGATAATGATGAAAAAATTTAATGCTGTACTAGTACACAAAAAAAATCATTTTTTCCGTGTATCAATGTTATTGATCAATTTGTGGTACAGTAGTAGTATAGATTGCATAACATAACCATACCTATATTTTATAATTATTGATTTATTGGTTAATTCGATAATTATATATTATAAGTAGGTATTTAGGTATATAATTATTTTGTATTTATAAATTATACAATCTGTACAGTTTTTAGGATACTACCTAATTAAGTGCATTTTTGTCAATATAGGTAAGTACATAAGTACGGTCTACATCATAAGCAAAAATAGAATGCACTATCGAATATTTACCTACCGGTTCAAATATTTTTATGCCATACCTATTACATAATAACATGTGCCAGAAAATAGGAAGTAAGTCTTTAGTTGTTTTTTATTTAGTTCCAATTTTTGTAAAATAAATACCTACCTTTTAAATAATAAATATTGTACAACTGTTGTTTTATTTAAATGATGTAAGTAACTAGGTACCTCCCTTCTAAGTGTAAGTACCTACTCTTAGAGGGGAGGACAGGAAGCACTGGAGGTATATACCTACATACCTATGTAGGTAGGTACTTCCAGTGTTTCCTGCAAACGCAAGTGGTCAGTGGGTCGTCCCAACTGAAAAATCTCCACAAATGCTTTGGAACATTGAGATATAATATAGGTTCAAGTACCTCGTCAGTGCTTCGGAAATAGTTCATTATCTAGGGAGAAATGTGAATGTAATAAACAAACACACAGTAGGTAGGTATGCACTTCGACATCGGGTTTTAGTGAAGAGGATAGCAAGGGATGTAGGTAGGCACTTACATACATACCTACATGTAGCGTTGCCATCCGTCCGGATAAAGCCGGACAGTGTTAGGCTTTTTGACCTCTTGTCCGGCCAAATTTAGCTGCGTCCGGCTCGTACGGGTTTTGTTGGGCTTTATAAACAATCGTTCAATTCAATCACTTCAGTCAGTAGCGAACGAGTGAGACGAGATTTGCTGACTCGCAACTAAACGCTTCTTATAAAGTAGGTACCTATGTTTTCTTATTATTTTTTTTGTTAAGGGTCCCTTTTTTAGCGTCCGGCTTTGGAATTCAAAGGTTCGGCTTTTAAATATGTGTTTTATTCCTTATTTCAATATTCTTTATGTCCGGCTTTGGGACCCAAAAGTCCGGCTTTTTTGACGGATTAGTCCGGCTTTTTTATTTTTTTAAATGGCAACGCTACCTACATGCAGGTAGGTAGGCACAGAGGTCTACAGATAAATTTACACCTACTTACTAGGTAGGTAGGTGCTTGATGAGGCTTGGTGGGGCTTTGTTCCCCCCCCCACACTCCCGCTGACTCTCAAAACTGTTACTGCGCAGCCACTCGACTCGGGTTCAGAGCCGCCATAAAGTTTGAATAGTACGTAACTGTAGGTACCTATTTTAAAAATTAAATGAATAACAGTTTAGTGTACTTACCTACTGTATAATTCACAATTTAAAAATACCTAATAGTACATACTTAATTATAATATAATAGAACAGATTACAGCAACAAAGTACAAAGAAACAACAAGCCACGGAAACCCTAACTTTTCGATAAATAAAAATAATTTATGTAATAAAAATCTTACTCTATCAGATTCCCGCCTTTGGCAGAGTCATAGACAGACATTGACAACTACAGTACCTACAGATCAAGAAGCTTATGATACTCTGATACTGGCAGAGTTGAATGCATAGAGTAAAGTAATATGTTGAATGCTATCAGCTTAATATTATTATTTTATATATATATTTTATTATTATTTTTTATTATATATATATTATTTTTTACTTGGAGATGCATAAATGATTAAATGTTTTTTTCATTTTATTACTGTTACAAGTAGAACAAAAAAAAAGCGTTTGAATTGGTGTTAGCTAGCTAGTGTAGCTGTGATGTAAAGGATCTATGCGATGAAACTTCATGAAACGAAACGAAACGCATTTGACATTGACGTCGCTTATCAGTTCGTCGGTCGATTATTTTATTTACGCATACCAAATTAATAATTTATAAAGAAAACAGTGTTTTGAATAAATAAAACTACATAAATACAGGATGAGTGACATGCAGGATGAAGACTTGGAGTTTCGCGGCGGCACCCTGCAGCTGTCGACTGATTCCACCGCGGCGGAGAGCTCAGAAAGTAATCGCAATAATACTACGGATAATTCGACGAAAAGGAAACCCCCGACTAGTGTTAATCCTTCGGTGTTGTCTGGTGCAAATTCCTTGACCTCTTCCACATCTTCCTTTGCCGGTATGTTTTGAAAATTTGACGCTGTTGCACATTCCATGTCGGATGTTTTTTTTCTGTGGCTCAAAGTCAGGTAAAAAATAATCTTACTTCAATATAAATGTACGAGAAGTTATACTATTTATGGCTCGAAGGTGAACATTATAATTGGCGTAGAGATAAGTATAAAAGATGGAATAAAACACATTCCTTTTGTACCTACTTACCTAGAACAGATAGGCATTTTCATAACTATAATATTAAATAATATATTGAAACGAATCCATTTCCATACCATCATCAAACAACTTTACATGCTATAACAGACTTCAACATGCCAATGTCTCCCACTACAGATGCCAGAGGATCCGAGGATCAAATTAACCCTGCTGCAGCAGCAGCACCAGCTCAACCAACAGATATACAGGCAGTATTCCCTCGTTACGATGTGCCCTTTGACAAGGAGAACATCAAAGACTTCTTCACATTCCGTAAGGGGGTGGTGGAGACCGCCATACAAGAATGCATCACAGGATTATTGTTCCCTGAAGATGGAGAGTATTTGGGGTCTTGGCTATTGACAGAGTAAGCATTTGGTTATACTTGACTGGGCTAAAGATTAATTACTACTGCAATTCTATTGGGCAGTAGACACCAGCAATGAATTTCCTTTTGTTTTATGTGCTGTCAATTAAATTGATTGCTTGTGTCCACTGCCCAATAAAACAGTCATCTCTGATAATTATCACTTATTTGCCAACTAAATGTTGATCAGAGGATGGGCAGCAGCATCCTTTTGAGTACCATAACACCTACTGCGTTTGCCACCATGCATCGGCCAAGCATGGTGATTATGGGTGAACCCCCCCTTGGGGGAGACCAATGCCCAGCAGTGGGCGTACAAAGGTTGACATAATGACCAACTAAATTGATTAAATATTAATCGATTACAATGCAATTAAAATTTAATATTACACTTTATTAAATATTAATCAAAATTAAGTGTTTTTAGGGAAACCTGTTTCTTGGAATTATTGGTTAACTATACTCTGTTCACAATAAGATTAGACATATACACAAACCTTTTTTACAGTCCGTTCAACCGATTTTGACTTGCAAAAAACAGTTTTTATTGTAACCACTTTTTTGCCTCTCATGTCATCCTTAAGCCTACGGAATAGAAGTCAAAATCGGTTGAAGGGACTGTAAAAAAGGTTTGTGTGTGTCTAATCTTATTAATGTCTAATCTTATTGTAAACAGGGTATAGCTTTTGCTAACAACTTTTTTTTCCATAGTAAAATATAAGCATAAGGCACTCAGGGATAACATAGCTTCCTATTAGTAAAATAATTTCCAGGATTGAACAGAACCGAACTGGTTTCCACAAACCAGTTTTGGAGATTATCACACATTCAAACAATTAGTAGTAGTAGTAGTATGACGGGCTGGCGTCCGCGACGCCACGACTAAGCGCGTATTTTGTGTACAGTCAAAAAATTAGTAGTAGTAGTAGTATGACGGGCTGGTGTCCGCGACGCCATGACTAAGCGCGTATTTTGTGTACAGTCAAAAAATTAGTAGTAGTAGTAGTATGACGGGCTGGTGTCCGCGACGCCACGACTAAGCGCGTATTTTGTGTACAGTCAAAAAATTAGTAGTAGTAGTAGTATGACGGGCTGGTGTCCGCGACGCCACGACTAAGCGCGTATTTTGTGTACAGTCAAACAATTAGTAGTAGTATGACGGGCTGGTGTCCGCGACGCCACGACTAAGCGCGTATTTTGTGTACAGTCAAACAATTAGTATTAGTAGTAGTATGACGGGCTGGTGTCCGCGACGCCACGACTAAGCGCGTATTTTGTGTACAGTCAAACAATTAGTAGTAGTATGACGGGCTGGTGTCCGCGACGCCACGACTAAGCGCGTATTTTGTGTACAGTCAAACAATTAGTATTAGTAGTAGTATGACGGGCTGGTGTCCGCGACGCCACGACTAAGCGCGTATTTTGTGTACAGTCAAACAATTAGTAGTAGTAGTAATATGACGGGCTGGTGTCCGAGACGCCACGACTAAGCGCGTATTTTGTGTACAGTCAAACAATTAGTAGTAGTAGTAGTATGACGGGCTGGTGTATGCGACGCCACGACTAAGCGCGTATTTTGTGTACAGTCAAACAATTAGTAGTAGTAGTAGTATGACGGGCTGGTGTCCGCGACGCCACGACTAAGCGCGTATTTTGTGTACAGTCAAACAATTAGTAGTAGTAGTAATATGACGGGCTGGTGTCCGCGACGCCACGACTAAGCGCGTATTTTGTGTACAGTCAAACAATTTGTAGTAGTAGTAGTAGTATGACGGGCTGGTGTATGCGACGCCACGACTTAGCGCGTATTTTGTGTACAGTCAAACAATTAGTAGTAGTAGTAATATGACGGGCTGGTGTCCGCGACGCCACGACTAAGCGCGTATTTTGTGTACAGTCAAACAATTTGTAGTACTAGTAGTAGTATGACGTGCCGCAGACGCAGACGTGGGTCTCAGCGTGTATTTTGCGTACAGATGGGAAGTAAGTCATTCGATCCACCCCAGCTCCCCAAGAAAGGCCAGCAGCGCCTTGACGTCGCTGGCGATCTCCCGTAGGTTACCTGGGTTACCGAAGTACTTTGCCCTGTATGACGCAACCTCAGGGCATTTCAGAAGCACATGGGCTGCTGTCTCGTCTGCCCCCATGCAGGCTCTGCACAGTGGGCTTCAAACAATTAAATAAATAAATAAGCTCTTCAGCTTTTTAATAATAGCATAGATGATGTCAACAACCCAATTATTTACAAGATCAGGCATTCAAGTGTTCCATATGAAAAGTTTGTTATTACTGTTGTTTAGGCAATGTTGTTATCATATCTGAGTACCTACTGCAAATATTTATTAATATTATCTTTTGTCAGCTTAAATATATCTGATTGAAATATTTTTCCCTGTATTCTGCCTTCTGTTAGAAAAAGAAATAAATTTTCAGAATAACTCTATGGGACAATGAGAAGGAGAGGATTGTGCTCCTTACTTCAAGACTGGTAATGACAATCAAGTATGACTTCATAGCCATGAAGCAACTGGACTTCAAGAAGACGTACTTAGATGACCTGGATACTATCGTCATTGGGGAGCTGGTCTACCCACCATCTTCTTTAGTACCGTAAGTGTAAACGTTTTCTAAAAAATAAGTATATTGGAAAAACGTTAGAAGAGACACAGAGATATTTATTGTTTATTTATATGCCATTAATTATAACACAATTCAGGAAAATAAAAAGAATTAAGAAGATAAACACAAATCTAATACCTTTAAACAAGCAATTCTAAATATTTCTAATAATCTAAATTTCGGAAACGGCTGCAACGATTTTCATGAAATTTAGTATGCAATGTTTTGGGAGCGAAAGAAAATAATAACGACCAAAGCTTGGTCGCCCTAATATTATAAAAATAAACCAAATAATTTTGGTTAACAGAAGCTTTCGTCTGTGTGATTTTTTTTTAATGAATTCCTAATTCTTTATAATAAAGTATAGCCTTATAGCACTCAAGGGTAACATATTTTTTTATTAGCAAAAAAAAATAAATAAGTGCAATAGTTCCAGTTTTTGTTCCTAAATGAACAAAAACTCAACTTTAATCCATATCCATACTAATATTAAAAATGCGAAAGTAACTCTTGGTGTTACGCTTTCACGATAAAATGGCGGAATCAATTTTAATGAAATTTGAACTCTAGGGAAGGACATTAAGGCTACTTTTTAATCCGCGACTTCGTCTGCATCCGCGATAACCGACATTTACGTGGACTAAATCGCGGGCAAAAGCTAGTTTATAATATGTAGTAATAACATAAGCTTGATATTTGTAATACCTAAGGAGAAATAATGAATACTTGAAACGTCACTAAGACGCACAGGTAGCAAAAACAAAAAATAGGTTAATATCAAAGAAAACTTGTCTTGAATATTGATATAAAAACTAGTAACAAAAAACCCCAATAGCTTTTGAATAAGAATCGTTAAGCATTTCACGAACGCGCTTCAATCATTAGGTACAATTTTTACCGCGACATCGTACGCATCAGTTTTCGTGAACACAGACTTTTAGATTGAAAAATAACCTTTGCCCTTATTCAGATGGCAAAACCACGAAACCTATTGTGTTAAAGATGAAACGGTTACTTGGGTCTATTTTTCTTTAATTAAAGTCAGTTCAGTGCTATTTTCATGATGCGGTAACTTACAGTCGGACAGAGTTACTTTCGTATTCATGTGTGAATGTGGAAAACGGTGACGTAAGAAAAGTCATATATGACGCGCGCTATTATTGGATAGATTAAAAGATTTTAAATCAACCTTATAGGTATCTATATCATGTTGTGTGTGTGATTTTTTTACTATTTTAATACACACATGTAAAAGTAGGGGGAATAATTTGTTGATGACTATAGATTAAAACATTTTAAATCAACCTTATAGGCATCTATATCATGTTGTGTGTGATTTACGTACTATTTTAATACACACATGTAAACGTAGGGGGAATAATTTGTTGATGACTAAACATGGATACACAAAAGATATTTTTCAGTATGACACGCTGATTAGGCAATACAATGCTTATCAAAAATTTGCAGGCTTATCGGTATATCTTTATTAATTGTAGAATCTCTGTAAGTAACAATAACGTCTGTCCTAACAATGGCTATATTATTGCACATTATTATTTCATAGATAATGTGTCACTAAAAGATAACACCATTTTTACCTTTGTTCTTGAACTTTTTAAGAATTTGGGTAAGGGTTTCTTCATCATGGTAAAATACCATCATTTGTATAAACTTCCAAAAGATAAAAATACTGCCCCGCTCTAGTAATTTCTCCTGCATCGTGGGTGCGTACAACTCTTATATAATCTCACATACAACAAACAATCAGACCCGGAAGAAGTACTTGTAGGACGTACAATTTTTGGTTGTGCGCTAGAAAGCTTAGCAAATGCGCCAACCGTGCCGTCCAACAATGAAAAACTATTAGAATTAGATAATAATTATTTAATAATAGGATACCATCACACACCAATAATAGGATTAAGTGTAAAATATGAATTTCCATCTTCTAATCAATCATTAAAAATATAGAATATAAGTAATGTACTTATAAGTACTTATAAGTAAGGTACTTTAAATGAAAGTTCCTAACAAATGTATTGGTACACAGTCGCCTGAACGGAATCGCTTCCGGCGTCACCACAGTCGTGAAAGACTGCGTGATTGACCGGCTCTGTCGCCGACCCTCGAACGAAGAAGTGGACCACCAGAACAGTAAACTGTTCGATCCCAAGTATTTTGAACCTAGGTACCTTTCAGTTGCTGTAGGATACACATTCACATTGCTAGCTTGTTTTGGATTAATTTTGTATTTATATTTGCGTAGCTTGTTGTAGAGAATGTATTTGTGCAAACTAGTGTAAAGCTAAAACTATTTTAGGTCGACGTGGGCCACGAATGCTATCTATGCGTGAGTCCATACTTATACACGGAGGAAGTGCAATAGTTAACTGTTAAAATCACGGAATAGAATAAACAAGTAAATGTGCATACGCAGCTATCCCGTATGTCACAATTATGCGGAAAATATATAAAATAATAACAGCCTGCATCAGTTGCCATATGTCTTGATTATGTTTGAACAACAAGTGAGCTATTCGTCAAAATTTCTCTTGTTTATTCAAATTTAAGATTTATTACAACTGATGAAGGTTGTAATTATTTTACATATTCTCCCGCATAATTGTGACATGCGCGGTTTAGTTGCGTGGACACTTAAATTTTTTTTTAATCCGTGGTTAAAATGCATGTAACAACTAGCTAGTTCCTTTTCTAATAACCGACAAAAAAGGTTAGTCATGAAGTAAATTCATCGTAAAAGCTGGTCGCATGATGCCCAACCGTCGTGTATTTTTAAGGCTTTTCGTTGTACAAAGCTAGCATCCTACATTAGATCCACGCCACGCGAAGCGAGGCTACGTACCTGTACTATTCCCAGGTACTAGAAGTCGTCCCAGCGCCATTTAAAATAGTACGCACTTATAAATATTGAACATCGAACTTTGATACGTAACAATTTGGGTTACACGTGGGTACCACTAGCGAACATGAAACACTTCGTGGGGATCCAATTAGTAAGTTATGTAAGGACGGAGGTCAGAGAACTTTCGGCTACTTCACTATTAACTACTTTTAACGGCGAAGCCATGGCTGTTGAGACAGAATACATGGCAGTTGTGCGCCAATTTGTGTTGAACTATGTATGTTCGTATCCGTTTGCGATGCTCGTATCCGTTCAAGATTATCATATTCGTTCGCGATGTTCTTATCCATTCGCGATGTTCGTATCCGTTCGTGAAGTTCGTATAAGTTCAGGATGTTTGTATCCGTTCACGATATTCGTATCCGCCGTTCGCGATATTCGTATCCGTTCGCGATGTTCGTATCCGTTCACGATGTTCGTGTTCGTACGTGCGTACTGCGTACCTGCTTTCAGACGTGTGCATCGGTGTAATGTAGTTCGTTCATAAGTTAATTTTTGACGCCTTTGTATAAACTTTTAAAACTGACACTAGAACCTCTGGGTTGTCTAACTTGTATTCCGGTAATTATACATAACGTGAACTAAACTGTGTTGACAGAACGCAGAGGCACTATAAAAAAAGTAATGTGAAAGTCTGTAATAACTTAGGTTTTCTGTTTATGACTGACTGTGTTTTATTTATATTAATTACTTGCCCGTCATTAGTTTTATTTCATAATAATGATAACTAATAATTAACAGTCAAGGAGTACATAATCTATTAAGATTGTTCCTCCATGTGTGGAATATGTTCGTGATGTATTAGATTTGAGGAAATACATTTTTATAATTAGATAGCGCTTTTGTAATGCTTTGATGTTGTAAAATTAGTAGATGACTGTAATGCTATGTAGTTGCGGTACATAAGATTTTATTGGTGTCTCCCTGGACATGTTTGGCAACGTTGTAGCAACTGAGCATGTGCAACTTAACGGGCGCCAAAGTCAAAGCCAAAGTATTTATTTAAATTATCATATACATGAGAAATTTAATTTTGATGCCCCTTTCAAAAGGTAGTTTCGTATAGAGAAGAATGGGAAAGAAACTCCATACTCTACTTTAATTTATATTTTTTGTTTTATAAGTACAGTAATCATAGACTATACGTAAATACACCAGATGTCCCTTGCATAAAAATCACTATATTTGAGTATATTATAATACTATTTACAAAGTATGAAAAGTAAAAAAGACAGCATACAAAGTGTTCAGATATTTACAAATATTTAAATTTTAGACGGACACTCCTCATTTTTCGACAAACAATGAATTAGTGTGTGAGCCTGTGCAATCTATAAGCACAAATAGTAATCAATTAAGTAGGTTAAATTAGCAACCAGTTGATTTTGGGAGACTAAATTATACAATGGAGCAGGACCACCATGTTTCCAAGCATTATTATCTTAAAAATAATCCTTCAGTGTGTAATATGCTTGTTTACAAAACTTGTTATTCATTGTATCATTATAATTTAATGGTATCTTAAATCTCATAAACTATTTAATGTCCATTGTAAAGCATGTATTTCAGAATGGCAATCAACACTAAATAGCAATAAAAAAAGAATATCAGAATTTTTAAACTAATATTATTTACACTTTACCTTTTTAATACATACATAATACATTGTAAATCATGCATGTAACTAGTTACATTAGTTCAGCTTCTTATCGACAAAAATAGTTATAATAATATAATTTGTAGTTTTTGTCACCTCTGTCCTGCTGGTCTATTCTTTAAAATCTGCTTCGGTGAATATGCATGAAGTTAGCTTGAGGTGACTTGTCATTCTAATGGGAAGGATTGACAACTCAACTCATAGGTACCTAAATTCATAGAGGAAAATTTTACAGAGAAGCTGCTGGACTTATTTTTAGAAATAACTACAAACTGGTACACCATGGCCTGTAGAGAAAATCCCTTTTCTGTTAGCGTTAACGCCAACGGAAAAATCAAATTGTATAGTTGATATATTTGCATCACGGTAAGCAAACGTCAACTCCATACAATTTTATTTTTCCGTTGGCGTTAACGCTATCAGAAAGGGGATTCTGTCTACAGGCCCTGGTGTGCTCATAGCATAATGATGCAAACATCTGGATAATTGGTTCCCGAAATGTGGCTTATAAAATTCTCCTGCCTTATATGATTGCTACATACATAAATATTAATTATAGGGACCGCCATCTCCGCGGCGTGCGACTGATGTGGAACAAAGGCGAGCCTGTGCCTCTGAAGACAGTGTGGAACCCCTTCAGTCAAGATGTGCCCTTCCTCACGTACGCCTCGCATCCTATCTTCTGGCATAAAGGTGAAGGTGATGTGTACAGACTCTTCTTTTTATCCTTCTTCTTTTTAAATATTTTTCTAAAACCAGCACTACAGAATTTGTTTATAAGTATCGCCTTTTGTCCTCTCACAGATTTTTTTTCTTTAATTTGTTATATTGTATTTATTCATTCATTTAATCATTTATTAACTAATACTGTCCACGATTTCGTCCGGGTGGAAGTTAAGTATACCATAAAATATACTTTATGACACCCAGCAATAGCGTAGCGTTCTATCGGTAAAATATTTTTTGAAATAGGATGAGTTGTAGATTACCTCTTACCAGATTATCACTTACAAACTTTACCTCTATATATAAAACATATAAGTAATATAAAATATTTTCGTTTTATTATTATTAATTTTTTTTCTAAAATCCTAGTTGAGACAGTGCTAGAAAATTTTGACAAATAGTCGTTGCTCAGAACTGATTTCTGGGATAATAACACCAAATTCGGGGCTCTGGCCAAACATCATCTGCCTAGCCTTTTCCCAACTATTTTGGGTTTGACTTGCAGTCTCTGTATGTAGCTGAATACCAGTGTTTTACATGGAGCGATTGCTTGTCTGACCTCCACAACCCAGCTACAAGACTAGTTGTCAAAATTTCTGGCTTCTGAAATGAAGGCTTAATGTTATATAATACATTTTTCGTTTCATGTTTCTCGACACCAACGCACCGTCCAAATCCAGATATTCATCTCTAAACATAATCATTTTCAGAGGGAACAGCAGAAGAGAAATCTACCTACGACATGGAAACCTTCGCCTTGAAGATACAAAGAGCTATAGAGAACATGACGACATCATCGTGCTGCATTCACCACTCCCCCATAGTGATCCAGAGCTACGTAGGAGTGACGTCATTACTGCATAATAAGACTAGCATGGGATTCTTCAAGGTCAGGGGGAAGTTCAGCTTCTAATTCGAAGGTACAAACCCTTTGTTAAGGATTTTTTTATGGTAATAAAAAATGGCTGTTGTGTGCAATGGCGATGTTACTTGGCGTAGATAGATAATGAAGACTGGGACTTTGTTATGTTCATATGATAATGCCCGTTTTCACTAACGTCAAGTTAAGCAACGCCAACGTATTAGGAGGAAGATACCTGAGCAAATTCCATTCATTTCTCACTAGGCGGTTTTTCACGTCCAGTTCAGCGGTGTCTGTCAATAAAATAATGCAGCGACGAATCGGTGGTTTGTGATATCTATTTTTTTTTGCACGTTTAGATGTTGCTTTGTGTTAATGAAAACGGGCATTAGCTTGACTATTGAAACCCCTTAAATAATCAAAAATTATGAAAACGGCATTATTTTATAGGATTTCATACACATTTTACCAATGAATTCAAAATCAGCCTGAATTGATTTATTGTATGCAATTTTGTTTTTCCGGTTTTGTAGAAACTAAATAAAATGTCGAGTGTAGCAAAGTTCCAGTCAACGAGTAGTTAATCAAGAAAAAATAAATAATAATATTGTTAAATTACTTACATAAAGATTCGTATGTTATAAGCCTTATATTAAATTAATAATAATAAATTACTGAAAGCGAAGCTTGTGACTCGTTTAAAGCGCGTTAAAAGAATAACCCCATTATTTTCCGAACGAAGAATTAGTGTGAGTAGTTGCCACTGTTCACCAATAATAGGGTAGATGACACTACCAATCAATTGACATAATTTTTATGAGCTGTTAAAACGCGATATACCCCATAGGTTTTACATGGCAATTTGTACTTATGACGTCACTTGTAAGTTGTCATTTGCCAACTCAATTGACTAACAATTTATTGATTTTAAAAGCAACTAAAACTAAAATTTTACAGTAAATTGAAAATTAATCAGATTTTCCAAGGCTATAATCAACTGATTTTTAAAGGAGTTCTGTTTTTGAATAATTGGTGGTGTCATCTACCCAATTCTAATTCTAAAACACTTTATATATTAACCCTGAAAGAGTCAATTTTCACAATAACGTAAAATTAGATTTTTAGTTGCTTTGATAGCAATAAATCTTTAGTAAAGGACATGTTTCATACTGGGCCCAGTCTATGTACACCACTTCAAAAAAAAGAGAAAAATCCGTAGAATGCGAGAAAAATACAGATAATTCATTTAAATGTATACTGTTGTGGTAGTAAATTGGTAATTTAACAATATTTTTTATGGATTTTCAACATGGCGTCACTCAGATTTAGC
This sequence comes from Charanyca ferruginea, assembly GCA_947361185.1. Lineage (NCBI taxonomy): Eukaryota > Metazoa > Arthropoda > Insecta > Lepidoptera > Noctuidae > Charanyca > Charanyca ferruginea. The sequence continues at coordinate 25,043,379 of OX376064.1, read as the reverse complement.
TACTCTATAAACCATAGATCGACTATTGGTCATAGAAAGAGAACTGTCAGCTGTCAGTGTCACAACAGTCTCACTTCAGTCACTTTCGTCTCGTTTTGTTTCTAGTTTCTATAGTACTTTATAACAACCTCCCTTTCGTTTTTTTGAATTTAACACCTTTTCTTTTTAATCTGTTTACCTGGCTATCCACAAATCGACGCAGAAAATCAGAATTATAAATGTCAAACGTCATTAATCAATCAAAATGACAGCTTACCGCCATGACTGCTTTTTGTTGTGTGTTGCAATTTCAAGTGCAATTTCTTGTATTTTACCTGCTCACAAAGCTATTTTAAATTAATTCGACAGTTGAGAACTATTTAAAATGTGTTTCCCTATTATTAAGTATGGTGTACAAGGACTGGGCCCAGGCTCCGTACATTTTGAAACAACTCCTTTGGTTGGAAAATAGGTGACGTTACATTTTAGTATTGCCACAAAAATTCTATGGAGAACTCACGTTTTGACAGCTCATAATAAAAAGTATGTCAATTGATTAGTGGTGTCAAGTACCCAACTGTCAAGAGCGCGTTATCTGCAGTGATTGGTTGACTGGATAATCAACAGCCAATCACAGCGCTTGATCATTTGTCACATTAATTTTGTACATTCGGGAAACCTGGGGTTATCATTGTCAAACCTAAAGGGTTTATTAGAAGCTCACGTTAGAGGAGGATGGAGATAGTATTAAAAAGAGATATGAAATCGTTTTACACTATGAGTTCAAGACGCGAGTTTCGCACGCACCCATGGAATTGTGACTTTGCACCTCGTGTAGATTGAAGCAAGTCTTTTGGCAAAGCGGTTATAGCTAAAATGAATACATAAGTCGATATTTGGTAGTATCAACTATGGTTGGACGTTGATTCTATTAGAATTGAGCTGTATTCTTGATAGCTATAATTTGGAATCTTCAAGGCACCAATGAAAAGGTTATTGCTAGATAATCGGGCACCATCGTCGCTTATCATGAATATGAATGTGATGACAATACGGTGTCATTTGAGGAACATATGAGATTCGGCGATGCGTTTTATTACAAACCAGAGGGGGGGGGGGGGGAAATTAGGCAATGAGCGCCATGATTGTTGAAGATGTTTGTCGACTATTGGGTAGTCGTCTCTCTAAAAAAAAGTTGAAACATCCAAACGCACGGCCGTACAACATTATAAAAAAACGGAAAAAACGCGTCGTAAATTCTTGATTCTAGGGCATTACTCGCTTGTGATAATTTTGCATTATAAATATGTTAATTAATTGTATTTTTACTTATTTTTGTGTAATACATTGTGTGTTTTGATTTTAACGCACGCATTTTATTTTGAATATACCTAATGTACAAGATTCATTTTAAAAAAATGTGCGACCGTTAGGAACGAAATTCCTCACGCATTTTTATACTCGCACGCACACAGATAGAGACACCACAAAGAAATAGAAAGAGGAACGCGCGGTGTGCTAATATGCCTGCTCATAGAAAGATACATTATTGGTCAAATATTCAGACGCTACTCAATTTTAAGATGCCGTTAAGTTTCGTGCTGTTTCTCTCACTTTATGTCAAAGTGACTGTTACAGCACGAGTAGCGTTCCAGTATTGGACCATAGAGAAAGGCATGGAGGAGGTATAACGATAAAATCTTTCGTGACGTTACATTTTCCCCCCGAATCACACCTACCGTAAGTTGCGTTAAGGAATTTCGTTAAAAGAAAAGTTTATTTGTCACAAATGTATAGCCAATTTGATAAACATGGGAAGATAATAATTTACTACTCTTAAATAATAATATCGTTCGTATACTAAAAAATAACTTTTCCTATTAATAAATTGTCTTTCAAGTATCAAATTAATTTGTATTACAATGCTAGAGTAATATAGAACGTTAAGCTTGTTCATGGTTACATATTCGTAAAGGAGATATAAAATGTTGTATAAAGTTGTTAAGTGATAAAAAAGTTCTCAAAGTATTAAAATAATAAAAATGGTTGAATTTAGAAAGTTTGAATAGCGTATCGTAGCTTTTGCATCAATCAAATAATACCCGGTGGAAGGGACATTGTAACGCATACTTTCACCATACAAAAGTGCATGGTCAAAATGTATGTAACACCCGTTTTTTATGGGATCTAGTTTGTGATGGCCTCCGTAAAATAAAGAGAGATTAGACTGTAGTGGAAGGCAAGCGGCAAGCGTGCGACTTCGTACAATTTAACCATGAACACCTGTCATCATTAATATTTCTATTTATATTTATAAAAAAATAATAAGATCATCCTAAACTAAAGTAGTCGCTCTCAGATACAATATCAGTCGAATAAACAATGAAATAAAGTCAAATAAAACGTAAAGGAAAATTACTAAGTCAAAAGATAATTATGTTTCCATCTCTGTCTTTCTCATGTAGTTTCAAAGTTGCGCGACAGTGATAGGGATACTGCTTAGTGTAGGTATGTGTAAAGGAATGTCTATTTTTCTTAGCCTTAGTTTGTCTTATTTAGTATACCGACTGAAGAAATTGGGATAGTGATTTTGGCAAGACGATAAATAATAGTATGGCTAATATTGGAATTGTTATTTATTACTTAAAATAATAAACACTGGACCTATTTATTTATATTAAGTATATCTTTTTTTGAAATTACTGTACCTTCTTTTTTTCTTACTTATGATGACAGATTTAATATGAATAGGTACCAATTTAATTGCATTTATTCGATTGCTCATCTACTTAATAGTAATATTAAAGTTTTATCATTTAATTACTTTTAATAACAATACAGTTAGGTATTGTTTTTTTTTTAATACCTGTCTCCTGTAAGTTTTGCTCAGAAATAATGTGATTACTATACATATTAAAATATATAATGCTGAATGTACCTTCATTTTTCGTCAAATTGGTACTCGTCAAGAAATTAAACGGTACCTAGGTTGTAGGTAAATTGTCTTCGTCTTACGACATTATTTTCGCTGTCTCATTAAGAGGAAATACAAGGGCCGTTTTTCCATACAAACTTAGTCCCCTGTTTCCTCCCTGGATAATGCCAGTAGATTAATTTTTTTTTTTTTAAATATCCATGGCTACTATTGGCATGTCCCTATGTTTTCCTTTTTCTCATAAATTTATTATTAAAAGAGATATGAATATTCAAAAACCTAAAAAATTGGCATGATTTTCCGCTGTGTTCAAACATTCAGAAAACAAATTTGACTTGATTATATAAAAAATAGAAAACATAGGAACACGGCAAAAGCCTTTCTTTATTTTTTAATGAAAAAAGCAGTTAAATCGGTTAAGTTTTGGAGAAGAAATCAGGGGACTACGAATCATTGGTTTTGTGTACTTTTAATAGGTATTTTCGGTCAAAGCTGCAGTTGTCTCTATCGCGCTCTGCGGTTCGTGTTCGGGCATCGCGCGACAGCAATAGATTTTACAAATACCTAATTTTCAATTCTCTAGCCCGTGGTATTTCCTCTTAAGACTGCGCCGAGCAAAACAATTCAAAACAGTCGTCACTGTTCAAGTAATCAATACCTTTACCATAATTACCATACAAAATATGTAATGAATACCACAATGAATGTGTTAACCGATTATGGTTGGCAAAAAATAAGAATACTGTTTAATTTAATAAACAAAAATACGTAACGTCATACAAAAATCTTTAAAAAAATCTCTTATTTAGTTGAGTTTTGATAGTAAACTGTATCTTTTTTTCACAAACTTGAATTCATATTAATCTTTAATATTCATACTACAATTTGTTGAAAATGTAAAAACTACAAATTGTAGTTTATATATTAAAGATTAATATGAATTCAAGTTTGTGTAAAAAAATACAGTTTACTATCAAAACTCAACTAAATACGAGATTTTTTTAAAGATTTTTGTACAACTTTACGTATTTTTGTTTATTAAATTAAACAGTATTCTTATTTTTTGCCAACCATAATCGGTTAACACATTCATTGTGGTATTCATTACATATTTTTTATGGTAATTATGGTAAAAGTATTGAGTATATCACTTTAACAGTGACGACCGTTTGGAATTATTTTGCTCGGCGCAGTCTTAAGATAAGAGTTAAATTTCTTGTCAAAGGTACATTTGTTTGAGTGAGCTATTGTATTTTGCTTTTTCTAACTTTATTCCTATTAAAATGAAGTACAAAACAAGTTACATAGTAGGTAGGTAAAAAAGTCGCCGAATTGTGTGTACGCGCATAACTTCCGAATCACTGCATCAAATTGGACTGCAAAATTCAAAATTCTTTTTTGTTGTGTTCGGTATTGCTAGGACAAAGTCTGTATGAAAGTAAATTTCAGAAATTCGAAAAAATTATTGCGCTTGTGTGATGCTGGGACGGTTCGCTAGTATTACATAAACTGAATCTAAGTTGTCAGGGTTACCTTCGTGGAAATAAAGTACAAAATACAATAACTTTCTCAAAGGTTGGACTAAAGTCAGAACTCGTTTTTGTGATAAGACGGTCGATGTTTGCATTTTCGTTTATATGTGTTGTGGCTTCTAATTAACAGATTTGTTTCTTCCAATTCAACTTTTTATAATATTTTATTTATAAAACTGTTTCTAGCTTCTTAGATAAACGGGGCCAAATAGTAGGCCGAAGTTAGAAAAAAAAATTATATAATACCATCGCTTCGAAGTGAAGAAGCTTCTTATTTTAAATTTAATATAGTTTTATAAATGTATCTTTGTTAATTACACATAGTTTGATGTAATGTACCTGCTTCTTTATTTACCATTAGGTTATTCGCTTAAAGTTTATGTAAATATTATACTTTAAAATAGAATATATTTAGTTGATGTTATATTTACTTATGTAGATTTGTGCTGTGTATATAAATATAATTTGTAATGTAACGGCTGTTGAAGGTCTGAAGTTAATAAAATAGTGATACGTATATTTATATTTTTGGAATGTGTTAATGCAGTTATTAATTATCATTAGTATGTATTACATTGTTGAGAGCTAATAATAGTGATTTCCGCACTTATATCGTTGAAATAACGATTGTTTTCGCTTGATTCATAAGTCTAGTCCTATTGAATAAGTGGTCTCGAAGATTATTGAGGCTCTCAATTGCCTATAAGGAGGAAACAAGTATCCAATACACCTTATTCATTCACTCTTGAAAAAGGAAACTCTGGGTTCTAAATGTATTGTCGATACCATTCAACTACTAACATATATTTTTCACTCTTGGACACCTAAACAGGGCCACTGGTTATCTTCATTTAAGTCGGGTATAAAGGCCTAAAATCAAATTGATATGATAAGGCAAAGAAAAGTTGTTATGCAGTTTTAAAGCCGACATACTGGCCATAATTTTAGTGTCATTGTTGTTCCATATTTGAATTCTCGACCTTATAAGTTAAAGACCTTTTTTTATACAATAAAAAAAAGGTAAAGGGGTCGATTTAGGAGTCCGCAAGTGTATTAAAACGTTAAAAGTCCATCCTGCTGTCATAAATTAATTTGTTAAAATGGAAGTAGATTTATGATTAGGCTTTCGAACGGTTATTAATAGCAAAATATAGCATTGTTGCTTTAATCAAATCAGTTGCGATATTGTCACGAAAAAAAAAAACGGTTTGGTCGGTACATTTAAATGTACTAAAGTTATGGGTGAAGGTCAAACGAAATACACTCAGACATATCTGGTCTAATGTAATAATTATTAAATTGAATTGTTTATAAAATGTTCTTGTGAAATGATAATGTTATATATCATAAAAGCATGTTTACAAGCATACTTCCTTGTCACATCTTTTTCATAAATTATAATCCTAGTTAGAATAACAATATACATACATAAATTTCGCAATACTGTCCTAAATTCTGCCTTACGGAGAGCCTTTCCATCTTACTACAAAACAAGACTTCGAACTTTATTCTGATTCTTGTAAAGTTCTTAGTACAAAATCTGATGTGACGAATACTTTTAAAACAGTTCCCCTTTTAAGAACTTTGCTGTGTTCGAGGTCCTTGTTTGTCATTGGTTACTCATTACATTCATTAACTCATTACTTTTGGTCATCATTTAATTGAAAAAGCTTGAATGCTGCCCCAGTGTGGCCGAGTTAAGTCAGCGATATAAATAATTGTATTTGTAATAATAACACTAAACCCGATACTTTTAAGGTCGTTTATGTTTTGTAGGCCTACACTTAAATAATGGTTCTAATTTGCCGCACTCCAATTTGCATATTTGTCTAAGTATTTGCGTCACTTGGCGGCCAATATAAAATAAATCCTATCTTTATTCAGATAAGGTATATTTTGTATTAGTGAAACGATGCGAATATTTGCAAGTAAAATATCATAGCAATAAGAATAGAGAATTGGTAATAGTAATGTTATCACATCATTATCACTAGGCAAATATTGTTTAGCAGAATACATTATATTTACACATATACATACAATAATATAATAATATACAAATTAAATTACGTTGCTGTTTGTGTACTCGTATAGTTTTGACTTTGGTGTCATTGAAGTTTGTCTTATTATCTTTATCTATTAAAATATTTGAATCATATATTGTGTAGTTTTATTATCAACATATCACATCATCACATACAATATACACATCGCCAATGTAATAGAAGTTGCTTGGTAAGTTTGGGTAAGCTCCGATGAAATATCGCAGTACTAGAAGTATCCACACTTATAATAATAATAATATGTGGGGACATTTTCACACACGGCCATCTGACCCCAAACTAGGGAGACCCTGTACTATGGGTGTCAGACAGCTGATATACATACACAAATACATTTTTTTTGTAAATACATACATATATAGATAAACAACACCCAGACACAAGGCAAATATAAGTGCTCATCACACAAATATTTACCCTGGGCGGGAATCGAACCCGCAACACGCTGCGCAGCAATCGATCGCTCAGCCACTGCGCCAACCGTGTCGTCAGACTTATATTATAAATGTAAAAATAAAACTCTGTTTGTTTGTTACCTCATCACTCAAAACAACTGAACAAATCGTAATTAAATTTGAAGACGAGGTGGCTTGGGTTTTTAAAAGAACATAGGTAACTTTTCAATCAGCAATTTCGTGTGTAACCGATATAAACGGAGACGAAGTCGCCGAAAAAAGCTATAGTTTTCGTTTAACATAAACGCAACCTCATATTTGATGCTAACCTAATTTTTTATCGTATACTAGCTTTTGCCCGCGACTTCGTCCGCATGAATGTCGGTTATCGCGGATGCAGACCAAGTGGTGGATTAAAAAGTAGCCTATGTCCTTCTCCAGGTACAAGCTATCTATTGGTTCAGCCGTTTCGTCGTGAAAACTTAACAGACGGAGTTACATTTTTACGCATTTATAATATTAAAAGTATGGATTATTAAGAAAATTAATGAAGAACAGGAAGCACACAGAAATAATTTTAGTATAAATCAAATGAAAACATCACACAAACTCATTCTCACTCCAGTTGGCAGGTAAATAATAATTATCCCAGAAAGAGTCTTCTAAACTAAGTTTGGGATCATTTTCATCGATTCTTATTTCTCTAACGAATCTAATGTTTTCTACCCATGAGAGATCGTTGACCACATTTTCATTGTAAATCGGTATGCTTGTGTTATTCGCAGATTTAGCTAAAGTATTTTCCGTATTACTTTTGGGGCCTCGATTATATATTTTTTTATTTTTTGGTTTTATATCGTTTTCATCAATGACTTTCTTTTTACGTGGACCTCTTTTCTTTTTCGTAGAATTTTCTTTTATAATAGCTGTGTTATTAATAATTCCTTTTGAAGTTTCAGTAACGTTGATTGGCGGTTTTACCTTTTCAAGCTCGTTAAAAGTATTTGATGGAATATTAACGTTGAAGTTTGCTACATTTTTAACTGTGATTGGGGGAGCCGTTTGTGTTATGTAATTAGCATCTTTTACAGTATGACTGGAATAATTTATTGTACATATTTTGTTTGAATTATACCAAGTTTGTCTTTGACTTACAGGAATATTATTGGTAGCTGGATAAATTGTTTCATATGATATGGTATTATCTTTTTGATTAGTATCTGTTAAACCATAGTTAGTTGTATTAATAATTTGGAAAGGCTTTTGTAGGACTGTTTTGTATTTTAAGTTATTTTTTGAATTAGCATTAACAATCAGTTCCTTTGGAGTAGAATTAGTTTTAAATTTATTATCAGGCATAGTAACGAGAAGTGGCGTCTTGACATGTGTACTTATATTGTACACATTGTTTTCGCTAGCCTCCTTTTCGTTTCTTTCTTTATCAATGACATTACCCACTAGTTCACCACAAACAGCTTCCTGAAATATTGTATTTATATCATTCTGCATAATCTCATCTACTCCTTCAAAGTGTTTCAGTATACTTTGCGAATCATTGACATCCGTAGATGTCGTTTCAACCTGATCTCCAACATCTTTGAGGGATAGACTTGACATAGCTCTATGTATGTCCACTTCAACAGTTATCCTAGAAGTTGCCTGGTCAGCTGTGGCAGTGTCAGTTCCATTATGCATTAAATTGTCATCATCAATGTTAGTGAGATCTATTATTTCTACATCTTTATTACTTAATGTGTCATTTACAGGTTCTTCTTCAGTTATTTGAGTAAGTTGAGTCCTGTCTTCATCAGGTATTGAGTAAACCGGTGATAGAGAACCTGCACGAGCAACGTCTGCGAAAGAACTGCCATTATTTATGGCATGATTATCGGATTTGAGTTCTTGGTAGTCTGAAATTATTGCTTTCATGCAGCGAGTGAGTTTTTCAATTACCTGCAAGAATAAAGATAAAGATAAGGTAGTCATATCATAATTAAATGGGGTCTAGTGCTGCTAAAGTCCGTAACCATCCTACGTCAAAAATTTTCCCAATGCTTGAAGTAATTGTAATGGATTCTACATTGGATTTAACGTTGATTCAATTTTTTTCATGGACAGTATTGTAACGCATTTGGCATATTGAAGTTTGTTATAATGATAGATTGCGCGTTAGCTCTAACAACATCTTACAGGTTATTGCGGAGAAATTCGACTCTCCAAATTCGGGTGTTGATTGAATAACCTCAAAGTCAAAGTCAAAGCATTTATTTCAATTAAACCATTTACAGTCACTTTTGAATTCCAGGTCAAGGAGTCGGTCAGTTAGTCAGAAAGTTGAAGCTAGTTGCTCGTTCCAAAACGTAGGTAGGTCTCTATGGAGAAGAACGAGCAAGAGACTTCACGGACACTCTTTTAAAATCAAGTTTTTACAAAATACTGCTTACATTATTCTTGTTGCTTCTATATGTGAAAACAATGAAGGTAATCCAGAAATACAAAATATAAAAAAAAACCAAGATAAAAACCATGGCAGTTAAGAGTTGACTAATCTCTACTGACAGCGCCCGTTCACGAACATGACGCGTGAATCAGCACCTTTCAGCTCAACCATTTTGGAGGGAGCTGAATGATCCAACACACGCGCCACCATCAGCGAGACATTTGAGTGAGCATGACAATTCTCTCAACCGCCATGCTCATTTATGTCAAACACATAATAATTTCCTTTATGTATGGCTCCATGGTACTCACATTTACAAAATTAAAATAATGCTGCTAAATTATACAAATTTTCAATGTTTCTAAAATGTCGAAGTAGTAGGATATTCGATCGACACCTGAATTAATCTTCTTCTTTTAATTTTTAATTACCTACAAACATAGTTTATAAGTTAAATTGTTACTAACAAAGTGACTAGTGGTCTGAAATAAAAAAATATTATTTTTATTATTGAGATTGTGGGTTCGCTGGTTTCAGCAAGCCAGTTACATACTCTATGAAGTAGGCTCAATTATATCCGGATCTAAGGTATATTTTATTTTCAAAATTGAGACTTCGCGATCGCCAAGAACGTTCCAATGAAGTTATGTAACTTACTAACCCTTTGCCCGCGACTCCTCGTTCGCGTGAATTTTCTTAAGGACCCCTATTTTTTTAATAATGCAATATAGCCTATGTTACTCAGGGATAATGTAGCTTTTGATTGGTGGATTTTTTTGTAGTAGTAGTTAGTAACCAGTAGTTATTGATTTTAGTCGTTACAAATATACAAACATACAAATCTTTCCTCTTTATAATATTATTATTAGTGTAGAAAAATAAAACGCGGAAGCAAATCTCTGATTTATTAAATCATTCATAAATGGTCTCATTGACATTGTTTTTATAATTATGGATTTAACAATCAGTGGCGTTATCAGGTCCATGGGTTAATAACGCGTCATGAATTCCATTTAAATACGTATAAAAACTCAACAATCATTTTCAAGTAACGTAATTAGCTTTAAATTAATAGGGAAAATTAATTATTTGCATAATTCCAAGAAGATCTAGATATCTACGCCCCCTTAGTTTCCGTTCGGAAGCAGCGCCGGCGCTAGTGGGTATCACATCCCATGTCCTATGTCAATAGGGTTATTCTGAAGTCAAAAGGGCATGTTTTTAGTACTTTAGTATTGGTTTTAAGGATGTTTTAGGCGATGAAGGTCGATCTAAGTCAAGTAGGTACGTGTTGACTCATACTGGGATGTTAAAATATTATTGATAAGTGTATTCCACCTAAAATAATTTATTTTTGTGTTTTTTTTTTAATGAAACCTAGCTAGATCGATTTATCGCCCCCGAAACTGCATAATACATTTCATGAAAATCGTTGGAACTGTTTCCGAGATTCACATAATAATATATACAAGAATTGCTCGTTTAAAGGTAAATATCATAATTAAATAAAGGCACTATCTCCACCGCCTAGAGAATCGCTGCGATAGTATCGCCGTGCTACCAAATTAGAAAAAGAAACGATGAATCAATCTCTATACGGCGATAATCATCGCAACGATAATTTAATAGCACGGGGTAACTATCGTTGAGATGGTGCTTAAGAAGTAATTACCCGAGAGTAAACTGAAATAAAATAGGTAGGTATGATGTAGGACAACGTTTTATGGTACATACATACATACAGCTGGGTGTCATGTTTGCTTTTCAGCACATTTTATAATATTCGGACCACGAGACGTACGGCGATGCGCCACCGGCACGAAACGTTTTGGGAATACATTTATTGTGCGTACTGCTAAGGAGTGGAATTCCCTGCCTGAATCTGTGTTTCCTGATAGCTACAACCTGGGAGTCTTTAAGTCAAGAGTGAATAGGTTACTTCTAGGCAAGCGTGCTCCATCTTAGACCGCATCATCGCTTCCCATCAGGTGAGATAGTGGTCAAACGTATGCCTATAGAAAGATAACAAAAAAAAACGAAAACTCGACAGGCCTTGTAGGATTTCACAGTTAAGGTGGAAGTAGTTAGGTACAAATCATAACCAAAACCGAAATTCTAGTAACCTGGAATGATACTGTTAGTTTAAGAATATAGGTAAACCTAATTAGGCACACTACACATAGTTTACGAGCCCCCCGGATCTTGAAATGTCGAGTTACATCGATCTCTGTCAGCCGGTTGTGTCCGTTGCTTATCTAGTTATATGGCTCTGTTGCTATCCATAAATAAACATTTTATTTTTAGCAATTTAGAACGGATAAAGTCTAATTTGGTTTAAGTTGATAAGTAGGTACATAACCAGCCCACGTTGTTAGGAGGCATTTATACCTAAATAAAACCGTATGCTGTAGAACAATAATTATTCGATGATTTTTAACTATTTATACTTTCCAGGAGCTGCAAGGCATTATTTGGAAAACGTTGGCACCTAGGACCAGCTTGCTAAGTTTAATTACACAAACTATTATATTCACACCAATAAGGGCTGAAGGGTATGAAACAAAGGAGCTTATCATGCTCTTTCACTCGCACACTATAATGTTTGAGTAAGGGGACACGATTACCTACTGACGAAGTGATTTAAGTAACGCGGACGGTACCTGCAACGACCTCTCGTCTCGGCTACATAGTGTTTTGTAGGAAGACACCTCTTTCATGTATTGTTCTGCTTCACATACTGAGATCAGCTTCTGTTTATAAACGCAGTCTTCCACTTTAATACTTATTTCAATCAGTCTTGCAGTTAAGGTTTGTTTCTGTAACAAGTTTAGTTAATATCTTGTAGTGTAGGTAGTGTATATTAGGTAGACAAATGGTGGCAATTCGGTTGTGCACGAACTATACTGAATTTAAGCTATTTATATCTCTTTCTCTCCGATAAACGAAGAAAGAGACAGATATTTATAAAAGCTGTCAATTTAAGTTGATCTCTATTGTTGATACAATAAATTGTATTAACATTTTAGATGGCAACTATAAATTATTATACTTGTCATTTCAGAACGTATTGATTAAAAACACGGCGAAGTTTAAGGATAAAACTAATTTGACATCTCTAACTTAGTTATTACCTGTCGCAGTCCTTTCTCTTCAGGTGCCTGGTAGTAAGAGATGCGAATTGTCTAATTTTAGATCGATTTTAGGCCAATCTTAGTGGAGGCTACATATATGCAGGAGGTATTGAGGTGCATAAGCAGTGCGCAAACTAGGTTCACTCCGTCTTCCGTGGGATCTCATAGGGGAACGGCAATCTGATACGATGGGGAAATATCATGCGTAATGTGCTTTCCGAAGCACGGGTCACACCACCGAATTCTAAACTCCGGGCTGGTACTGAAAAATTCTTAAAATCCGTTTACACTTCACCCGACCTGAGAATCTAATCCACGAGGCTCATTACCCGCGCTTGCCTCTACGACACCAACTGCATGGGCTGATTAGGTAGACAGCCACGATATGTTTACCTACCTACGCCCTAGGAATCGCCTGTCTGCACCACCACCAGACCCAAGAGTCACCAGTTACAACGTTTCTCCGGGATACGTCGAGCTTCAGTACCTCGACGCTTTTCTGGCGGCCACCACTGTAGATTCTGGCGTGCAGAAGTTACAGTGGTTTGAGAATAGTGTGGCGGATTACCTCATCATCTGCCTAGCCTTTTCTCAACTGTGTTGGGGTCTGCTTGCGTCTAACCGGATGCAACTGAATACCAATGTTTTGCATGAAGCGACTGCCTATCGGACCTCCACTACCCAGTGACTGGGTAACACCCTTTGGTGAGACTGGTGGTCAGTTTCTGGCTTCCGTCTACCCATAACGACTGCCAGCGATCCACGAATGACAGCCGGGACCAACGGCTTACGGCGGGCTACCGACCATTAGGTAAAAGGTAGGTACTCATCTACTGATGAAGAAAAGCTATTCTTGCTACGGTCATGATTCTAATATGTTTGTATTATCAGAGGTCAGTGGTCACATACCCGGTGTTTGTAACAATCGACTTGTGGATGATGAGAAATTAAAAATAATTCAATATAATATTAGGCACGTATTTCTGTACGCAAAATACGCGCTGATATGTGGAGTTGCGAACACCAGCCCGTCATACTACTACTAGGCAGGTATATACATACTAAGTACTTAACAACTTACGTTTAGATTCATGTATTTAAAAAAATATGCAACAACCTACTGAGCACTATCGCATCCCGGACACGTTTTTTTGGCGATACGCCAGCGACGAAATGCCTCGAACGAATTAGTAGATAGGCACGGGACTTTTCCCCGCTAAGTTTATTGCGATAAAAAACCTTTTTTCACTCTTATGAGAATTGCAAGGCAACATTGAAGATTCAGTTAAAATCATAATAGTGACTGAAAGCAGGACTCTAGTAGTATCAATTACGAGCACAATCGATTGCTTTTCTATTATGATAGATACATTCTTTGAGTTTCGGTTTATTAGGTACTTTATTTGAAAAACTTTTTACTTTGTACGCCATATGCTATGGCAAAACATCACACATCTGGCACTATAAACCGTCCTGTGTATACTCATGTTTTACAAATAAAATATCTTTGATCTTTTATCATATTTGTAAAAATAATATAAGTATGACTTACCTCTTTCTTGATTCGGGACCAATAGGTATTTCTGTTTTTAGGCATTTTATTTATTTCTACTCATTGGAAAGGAGCTAACCGAGCTAATGACAATGAGCTAAATTTAGTTTGGCGCCTTTTTCGAAAATAGAAAATGGAAATGGTCTTTAGTTTTTTTTTAAACGCTCTACGTTTTTGAATTTGGAAATTGTTAAGAAATCGGTGCTGCTTATTCTTACAGCATTAAACTCGGTTTCCTCTCGCTTGACATTATTTGCATTTATTATTAGACAAATCCTGCAGTTGTTGATAATTTTTCAGTTATCAGAAGGATGATTTCTGAGTATCCTGTGTTATATAAACTGAAATAATAAATACGGCGTTACCATTCGGGAGTCAGTTTGCTCGTGTCATCGGTCACGACAACTGTGGTTTATTGGAACTATAATTCATGGATAATTAATTACAATAAAAATGTATTTGGTTACTCAAGCTATTATAATATTATTAGCAACATATCTTAGCTATGCTGGATATGGAATATCGGCATCATCTGGCGATTCATATGGGTAAGTTTTTTATACTAGGTTGTATGTTAGTTGTTGTTACCTTTGCCTATATTTTTTCCCGCGCCATATTGTTTAAAAAACCCACTCGGTAAAAGAAGACTTCTCAGTTTTCAGCTTTTCTGTTCTAACATTTATTTCATTGCGGGATTTATAAAAATAATAATTTAGGAGTACTGAATAAATATGTACCTAAACAACTACCTAAATATTTTCATTTTGGTACCTATGTAGCGAGTACCGTTTCAAAATTTTGCTTTCTAATTGATAATAACCCAAAACGCAAACGGCGATATTCTTCTTATCTTCTAAAATTATTTGATTAAGACCATTTCAAGGCGGTACAATGGAAAAATAGTTTATGCCTTTCGCCATTCATGGGACTTTTTCCCTAGTTGTTGCTACCTACCACAGTAGGTATTGACACAGTAGGTTATAGGTACCGTACGTAGATAAAAATAATGAATATCTATATAATAGCTATATCTACTTACCAACGACACATTACGACTTAAATCATCAAAAGAAAAAAAGTTGAATGTTGCATAGGTATCAATTAAATTGAAGCAATCACTTGCAACTTTCATTGTTGCTTCAATTGATTGCAATCAACAAGCAACAATTTGCACCGTGTAAACGGGGCTTTAATAGTATCACCCAGGATTCACCACATAGCACTGTATTTTGAGAGTTAAGAGAGTACTTTTTATTTTTTTTTTTTTTCTTGCGATGTTGACGTGTCCTTAAACTCCACTTACAAAATATTTTATAACTATAAGGGCCCTAAGATCATGTAAGGGGGTCATGTGGGGGTCAGTTTAGTTAAGTTTCAGTTACCTACTAGATATTTTACTGTTACCTAAACTTAAATAATCTCAGTAGGGCTTTTCGTATAAATATTCTTTAAAGGTAAAAAAATAAATTCGTCTTAAATGTTTCTATCACTTTATCGTCGTCGTAACAGGTTATTGCCGGTTTGGTTAACAATCTCTGGGAGACTTGGGGGAGGCCTACATTCAGTACTTAGTGGTCTATCAATTTTTGTTTTCTTTTGCAGACAATCGGACGTTCAAGCCCCGGAATACGTACCGTCGTATTTAAAAAACCAACGGTACGGATACGGTACTAAAACCGGTAACAGTGGCACAGGATATTCTGGGACTAAAACTGGTTATTCTGGGACTAAAACTGCTGGTTATAGTGGAACTAAAACAGCTGGTTATAGTGGAACTAAAACAGCTGGCTATAGTGGAACTAAAACCGGTGGTTATAGTGGAACTAAAACCGGTGGTTATAGTGGAACTAAAACCGGTGGTTATAGTGGAACTAAAACCGGTGGTTATAGTGGAACCAATAATGGATATGCTGGGACCAAGTCTCAGTATTCCGAGAGTAAAACTTGGTACTCTAATAATGGGAATGCGTAAGTACATATCTCATTTATGGCCGATTTTTCAATCGTTAGATAGCTCTTAACGGAGGAATAAATATGGCAGGTTGACAGCATTTATGTCAAATCCGACTGCCTGTCTATTCATAAGATAAAAGGTAGCAGACTATTGAAACATCTGCCCTCAATTGCACTTGGTTTCTTAAGTTTTTGACTAGCCTGATGAGTTTTTATCGTTTGTTTTAAAATTTGGTGATTGAAGGAAGCCATAGTCATTGGTCGTACATACCATCGACTAGAGTATCCTACCTTAGGTAGGTAGGATACTCCATGATCCTACTAAGTACTTACTGGTGCAAATGTGCGAAACTCATGAGAGACCCTTTATTTATCTATGTTTAATGGTCCATCGTGCGTGATGTTGGCAAAATTTTGATGTCTCTTCCACATAAGCCATTAGGTATCCACCTAATAAAGAGTTTAAATTGAAACATTATTTCTAATTTTATTATCGTATTAGTTTAGGATTGTGCAAGAGAGCTACCTATAATCTCAAATCTTAAAAAATATCATAATAACCACCATTCTATGTTTCAGGCCCAACTATTACGAATTCTACAACAACGCCAACCAGCCATTTGTGCGTAAGTAAAACCTTTCTAATCCTTAGTTATTTTGTTAAATAAGTCACATCAACATCTTGAAATACGCGCTTACTTATACGCAAAAATCGATAATACATTGTTATTTGAGGATCGATGCAATCCGATTCGGTGACGGGACGTGTATCTATTCATTCAATTCAGGGGGGGGGGGGGGAATGGGCGTCATGATTGTTAGGTAGGTAACCTTTTGTTCACCACGCCAAAAAAACAAAAACGTGCTCTTTGCGCCAAGCTACGAACTAATCCTTTAATACCTAT
The DNA here is from genome assembly GCA_947361185.1 of Charanyca ferruginea. NCBI lineage: Eukaryota > Metazoa > Arthropoda > Insecta > Lepidoptera > Noctuidae > Charanyca > Charanyca ferruginea. The sequence goes on along the minus strand of OX376064.1, from coordinate 25,026,494 downwards.
TGTTTGGGTTGGTTTGTCATCTACTTGTATACATGACTGTGGCGGTCTACATCATCAGGTTCATCATCATCATCACAAAAGGTTTACATCATCGCTCCCACTGCCCCCTCCAATTTTTATTAATACATGTCCCCCCGCGTCTGTCAAAAAGTTAAAATTGTTTGCCCAGCTATGCTATTCTGTAAGAACTCTTTTAAGTTCTCACTTCTGATTCCGCCGTGAAAACTACCTTAGGTATTCTGTAACTCGATGAAAACTACGCTAGCGCCACTAAATCAGAACACAGGTGAAACAAGCAATTTTTACATAGCTATTTTAACGAATACCAAATACTTTTCACTTTAGGTAGGTACTTAAGTGAAGTCGGAAATTGAGATAGAATTCGAATTCGCAGTTGATTTCTTACAGAATTGCACTGCTGATCTGTAAGCTACGAGTATGGGCACTAATGATAAAACCACCAGTTAATAAGTGAGGTGAGATTTGACCACAGTTTTTGAATAGATTTTCAGAAACGGAAGTGAGTAAATCTGTGTCAATGTCATTGTTCACCTTTAACCTAATTCCAAACAAATAAGTCATATTCCAGTTACTTATATTAGCTTGTGTTTTTCTGACAAAGAGGTATGACTATAATTGCGCTCCTTAATAGTAGGTATTGAGTGTTTAAACGTCTTAGTCACCACAAAAAGAATCGTGTAACATCATCAATATCTCGTCCGTCTTTATAATTGGACGATATGGATAACACGGTTGACACAGTGGCTGAGTGGCTGGTGCGCTGCATGTGGCGGGTTCGATTCCCACACGGAACAAATATTTGTAACGTTTACAGATAGTTGTTCCGGGACTGACTACTAGTGAGACTGTATGTGAGTTTATATTTTTGTAAACGCCTACTACCATACAGGAGAAATTCCTAGTGTTAATGAAAAAAGATATCTCCGTTAGCAAATACTATAAATCATAGCCTATGTGGCGACTGGCGACACTTGGGGGAGGCCTATGTCCGGCAGTGGACGTCTTTCGGCTGAAATGATGATGATGATAGCCTATGACACTTGGCAACAGTGTAGTTTTCGATCAGTAAAATACTTTTTGAAATCGGATGAGCAGTTTTAGAGGTACATCTAAACTTAGTAGTAGGCAAGGGCGTCGCCAGGACTCGCCAGCTGATGGCCTAGGGGGGGGGCAAGTTGATATATAGTGGATAGGAAAAGTATGAATTTTAAACACAGTCAAAGGCACATGAAGCTTTTGGAACCTCTAGGGGGGGGGCAGCTGCCCCTACCTACCCCCCCTTGGCGACGCCCTTGGTAGTAGGTAGTATTGTTATTATATGTATATGTAACTAGCACTTTGCCCGCGACTTCGTCCGCGTGAATTTTCTCAAGGATCTCTAACTTTTTCAACTGATAATAGCCTATGTTATTCAGGGATAATGTAGCATTCCAGAGAATGGGCAGCAGCGTTCTCTGTGCCTTTGTAACAACCATACTGCGATCGCCAACCCGCCCGCCAAACGTGGCGATTATGGCAAAACCCCCCCTTTTGGGGGCGGCCTTTGTCCAGCAGTGGACGTCTTTCGGCTGAAGTGATGAATGTAGCATTCTAATAGTGAAAGAATTTTAGAAATCGGACTCGGAAGTTTATTCGTTACAAACATACAAAAATACAAATCTTTTCTCTTGATAATATTACTAGCTTTTGCCCGCGACTTCGTCCGCGTGTCGGTTATCGCGGATGCAGATGAAGTCGCGGATTAAAAAGTAGGCTATGTCCATCCCCAGGGTTTAAGCTATTTTCATACCAAATTTCATCAAAATTGGTCCAGCCGTTTTATTGTGAAAGCTTAACAGACAGAGTTACTTTCGCATTTATAATATTAGTATGGATTATAGTGTAGATGTGCATTTAGTCGAAAACTATTATTTTGACATTCCAAACTTACTTTAATTCTATTTATTAAACATAGAACTATAAAAACAAAAGTTGGTAAATGGAAAACCTATAGAATCAAATCTCTCAAATAGCCAAACGAACTAGAGCCACGATAAGATCAAAATAGACACAAATACCTACCAGAGTAGGCATAAGCGATTATAAATGTGCGTGGGCACACTATCTGTCCCAGCGGAAGCGTCTCAAATCTAAGCCGGCGCTGGCGTTGCCGTCCGTCCGATTTGCAAATAATAAACTGCGACCTAATTAGCCTCCAATGTCAGTGATAATGCATATATGATGCAGTTGCCAGGTCAGGGTTGTGTCCTAACCTTGTGGAAGGTTTCAGGAGAGCTCAAGGATTTTAATTGTATAATAGGCCTGGTTTTTCTGACAACGATGAATGATGATGATTCAGTGGTCGTAGAACGATTAATAGTTTCAGATTTTAAGTTGAATACAGGATGGATTTTTGAGACGGGACAGTAAGGGCAGGTACCATTATTACGCTTCACTAGTAACTGGGACGTTTCAGCGGTTTATAGAGATATTCTGTATTTTAAAAAAGTAAGGACGGTCTCCTAGGAAAATTTTTCTGTAACTGTAACGTTTAAGGTAGCTGCACTTACTGTCCCGTCACAGAAAAACCATCCTGTATAGATTTTAATTAAAAATGTTGTGAAGGCCCAGTGATTAAGGCGTGGCGCAAGTGGCTCTCATGCATGTGGGTTCCCATCCGACCGCGAGCAAGTGCCAATGTGACTTTTTAAATTTCTTAAGTGTTTTAAATGCTCACTTAGGCATCAATGACATCGGTGAAGAAAAACATCGTGAAGAAACCTGAACTTATAGTATTTTAAGTTTGAAATCGCCAATCCGCCTTGAGCGCACGTGGTGATCAATGCTCGTACCTTCTCTGTATGAGAAGAGGCCTTTGCCCTGCAGTGGGACGATTATAGGCTGGTATTATTATTAGGCATGTACTCGTATTTAACGCGGCGACAAACTAATCAGATTTTGGGTTTTAAAAATAATTAAAATGGGTAGCAAAAATAATAGGTTGGCAGCTACAGTGAAGTAGCATTTTAAGTATAAAGGAACAGCTTTATATTGAGTTGTATGCTTAGTTTAAATTTAAATTGGCTGTAAAAAGGGATTTGGTTCTGGCGTAGGGGTCACAGTTCCAACCTTTCTAAAAACCACCCCGGTGTTCCATCTCACACCTACGTGGGGGGTCGCGGGAACTGAAGATATTTCCGCAACCCCGACTGGTGCCAGCCGCTAGTGCAGGCCACTTCTCGGTTAAGGGGGGGGAGTGAGGTGTAAGACTCCCCCCCGGACGTCTCTGAGGGGCGCACGTGAAACACTACGCGCTGCCACCTCGGGTCCTGATGTATGTGGGGCGCCCCTGGACCCAGTTACAGTCCTAACCTTATTTAAAAAAAAAAATCCTAACCTAACCATGACGGATCCGCCTCAGGGGGGACTTAAAGGTCAAAAAGATTTGGTGAGCATTTATCCATTTTGACGTCAGTTCGACAGAGCCCCTGCGGGGCTCCTATTTCTGTCTGCAGAGTTTAAAAGAATCTAACTAAACCGAACCTCGGGGTGCTTGACCGTCTTCTTCTGGTTTTAGTCGCCAAGTCATGATTTATAGCTCTTCAAGTTTTTAAAGTTATTAGTCACCTGGAAAATAATAAACCTTATTATTAGGCAGGTTCTTAAGCAGTTGCTGGTTTTTCGTTGTGTGTTTATTTATTTATTTAATTTTATATAGTGGTTTGCCAATAGCTCCTTTCAACTTTAGATCTTAATGTATAAGTACCTAACACATAATCAGCCTCGGCCTTATACAATCGCCAATAACAGGCCAACTTGTGTTTAGAAGTTAGATAACACAGAAAAATAATACTATTGACTCTAGAGAAAAAAATTAAATTAAAAATTTAAAAAAACCCCCAACGCAAAACATAAAAGCGATTATGTAAAAAGTAAAAAATAATACTTTTGTTGAGCCATCAAATGTTTGTTCGTTGAAATGGCGCTATAATGTCGCGGCGGGGTACCGCTTAAGTAAGTCAGTCCCTCAATTTCATTCACTGTCTATTAATTTACCAGCATTTCCGACCAATTTGCTTCGATATTATCAAATTTATGTTGCTAATCTAGTTGTTAATCTTGTTGCAAATCTAGTTACCATCATTTCGCTATTTTAGATATTTAGTTATTGCTTTAAACTTAGCGGTACCCCGCCGCGACATTATAGCGCCATTTCAACGAACAAACATTTGATGGCTCAACAAAAGTATTATTTTTTACTTTTTACATAATCGCTTTTATGTTTTGCGTTGGGGGTTTTTTTAAATTTTTAATTTAATTTTTATTTTAAATTTTTTAAATGTAATTTAGTTTGGTTTTGTGTGGTCAGTGTGGTCACCTATAATAATATGTTTGAAAGCAAAGTAAACATCCGGTATGCGTCTAAGATCCCTACCGCAGCAAACAAAAGAGCTGATAACTTTAAAACTGCTGAACCGATTTTGATGAAACATGTCTAAGAACCATCGCTAGAGAATCTACTTTCAAATAAAAAAAACCGCATTCAAATCGGTTCACCCGTTAAAGAGCTACAGTGCCACAGACAGACACACAGACACACAGACACGTCAAACTTATAACACCCCTCTTTTTCGTCGGGGGTTAATAAAAAAAAAGAATAGTATTAGGAAAATATACTTCTGAAACTTCTTCAAAAACGTTCTCAGAACCCTTATTTTTCGTTTCATTTCTAACAGCAAACTGCGATCCTACCTGCAAGAACTCGGGCATCTGTATCGACACGAACACCTGCGACTGCCCCGCCAACTTCCACGGGAAATACTGCGAGTTCGAGAAAAAGCCATGCCTGTCCTACCCACCGCTGCCTATGAACTCCGCGAGGAGATGTTCATCAGAGTACGTTGATTTTTATAAATGTTTGTTTTATTACGTTAGGAATACTGCCATCCTCTCCCCTCCCCTTCAAAAAATCTTTTATTAATTGATAGTGGAATGCTTGTCCGTATGGTGTCGGACGTAAAGAATAGCACCATCCCATATCTTTCCGTGGGTGTCGTAAGAGGCGACTAAGGGTCTCACCAGAGAATGGGCAGCAGCGTTCTCTGTGCCTTTGCAACAACCATACTGCGATCGCCAACCCGCCTGCCAAGCGTGGCGATTATGGCAAAACCCCCCCTTTTGGGGGAGGCCTATGTTCAGCAGTGGACGTCTTTTGGCTGAAATGATGAGTGGAATGCCTCAGAGTCCCATATAAATTACATGAAAATATTTCGTCTCTAAGACCTAAACGCACTTGCGGCTGGCCGCAATGCGCCCGTGTTCCGGGCTAACCGTATCGTCTCGGTTCTATTGCGGTCCGCAGCATGTCGTCGTCAATTATAAGCATTTCTTCTCCAATAAATGGATGCCTATATCGTCGTTTCGAAAATTGTGAAATACCACAAATTTCGACCTTAAGTCAAATTATTGAAAGTGTATATTCCCGATATTTAAAAATATTAGTTACGCGAAATTGCAGTATCAACGACGATATGCGACAGCAATTACACATTCATAGCAATAGACGTGCGGCCCGCCGCAGCTCCAAGACAGCCGATGCGGTTGACGGCAAGTCAGTGAGTTCATGCGGTTTCATATAAAAATTAAAGTGCAGCTGGCCGCAACGACCGCATTGCGGTCAGCCGCAAGTGCGTTTTTGGTGTTAAGTGGAAAATTAGGGGATGACTTAATAGGGTATTACACCCATTTTTGAAAAGTGTCCCAATGAAATTCTGTAGTGCTAATATGCCACCAAAAAAAAACACAAAATTTTTATTCAATCGATAAGTGCCATAAAAATGCATCAAAATTTGTAATTTTCAAATTTCGCGCGTTGTTTGACGAAAACGCCTCTTACTGGACGCCATATTGCTCAGCGTAAATGACGTCAGTTCGTTTTGTATCAAATGAGTTCATATTAAATATGATAATTGTATATCATTTAAAAATAATTAAAAGTATATTTTGTAATAGGTGTAATAATGAAAAAATTACGTTAGTTACGAAAATAATAAAAGTACAAAGCCTATATTACGCCAATCGGTTGACTGACAGTTGACAATTTTTTGTTTACACAGCCGTATGGCGTAATAACATGGCCGCTACTATTTCACGGTGTTTTATAACAGATTAAAAATACTGAAAACTTTGAATTGGATTTAAAAATTTGTTTTGTTATTTTATGAACTAAAACTTACATTTTCCGACTGCTTTAAGCCTAAACTGTCGCAATAACATATTTATAGATTTTTTCTCGTATAGAGTAAAATACCCTATTTTATAAATTTTTACCCACTTTATGACGCAATATATTGTGGATCGATTTCCAAAATGATTTTTCAACCGACTTCAAAAGGAACAAAGCCACCGACTTCCAAATCTAAAGTCATGTGTTATGTGCTAAAGTTATTTATCACTTTTTAGATTTTGAAGGCGGTTGTCTTTTTCTAGTGTTGTGTTGTTTTTTTAGCGTGATTTTTTTTGTGTGTTTATCCAGTCTGTATTATGATGTTGATAAAGATAAATACTTATGATAATAATGTTTCCTATCCAGAACATGCACAATCACCTGCATAGAAGGCCACAAATTTATCGACGGGTCCAACATTGCCAACATGAAATGTACGGACGGCCAATGGCAGCCAACTCGAGCTGATTTCTCGACCATACCCGATTGCATGCCAGAGTGCAGTCCACCGTGTACAAACGGAGGAGTCTGCTTAGCAGTGAACATGTGCGAGTGTCCTGCTGAGTTCAGAGGACCGCAGTGCCAGTATTGTGAGTATAACTTGGGTGTTTGAAGCTTTTGGGAAACTTTGTAGAGGGTTTTGAGCTGTCTAAAAGAGCAAGTATGACCGTGTGATCAGATGACCGGATTTGACGACACGGTTGGCGCAGTGGCTGAGCGATCGACTGCTGCGCAGCGTGTTGCGGGTTCGATTCCCGCCCAGGGTAACCATTTGTGTGATGAGCACTTGTGTTTGCCTTGTGTCTGGGTGTTGTTAATCTATATATGTAAGTATTTACAAAAAAAAAAATGTATTTGTGTATGTATATCAGCTGTCTGACACCCATAGTACAGGGTCTCTCTAGTTTGGGGTCAGATGGCCGTGTGTGAAAATGTCCCCACATATTATTATATTATATTATATTGTAATAACTAATAAGAGATTTGTCTTTACCATTATGTAGAAAAAAATCTTTGTATTTAGTAAAGTAAGTGAAAGAAAAAAGCTAAAGGAAAAACCGAAAGGTACGATAAACTTGAACTTTTAAGTAGATCATTTTCTTCAAAATTAATAATTACCTACCAATGATTATTTATGTATAGGGATGGGCCGAATATTCGTTTTATATTCGGTATTCGGCATATTCGGCAGGTTTACCGAATATTCGTATTCGGCCGAATATTCGGCTATATCACCGAATTTTCGGCAAAGTGGTACTCAAAGATGTTACTGTATTGAGCCGTGTATGATTGATCATGAGCCGAGTTTTAAATGTGTTATTTTTATGAGGTTAAGTAATTTACAGTGCAGGTTTATGTTTTTGTCGACACTGTAACTTTATTTCCAATAACAGTAGTTAAACAAGATGGTTAACTACTGTTAAAAAATAACCATAACAACCGCACGTGGCGAAGTTTTACTCTTTACCTACTAGATGATGCAATAACAACACGGGTACAGCGGGGGTAGCGGGGGAGAGGGTCCGGCGCCACTCCACGCGCTTTGCGTAAACAAGTTCAGACCTGTATTGTTTACGTAAGGGAATCAAAAATGCCGAATATTCGGCCTAATATTCGGTTCGGTAAAAGGTTTACCGAACATTCGGCCGAATGTTCATATTCGGTAAAACCCATGTTCGGCCCATCCCTAATGTACAGTCACGAGCAAAAACATGAAAACAGTTGGTCTCATTCTAAACTGATTTTCTCCTTAACTATTGATTGAAATGTTATGGGCGGTTACGAATATGGCATTTTTTAAAACCCAAACTTCTATATATTAAGTATTATCTATGAGTTGAAATAATTATTTCACGAGAAAATTGGTTTTGAATTTTGCAATCTGTACATGACATATTTATGCTCGACTGTACAGAAACCAGCATATCAAACTACAACAATCTGACAAATTTCCTTCTTTTTTTTCAATTTTCAACTTTATTACAAAAGTTTAAGGTTCATATTTAATTGGGAAAAATTGTCAGTTTGGTATGGCCTGATGTGCTGGCGTCTGTACCTACCTTGTAAGTCTGACTGTATCCTCGTTAGCGCTCTTAAAAATATTAACTTAACCAATTTCTTACAGCCGTAAGCGAATGCGACGTCCGCAAGCTAGCGTTCAACGGCGCATACGACTGCTTCGGCGACAGCGAGTCTTCGAGCTGCATGCTGACGTGTCCTTCTGGCAGCACTTACAGCTCGCCGGCCGCTGAGTTGTACACGTGTCGCTATGCCACGGGAGTGTTTGAGCCGCAACCGATACCACATTGCGTTTACCGTGAGTTGACAACATTTTTTTTCTCTATTGATGTGTAAACATCTTAGCGTCAGATGACGTCACCGTAAGACTTGTTGTTCATGGGTGCGTGAGACTGGTAATGATACTTACTGGTTGTCTACTTTTTCAATAATTGTAAATAATAATATGTGAACACTATGTATCTATGTATACAACTTAGCTGTCATTCTTTATCTTGTAATACTTTGTACATACTTTAATATAGTTTTATGCAAGGTCCATCGTATTCACGTATAGTTATACAACTATAAACTTTAAATGCAAAATATTGTACACATTTTTTTTTAAAGGTAGTTTCGTGTGGAGAAGGATGGGCAAAAAATTCCATACTTACCATGTATGGACTTTCTTGTCCATTCTTCTCCATACGAAACTACCTTTTGGAAGAGGCAACTAGAATCAACTTTCTAATGGCCCTCTTATTGAAACAAATGATTTGACTTTGACTTTGACTTACTCAACTCACATGTTTACACATCACTTCTCGTTGAAATCATTGAGATACAACTCAACTTTTTCAGCAACTTTGAAAGATTTTTATAAAGGTTCAAAATCTGCATACAAAGTTACGCAACATTATAGGTATAATGCATCTTGGCTAGTCTCCATTGAGCCACCGTGAGCGAAATTCGGTCAGGCTAATTTATATTAGAAAAATGTCCTAATATCTATTTCTTTATTACAGCGGAAGTCGTCGTTATCACACCAGGCAGTCATAGATACAACAGCGTAAGTTTACTTTATCTCAACTGCAGCTTAAACTCTTGCGAGAGAAAGTCTTGCGATGCTATTCTGTAAATATTTCCCTCGCATGAGAGTGAAGTGAGCTTGAGGTGAGTTGTCAATTCCTAGAGTCACTTGGGATGACAGCTAACTTCAAGTTGCACCTAAATGGGGTAGATGACGCCATCCACTAATAATCCCAAGACAGGTCTTCACTAAAAATAAGCTTAATTTTACCCCTGAAAACCCCATTAATTTTCAATTTACTGTAAAATCATATTTTTAGTTGTTTTGAAAGAAAGAAAGAAAGAAATCGTTTACTTGATAATGTAGGAAACAAGTGATGTGTGTGTGATGTGTGTGTGTGTGATGTGTGTGTGTGTGTGTGTGATATGTGTGTGTGTGTGTGTGATGTGTGTGTGTGTGTGTGTGATGTGTGCTTGTGTGTAATATGTGTGTTTTTGAAATCAATCAATCAGTCAATTGAGTTGACAAGTGACGTCATAAGTACAAATTGCTGTACTAAATCTATGGGAGAGCTTCGTTTTGACAGCCCATAAAAATTACGTCAATTGATTAGGGGTATCATCTACCCAATTCATCGAGGAAGATTTTTACAGAATAAGTACTTTTTTTTACTTAGTGCCTAGTATGCAAACTTCGTTTTCTTCATTTAAGCGTCTTACTGACCATCCTTCTTGCTGTACGTCCCGCCAAGGTCATGCACGATGCACGATGCAAAACGACCGTGAATAAGCTTGCTGTACGTCAATAATTATTATTAATAGTTTTTTTTCACGGTACTTTTGATGTATGACCTTGGCGGGACGTACAGCAAGAAGGATAATGAATAAGGCGTTTTAGGTACGGTCACCAAAGGAGATAAGTATCCATGTCGCCGGAAACAGTTGAAGTTTACTTAGAAACCGATAGGTTTTTATGAATAAAATAAAATACAATTTATAGAGAATAAACAGTTCAATGATTTAATAAAATTTCATTTGAAAGCCCCCATTGGTTTCTAAGAAATCTTCAACTATTCCCGACGACATGGATACTTATCTCTTTTGCGTACTGTACGTTTAAACGTAAAAATGTCCTCTTAAAACTTCGAAATTAAAAACGTTATGATGAAACCAGTCTAGAACTTATGTTCTAAAACCAAGATATTGACTCCCATTTTGGGCCAGCATGGTGGATGATGGACCGGTCACTCCCTCTCACAGAGAGTCGAGGCTTTTGCCCCAGCAGTGGGAATATTATAGGCTAATTAGGTACTTATGTATCTTTATAAAGAAAACATCATAAAAGTAATGTAGTGGGATTGGTTGTTGCGCTGCGTATCGCGGTTTCGATTACCGTATGAAACAAATTTTTGTATGGCCTACAGGTTGTTCCGTGTTTGATTGATAAGTTCATATTTGTTAACGCCCCCACGATACAGGAGAAATTCTATGTACAGCCACCAAAAGAGATAAGTATCCAGGTCATCGGAAATAGTGGAAGTTACTTAGAAACCTATGGATGTTTTCGAATGTAATTACATTTAATTAATTAACTGTTTATTCTCTTTTAATTGTATTATAGCTTTCTAAGTCAACTTCCAACTATATCCGACTACCCTGGTCACTTATCTCTTTTGGTGACTGTAGGTACAGGCGCCAGAACATTAAACCATACTAAACTGTCAAATTTTCACATTTGAACATGAACCTTAAGTTTTTGTAATAAAGTTGAAAATCTATTGAAGAAATTTGACAGATGGTTGTAGCTTGAGTTCCAGCACATCAAGCTGCAAAGGGCAATGCCAGAAACTCTATAGAACTTTGCCCCACTCAATAAAAGTCATGTGCAATATGTAGCATCTTACTGTTTATTTATTGCTGATAACTAAACATTAGTCTTAGTGACTGTAGAACTTGCGGTTTCCGTTTGAATTAAAAAACAATAATGACATTGATTATAGGTTAAATAGGTACTATTTTAGGTAAAATGAGTTTGTATTTTGTGGGTAGGTATTTCGTAATCCGCAAGTTCTAAAGAAAAACAATTTAGTATAGAAAGGTTCTATGTTCATTACAATTATTTTCATTAATTTACTTTTTCTGTACATGTGTTACTTTTTCTGTACATGGGTGGGGCAGGATCTGGCATTGTCATTTCCCTGTACATTAAAAAAATCTTCCTCCACAGACCTACACTTACTACTCCGAAACTTCAAGCGAATCCCACGGTCAGCGAGAACTAGCCAGCGAGAGTCACACACACCACTCCATGTCGGGCAGCTCGCACGGCGCAGGCGCAGGCACGAGTTCGTACGACTCGCAAAGCTCGCACGGCGGGCACGGCTCTCTCAGCTCGTACGGCACGGGTCGGCCCATTGTAGTGGTGCAAGATATGACGCCCAAAGGTGGGACTTGTCTCAGTTGGGCTGGTGTGCATTACAAGACCTTTGATGGGAAGATTTATAGGTATGTTGGGAATTTTGTATATATATTTTTTGCCAAAAGAAGTCCAGGTGTGTCTATGGTTGTAAATAGTAGCTGTCGAATAATTGTTAAAATTAACTTACCTCTTTCAATGTTTGAATCCACAATTACCAAATATTTGTGGATCGAAAGACCAAAAGGTTGAAATGAATTTGATTGTAACGTTATTTTTCTTTATAAGAAAGAAAGGAAGAATAACGTTTCTAAGGCAACAGATTACATGAAACTCACGATGAAAACGATCTTATGCCGGTGTTCTATACATCCGTCATCGTTTTATGAATAATAGCAACCCGACCTAGCTTTGCGTGGGCCTATAGCCTTCCTCGATAAATGGACTATCCAACACAAAAAGAATTTTCCAATTCGGTCCAGTAGATCCTGAGATTAGCGCGTTCAACCAAACAAATAAACAAACAAACAAACTCTTCAGCTTTATAATATTAGTATAGATTTATAAATTCTCTTAACCTTAGATATTTTTCAGACACGTAGTTCATGCACAAAAATGACATGCATACAAACTTTAGAAAATACAAATAAAAATAACATAAGGTAAGAAGGAACCATGCATGAACATCACATAAGAATTCACATTACCTGTAAACAATATTATCATGTGTGTGTGTGTGTGTGTCATAAATAGTCTGCGAGTTGCTGCCCAGTGCCTTATTATCAACAGCAACTTAAGGGGCTATTAAACGACTTTTACAGATTTTAAACGGACAATCACGTCAAAATGTGCAGTGTAAATGATTTGAAAAAAATATATGTTAAACTAGAACATTCTCTTAATCATTTAGTAAGTGAATATTTTAAATTATATTCATATTATATAGTTTAATTAACACGTGAAGCTGTGTCTGACGCGGACAAAACATTGACAATCACACAAAATCTACCAGGTATAATTAAACGAAACTTACACTATCTTACAGACAATTTTATTATCTATCTTTTAGTATACGCCTTTTCTTGAATTTTGAAAGAATACTACATTTATTTATTTTTTTCGACTAAACTTTGAGAGTTTTGGACGCAGAACTGATGCAGAACGGACGCAGTCTGCGTCCAAAACTCTCTAAATTTTGTCGAAAAAATTAAATAAAAGTAGTATTCTTTCGAAATTAAAAAAAAAGGCGTATACTAAAAGATAGATAATAAAATTGTCTGTAAGATAGTATAAGTTTCGTTTAATTACACCTGGTAGATTTTGTGTGATTGTCAATGTTTGGCCGCGTCAGACACAACTTCACGAGTTAATTAAACTATTTAATATGAACTTAATCAAAAATATTCACTTTCTATATGATTAAGAGAATGTTCTAGTTTAACATATATTTTTTTCAAATCATTTACACTGCACATTTTGACGTGATTGTCAGTTTAAAATCTGTAAAAGTCGGTTAATAGCCCCTTAAGTATCTGATTAAAGCGTTATCAAAATAATTATTCCAGCCTTTTTTCGTAAACTACATCACTTAAATTGTCCCCAGCTTCCAATCCCCGTGCCAACACATCTTGGTCCGCGACGCGAAAGACCACACGTACTCAGTGGAGGTCAAACACGGCGCGTGCAAGAACGCAGCGCACTGCCCCAGCGAGCTGACGGTCTACCTTGATGACAAGTTCTACGTATTGGCTGTGGGAGGTGAGGATTTATTGTGTATGACGAAGGTTGTCATTTTTTTCCCCTTTTTCGCATAATTATGACATGCGCTGGATAGCTGCATGGGCATTTCCAGTTGCATTTTCAATTCCGAGGCCCAGACCTAAAAAAAATTGCTTGGCCTGTGATGAGAACAAGACGCTCATCAAGCCATGTTATTATTATTATTCAGCCTGTGTTTTCCCACTGCAGGGCAAAGGCCTCTCTAGTCTCCTTCCACTTCTCTCTGTCAAGGGCTATTTCAGACCAGTCTTTGTCAAAAGAGTCTAGATCATCCCGCCACCTCCGCCTGGGCCTGCCGCGATGTCGCTTGCCATGTAAAGGGACCCATTGGGTCACGCGTTTGGCCCAATGATCGTCCGACATGCGGCAGATGTGTCCAGCCCAATTCCACTTCAGCGTGACAGCTTTCCTAATGACATCAGTTATTTTTGTGATGGAACGGATGGTAGTATTCCTAACCCGGTCTTGAAGTTTTATGCCCAGAATACTCCGTTCCATAGCTCTCTGGCAAACCGCGAGCGTGGACCTCTGCTGGTTTGTCAAAGACCATGTTTGAGAACCATATGTGAGGATAGGAAGAATACACACGTCGACGAGTCTTCTCTTAAGGGACAATGGAAGATTGCCCTTCATGAGGTCCTTCATCCATCCTCCATCCATCCATCCATCAAGCCATACCAAACTGTAATTTTTTTCCAATTGAATATGAACCTTATTCTATTGTAATAAAGTTGAAAATCATTCAAAGAAATTTGACAGATTGTTGTAGCTTAATGTGCTGGTCTCTGTATTCAAACTTAATGTCAGTTCTGAACACGAGGCGAGTGGTTGCGCAGTAACAATTTCACGTGTCGGCGGGAGTGAGGGACGAGGTACTGCGCAGCTAGTAGCGCACTTCACAGCCGTCATTAAGTTTGAATCTAACTATACCTACATAACTTTCAGCATTTTACACCCGTTACCGTTAGCCGTGTGGTGCCGGCCGCGAAGCACCACCCCATTTCTACCCGTGGGTGTCGTAGAAGGCGACAGGGGGATATTGGCCAGAGGATAGGCAGCATCGTCCTTCTGAGTACCATACCACTTACAGCGATCACAAACATGCATCGACCAAGCATGGCGATTAAGGCTAAACCCCCTTGGGGGAGACATTTGCCCAGCTGTGGGCGCCTAAAGGTTACCGTTCAACACTCGTTACCTTGTTTTTTCAACAGAGGATGGCACCGTTGTATTCCGGAACACCAAGCGTCTGATCCCAATGCCGGCGTCCCTCCCGGGCATCCGCGTGGCCATGCCCAGCGACTTCGTCGTTATCAACCTCGACGCTGTCGGAGTCACCATCAAATGGGATACCAATGTAAGGCTTTACTTTACTTCACTAGTTTTATTGAGAGTAATATTTATGAGACTAGTTTGCTACTAAATATTTGTGTAGTCATTTGATATACTTTTTAACCGACTTCAGAAAAGGACGTCGGAATCTGTTTTTTCTTTTTTTTAATGTATGTTCACCGATTACTTGAAAACGCCTGGAGCGATTTGGAATATTCCTTTCCTTTTGTTGTCAGATGGTCCCATATTAATTTTATGGGAAAAATCGATAGAAAGCAAAAAATATAGATGATGTTTTAAGTTTCTCCAATCTTGTACTTTCAATCTCTGTTTTGACTGTGTTGCCGTTTTTTAATGGATTTGAATGATAAGGAGGTACTAAAAAGCGAAATACAAAAAGTTTTTTTTACAAAAAAGACAACCGCCTTCAAAAACAAAAAAGTGATAAATAACTTTAGCACAGAACACACATGACTTTATTTTCGGAAGTTGGTAGCTTTGTTTTGTTTGTTGTTTTGTATTGTTTTAAGGGGTTAAGTATATTTGTTTTTTTAGAGAATCTGTGTCTTGTAATTGTTGGTTAAAGGGGTAGTTTAACCCTATGTTTTTGTTTTATTAAAAAATAAACTTCACGTAAAAATAAAGTTATAAAGGGTCTGCTGACGGCACGTCACTAGTCATTTGAATCCCTAATACCACAGAATACTTAATAGTACTACGTACAGAAGGGACACTCCCTTCCACGCGCTATATCAGATACCGCACCCTCACCCCGCACTTGCAGGGGCTAACCGCCGACTATTTAGCCAGGGCGCTCAAAATCCTAAGAACTGCAGCGCTGTAGGTACTGCTGACACAAACACACAATTTTGCGATTTATTTTGTTTTAAGTTTTATTTATTAGTTTTAATCTCGATGATTCATTTAATTTCCAAGTTTTCGTCGTTTTATAATAATACAATTAAAACTTCCGTAATAATAACATACCAACATTAATATTGCTCTCTCTCTTTATTGTCTTAGTTATGTACATATGTCCCTTTCTTTCACGTTCTATTCATTGTTGGAATTGAAAAGTAGTACCCTACGCACTAACCTTGTCGCGTCGCCCCATTGTAATTATTATTATTGTAATATTTTAATTAATTTTTAATTTTTATTTTTAATACTTTTGAACTTAACATGTATGGTCATGGACTGGTTCCGAAATAAATGAAAAAAAAAAAAAAATTGCGTTCGCGTAATGGTACGGGGCGATCGTGAATTCCATATTTTGTAATTAGGTAGGTACCTTAATTTACCATTATTGATGAATAAATAAACCTCTTTACATAATAAATATTATAATATTACTTTTATGTCATTACAAATCCGAGTATTCAAAATCAAATATCATTTATTTTATTTCGTTAAGAAATAAATAATTGAACCCTCGGACAAGATCACTTCATAAATGCTCGAAACGTTCGGGTAGTTCCGTCGTCGTTCGGTTCACCCGACGCAAAGCGCTGCACTTTTCGCGCCATTTTGTACGCCACGACATCCAACTGATTCAACCCTACTAAAATTCATGCACACATTTGCACGTGTACAGACGTCATTTGGTTTTGTAGTAGTAATAGGTAATTATTTTGCAAGTTTTGTATGAAGTGTCCGAGGTGTGCTAATACCCAAAAAATACTATGTCGAAGACAAACTGTTACCACGGGTGTGTAGTAGATAATACAGATGTATTAATTAAGTAACTGTAATGTATTCTTAGTTTAATACCCAAACCTGGATATTAAAATGCAAATAAACTAAAAAAAGAAAATATGTTCATGGGTTTTTTTTTAAGAAACTTACAAATAAATCTTCTTATTAAGACTTTTGAAAGCAAACTTTCTTTAAAATACGGAATGACCCCCCCCCCCCCCCCCTCTAGACATGTGGTTTGCTACAGTACTTGACAAAACGTGTTTATCGGTACCTAAGTTGTTTAGGTTATCCTTTTGACCCCCGCGCCATTAAAGGAAAATGTGCCCTCGGCGCCAAGCTATTAAGTTACATACTCTATGGAATTACATATATAACTCTGTCATTTCGTGTCCGTGGCCTTCTGGGCACATTTTGGTTTGTCATCTATACATGAATGTGGCGGTCAAAAAGGTTAAACATCTACCTATTCAACCCGACATTTATGTATGAAATTTGACTTATGAATGACATTTCACACGATTCGTACAAGTGTCTACGTTTTCGTGGTATGACCTAAAGTTTGCAGAGAGACCACTCAGAACAAACCGCCATTTTTCGCACGCACACATTGACACGTTTATAGTCATTCTCAAGTAGTTTCAAGCAGACTTCAGTCTCGACTGTCACGTGTTGTCTAAATTAATAAAATAATGAGAGACATTGACATTTCATGACAATCAAGAAAATTTTGTTATAAAAAAATTGCAAAGAGTTCCAACCAGTGTCAATAAAATTTCATATTGTCACAAACATAACCTACAGAGTCAATACAGTAGCAGCCCTAGTGAGTCTGGAAACTTTAGGTAATTATTTCCAGACTCACTAGGTTTTTTTGTAATTTACCTTTATATTTTGTGGCTGTGACCCCAAAACGTCACGTCACTTTACTAAAAATCACTTTGTATTGTCACAAGTCAATGACATAAATCTAGTTTATTTTCGGTAAAGTCCGTTTATCAAACATCCGTATAAATTATTATAATCCTGGATAAACTGCATCCGCTCCATCTGCATCCTTTGTATGATAATGTCATGTTTATATTAAAATGTAAATAAATGTCTAAACACACATTTATTTACATTTTGGTTGGGTATCTCAACTCTGAGCACCATGCAAAAGATAAAAGACTTAGGAAACACACTTGATGCGCGGTGCGGACTGTGCACCCGTTTTCATTTATGTGTGAAATATAAATGTGTGAATCTGTGATGAATGAATTTGTATAAAACCTAGAACATTAAGTATACCGATCGCACCGCACATGTAGAGCTCTTCCTTAGACGTGCAACACAAACATACAAAACATCAGCCAACTATGATGAGGTCGGCTTCCAATCTAAATGGATTCAGCTGATTACTAGTGTTTTACATGACCTGTGTGACCTCCACGACCCAGTTACTGAGATAATACCACTTGGTAAGACTGGTTGTCAGATTTTCTAGCTTCTGACCTAACGACTGTAAAAGATCTACGAATGACAACCGGGGCTAACGACTTAGGCCGCCGGCGCCTATTGTCGGCATCGGCATGCAGGGCAAGGTATTTTTAGGCGACGAATAAAAATATAACTTAAAGGTATGGAAATAAAGTTAAAATTTCAATGTTAACCGTCGTAAGTACATAAACAATACCGCGGTATGCTTAGGCATGCCGTGTATTGAAATTTCACCCGTACACATCGGGTCTCGGTATGAAATGTATGTTGAGCCATCCACGGAACGACCGCGGCAAACGTAGTTTAACCATAATGACCGTTCTATCCGTACATACGGCTTTACGTACGGCGTCTAATGTAATCTGTATGTGCGCTCGCTCTTTCACAAATTCTAGTGAAAACGATGACATTTCGCAATTTGCAAAGACACAGAAGTTGGATCATTCGGTTCCCTTCAAAATGGTGCCGATCCATGCGTCATGTTCGTGAACGGACGCTGTCGGTTGGGACTGGTCATCTCTTAGCTGCCTCGGTTATTTTAAATTTTGGTTTGAATTGTTATTGTAACTATATTTTTCTCTAGACCTCTTTTAACATGCAAGACGTGTTACATTGTTCTCACATTGTACCCTTAGATTCAACATAAATGACATAACCTAAATTTGTAAAATATAACTGATTTTAAAAGAGTGTTCATGGAGTTTCTTTCTCGTTCTTCTCCATAGAAACCTACTGTTTGGAACGAGCAAGTAGCTTCAACTTTCTGACTGACTGACTCTGACAATTCAAAAGTACCTGTAAATGGTTTAATTGAAATAAATGGTTTTGAGTTTAAGTAGGACTTAAATTTATTCGGTGCAGTAATATACGAATTAAAATTATGATAATTATCTAATCATAAACCGTATGCCAAAAACAATTATGAGAAAGTATTATTATACCAAAATAGTTATGCCAAAGTATGTTATGTTAGGAAATAAAAAACATTGTGCGAAAAAAACAAGACGCCTTTGCCCTGCATTGGGAAAATTATAGGCAGATATTATTATTATTATGCGAAAAGAAGGGCACCCTTTTCAAGCACCAAGGACGGTGATATGTATACGACATTTAGAACGGCTGATCACCGACTACCCAAGATACGAGCAAATCTCAGTTTGGCAGTTGTTGTCACATTTTGAAATGCCTCATGTATGGTCGCCAAAAGAGGTAAGTAGGTATCCATGTCGCCAGGAATAATTGAAGTTTACTTAGGAACCTTAGAGAACAAACAGTTCAATGATTTAATTAAATTTCATTTCAATACCTCCATTGGTTTCTAAGTAAACTTTAACTATTCCCGACGACATGGATACTTATCTCTTTTGGTGACGTACCTACATTCACCTAACAATTTTGAAGTAAAGTTCTGTACCTGCTAGTTGAGATATTATATAATACTTATTTTGACCGAATCAGATTAGCATTTGCAACTGTAATGTTGCTTTCAAATTAATTATCAAAGCCTACACTAATTTAGTTAAAATCGTCACCAAAATAAATTAGATATTGTCAAGGAATTTGCACGCACAAAGCCTCATATATTAGAGTTTGCCTCGTGACTGACATAGTATATTCTTTCTTTTGTAAATTCGCATCCCGGCTGCCATTCATAAATCTTTGGCAATCGTTATGCGTAGTCAGAAGCAAGAAAGTCTGACAACCAGTCTTTCCAAAGGGTATCGTGTTACCCAGTAATTGGGTTGTGGAGGTCAGATAGGCAGTCGCTCCATGTAAAACACTGGTATTCAGCTGCATGCGGTTAGACTGGAAGCCGACCCCAATATAGTTAGGCAAAAGGCTAGGCAGATAAGGGGTCATCCATAAAGTACGTTACATTATTTTCGTGATTTTTTGACCCCTTCCCCGTCCTCGTCACAGTTGGTCACATTTGTGAGACCTCCCCCTCCCCGTGGCCATGTGTGGTTCAAAATATAGATAGACCACAGATGCCACACGATAGGTTCAACAGGATCTCGGAGATCCAAAATAGCTGAAGTAACTGTGGAGCAACTTTACAACACTTATACCCCGTTCACAATAAGATTAGACATAAACCCAAACCTTTTTTTACAGTCCCTTCAACCGATTTTGACTTCTATTCCGTAGGCTTAAGGATGACATTACAGGCAAAAAAAGTGGTTACAATACAACTGTTTACTGCAGTTGCCATTTGTCATGCTACCAACGCAATAGAAGTCAAAATCGGTTGAACGGACTGTAAAAAAGGTTTTAGTAAATGTCTAGTGAACAGGAGATGTATTTGATTTAGAAATGTGACATCACGAAACTTAAGACCCCTCCCACCCCTTGTCACACAATGTCACATTTCGTCGACCCCCTCCCTCCCCGTTAACGTGTGACTTACTTTATGGATGGCCCCTGATGAATTGTAACACATATTTATACTCGTGACTGTACTGTTAGCCTTAGCAACAATTTATGTAACTTCAAAACTTTTTTCAGAACATAATCCTAGTGGAAGGTTCAGTTCTCCTATGGAACAACACTGAGGGTCTGTGTGGGACGTTGGACGGGAACCCAGAGAATGACTACATGACTCGAGACCGAACTATTGCGAAAACCAAGTCCGTGTTAGCGTCCTCGTGGCAAGTCAACAAGATTGGAGGTATGTGTTTATTTTAACTACCCGACCAGACTTGTACTGTGCTCAAAGTATTATTTTTGGTAACTCGTTGTGTCCCACAGCTGGGCAAAGGTCTCCCCTAGTCCTTCTAGGTATTTTTTTCTTGCGCCGCCTCAAACCAGCCCTCGCAGTACGCGTCTAGATCATCGCGCCACCTCTTCCTGGGCTGTATTTAAAGTTTTTTTATTTTTTATTTACAACAACACAACTACCATTACAGGTTATTCTAAATCGGTAGCGTGGCCTTAAACAATATGTTACAATATTAAAAACAAATCACAAGTAAGGTAATTTTTATGAACTCATTCAGAGAACAGGAGAATAAATCTAGCTTTTCCGCGATTTCGTTGAGAGAAGAAGAATAGAGAAGAATAGAATCCAATTTAGCCAGGTTAAAAAAAAGTTGTTTTTGCCGATTTCTTATTAAATGTTTACAATTTTTTCTATTTATTAATTAATACTACTACTAAGGGTCTATTAAGAAGAACCACAACCACCACAAAAAAATGTACACATTTTTTTATACAAATGAATAGTTTAATTCAAACTGATCACTTTGTTGGTACGACAACGCAGCTACAAAAAGCCAGCGTCACTATTCACACGTAACCACTGCTCGACTACCTTTTGACGCTGCGATGTGGTGTGGTTGTGGTAAAGGCAAAGTCATCAACTGCTTACCCTCCATCCGAAGAAATTTTAATGCCTGGGGCGTAAGCAGTTGATGACGCTGTCTGTACGTGTGAAACAAGCCATACTATACCTTTTTTTAAACCTGTCTAAATTTTATTCTAAGTTACTAACGCGACATTTTGCGAAAGTGACATTCTGCGAAAGCGATATATGAGAAAGAGACATTTTACGACCAGTAGACATTTTGCGAAAGAGACGTTTTGCGACTAAGTCATTTTTATGTTCTTATAATAAAGGCACTCGCTTAATCAAGTTTTATTTTGCAGATGTATGCGACAGCAAGCCTACAGAGACCAGCGCCTGCGCTTCCAAATCTGACGACGACATGAAGAAGGCTCAGCAGTTCTGCACCAAGATATTCGCTAAAGATAAATTCAGGAAATGCTCAAAGGTATGTAAGAATATCTTTGCCCGCGACTTCGTCCGAATTTTCTCAAGAATCCCAAATTTTTTCAATTGATGAATATAATTTGTGTACCTAGATATAGCCTATGTTACTAAGGGATAACGTAGCTTTCGATTGTTGAACGAATTTTTGAAATCGGACTAGTAGTTTTTGATTTAAATCGTAACAAACAAATCTTTCGTCTTTATAATATTAGTCAAGATAATTTGTTTATTCTTAATATTATGTATGATGTTTTTGTTTATTTTGTTATTGATTGATTGAATGTGTATTATTTTAATTTATATGCTTAGAACTGAATTTTATTATATTGTTTGACATTATGTAGTTCTAATGAATACGTGTAATTTATCTGTGGTTAATTATTTTAATGTACTTGTGTTTTATTTGCTATGTAATGTATGGACTATGTCTGATATAAATAAATAATTTAAAAAAGTACAAAGGTGTACTTAATTTATTAAATTAATAATGATCTTTTTTCTTGTAAAGGCTATGGACGTGTCGCTTTTACTGGACGCATGCCAATGGGACTTCTGCGCCTGCACCACCACTTTGAGTGAGTACTAATAGTACTTACCACCACTAACATAACGTATTGCTAATGGTAAAAAATGTTATTCTAAACTCAGTTGGCGCAGTAACTGAGCTGCGTGTCGCGGCTTCGATTCCCGCACGCAGCAAATATTTGCATAATAATATTTGTTTGCTGACGCACCAACAAAACAGGAGAAAATCCTAGCTTGCGACAACTTTTCAAAAAGAACTGGTGGCTTCTTCTTTTTCTTCTCCTCTTTTCTACTTCTTCTTTATCTAGTTCTTTGTACAGGTCCTGAGGAATGTGCGTGCAGTACAGTGTCGGTGTACGCTAAGGAATGTTTGAGACGTGGAGTTGAAGAGATGAAGGACTGGCGTGATGCTGATACTTGTCGTGAGTATCTTAATTAGAGCTTTATTTATCAGACAATTGGATTCTCAGTCATATATATCTTGCTGGCGCGTCTGGCGCGTCTATGAATTCACCATTTTAAAGTCGATGCGCGTGCGGTACATTAGCAACAGACAACTTGAAGGTTTATAACTCAGAACTCTTTAACTTCCATAGTATTTGCCTGGGATATTTCATATTGTGATATGTTTAATATTAACAATTTTTTTATCTGGGATTTGAGCAAGCTTTTATATTTTTTATATTTATATAGAAATAAATTCGATTTTGTTTTATTAAAATAAGGCGAATATTTGCACAAATACGCCAGCATTAGGGTCAGCGTAAATAGAGAAAGAAGACAACAACAGTATAATTACTATTAACAATTTAGTTCATCGTTAATGAAAACTTCGAATATATTACTATCTATCTGCATTGACCCTTAGAAACCAATGCCAAAAGCAACATGTCTTAGCCTACTCCCTTCCCAACAGCAATGAAGTGTCCCGATGGCAAGATCTACAAGTCCTGTGGCCCTGACTCTCAACCCAGCTGTGCCTTCCCCATGGTCCCTGCCAAGACTACCAACAGTACCTGCGTGGAAGGCTGTTTCTGCCCTGAGGGGTTACTGCTAGAGGGGGGCAAATGTGTGCCCAAGACAGAGTGCCCTTGTAGACTGAGGAATAAGAACTTCAAGCCTGGTGCTACTATACGAAAGGATTGTAATACTTGGTAAGTGTTTTTTGTTTTGTCTAAGGGTCATGTCACACCGGAATGGCAGCGCAGCGGCCGGCAGTTTTGCTGCCAAGCCATTTTCAACTTTATCTCTAAACCTCAAAGCATAGTATCGCTTCGGCGGTCATCGGCTCGTAGAGCCGCCTGGCGCCACAAGCTGCTCGTATCATGCAAATCTTTAAGCGATACTATGTCTTGACGTTTAGAAATAAAGTTGAAAATGGTTTGCCATCAAAACTGCCGGCCGCTGCGCTGCCATTCCAGTGTGACCTGACTCTAAGGGTGACAATCTACCGAGGTGGAGGGGAGATATGTAGCAATCGATCAATGACGTGTGCTTAGCGCGAACATGTGATATTCCACCAATGTGTACGATCAGCAACTAAAGTCATAAAAGTTTTAAATCATAATAAAACCACGGATGGGCAGCAGCGTCCTTCTGAGTACTGTAAATGTTGCATGTGTTTGGCATGCAGGTTGAATTGATTAACTATACGGTTTATGGCGGAACACTCTGGAACCTCGTAATTAGTTTTAAACAGAGTAGAACATTAGAATTGTTATTATACAATGTCACATTGACTGACAGACCCGACTCTATCAGAGACAGACGTATTATTGTTAGATCGTCCCAATATAGCGTTTTTCCAAAGTTTAAATATCTTTGAGTTCTAGTATTTAGCTCCTGGTCCCTACAGTACAGTCAACAGCAAAAGTAGATGATCAAAATCAGAAATTCAATACTAATGAACGGAGTTCGCGTCAGAACTGTGTGGCGTCAAAGTGATTCAAAAGTATGTGTGTGACAATCACATACTTTTAATAAATAAACTAGTAATAAATTATATAAATTAGTGTTAGTAAATTAGTTTTAAATTTCTGATTTTGATCATCTACTTTTGCTGTTGACTGTACCATAACACCTACCTACTGCAATCGCCATCATGCATCGGCCAAGTAACATCATTTTTAAAAGAGTAATTATGGAGTTTCTTGCCCATTCTTCTCCATACAAAACTACATTTTGGAATGGGCAACTAAAATAAATTTTCTCTCATTTGACGTTCAAAAGTGCCTTAAAAGGGTCTAATTGAAATAAATGATTTGACTTTGACTTTATAACGATTACGGTTGAACTTCCCCTTGTGGGAGACTTATGCCCAGCAGTGGGCGTCTCAAAGTTGACATGATGATGATTGAATTTGACATCTACACGGACGTAGTCCCAGACAAAAGTTAGTTAAAAATATAGATCATAGCAACCCGGCCCGGCTTCACATGGGCCTATAGCCTTCCTCGAATGGACTATCCAACACAAAAATAATTTTTCAATTCGAACCAGTACATCATGAGATTAGCGCGTTCAACCAAACAAACAAACTCTTCAGCTTTATAATATTAGTATAGATAGCAACCCGACCCGGCTTCGCATGGGCCTATAGCCTTCCTCGATAAATGGACTATCTATCCAACACAAAAAGAATTTTTCAATTCGAACCAGTAGATCCTGAGATTAGCGCGTTCAACCAAACAAACAAACAAACTCTTCAGCTTTATAATATTAGTATAGATAGCAATCCGACCCGGCTTCGCATGGGCCTATAGCCTTCCTCGATAAATGGACTATCTATCCAACACAAAAAGAATTTTTCAATTCGAACCAGTAGATCCTGAGATTAGCGCGTTCAACCAAACAAACAAACAAACTCTTCAGCTTTATAATATTAGTATAGATAGCAATCCGACCCGGCTTCGCATGGGCCTATAGCCTTCCTCGATAAATGGATAGTCTATTTATCGAGGAAGGCTATAGGCAAACACAAAAAGATTTTTTCAATTCGTACCAGTAGATCATGAGATTAGCGCGTTCAACCAAACAAACAAACTCCTCAGCTTTATAATATTAGTATAGATTTTGTTTTCTCCCACCACCAGTACATGTCAATCAGGCGAGTGGACATGTACCAAGGTAGCTTGCGGTGCCCGATGCGGGGCGATAGGCGACCCTCACTACTCCACTTTCGACGGGCTGCGGTACGACTTCATGGGACACTGCACCTACACCATGCTGCAGGCTAACAACCTCACTGTGGAGGTGGAGAATGTTGCGTGCTCTGGGGCTATTACTGAGGTAAGGAATCGAATCTAATACTTTTAAATTAGCAATTCTTGTATATACAGGGTAATTGAAAAAATACCCGAAACCACTTAATCCTCACTTCGTATCATCACCCTGAACAACATATTTTGTTCTACGACTTTTAAAAATTCGAAACATTTTTTTTTCCATACAAAAAATATAAGAAACACACTTTAAATTTTGCATAATATATTTTTTTCAAACACGGCCGATGAAAGGCCTGCAATCAGCTGTGCCTGTACATTAGCCTACCTACTACCTACATCATATTCGCTATCATATGGGTGCGCGCGCGTGTTAGAATAAAAGGAATATAAGAGCAACACTAAAAAGCAATTAAGAGCTCTATATTAAATACACATACTTATATACTCAAAGAATATTATTATTTAAGAACAGAATAGTGAAATGAAAATACTTTGTTTAGGAAACATATATTTTATTGTAATATTTCAGACTCAAAATCATTTATTTCAATTCAACCATTTACAGGTACTTTTGAATTGTCAGAGTCAGTCAGAAAGCTGAATCTAGTTGCTCGTTCCAAAGGGTAGATTTCTATGGAGAAGAACGAGCAAGAAACTCCATGAACACTCTTTTAAAATCAGTAATATTTTACAAATTTAGGTTACATCATTCATGTCATAACAACTAGGTACATATAATTTAATATTAAAATTATACATATACATAGCCTTTCATAGTTATCATCATAATTATACTTATCTGTTATTTTCTTCGGAAGCTCCGTACCGATCAACGTTTCGATCAAAAAGTGTTCCAATGAAGTCGGAACACTCGCTTTTATAAGCGGCGATAAACAAGTATGATTCACGATGACAAGCAAATGTGATTCATACTTATTTGCTATCCAAAGTTTAAACACACTTTATTCTATTTAAAATGATGTTATTTACTATACTTCTACTGCATTTAATCAGAAATTAATTATTACTTCATATTACAACACGAATTACATTGTTATGTATTAATTACATCGGTATAAATCTAACACGCGCGTAGTATAAGTAAATTTTACAGACCTCAAATAAACGAAAACAAATTGTTTTTGGCTACGTTATTTAGTTGAGGTCGTAGAACAAATGTTATTCAGGGTGATGATGCGAAGTCCAGACTAAGAGGTTTTGGGTGTTTTTCAATTTCCCTGTATATATTTATTTATTTATTTATACTTCATGCACAAAGGTACAATTCTCGGAAACGCCTCCAACGATTTTCATGAAATTTAATATGCATGGGGTTTCGGGGGCGACAACTCGATCTAGCTAGGTTTCATTAAAAAAACACGATTTACCAAAAAAAAATACCTAAGCTCGGTCGCCCGGGTACTTGTAATGTATGAAAACAATGTTTTCTTTTAATCTGTTTATTTCTTTAGCGTTCTTCCTAACAACTAGTACATCTGTTTGTTAATATGTGGATAACGTTGTGAGTAGTGTATTTGTTACCTCTATTATTAAGTTCTTACCTATGTATACTTATTATTACACTGCTGTTGGTTGTCCCTAAGTAAATAAATAAATAAACAATACCTGTTTTAAGATATCTTAAGAGGACATAAAGATTACCCTTTTCTTTATACCGTCGATGTCTCCCAATTTGGTGTCATTGTGTTAAACCAATTTCTTGAGCTTTAATTCTCCGATGGTTTTCATTGACTCATTAACTTTCCTGTACGCGTATAGAGAACAGAAATGAAATTATAAATGTCGCGTGAAATTATACCTGTATCTTGCATGAAATTTTCAATTCCATTCCTGTTGCAATTTTAGTTCATAATCAGTTAAAAAAAACCACCTGCGCATAATTTTAGATCGTGTTATTGTGTATTTCTCGAGAAAACAGCTGTTCTTTTATTTTTCCGAGTTGTTGCCATAGTAAAAGCTTTTTGTATTCATAAGTAATTTCACTTCCTAAAAGATGCATAGTGAAAAGAAAGTCGAAATTAAGGGGGTATAACGGAAAAATCTTACGTGACGTTAAATTTTTCCCGAATCACACCTACCCAAAGCCGTGTTAAGGAACTACAGTCCAATAAATACATTTGCACTTCTTTACCTCGTAGGCAATGGACCTTAGCCCCTACAAAGGCGAAGGCAAGCCGTCCTGCACTAAAGCAGTGAACTTGAACTACAACGGCGCGAGCGTGCATATGAAGCAAGGAGGTTTCATACTGGTGAACGGCAAGGAGGTTTCTACTTTACCTGTCATGGCGGGCGATATTAGGATCAGAGCTGCTTCCTCTATGTTTATTATTGGTAAGTCTAAATCTGATTCTTATTTTAAACCTTACAGCTAGACAGATACCGTAAAATACTTCAAGATATAGCCTATTACACGTTTTCACAGAAATATTATTGTCTATGAGATATTTTGAAACTAACAGTTAGAAGAGAAATGGAACATATGAATTCCAATATACCATCGCAGATGTCCCATAAAAACTTAGTTCTACGAAACAATGAAATAATCGTCCGATCCGATAATCGTTCAACGTATAGTCTGACATAGGGTGAGTCCCTTAGGGTTGTCAACAATAACTTTTAAGAAACTAAACAGTTTAGAACTAAAAATTGATAGCTGAGAAGCATTGTAGCACGTTCAAGAGTAAAATGTTTGAAGGCAGGTATTGAATTTATATAGGGTGACTGGTAATTAGTGTACGATACTTAAACACGTGATTGTGTTCATGATAACAAACAACTTTCCCGAAAAAAAAATATTTTCTAATATTTAAAAAAAAAATTATCACGTGTTTAAGTGTCGTACACTAATTACCAGTCACCCTATATACTTTAAAATACAACTGTTTATGGATGGCACAAATAAACATCATTAAAAAAATACATAAAAGGATTGTTTGGAGGCGCCGGGTATCGATCCCGGTACCTCTCGCATGCTAAGCGAGCGCTCTACCATCTGAGCTACGCCCCCGTTGTTTTGCTTGATAAAAATAATTGCCGCATTCAACACATAATAAAATAAACTTCAAAATGTCACGTAACTTTCTGTCGATATCATTTTGTAAGAAGTCGCCGTGACTATTATGAAATATTAATGATGATATTAAATTTTGGTTTACCTTTTATTTTTGTTTCTTTAGTTGGTTTTTGTCCTACCTAAATGAACTAAGCCATATACAATGTTCTATTTATCTTTTGTTTTTAAAATAGGGACTTGAGGACCTCCCACCCCTATCGTTAGAAAACTAAAGATTTTTGGTTACTTCATAAATCTTTCCTACTTGGAACATAATTATGGTGATTGACGTAGAGTGCTGAAATACAGGCTATGCATAGTTCGGCCCCAAATGCGAACTTTTGTGTATATTAACTTAGGATTAAGCAATATCTGTGTTACATAAATTGTACTTATTTAAGAATAATTATTTTTATGTGTATTCCTGTTCTTAGTACAACTACCCAACAAAGTTGACTTATGGTGGGATGGCAACACTCGCGTGTTCATTGACGTGCCGGCTGAATTCCAAGGAAAGACAAAGGTAATGCCCATAGATAACATATACACAATCACACACACACACGCCTACATTCTTACCCACCTGCTCCAAAGGGTGGTAACACTTTTGACTCCCGCAGTTTGGGACAAGCCCGCCACACTGTTCCTAAACCACTACAGCTTTTGAAAGCCAGAATCAACAGTGGTGACCAATAGATAAGCACCGAGGCAATGAAGCTCGGCGACCCTGGAGAACCGTTACAACTGTCTTGGTTTCCGCAACGAAATTAATCGGAAAAGAACAGCGGAGGAGTAAGAAAATCATATTTTCTACTTACCTCCAAATCAAGCAGGAGACAGTACAAAACTATACTCCATTAGCATTAGAAAAAAGAGGCTCATAGAAGCAGGATTGCAAAACATTTTTTTTCGAAGATAAGTTAAAACAATTTTAATCAAACTTCTTTTAACATATTTTTGATAAATTGATCTAAGATATTACTAAACATGGACGTATAATAAAACTAGCTGACCCGACAGACGTTGTCCTGTCCCGATCTACCTACTTACCTGCCTATTTACCTACACCTACCCTACACCTACCCTACACCTACCCTACACCTACCCTACACCTACCCTACACCTACCCTACACCTACCCTACACCTACCCTACACCTACCCTACACCTACCCTACACCTACCCTACACCTACCCTACACCTACCCTACACCTACCCTACACCTACCCTACACCTACCCTACACCTACCCTACACCTACCCTACACCTACCCTACACCTACCCTACACCTACCCTACACCTACCCTACACCTACCCTACACCTACCCTACACCTACCCTACACCTACCCTACACCTACCCTACACCTACCCTACACCTACCCTACACCTACCCTACACCTACCCTACACCTACCCTACACCTACCCTACACCTACCCTACCCTAACCCTTAACATTTGGATGGGGGATGAAAAGGGGGGGAAAAAGGGGGATGAAAAATAGATGTTGGCCGATTCTCAGACCTACCCAATATGCACAAAAAATTTCATCAGAATCGGTCAAGCCGTTTCGGAGGAGTACGGGAACGAAAACTGTGACACGAGAATGTTATATATTAGTTATACAGAATAAAAGTCTTTTAAAGATTAGGTAACATTTTAAATTTGGCAGAATTAATTACAGTGAAACTAATAACGTTCCAGGTATTTATCATCCCTGCTTCTGTTAGGTTTTTAGCATTGACACTGTAATTTTAAATTGGAATTTATTATACAACTAAATGAAAGCCACATAATTTTAGAAGATAAATTATTAAAATGGTTACAAATACGCGCGACAACTACTGTACAAATAAATTATAATAAATTCGGTGTCTATCGTAACTTTAACACGTTTATTGTATTTTTGTTACAAAGTGTCCATTAAAAAGAACCTTTTTTAACTTCTGTCTGATGCTATTGTAAATGGAGTATAGGTCAAAAGGCACAAAGACGTTTACAACTGGGGAAAACCCATTGCATTTCCCCCCCTCCCCTTCCCGCAGTTTATAAACCTTTAACCTTTTTCCCTCAGGGTCTCTGCGGCACATTCAACTTGAACCAAAAAGACGATTTCCTTACTCCTGAGAACGACATAGAGCAGTCGGCTCTAGCGTTCGCCAACAAGTGGAAGACCAGGGAGTTCTGTTCTGACATAGACACGAAGGAGCCGGAACATCCCTGTAAGGCCAACATTGAGAATAAGGAGGAGGCTGAGAAGCTTTGTAGCACGCTCAAGAGTAAAGTATTTGAAGGTAGGTCCTGAACAAAATTGTATTTTTTTTTTACATTATTATAAATCCTAAAGTAACTTTTTCTGTTACGCTTTTACGATAAAACGGCTGAACCGATTTTGATGAAATTTGATATAAAAATAGCTTGAACCCTGGGGAAGGATATAGGCTTTTAATCCGCGACTTTGTCTGCATCCACGTTAACTGACATTCACGCGGACGAAGTCGCGGGCAAAAGCTTCATAAATATTTCATTCGTTCATTCAAATCCCAAAATATAATTTAAAAAAAATATTGTTTGGAGGCGCCGGGTATCGATCCCGGTACCTCTCGCATGCTAAGCGAGCGCTCTACCATCTGAGCTACGCCCCCGTTATTTTACATGATAAAAATAACTGCCACATTCAAGATATAATAAAATAACCTTCGAAATATCACGTACTCACCTTTCTCTAGATATGATTTTGTAAGATTGCACCGTGACGATTGTGTAATGTCAATAAAGATATCGATTGTTTATTTCTTTTAATTAACTAAGGCATCCTTGATAATAATCTCATGAAATGATTAAAATCCAGATGTTGACTCTGCTAAGAAAGAATGAAAAACGTTTGAATGGAATCATTAATGAAATCAACAGGAAGTCATTGCTTTGGCATGTGTAACTGGGCGGAGCAGTAGGTCGATTCTATAAAATTCGAACAACAACTCGTATCTCACATCGCTATTCACTCTCACTTCGCATAAGGTTCAAAATGACCTTGATATATTTGACACTTTGAATCGGGTTCGAGTGCGAAGTGAGCGTCGTAGTGACGGGGAAATTATCTTACAGAATGCCACTTCTTACGTCATCTCATACTTTATCTGTCAAAATCTCCCTGTCAATTTAGTTCAACTCGCAGACACGCTCGCAAGGGTGGCGCTAGTGTAAATTCGAATTATCAGCCGAGTTTTTAGAACGCCAATCAAGAAACTCACAGCGGATTCAGATTCGAAGTTTAGAATGAGGTCTTACAGAATCACACCCCTGAACCTTTAAGAACGTATTTTGGACCACTTAAAAACGTCATCATACTATTTAACTAGCTTTACCCGCGACGT
Organism: Charanyca ferruginea; assembly: GCA_947361185.1. Lineage (NCBI taxonomy): Eukaryota > Metazoa > Arthropoda > Insecta > Lepidoptera > Noctuidae > Charanyca > Charanyca ferruginea. The sequence continues at coordinate 24,994,575 of OX376064.1, read as the reverse complement.
CCACGAGGATGTCAAATATACCATAAAACGGCCAAAGACAGTCGGTAATAGTGTAGCCTCTACATCTGAACGAACCTTGTAACCGAACGAACCAGCACTTTTAGGTTAAACTTTTTGCAAACAAACTTAATCTGTTTATAATATTTTAGACTAGGGGCTGATTTTTCAATCCCCAAATAACTTTTATAAAAAGGATAAATATGGTGGTTGGACATATCTTCTGTACAATAGCTAACAAACAGAGTTAACTAACGATTTTAAAATCTATCGTAGATAAATTAAAATCTGCCCAAAAGTGGGCTACTAGGCATTCAAATCGAATGAAATATATCCTGAGCTGTGAAGTAACCGGAAATAAATAAATAATGTGTTTGCCTTGTGTCTGGGTGTTGTTTGTCTTATGTATGTATTTAAAATGTATTTGTGTATGTATATGAGCTGTCTGACATCCATAGTATAGGGTCTCCCTAGTTTGGGGTCAGATGGCCTTATGTGAAATTATTATTAACTTCGGACATTATTTTTAGGACTTCTAACTAAGAGACTAAAGTGTACTAAATCGTAAATGATATTTAATTAACTATTTACCTAATATAAACCTAGTTTGGGGTCAGATGGCCATGTGTGAAATGTCCCCACATATTATTATTATATTAAAAAAATATTTTCTTCCATAGCCTGCCACTGGTACGTGGACGTAGAACCATACTACGAAGCCTGTGTATACGACATGTGTGCGTGTGGCTCTGATGCGTCTCGCTGTCTGTGCCCCGTGCTGGGAGACTACGCTATGACCTGCGCCAAGGCCGGTGTGCTCATACAGTGGCGGTACAACGTGGATAAATGCGGTATGTATATTGTATTGACGTCAATATTGCTTTTTTCCATAGTGAGAGGCAATTCAGAAAACTGATCATAACAAAATCGAGATATACAACAGTGGTGTGCCTTCCATTAAGAGCGCCGATCCCAACATATGTCCCATACAAACGCTCGTACGTGATTACGGCGTTATAATAAATTTTCCTCCAAATATTTTTAACACACTGGCATTTTGTGCTTAAGAGCGCCCATCCCCATCGAACGGACTTCAACGCGAGCGTGATTTAATTTTTTTTTGTTTCAACCAACGCAAAGCTCGAAAACAACGAGTGAGTGAGAACGCGATAACATCGCAGGAAAATTGGCGCGCGGAAATTTCACAAAACTTGTTCCAGGGCATACGTGTTTTTGGAAAAGCCTTACTAGCTTTTGGTAAAAATGTTTGTAATTTTGAATCTCCATTACATGTGCAAGGTTTCTATGAAGCTGTTTTTTTTTTCTTTTTCATTGTTTGAGTGCATTATGAACGGCCAAAGTTCAGATAAAATTGTGCAAAAAAGCTGATTTTCGGACGTGTTTACTGAATTCATTTCTCAAAAAAGTTTATTTTTGGCTTTATACAAACCTAGATTTAAACCACAAGATACCTGTGTTTCAAAAACATTTGGAAAATTATTTTTATAACGCCGTAATCGCGTACGAGCGTTTGTATGGGAAACATGACGGGTTGGGCGCTCTTAATATCTAGGTTCCTATGTAACGAAAAAACAACTTTTTTGAGAAATAAATTCAGTAAACATGTCCGAAAATCTGCTTTTTTGCATAATTTTATCTGAACTTTGACCATTCATAATGCACTCATACATTGAAAAAGTAAAAAAAAAACAACTTTATAGAAACCTTGCGCATGTAATGGAGATTTTAAATTACAAACATTTTTACCAAAAATTTGTATGGCTTTTCAAAAACACGTATTTCCTGAAAAGTTGTGTTGGAGATTTCTCTCCGCGCGCCAATTTTCATGCGATGTTATCGCGTTCTCACTCACTCGTATGTTTTCGAGAATTGCGTTGGTTGAAACAAAAAAAAATCAATCACGCTGGCGTTAAAGTTCGGCCGATGGGGAAAGCTAAAAGCTGTCATTTTCTACGTGGTTTAGCTATATCTTGCTAGATGTCTCTATGACAAAATGTATTCGCAACACAGGGACGAACTTAGTACCTATTTATATTTTACCTTTTTTGCTTTCTTTTCTTTTGTACTGTTCGATAAAACAAACAAACATATTTCCACCAGAAATTCAATGCACGGGAGGACAAGAGTACACGGTGTGTGCTGACAGCTGCCTGCGCAAGTGCGCAGACATGGCGCTATCAGCCAGTGGCACCTGCAAGCCGTGCTGCGTCGAGGGCTGCGCGTGTCCACCTGGACAGGTAAGTGACATGAAAAACTTTATTTTTGAGCAAGCATAACTTTTTACAGCGTATTCCGATTTCGATGAATCTTTTTAGGATTCCATACCTCAAAAGGAAAAAATGGAACCCTTATAGGATCACATTGTAGTCCGTCTGTCTATCAAGACTCTTTATCTCGGGAACGCGTGAAGGTATCGAGTTGAAATTAAAACCATATTCTCAACTCAAACTTCTAAGTTAACGTGTAAAAAAGATACGGCCGTTTATGCCGAAAAGAACGTATATTTCGACACTCTCAATCGAATCAAAATTTATAGGGTACTTCCCGTTGACCTAGAACTATGAAATTTGGCTAGTAATATCGTCTTATACTACAAATACAGGGAAAAGTCTGCAAAATAATACATTTGTAATTAAATCATAAAAATATAGTCTTTATTTAAGTACGTATTCAATCATCGAGGTATGCGCGGTCATAATTGAATGGGTGACCAAATCACGAAATTTGAACGGAACCCTCTGTGGGCGAGTGCGACTCGCACTTGTCTTTTTTTTAATGGATAGATACCTCAAAGTTGGCTCCATATACATGAAAATATTCCGCCCTTAAGGGTGGAAAATTAAGATGACTTAATTTTTTGGTGTTACTTTTCTTAATTAATTTGGATGTTACGATGTAGGCACTAAAAAGCGAAAAAGAAACTTATAAATTACAAAAAAGACAACCGCGTTCAAAAGCTTAAAAGTAATAAAATAACTTTAATTTCGGAATTCAGTGGCAATTCAAAACTACATTTTATTGGTTTTTTGACAACTGCCTTAGAACGTAATTATTCCCGATTACCTAAAAGTTAACTTTAAAATACGTTATCAAATAAATATATAAACGGCCTGGCATTAATGGATTATCTTATTTATGACTTCTTACAGACATTATAATACAGTAAACGTATCAGTTTTTACAAAAAACGTAAAGATTGTTATGCGCATGAAATATGGTTACAGTCTATCGTACTTAGTGATGGGATCACTAGAGTATGGAAATACTGTCAAAAAGTTTTTTTTTCACATGATGAGACTTGATCTAGATTTACAAGCTTGATGAAATTGGCCCAAGTCCTTTGACTGACTACAGCCTGGAATGGACAGACAACAAATATATATTATGCTTTTTATAATATTTACACTCTGTCCACTGGCTTAATCGTTTTTTGACAGCTGCAACTAGTGAACAATATTTATGTTTTTGTGGTGGGATGGGATTTTAAAAATACTTGCAAGACAGCTAAAGCTTTATACATAAGCAACAAGGTAAAATCAGCAGAAAATAAAATTAAGACTGTTTGGAAAATTATCAATGATGAAACCAATAGAAACAAAAGAAATAAAACTGATTACACTCTGGAGACACCCTGTGGTCTAATAAGTACTAATATCGATGTTGCTCAGGAATTTGCGAAATTCTTTACTGATATTCCAATTAAAACTACAGAAAATTTAGCTTCCTCGCCCTCACTTGCTTTTGATTTATTAAAAACGAATGTTTTAGCCTGCCCTTCGGAATTCAAATTTAAACATATAAACCCTGAGATTATTATAAAAACTTTTAAACAACTAAAGATCAAAGTTACTGAGGATTTGTGGGGAATGTCTACTAATGTTTGTAAATCGATTATTGAGACAGTAGCACCCTATTTAGCTTACATATTTAATTTATGTATAGACCAAGGAGTTTTCCCAGATTTAATAAGGTAGGTAGGTAGGTAGGTAGGTAGGTTTTATAAGGTATATATTGTATGGGTCTTGTTACCTGAATTAAATGATTATTATTATTATTATTATTATTATTAATGAAGTACAGTAAAGTTATACCACTTTTCAAATCCGGCGAATGCAAGGACACGAATAATTATAGACCCGTTTCGGTTTTGCCGGTATTCAGCAAAGTGTTTGAAAAAGTAATGCTTAATCAAATGCTCAGTCATTTTAATTGCAATAGAATCCTACATGATCAACAGTATGGGTTCACCAGAGGGCGTTGCACTACTGATGCCGGTATCACTTTGATTAAGCATATCTTTAACGCATGGGAGGAGTCACAGGATGCCATTGGCATTTTCTGTGACCTCTCCAAAGCATTTGATTGCGTAAATCACGAAACACTGCTTTTAAAGCTTGAGCACTACGGACTCGGTAAACTAGCGCTCAGATTAGTAAAATCGTATTTAGATGATAGGCTGCAGCAAGTTCAAATAAACGGTGTAAATTCATCGGGCTTGAAAGTAAAAATGGGAGTACCACAGGGCTCAATATTGGGTCCGTTCCTATTTCTAGTTTATATTAATGATTTACCGCATTTACTGAGAAATCAACCTCAAATGGTGTTATTTGCTGATGATACTTCATTGATTTTTAAAGTAAATAGACGGGCACAGCACTATGACGACGTAAATGACGCCATGATTAAAGTTCATAATTGGTTTACTGCAAATAATTTAGTGTTAAATGAGAAGAAAACCAAGTGCATAAGATTCGCTTTACCGAATGTTAAAAGTAGTGAATGTAACGTTTTATTGAATAAGGACGTACTTGAATTCGTCGAAAAGACAGTTTTCCTAGGGATTACGCTTGACTCAAAGCTGCAGTGGGGTCCTCACTTAACATCTCTTGCAGGGCGGCTAAGTTCGGCCGCTTACGCTGTCAGAAAAATCAGGCAATTGACAGACGTGGATACCGCTAGACTAGTCTATTTTAGTTACTTTCATAGTATCATGTCTTACGGTATTTTGCTTTGGGGACGGGCTGCAGATATAGATTCTATCTTTATTCTGCAAAAGAGGGCTGTCAGAGCCATCTATAATCTCAGCAGACGCGAGTCTCTAAGAGAATTGTTTAAACAAATTAATATCATGACGGTACCTTGTCAATATATATACGAAAACATCATGCATGTTCGGAAAAATCTTCACCTGTTTAGTAAAATAAGTGACAGACATAACTTTAATACTAGAAATAGGAACAAATTATATCAACCAAGTTTCAGATTGTCAAAAGTACATACTTCTTTTATGGGGTATTGTGTAAAATGTTATAATAAAATACCGCTCGATATTTTGCAATTAAATGAAAGACAATTTAAAACATGCATTAAACGCACACTATGTAGGCAAGCATATTATAAGTTGGAAGATTATATCAATGATAAAAATGCTTGGCATAATGCTGGTCCTGCTCCACAGCCGCTTTAGGGAATTTCTTAATTGCAAGAAGATTATGTTGCTCACCCCTTATTATTGACATGAATAACGTGTACCGTTATTATTATTTACTTATTATATTTTATCTGTCGAATGAAATACTTACATACATTGGAAATTTTGACTTTGTGTAAATTAATAGCACTATTTCAATTATTATGTAAATGTGAGAACTATGGAGCCATTTATTTATTCAATGTGTTTGACATAAATGAGCATGGCAGTTGAGAGCATTGTCATGCTCGCTCAAATGTCTCACTGATGGTGGCGTGTGGGTTAGATCATTCGGTTCCCTTCAAAATGGTTGAGCTAAGTGGTGCTGATCCGCGCGTCATGTTCGTGAACGGGCGCTGTCAGTTGAGATTGGTCATCTCTTAACTGACATGGCTTTTATATTAATTTATTTTTAATTAGAATGTTTTGGATTTCTCTTCACTTACATTGTTTTCACATATAGAAGCAACAAGAATAATGTAGCCTGGATTTTGTAAAAGCTTGATTGAAAAGAGTGTCCGTGGAGTTTCTTGCTCGTTCTTCTCCATAGAGACCTACCCTACGTTTTGGAACGAGCAAGTAGCTTCAACTTTCTGACTAACTAACTGACTCTTTGACTATTCAAAAGTGCCTGCAAATGGTTTAATTGAAATAAATGCTTTGACTTTGACTTTGACTTTGATCGAATGTATTCGCTTCAAATGAATAAATCGAAAATAATAATTTTATATTTATGTAATCCTAAAAACCTATGTTTATTATGAAAATAATCTAATGGATTTATATTGCGGGTTTAAAACATCGAAAATTAAACAAGCCAATTAATATTTTAAAGTTAATTTTACATTGTTATTATAAATAAATCAAAATATTATTCGTCGTCTTCCGACATGGAACTTACGTCTGATGACGAGTCTTCGCCCAAATTTATAACGATTGTTTCTTGCTTGCATCAAATAATCGATAATCGATACTATATACAAATCAAAGTGAAAATAATCGAAACGTTACGTAGCCGCAATCACTAGTTGCCAAAACCACCACCTGTCAAAAAACCAATAAGCCAATGGACAAAGAGTAAGGCAAATAGTGTCATGTAGATCAATTTTATAACTCTAGTATTTCGATTAAACCTTATACACTTGAACTTTCATTGGGTATTTTTTTATCTAGTACTTATTCTATAATATCCTGAACACTGCTCTCCCCAAATATATCTCTAGGTATTCTTTTTTTTAGAGTTACATAATATATCGTATTTATAATGCCAATATATTTTTATTGTCATCAGCTCCTAGATGACAACAACATATGCGTACCGACCGGACTATGTCCGTGCTACCACAAGGGACTGCAGTTCAACGCTGGATACAAAGAAGTTAGGGCTGGCAGACGAGAGAGGGAACTATGGTAAGGAAACATCATCATCTTTCTAGCGTTTTCTCAACTATATTGGGATCGGCTTCCAGTCTAACCGGATGCAGCTGAATACCAGTGTTTTACATGAGCGAGCTTCTAGCCTTTTCCCAACAATATTGGGATCGGCTTGCAGTCTAACCGGATGCAGCTGAATACCAGTGTTTTACATGAGGGACTGATTGTCAGACTTTCTGGCTTCTGACTACCCATAACGACGGCCAACGGCTTTACATGCTTTCCGAGACACAGACAAATAATATCTTTACTACTTAATATTGCACTTGTGTTTGCCTTGTGTCTGGGTGTTGTTTATCTATATATGTATGTATTTACAAAAAAAAAAAAAAAGTATTTGTGTATGTATATCAGCGGTCTGACACCCATAGTACAGGGTCTCCCTAGTTTGGGGTCAGATGGCCGTGTGTGAAAATGTCCCCACATATTATATTATTATATTATATTATTATAAAGCTGAAGAGTTGATTTGTTGTTTTTCTTGAATGAGCTAACCTCCGAAACTACTGGTCCTATTTTGAAAATCGCGGTAAAGGTAGTTACATTAGCTTCTATCGAAGAACTTGTTTCGGAGTCGCCTCGTGGTAGGCACGAGGTAGCTAAGGGAACTATCGATTTGGAGATGAATTAAAGATGGAGACTTCAACAATAGCATTAACTTTTAATACAGCTTAGACAGTATTCTTGCTACACTAGATTAGAAGAGAGGCTTAGGGCTCAGACGGTAGATGGGCGTGGTAAGCTCTTGAAAACCTGGTCTTCAGTCCGGTGAGGTGAGACACTTAACTCCTCGCTGCTGGCCGGTCCAAAAAGCCGCGTCCATCGCGCGGAGGCTTAAATAGGACAGCGGAGACTGCGTCGAGGTGGTGCGGGGTGTGGAGTGCAGGGGAGCTGCTACCGCGGCCCGCGTCACAAACTTTAAAGAGGAAGCACGGAATCACGAAAGACGGAAGGAGAGATTAAGGTCTTTACCCAGAAGTAGGACGGAATAGGCCAAAAAAGAAGACAAAAATACAAATTAATTACTTACAGAATAAATAATCACTAAAGATTTTATGCAAAATATTTTTAGAATATTTATCTAACAACTAAACATCGACAAAGTGCTTGACAAAATAATTGAAAAATGACCTACTTAATAATCATGGCTGACATGTTCGTTAACTAGTACTTAAAAACAATGTCGCCATATTGAATTAGACTGTACCTATCTATTATTTCTACAGTTATTAAAAAAAATAGGTATAATCAAAAAGAGTTGGAGGCGCCGGGTATCGATCCCGGTACCTCTCGCATGCTAAGCGAGCGCTCTACCATCTGAGCTACGCCCCCGTTGTAAATAATATTCAAATTAAACTCCACTTCGGTGGACATTGCGTAAACTAATTCAAGTGCGTAAAACTTGCTTACCTTTCACTGTGCATAGTAATACGAATTGCAACATTTCATTCATGCCTGCAGTCAGCGAAACGCGTTTGGCCATGTCTATGTATGGTCAGCGACAAAAGTCGTTCAATACTTTAGATTTTTAAATCTGAGATTCTTTTAAAATGGTACATTGAGTGCCAGGCCAAAAATGTTGAAGTTGTCGAACCACATGTGGTCTACAATGGCGTTCAACGAGTTAATTATTGAGATATTAAAAGAAATACTAAATAAATGGAAAATAGATATGAATTCGCGGCGAAGCGTCACCGCTATATGGTTGAAGTTCCACGGTCTCGATCCAAGCGCTTTGATTCCACATTTATTGTGCGAACTACCAGACTGTGGAATTCGCTACCCGCCTCTCTGTTCCCTGATAAGTATAATCTGGGTATCTTCAAGGCACGAGTGAAAAGGTTCATCCTAGGCAAGCGTGTTCCAACTTAGGCCGCATCATCACTTAAGATCAGGTGAATTGCGGTCAAACGCAAGCCTAATCATTAATAAAAAAAATAAATAAATAAATGGAATAGTAAATAAATAAATTTGTTATACTGTTAGTTATTCGTTACCTGGCATATTATGAGAAGCTGTGTACAATAATATTTCGTGTCTATTTTAATGATATGTAAAAGTAACAGTGTTAATCGACTTTTGTCGCTGACCATACAGACGGTGACAGTTGCTGATCATTTCTGAATTAAAAACAAGTAACCTTCGATAAGCTACTTTTCTCGCTGACTGTACTTAAGTATAAATCCATTACCAAATTGTATGAGCAACATTTTCTATTAGTCTATTATTATTTACCCTATAATGTCCCACTCAGAGCAAAGGTCTCCCCCGAGTATTTCCAGGTTGCAAATTGATTACCATCAACTACATTAAAAAAAACCAGCTTATAATCGTCCCACTGCAGAGCAAAGGTCTCTTCTCATACAGAGAAGGTTGCATGATTACCACGTGCGCTCAAGGCGGATTGGCGATTTCAGAGTTATACTAATCATAAATTCAAGTTTCCTCACGACGTTTTCCTTTTATTTATGTAAAATTTCTAATGCGGGGGTTTGGACCAGCTGTTAGTGTGTTGGCGCATTTACACATAAAAAAAGGATGTTGATAACAACCAATTCTTCTGTTGGCAGAACAACGTGGTGACGTGACGTCGTCATACCAACAGCCAGTCTACCCCGATTTTTGATTATGATTTTTCTTTTATAATAGGGTATTACACTCATTTTTGAAAAGTGCCTTAATTAAATTCTATAGTGTTAATATGCTACCAAAAAAAAACACAGCATTTTTATTCAATCGGTAAGAGCCATAAAAATGCATCTAAATTTTAAATTTTCAAATTTCGCGCGTAGTTTGACGAAAAGGCCTCGTACTGGACGCCATATTGCTTAGCGTAAATGACGTCAGTTCGTTTTGTATCAAATGAGCTCATATTAAATATGATAATTGTATATCATTTAAAAATAATTAAAAGCATGTAATAGGTGTAATAATGAAAAAATTACGTTGGTTACGAAAATAATAAAAGTACAAAGCCTATATTACGCCAATCGCTTGACTGACAGTTGACAATTGTTTGTTTACACAGCCGTACGGCGTAATAACATGGCCGCTACTATTTCACGGTGTTTTATAACAGATTAAAAATACTGAAAACTTTGAATTGAATTTAAAAATTTGTTTTGTTATTTTATGAACTAAAACTTACATTTTTCGACTGCTTTATGCCTAAACTGTCTCAATAACATATTTATATTTTTTTTCTCGAATAGAGTAAAATACGGTTGTACGTTGTTTCATAGCTAATAGTTTTATAGAATTTCGTTTCAAATAAAATGTTTCTAATAATATCGTTTCATAGAACAATCCATAAGCAGAATACTTAGTTTCAAGATTTTCAAATCATTGATTTTTGTTTCACATAAAGTTTATTGTTAGAATTATCATATCATAGAATAACAAATCAAATATTCTTTATTCTTATATTTTTTATTTATTATAAAATTTATTCCCAAGAATGGGACTCTCAGTTCTAACCAAACTTACTGCGCGTGCGTGCAAGCAACCATGCAGCATGCAAGCAAGCACGCAGCGTACAAGCAAGTATGCAGCATGCAAGCAAGCATGCAGCGTGCAAGCAAGCATGTAGCGTGCAAGCAAGCATGTAGCGTGCAAGCAAGCATGCAGCATGTGAGCAAGCATGTATCATGCAAGCGAGCATGCAACATGCAGCAGGCATAGTTTCTGTCACGGCTCCGGCGTTGCGGGGCTCCGGCGGTCCCACGCGAGCTTATCGTCGCAGATGGTATTCACGCTCACCACCGCAGCGCTTAAAACCACCTGCTCCTCAGCTCGCGGGCCGCCTCGCCCCTCCACGCCTACGCAGATTTAAATTACACTCTAGGGGTAGGGCAGACAAGACTACGTGGAGTCGGTTTCGCAGCGATTCGTTTCTGGCATGAACTTTGGTAGCACAACATATTGACTTTTTAAGACAACATTTTTGTTTTTGTCTATTTGTATCTATACATTTTCGTTGAAATAAATTCCATGGAAGAATACAACAAACAAACAATATTCGTTAAAAAAGAATTCTACTTTTTGATAATTTTGTTAAACAAAAAAATGTGATTAAAAATTTAATGAATTGTGTTTTTGTAAAATATTTTTCATTGAAGTAAATAGTCTTTGAAACAATAATAGTCGAAATAAAAATACGAGAACCAAATATTATGTTAAACATTTTCTGGGAAACGAAATTCTATGAAATTTCTGTCTGCGAAACAAGGGGACACCGTAAAATACCCTATTATGTTATTAAATTAATACTTATGTATTTTTGTCCGTCAGAATTTTACAAACTAAAATCCACGCTGATACCACCACCGAGAACATCATCTCAAGTATTTCTGGCCGCGCCTTGCTAGGTTCTAAGTTCCCTAAAATGATTTCTCTTCATTATTTCGTCCAGCACATGCGTGGGGGCCCGCTGGGACTGCAAGCCGGCGACGCCCGCGGAGATACAGAACTACCCACCAGCTGAAGACCTGCGCAGTAATTGTAGTGCGTCCAACAACATGGAGTTTACCACCTGCGAGATTGCTGAGCCGCTTACCTGCAAGGTATGCTTTCATTCTTATTCTTTTAAATTAAATAAATAATTGTAATACGTGTTTGTATGGTTTTACAAAAGAATAGAAGGTACACTGTATTATAATGATCTCCACCTAATGAGGTATGCAAATGCATATGTATAGTACAGACAACGTCATCAACTGCTTACCCGCCACGCATTAAAATTTCTTCGGATAGGGGATAAGCAGTTGATGATGCTGTCTGTACTTACCGCAATAATTATAATATAAATTAAATTAACTTGTTCTTATCAACGTTTTTACTTTTAATGTGATGAATTTGAAATGTGTCATTGTCGGTGTGAAAATAGGTCTCGTTGTTTTTGAAATGTGGGTATAGAAGAATAAAGTATTTAATAAACAGGCAAAAATGTTCATCTTTCTACTACACTCCTAATATAAATTTTATTTTGTGCGTAATGACAACCTAGTATCACCCATTGATTTAAATAAAACTTTCTAACTAATTCAACATAATGGACCAAAACGGTAAATTAGCGATCGAATTTATGTTACCTACAGGTGCTTTGCACGCTAGTAGTCGGCCCCCCTGGTAGATATGACCCGTGATAATTTGTATAGAACACAACCCACCTTATTTATTCCTCCATTAAGAGTTATACGACTTTGAAAAATCAACTCTAAAACAAGAGTAGGTACAGTCGCTAGTCGTGAGCATAAAAATGTATACAGATTGCAAAATTGAAAAGCAATTTTCTCATGAAATAACTATTTCAACTTAAAGATAAAACCTATTTTATAGTAGTTTGGAATAAAAAATACCCTATTCGTAACCCCATAACATTTCAATCAACAGTTTAGGAGAAAATCAGTTTAGAATGAGACCAACTCTTTATAATATGTTTTTGCTCGTGACTGTACAAAAACCGTATTTATTTTCTTTTTTTACTTCACATAGAACATGCATCTCCCGCCAACGTCGACAACTGCTGAGTGTCGTCCAGGCTGCCAGTGCAAGAAGGGCTTTGTGCTGGACACCATGTCCAAGAAGTGTCTCCCGCCATCTCAGTGTCCCTGTCACCACGGAGGCAGGAGTTATCCTGATGGACATGTCATGCAGGAGGAGTGCAACAAATGGTCAGTGATGTTAAAGAAAATGTTCATTTGTAGATATGGAAGTATAACATGGGGTTCTTCTAGAGGTGGCTGAAGAAATGGGGTTTCTAGACAAGGTTGAGGTTTTAAAAGATTGCTGACTTGCAGTAATGCTCCTGGTATTGCAGGCGTCCATTAGCTCTGGTAACTGCTTACCATCAGGCAGGCTTGTTTGCTACCGACGTGGTATAAAGAAAGAGATAGGTCCTTCCTCAGATTGTGCTAAAAATGGAAATCAGATGGTTTATATCAGTAAATCGATCCCTGTCCGTAATCAATCAATAGCCTAAAGTCCTAAACCCTCCCCAAGACCGATCTATATTTAAATTTCGATCAATTTAAAATACGACGAAGTTCAATAAAAAACTAATTTGACTTAATCTCTAACTTAGTTCTATCTGTCGCCGTCTTTTTCTTCAGCTGCCTGGCTGTAAGAGATGCCATTTGTCTAATTTTAGTTTAGTTTGTGAATAACGGAATCGGCGCCATTGCCTATCATCTACACTAAGTGATGGGTTTACATGAAAAAAAATTTGCTCCTAGGGTTCGAGGCCTAACTTAAATGGTTCTAAAAGTAGGTAGATACCAATCATGAAATCAGTAGTATTAGAGCTCTGTGTAGTGCTTGGCAACTCGGCTTCCCCCAGTCGTAAACGTCCCTTTGTGCCTATTGGCCTAGTTCTATTCTGTCTCCTGCTTTATTTGGAGGGTAGTGGAAAAACATATTTTTCGTACTCCTCCGCTGTTCTTTTCTGATTAATTTCGTTGCGGGATCCAAGACTGTTGTAATGTTTCTCCGGGACTCGTCGAGCTTCATTGCCTCGACGGTTTTCTGGTGGTCACCACTGTTGATTCTTGCTTTCAGAAGTTGCAGTGGTTAGAGAATAATGTGGCGGGCTTGTCCAAATAAAAAGAAAAAAGTAGTAGAGCTCAATGCTAAGAAACTCGTTCGGGGAAGTACTACCACCAATCAGATTATGAAACAAAAAGCAGATAGACCGCGCGGAACATGGGAGTGTAGCCAAAAAAGCAAATACAAATTCAAAAGCGAATACCTACAACGCGCTTCGTGCTGTACTGACACGAGTCAGTACCTATAGCAGGAAACGCCGCATCGTTAATAAAAACATACAAATACTTAATCAACAGCGAATACAATCACGAGATTGTAGGTATTCGCTTTTGAATTTGTATTTGCTTTTTGGCTTCACTCTCAGTGTTTCACGCGATCTATCTGCTTTTTGTTTCATAATCTGAGTACCACCATATCTACCTATATCTACCGCAATGCATGTGTTTCGGTTTGAAGCGATGGGTGCCTGTGTAATTACAGGCATTTCAATTTTATTTCTGAGATAGCAACATACCGCGACGCCTCTGATATAGGCAGTGGTCCCTTTGGTCCTATTGACCTAGTTCAGGGCCTCAAGTCTGCTATTACAATAGTGTCAGAATGGTCTATCATTGATTTCATAATTGTTGATTGTGACAAGTTTGGTAATCTACTAATATAATGGCGTCATTATGACTTTCCAATGGTCAACCACTGACACGCCATTGCAAGAAATGATAAAGAATGGTAATCTCGTACAAAATGACAACTGAATGACTGACTTAGGCGGTAATCTGCTAAAGTTTTGACAGTTCCTTTGATCAGTAACCTACCATTAGAACGTCATTGTGCAGTCATTGCTTTTAATTCGACCGACAAATGATCGACCATTATGAATTTAGCAGATTACGAACTTTTAGCAAAATGACATGGGATCGTGTTGGAATTACGAAATTATAAAAATAGCAGACTTGGTCCCCTGTTCTGTCTCCTGCTTGATTTGGAGGAAAGTGGAAAATATTTTTTCTTACTCCTCCGATGTTCTTTTCTGGGCCTCAAGTCTGCTATTACAATAGTGTCAGAATGGTCTGTCATTGATTTTCATAATGACGCCATTATATTAGTAGATTACCAAACTTGTCAAAATCAACAATTATGAAATCAATGATAGACCATTCTGACACTATTGTAATAGCAGACTTGAGGCCCTGATTAATTTCGTTACGGGATCCATGACAGACTCTTCGAGCTACATGCCTCGACGCTTTTCTAGTGGTCACCACTGTTGATTCTGGCTATCATAAGTTGCAGTGGTTTGGCAATAGTGCAAGTGTGACGGGCTTGTCCCAAAAAAAAATAATAAGCATTGGTGACCACTTAACATCAAATAGGCCGTCGGTTTGCCGCCTTCTTTTCGACAAAATTCTGTAACTTTTATACAAAGCTCAAAAAAAATATAGCCAAAAAATGTATGATTGGAGGCGCCGGGTATCGATCCCGGTACCTCTCGCATGCTAAGCGAGCGCTCTACCATCTGAGCTACGCCCCCGTTGAAATATTAATCCAAATAAAACAATACATTAGTGGACATTACGTATATTTGTATGTATTACGCGTACTTGCCTTTCACTTTCTTTGTAGAACGTTGAGCCAAGGCGTTATCGATACTGCCTGCTCAGCATTGACACACATTTTATCGACGCACTGACAACTGGTTTACAGTACCTACTAATAAAGTGATTTGTCTAATTCAATTAATTAAAAATTCTCTCTTTGTTTTTTTTCTATTTTGTATATTTCCCTGAAACGGAAGATTAAAAAAATATATACCTAAAGCTTTTTCGGGATAGGGTGTTTTTTAGTTTTTAAGCCAGTTGTCTTTTTTGTAAAACCTTTTTTTTATTTTCCGATTTTTAGTACCATCTTGGTAATGGTAATGGATATATTAACATCCAAATCCAGTACTAAACGACAATATAGTTAGAACAGATATTAAAACTCCTTAATCAAAACTTTTACTGGATAGTGATGCAACACATGTGGGTTGGCTTTTTAGGCAGTACAAAGATCATTTACCGGAAACCTATTTACACAGTTCGATAGCCATCCTCGACAATATTTAATCTAAATTTATTGTAATAAAACTAGGCTTAATTAAAGGCCCAAGATAGCTGAAGATTAGTTACCCTTTTGATATGTTTTTATAACTGAAGATAATAATTATTACGGTAATATTGATTATCTCAATTAATTTTATGATTTGATAAGGTACTGGGATTTGCCCGGTAAGCGAGTAAAAACTTGGATATTTCTTTATAATAGATATTATAACTGGCAGGTCAATCATATAGTTTTTATTTACCATAAATCTGAAAAGGGTTAATAGTACTCATTATCATAGACAACTTTTCCTCTGGAATCAACACGAATTCAGGGTTGGTATTGAAGAGTACCATACTCCATTTTCAGGTGTATGGTAAAAAAAAACGAATATATATATATATATATATATATATATATATATATATATATATATATATATGTGGGGACATTTTCACACACGGCCATCTGACCCCAAACTAGGGAGACCCTGTACTATGGGTGTCAGACAGCTGATATACATACACAAATTATTTTTTTGTTTTATTTTTTTTTTTTTTGTAAATACATACAAGTAGCATAGTAGTAGTACAAGTAGCATAGTGGTAGTGGTAGTGCATAGTTTTGTTGTGTAAGTTATAACATTCATATCGTGTATAAACATGTCAAATGCAAAGGGCCCATATGAGGCAACGGGACAACACTGTAGTATGGTTTAATAGCTATTGATATAAAGGTGTAACCTCAGATTATGAAACAAAAGGCTGATAGACCGCGCAGAACACTGCAAGTGAAACACCAAGTGCTTCGTGCTGTACTGACGCACGAAGCACCGCATCGTTAAAAATATCAAATTAAAATACAAATAGAAATTCAAAAGCATACAATCACGAGATTGTAGGTATGAGCTTTTGAGTTTGTATTTGCTTTGGTGGCTTCACTCTCAGTGTTTCGAGCGGTCTATCTGCATTTTGTTTCATAATGTGAGGGTGTAACAATAACATTATTATTAAGCAGGTCTGAGCTGAACGCTCCTCTTATATTATCCTCATTCCTAAATTATGACATGTCTGAGAGAGTAAACCCGAGATTATAACTAAAGGCCGCCCGAAGATTCAGTTTCGGTCAAAACCAGTTTCGGTTTTAGGCCTAAAATTGGCCGAAACTTCATACATTGAAACTCGATGTTCTTGATATAACAAAGAATGTAGATAATATTATTGTTACGTACTTCAAGAATAGTTTTTATGTCACTCAACACGAGTTAACTGTTATATATGTACAGTCACGAGCAAAAACATGTAAACAGTTGGTCTCATTCTAAACTCATTTTCTTCTAAACTATTGATTGAAATGTTATGGGGTTACGAATAGGGTATTTTTTGATCCCCAACTACTATAAAATAGGTTTTATCTATAAGTTGAAATAGTTATTTCACGAGAAAATTGCTTTTGAATTTTGCAATCTGTATACATATGTCTATCTATATCTGTGCTCGTGACTGTACAAAATACACTTAACCTTTCGAATGTCTTATGTTACGCAGTCCGACATAAGCAGCGGAGGTTTGACCTTCAACACTTTCGCCCGACAGTCGTTGAGTTAATTGCAATATTATAGTTTAAACATGTCGAAATTAAAACTGGTTTCAGTTTCGGTTTCGAAAATTCGGTTTCGGCTGAAAATCCTGTCAAAGTCAAATCATTTATTTCAATTAAACCATTTACAGACTCTTTTGAATTGTCAAAGAGTCAGTTAGTTGAAGCTAGTTCCTCGTTTCAAAATGTTGGGTAGGTCACTGTCTCGGTCGGACACTAATTATAACCCATTCTCCATACAGTGAATGCAAGAGCGGCAACTGGTCATGTAGTACACGTAAATGCGCCGGCATTTGTGCAGCGTGGGGCGACTCTCACGTGGTCACGTTCGATGGAACCGACTACGATTTTGAAGGTGTCTGCACCTATCTCCTGGCTAAGGGCGTCATGGACAGCAAGGATGGATTCGATGTCGAGATTCAGGTGAGGGGTTTAGTAATAAATCTAGCATATTCATCGTCATTATCATCATGACGACACACGACACGGTTGGCGCAGTGGCTGAGCGATCGACTGCTGCGCAGCGTGTTGCGGGTTCGATTCCTGCCCAGGGTAAACATTTGTGTGATGAGCACTTGTGTTTGCCTTGTGTCTGGGTGTTGTTTATCTATATATGTATGTATTTACAAAAAAAAATGTATTTGTGTATGTATATCAGCTGTCTGACACCCATAGTACAGGGTCTCCCTAGTTTGGGGTCAGATGGCCGTGTGTGAAAAATGTCCCCACATATTATTATTATTATTATGAGCCGGAAGACGTCCACTGCTGAACAAAGGCCTCCCCCACGAGCGGAAACCTGCCGCTTGCATCCACCGGTTACCCGCGACCTTGACGATGTCGTCGGTCCATCTGGTGGGAGGCCTACCAACGCTGCGTCTTCCGTTTCGTGGTCGCCACTCCAGAACCTGTCTTCCCCATCGGTTATTGGTTCTTCGAGCGATGTGGCCTGCCCATTGCCACTTTAACTTGAAAATTTTGAGAGCTATGTCGGTGACCTTAGTTCTTCGCCGGATTTCTCTCCGAGCATTAGCTCTCTCTATTGCTCGCTGCGTGACTTTGAGCTTCTGTAGGAGGCCAGCAGTTAAAGACCACGTCTCTGCATATTATTCTATATATATAGCATAGTATTTTCCTTTTTTTTGTGGGGAAATCCTCTACTATACTCTACGATACTCTCCGTCTGGGGAGAACGAAGGGTTATGTCGGACTTATACCGACGAAAACCCTAACGGTTCCTCCTGTTCCCATGAGTAGGGGGTGCGGTATTCGCTTGACTCAAGATCCGAGCCCCCTACTCGTATAGGACCGCCTTAAGTAAGCCCCTTATTTGCTTCCTAGCCCATTATTGTTCTACTTAAAGGTAAAAGCCTTTTTTCATGGCTGCATGAGAATGCATCCCATAAGTTGTCCGGGTCAGAATAACACCTCCCCATTTCATCCCGAGGTATCGTAGAAAGCGACTACGGGAAAATCCGGTAGTCGAGCAGTAGCGGCTTCTGTGTACTTAACAATTTCTTCGATCCCCATAACGCCTGCCAAGCGCGGGGATTATGACAGGAAAGGACTCCCCCTTAGGGGAGGCCGTTGTCCAACAGTGGGCGTGTTCCAGCTGATGATGATGATGAGCATGCACCACACTTGCTCATGCCGACTTATATTAGCCCAGATTTCCTTCACCGATCTCAGGAGATGAGGGATGTATGTAGGGCTAGCAGCTTTGAAATGGGTGTCAGAAAGAGAATGACCGTTCGTCAAAATTTTCTATAATGGCAATAAATAATACATTAATACTTAATCGTTTACCCTTTAGAATGTACCATGCGGCACTGTAGGCGCCACCTGCTCCAAGTCGGTGACTCTGAAGGTTGGCGGCGGTGGTAATGAAGAGATCGTCTCCCTTACTAAGGATTCCCCCATCCCGGACATATCGAAGCTTAAGAGGTAATTACATTATTTTATGAGTAGTTTTTTTATGCACATGGTTTAAGTTTCGTGAAATTTTATATGCCAGGACCCAGTGGTTTTTGTTGATATTTCGGGTTAATATTAGTTAAAAACTGCAAAACTCGAAGAAATGACTAAAAGCGTATTTATTTTATGCTTACGCATTGACGGCAAATATCAAGAGAGCAAAGAAAGTGTTGCCTACATAAGGAACTAAAATTGGATACCAGTAAAGCGAACAATAACATATTAATGGTTGCGTTCTTAAAACCCAGTTTTCTATTAGACCACGAACCGGTATCTGATGTGTAGCAAAACATACGAAAACTGACTCTGATAAAACAAGGTCATTTTAAATTAATAGGGGAAACTTTACAGACACGATTTTTAAAGTCAAAGCCACCCAATCAATTAAACCATTCACAGGCACTTTGTAATTATTGTCAAGGAGTTGGAGTCGATTAGTTAGTCACAAAGTTGAAGCTAGTTTCCCATTCCGGTAGGTCTCTATGGAGAAGAACGTGCAAGGAAATGAACTTGCTAACAAATTATAAACAGATTGTTTAGCAAAAATTCGTTTGTTTGTCCAGAATCAAGATGCGTATAGCTGGTGCTTATGTCTTCCTGGATGTTCCTTCTCTTGGTATGAGCCTTCAATGGGACCGCGGGATGAGGGTGTACGTCAAAGTTGATTCCATCTGGCAAGGAAGGGTGAGTACTGATCTTCATTTATCTTGCATGAAGTTGGCGAAATCCATTTATTTATCTTTCTGCCTTTGGCATTCTCTATCACAAAGGGCGGGTTGTTTCAAATAGTCAGTTAACGTTACATACGGACGGTTAAAAAGTTACTATGACGTGCGATGTTTAACGTACGTTAAATGTAACGGGTTGTTTCAAGACATAAAAATCCGTCAGTTATAGTTATTCAAAAAGAGATTCCATAATATTTTGATGTTTGAAGTAGCTTTTTGACAACACAAAATTACGATGACTGGTCGGTTATGGTAATAGTAACTTTTTGACGTATGATTTTGTGAAGCAACCCATTTTTTTGATTTGACGATAGTTAGCGCCATTTTTGACTATAACCGGTCAGTAATGGTTAGTTAAAGCAACCCGCCTTATGTAGGGACCAATAGAAACCATTCACATAAATGATTTAATCTAATATGAAATATCAATTTTTTCTTCTTTGTCACATTTTCATGGAGGGTCATGCCGACTCATGCCGCTGTTCATTGCTAGTGCACCTTTCTGAAGGGTCCTCGCCACGGGTAAAGGGTGCATGGTTCCCGGCACTGATCGAGTTAACTGTGCGCGGTTATGAATGTGGTAAAAAACTTGTAAAAAAATCTTGTCCATTAAAAATTATAATAATACCAGCCTATTATTGTCCCACTGCAAGGCAAAAGCCTCTACTTATAGAGAGAAGACACGAATAATATTAACTTGTTATCCGTGTGGAACAGTAAAGCTATTTTTTCACTCTTGACAGCAGTACTGACTAATATTAATAAGAATCAACTGACGACGGGTCTATTTTTTGATTTATCTAAGGCGTTCGACCTGGTTTCGCATGACATGCTTATTCAGAAATTAGAGTCAATGGGAATTAGAGGACCTCCACTGTAATGGATCTCGTCATACATATCCGACAGACAGCAGTGTGTTTCTATCACTAATATTAATGCCAATAAGGATATGGTTTCATACCGCTCCGGATTTAAAAACACAAAACGCGGCGTTCCTCAGGGCAGTGTTCTGGGCCCGATTTTATTCCTCCTTTATGTGAATGATATTGTTGACGTGATTAATCATAAATGCTTTCTGTTTGCTGATGATATTTTGATAATTGTTGCTACTGATAAAACAAAGCAAATCAATAATTGATCATGAAGCGGATATTAATAATACAATTGATAATCTTATAAATTGGCTTAATAATAATAATTTAACTATCAACCTTAATAAATCACTTATATATACAATTAAATAAATCTTATAACAACAAATTTAATTTTACTATGAATATATTAAAACTTCAACAAGTAGCTCAAATTAAGTTTCTGGGAACGAACGACAGTATAGATGAACATCTAGACTGGAAAGCACAAATCGATGGTGTATGTCATAAAATCAATAAATTCGTATTCGCTCTTAGACGGATTAAAAATGTTACAAGCATTAAAACAGCTGTAATGTCCTATCGTGCATATATTGAGTCCTCGCTGCGATATGGACTAATTGTATGGGGAAATAGTACCGACCATAACAAATCATTTATCGCTCAAAAAAAATGTGTTCGAGCTATTCAGGGCATTCCACCGGACGTATCTTGTCGACCAATATTTAAGAAACTTGGTTTGATACCACTACCCTCATTATATCTATATTAAACTTGTATGTTTGTACGGAAACATAAATATCTATTCAGAACAGCAGCAGATGTAAGCTCTAGGAGTCGGTGTGACCAACTTAGAATTGTTTTAGATGAATTCCCCCGATTACCAAAATATAGTAAGAGCTGCTTATCTATGGCTGTACGTATATACAACAAATTACCGTGTAAACTTAAATGACTAAATAGTAGACTGTTTAAAATTCACTTGTTTAAATGGCTAAATGATAACAATTTTTATAGCATTAAGGAATTATTTGAAAATAAATTATGTTAACCACTTTGCATGCTTTAGTCTTAAGCAAAACATGTATGATCACATTTTTAACTCATGCAACACCTCCATGTTTTATGCAAATAAATAAATAAATAAAAATCTGTCTTCATCCGATGACTGCCAAAACTGGCTCAATAACAAGCCTCATATTTCAGGTGAAAGGTCTGTGCGGTAACTACAATAGCGACAGACGGGACGACTTCCAGACGCCTTCAGGAGGTGGCATGGCGGAGTCTTCAGCACTTATCTTCGCAGACTCCTGGAAGCTTAAGCCTACGTGCCCTAAGCCACAAAAAATTTTGGTAAGTTTATATTACTTGTTTATACCATGAATATAGAACTAAACTGGCGTGCATTTCATGTTTGGTATGAAAACGGTAAACGCATAGAATTATTTTTTAATATTTTATATTTTGACGGACATCGCCAAGAGTGGGGTGGGAGGGGCAGTTGCAGAGATACCAAAAGCTTCATGTGTCTTTGCCTATATTTAAAATTCATACTTTTCCTATCCTCCATATATCAACTTGGCCCCTACCCCCCATAGACCATTAGCTGGCGACGATCTTACACGTGTCAATGGGGACAACGACGACTTTAGATAATTATAGAACAGAGTCGTCTTTTTAATCATTATCAGAAGGACACAAAATCATTTGCAAAGCATAAATAATTGTTGATTATTTTAAAGTGTATTTAAAGAGTCTATTTAC